>CM031997.1:9182807-10382807 GCA_018804465.1 Populus tomentosa
GATTTTCTTTGCCGAACTGTTTAGAGTTTCAAATTGAGAGATGGCTTGAGATGATGTTTGCAAAGGAAGTTGAAAGGTTTGAGTTGGATTTGAAACGACATTTAACTGGAAACTGTATTTGTTCTGATTTCTATACATTTCCATTTTCGAGAAAAGTAGAAATTCCAATTTCAAGTCTCTACCTGCTGTGTCTGAGTAGGCGGAGAAGTTGTTGAACACTTTTTGTTGGAATTCCCACTTGAAAGTTCATCTGTAGTAGCCTCAGATTATCTAAGAAACCCAAGTGTTGTTGGTCCATCACTCAGACTTAAGCACTCGAAGATCTCTCTTTGCTTCGAATTGTCAGGTTTCGAGATTTCAGATAGCAACCTTGTGTCACTTACAAAAATGTTCCTTTGCTTACTGAGGTTGACTTCGGCAGTGATCATCACGATTCTCTAACTTATGTTTCTTCTCAGCTTTCAAGCTATTTTCCTCACTTGGAGGTTTTCACACTGCGTGTCTACCTCTTCTATGTAATTTGTATTTACAATGTTTGTTTTCATTCCTCTTGTCTCTAAATATTCAATTTTGGTTTTCTTTCAGGAAAAAGAGAGCCTCCATGAAGTTCCTGAGCTAACAATGCTCAAGCGACCAGTGCTTAATGGTGATCAAGAAGACCATACTAGTCTTCTAAATTTCACATTGTTGATTACAGCAGCTCCTCATTTGCACGAATTTGTGGTGCAGGTGAGATCTCTTCTTAAATTGTGACAAGAAATTAATACAAGGATTAGTCTCCTTGTGCAATTGTTTCATAGAAATCTGGAGTTCAATCAATCATGATCTTTTAATATTTTATGCAAGTGTTGTTATTAATTAATTATACGCACCACAGAGTTATTTTCTTATTGTCTTTCAGCTAACAAGGGTCAAATCCGGAGAAAAAAGGAGAACTCGAAAGGGTGCTAAGAGTCCCCACTAGCATCTCAAGAAAGTAGAAATTAATGGATATGTTGACCATGCATAAGATACTGAACTAGCAGAATGTTTACTTGAGCATGCCACTATGCACGAGAAAATCACAATTAATCCTTGGCATCCAGAACCATTTTTGGGAACTCCAATAGAACACAGTGAAAGAAAACAGAAAGAAATTGGAAGGGGTAGAACCAAGATGCTGGAAAAGAAACTACTTCCACGAGCTAAATTGATTATTCTTTGAATTTGAAATGTGTTTTGCACAATTTTGTAGCAAGCACACCACGCCTGCTAAGCGCATCCGCATCCTGATTGTGTCGCCTTGGCTTGTGCTTCCATACAAAATCATACATGGCCAAGAACTCTTGCCAACAAGCTTGCCGTTGCGTCAACTTCTTCTATGTTTGAAAGAAAGTGTTGGCCACATTATTTGTTTTCACAATAAACCTTGGCCCTAATAGGTATACCCGCCACACACTGAGGCAATAAACCCTTGTCGTCATTTCCTTTTCATGTGTCGAATACTATTGTTCTGTTTTATTGAGTATTTGACTTTCAAACGCAACTGGATGTCCCTCTCATGAATGATATTGTTGTTAGAACAAATGATCGAAGTGATGATGGTGAGTAACTTGAAATTGAAGTCTAGTTATTTACCTTATTGTTTTGTGAGATATCAGTATATTGTCATAGGTAAAACATTGATCTCAAGGTGGATTTAATGGTTGTAGAATCTGCCTTGAGAGCCATCTCGATTGTTGGATAATGGTTATATCACTGGTTTATGAATTTTTTCAACTTTCTTGCATGTCTGACGTCTACCTAGTGCTCTAGGATATAGGGTTTCATCAAATGAATTTACATTCTTCGCACAAATGCAAAGAAAATATGATGAGAGATTCCAATATATCCTTTCTGATAATGACGGTTTCTGCAACATGCTTGCATTTCAAGACCTTAGAGGAGTTCCAAACTCTGAATACAAGTAAGTGTGGTTATTAGTTGTTTTTTCTAAGAATGGTTATTAGTTGTTTTTTCTAAGAATATTTAGAGATTGACGAAGGAAGGTGAAAAAAACGAAAGGAAGGTGTGAAAAAAACAAAAGGAAGAAGAGAGGTAAAATGACAAGAGATGAAATTACAAGAGAGAAAGAAGGGAAAAAAAGAGAGGTCAAGAGATGAAATGACAAGATAGTATATATTTATTTTTTTAGCATTAGCCTACACTATTGTACACTCCACACTACAATTAATGATAGTTTCTAACAACACTCCCCATTATGGATATCTCTCATATCTATCTCAGTAAACACATAAACTAATAGTCTTTTTATTTAACTTTTCTTTTTAATAAAACACCCAGCAACCTTGATATGCTTTTTTTGATCATGTTTAATGATATTATAAGCAATATTGATAGCTGCTTTATTATCACATAATAATGATATGAGACCACTAATAGTTATTTTCAGCTCTTGCATAAGATTTTTAAGCCATAAAAGTTCACACACTCCATGTGTCATCACTCGATACTCTGTTTCTACACTAAATAAGGCTAATATATATTGTTTTTTATTCCCCCGTAAGATCATATTACCACCTATAAAAACATAATTTTCAAATATGGATCTCCTATCACCTAGAGATCCAATCCAATTAACATAGGTAAAGGCTTCTACCTTTAAGTGTTTATTATTGAAGAAAAGCAACCCCTTGTAAGGAGCAAACTTTAGATATCTAAGAATGCAATAAATAATATCAAAGTGGGATGTACGGGGATCATGTATAAATTGACTAATAACACTAACTAAATAAGCTATATCAAGTCAGATATATGATAGATAGAACAATTTACCATCTAACCTTTAGTATCTTTTTTTTTCCAACTACTTCAACTCACAATCGACAAAGCGATGGTTCATTTATATAGGGGAATCATTTGGTCTACAACCTAACATCTTTGTTTAAGCTAGAAAATTAATAATATACTTCCTATGTGAAATGAAAATGCCTTTATTTGACCATGCAACTTCAATTCCTAGAAAGGAACACAACCTCTAAAGTCTTTGATTTTAAATTCTTTAGCTAGATACTTCTTCAACATATAAACCTTTTTGTTATCATTTCTTGTTACCATAAAATTATCAACATATACAATGAGAATTGTGATCTTATCTTTGTAATGTTTGATGAATATAGTGTAGTTTTTATTGCTTTGTTTGTACATAAATCTAACAACTACCTTACTAAATCTATCAGACCATGCACGAAGAGATTACTTAAGCTCATAGAAAGTTTTCTTTAACTTCCACACACCTTTTATCTTCTCATAAGAGAAACCTGAAAGAATTTCCATATACACTTCTTCCTTTATGTTTTATGTAGAAAAATATTCTTCATATCTAATTATTGTACGTCTCATCCTAGGTTTGCTACAATAGATAACAATACCTTGATTGAGTTCATTTTTGTATTAGGAGCAAATATTTTTTGATAGTCAAGTCTATAAAACTAGATATATCCCTTAAAAACTAGCCTTGCCTTATACCTAACAATACCTCTCATCTGTCTTTTTCTTAATGGAGAAAACCCATTTGCAATTTATCACTCTTTTTCTAGTAGGAATGTAGTCAGCTTCCATTTGTTATTTTTTCAACAAAAATCTTATTTCATCTACCATAGCCTTTTTTTACATATTATTTTCAACAACTTCCTTCCATTTCTTAGGAATACATAAAAATAAAAATAAAAGGGATACAAAAGCTTTATATAAAAGTGACAAGAGAACATAAGATATATAATTAAATAAAAGATGTTTGGTACAACTTTGAACTCTTTCTCTTAAAGTCATAGAAAATCATCAATATAAGAAATAAGATATTTAGTGGATGAGTTGAAACCTATTGTCAGAAGTATGCTATAAGGTTGAATTTAAAGATGGTTCTTAGCTTGGAAAAGTAGATTCATTGAATTTTTTTTTTCTTGCGAGTGTAAACTTGATAAACCTTCTCCTCTAATCCCTATTTGATTTTATCATAATCTTCTTGAACTATTTCTTTCTCTCCGTTTGGTTTCTCATCACTCCCACATTCCTCGACTTCTATTGAATATTATTCATTGCCTTTCTCCCCCCTGTTTGCTCCAACCAATTCTAGTTCAGGATTTAACAAAGTAAAATATACCAATAACATATTACCACTCTCAATGATTTCCCTCTTAAGAAGTTGATAAACTATGACTCATCTTCAATAAAAGTTATATTCACGCTAGCAAATATTTTCCTACCTAAAATATGATAAAACTAATACCTTTTTTTAGTACTAGGTTATCCAATGGAAATACATTTCAATGCTCGCTAATCCAACTTTCCAAAAGCTTCTCGATGATCTTGAATAAAACAAACATACCCAAAGTTTTTGGTAGGACAATATATATAGGAACAAGTTCCTTATAGAAACTTCATTAGTGCTCTAAAACCAATAACTCTTAGTGGTATCCCATTAATTAGATATGCTACTGTAAGAATTGTATCTCCCTAATAGTTTTTATAAGAAAATTCCTGATGAACATGAAAGATCTGATAACTTATAGCAAATATTTATTTTCTTACTTTACCATACCATTCTGATTTGGTATATCTATTGCACAATTAGACTGGTACAGAATTCTATATTCTAACATATAGCTTTGAAAAACTCCATTTATATACTTTGTCTCATTATCACTTCTCAACATAAATTATATAGAGAACGTGTTATGGAACCTTTTAAAGAAAAAAAAAAACCTTCACTTTTATTATCTTTCTAATTAACCCAAATAATATGAATATAACAATTAATAAAAGTAACAAACCATCAAAAACCATATATAAAAAATAAGTTGACTAGAACTCCAAACATATAAATGAATCACCACAAAGTTCTACTACTTTTATTATTAGTTGAGGAATAAATAGCACATGCATGCTTAGCAAATTTACAAGCATCACAGGATAAGTTTCTTTTCTTACATTGTTTATATAATGTTGGAAAAAGCTTTCTTAAAGCTACAAAAGATTTTTATTAGCTGAACCTTTTTTTGTCATATTCACAGCCTACAATGAATTGTATATTTGACCACCTCGACAACCGAACTAGTCACTAACTAATAATCACCCTGCTAGCTTAATTACATATAGTCATTCTCATTTATTTCAACAAGCGAGCATTTGGTTCACAAGATTCAAGGATTTACAGAGTTAAAACCTAACATTTTTTCCCTACAAAGTTGACAGCTCAAACAACAACAATTGTTAGCAAGACATTAGGGTTCTTATTCATGGAGTCAATGCATTTCTGAAAGTATAATCTAGACACTGGTGATGCTGCGCAAACATCAACATGATGTTGTCATTGTTAATGTTAGCAAAACAATTGACTCCCTTTCGAAACAACATTAATTTTTGAACTTGCTATCTAGATTTGGCTGTAGTGCTCTAATACGTGTTGTTTTTTCTAGGATTATTTAGAGATGGATAAAGGAAGATGAAAAAGCAAAAGGAAGGAGGAGGAAGAAGAAAATGGAAAAGGTCTTTGAGATGAAGTGACAAGAAAACATTAGTTCATTAGCCTCCACTATATGTGACGTAATGATAGCAACTAACAACGCTATTATACGGATCACAGTTTGGAGTGAATAAGGTTTTTTTTTTTTTTTAAAATAAAAATAAAATAAACACATTAATAAGAAACACCGAATTTGGAAGCCAAATTGGAGAGTAGATATCCAACAAGCAACCAAAAACAGAAGTCGAAAAACAAAAGATGAAAGGCAAACATCGGATAAAAGGGCACCATTTCCACTACTTTTTCAGTCATGGCCTTCTCCCATTTCAAATTTTCTTCTCTTCACGTGTAAAGCTCTTCTGCATTTTCCATTTTACAACTTTGAAAAACATTCTTAAAACAACGCATGCCATTGAAATACTAGTTCTCCTATTTTTCCCATAAGAACTGATGAGATTTTGAACATCGGCATTTCTCTTTCAATATGGCTTAATCTTGGTCTTTTAAATCCTGGATTAACTCATCTGCTCTTGCTTGCCAAAAAGCTGTGGCTAGTTTATGCACATGTCTCTGCATGAGAGAGTGAGATCATTATTCGCTGTAGGGGATGGCTACTACTCGAATTTAGATTTACAAAACTATTGAAAGTTTAGTCATGAATGCAATCAGCTGCTGTTTGGAGGAGCTATACAGTTGAATATGAGTGAAGCCTGTTCTGTTGTGTTGATGGTTATAGGGGCAATTGATGAATGCAGTTTCAGGCTATAAACAATCATCAATATAGATTCGCACAGATTTGGGTCATGGCCTCCCATTTGAGTCAGCTTAGGCAGTGCAAAAGGCCAGATTAGCGGGACAAAACTTAAGCAAGAGATTTGGAAAGAGTGACAGGCTATTTAGTAATAAAAGGAGAGTGGACATTATGTTAGAATCAATTGAAGAGTGGACGAAGGAAGCCATGTTGATCCTTAACACAGCTATAGAGTAGACACTCAATGGGAAACCCCAAGCTGAAAATCTCAAACCCTTGAACATTTTTGTTTATCCGAAAGAATCGGGCTAATTTCCATGGTATCAAACGATAATTTCTCCATTAATGAAAAGGGAAAGCAAAACTCATTGAAAACAAGTCTGCCCTGGATATATCAAATTAAGTAAATAACTGCTAGCGGAAATAATAATAATAAATGTAAACTGTCTTATTGATTAGCACAATGTTCTTGCTCAGAGCCAGCAAGTGAAACACTGATAACATCTTACGTGAAAACAAAAACCCTCAACTTGTTTTTGGCACTCGTATACCATTATTTGAGAAGCATCAGAAACATAAAATGAGAAGAAAGAATCCAAGGCAGTAAATAAGAGTAAAGGGTATAGGAGGGGGAAAAAACAAAGAAAAGTATGGTCAGAAACCATTCAGTGCTCCATCAGAAGGCCCAGGCATTCGTCAGAGAATCCCCGCCCCGGATATGATAGCTTTCACCAGTCATTTTATCAAGGCCCTTATAGCAATATAAGTTCAACTACAGCACAGCCACCTCCTCTGCACGAAAAAATAATTGAGCTATAAGAAATCTTGAATCGGCAAAATTCACAAATGAAAGGGAAAAAGGACTTGGATATTTCTCGTTTCAAACATGTACCTTTGGGGGATGCTTATAATTCTCATTTTTGTCATTTTTGTTGTACCCAGGTTCAGTTCTTCGTGGCGACACGACTTTTTCTGGACTATTTTTGGTCTTCTTCTCGTCTCTAGCCTTGTTGAATATGACTGTGAATCCTTCAGCAGAGGCAGGGTTGTTTACATCCCACTCACCAAACTTGGGCAGAGGCCGACCTTGCTAAGAGAGAAAAATCATCGATTGTAATAGATTAGCCAACCTTCTCAGGACATTTTCCTACTTAAACTTTAAATGCTTTACAAGACACTCAACTCATTTTGGATATTGAATCATTACCAAGAAGATACCTTAATGGAAAAAAATATATTTCAGTTTCATTTTAGAGATGATACTAATGATGGATCATATATCTTAATACATGGCGAAAGGCAGCAAACTATAGAAAAACGACATAAAATTGTCAAAAGCAGGTAGATTTCGAGGGAATTACTGGCTACAGAGATCGTTCGAGTCTTATCCAATTGCTAGCTATCTATCGATTACAGACTCGAATGTAACAACTAATGGAAGGCAAACTGTACACACGAAAGAATCCAATTAGTGGACAACCCCCATTCTCCCTTCCATTCCTACTTTCAGAAAACAACCAAACAGCAAGAAATTCAACAATGTCACAATGTCCATAGTGCCATATTTTAGGGGTAAGGTAAAGCCAACAAAACTTCCCCAGCCCAACCAAAACTGTGGTCTAACGAAAAAATCTTATTCCACACATGAAGGAACAAGATCCCAGAAAGTTGAAATAATAATACATAAGATTCATAAAAATTCTCAATAACAAAAGCCATTCAATTCAAGATATCTAAATGATATCCAGATGATGAAATAAAATCCCATCCTCCTCAAAACGTCATAAAGACCATCTTGATCATCTAGTTCTCACATATTAAAGCGGCTTAAACAAGAACACAGACAACATACAAAAACCCCACTACGTAGAATCGAAACAACAAACAAAAATGAAGGATTAAAGAAACAGGAATCTGAATTAAAAGAGACAAATCAAAGCAGGAAAACTATACAGAAAAGAGTTAAAGGGAAAATTAAGGAATCTTACAGAAGCCATGAGAAAGAACAGAACAGAAGAGTGGTTAACAGAAGGAAATCTTCGTTGTGATGGTTGGAGTTTTATTGAGGAAAAGGGAGCAAGGAAGAGCGATATTTTAGGCAAAAGAAAGAGAGGAAAAGGAGAGAAAATGGAGAATGAACAGACGTTATGCTTGTTTGTTATTACTACATTTATTTTTCTTTTGTGTCTTTGCTAAATGCTAACTGTTAGTTAGGTAACTGTGTTTGAGGCACCCACGTTGTTTACGCGCCTTTTTTTCTCTCTCTAACATATCCCAGGGATAATGGGAAAATGGTTTGGAATTTTTCAATTTAGTGAAATTTGTTACTTTTGAGATTATAACTTAAAAAAATACTTTTAGTTATAGTTTTAAAAAATATATTTAGTTAAAATTATCATTAGATGGATTTTTATATAGAAAATAAATAAAAAATAGATTTTTATGATTGAAAAACAATTTATTTTGTGAGATTCGGTGCAAAAAAAATATAAATTATTTAGATAATCAAGTAAATTAACAAATATTATTTTAATCTTTTGAGATGTCCAAAGCATGGCCGTCCCATTATTGCAATTAATAGGTTAGATTCTGTTGTTGGACTCAGGGGTGGCAATAAAAGAAACATAGAAAATAAGGTTTAACTAGGGGTGATTATTTTTATTCTGTTCGATTTTTATTAAATTAGTTTTGTTATTGAATTCTTAAATAAATAAAAAAATAGGAATATAGTTAAACCGTATAACTGAGTTATTGAATTCTTTAAAAAAAACTATTTATGTTTAATTAGTTTCATTTATAAATTATTCTAAATTTTAATTCTACATAGTTATGGTTGGATTCTTGTAAATGTATTCTTCAAGGAAATACATACATATATACATACAGGCTTACACGATTTGTGAATTATGATTTTGTTTATGATAGTGTTGATTTGTCAATTATACTTAAATATTGTAAGTTGCCAAGTCGCACTTGCATGCATTTATACGAATTTAATTGGTGATGGAATCCCATCTTATACGAAGACGTGGATTGGTATATGAAACATTACCAAGTCCATGTTGTGCTAGACGGCATAATTAATAATTAATCACATATCATATTATATATAGGAAAATAAAATTAAAAGATTTCTAGGATAAAAAACGTTTCGCGATTATACTCGTCATTAAAACGTTTTGATCGATCCATGTGTAAAAAATAATAATAACTAGCAAATTTAAACCTTCATTACTCAATTATAATTACAATCCTTTCTCAATAAGGACATATCGGGAAAAAATGGATTTCTAAGTTATGGGAGATCCCCTTTAGTTTTGAAAACAAAATCATTTTCATGTAAAGGGAGAAATAACGAAGATCTTAGGAGAGAAAAAATCTGCCATCAACTCTACACGAGAAATTATATAGATTGATAACAGAAATTTGGATTATGAATCATATATTTCTTTGGTTTATAACAAAGATTTGCTATGCTAATAGCAGAGTCTTGCGCTAGTTAAGACAAAATAATGAAAATAATTTTAGGATAACGATATTAAAAATATTATGCTGTATACTATTTTTAATATTCAGATTTGGTTAAGTATCATTCTTTTTTAATTTTAAAAAAATATATTTAATTTAGTCTTAAACCAACGGCAAGAATAACAAATATAGTTTTGTGATCAATTGTTAGTTTATCCATAAAATTTATGGATTGTATAATTAAAGTATTTGTTAAATGATTGATTGGATTTATTAAAAATTAAAATGTTAAACACAGAAAAAATGTTCATTGAAACCCTTTTATTAAGTC
The DNA here is from genome assembly GCA_018804465.1 of Populus tomentosa. NCBI lineage: Eukaryota > Viridiplantae > Streptophyta > Magnoliopsida > Malpighiales > Salicaceae > Populus > Populus tomentosa. The sequence continues at coordinate 9,192,861 of CM031997.1, forward strand.
AAATTTTAAAATCCTAAGTATATTATAGTTTGAAGGGTTGTCTTCTTTTATAATGAATTTGAAAGGAGAACTTTTAACACCTATTATAAGAAAATCATAATCAAACTAAGGAGAAATCCAAAACTTGAATAATGTTTTCAATGTTTTTAGAAGAATTAATTATATCATCTGTTCGAGATATTATAGTATTTTCAAGTGAGAATAATATTTCTCATATGTAATCATGAATTGAAGTGGGTGGATCAGAGGAGCATTACCATCAAAATATCTAGAATAATCACGTGCAGAGCTTAAGAACTAACTATTCAAGTTTATGAAAATAAGGAGAAATCCAGGATTAATACAAGGTTTTTAAGATATTTGTGAGAACAATGAATCACGTGCTTGAAAAATTACAAGAATTTGAGGTTATCATACCTATAGTCAAGGGCATGCTCGTTTTTATCAATTTTATCAGAGTGGAGAAGTAAGCTTTTTTCATTGCTAGAAGCTGCACAGCACAATAAGTTTTTTCATTGCCAGAAACGGGCAACATCCCTAAGAGAGAGACGAAGGAAGAAAGGGGAAGGGAAGCAAAGCTCAGCTGAAAACAACATGCATGCATGGACGATTCCCTTGCAAGACGAGATTGTACAAGGCAACTACATTTTTTTTTCTGTTTTCTCAAGTGGTTAACTGGTTTGAGTGACGGGCAGTTATGATTCACAGCAGTAAGAGGGCCGACGAAGAAATTGAGCTGCAGCGGCGGAAGAGCTGGAAATGCAGGAAGCAATGTAATTGGACTAACCGATAACCACAGGCTCAGTATACTGATCTTGAAAGTCTCCTGAGAAAATTACAAACAATTCGACACAAAACTACACCTGCAGCGATCAGAAGTGGAGGAATATCAGTGGAAAAAGATGTGCTCTCTTGTACAGAATACAGATACATCTTTCACAAACATCATGTACAGTCAACTTAAATCCTAATAATTTACGAGGAGAGCGATATCATACAAAAGATTACTCATCTACGATCTACAATCTCTACGGGGCCACACCAGCCATCCAGGACAGTAAAGAATCAGATCTCGACGTTAGCTTTGTTTCCAGCAAGGATGAGTGAGATCTCCAGCCCACGGCTGAATGCTTGGTTGAAGAGCAGGCGAGACTGGAAGGTAGAAACGAATGGAAACCATGATAAAAATGCAATTGGAACAAAAATTAACGCGCCCATCCCAGCATCATACATCCTGGCAAACTCACGCACTGAATCCCACAAGCCTAAACTCCAAACTATCCTTTTCCACGCGATAGCAATCTGTTTCAGCAGAATCGAAACGGGATTTGCAGTCAGTGAAAATAAGAATGGTAAGGACATTGATGGTAATATGCAGGTCAGGACTTGATAAAAGCAGCAGTTTAGAGTTTAGACCATCAAAGTGCATGTACTCTACCAAACCTCTCTCCAATGCACGTGTAATAAAAAAGCAGCAGAAGAAAGCTGCTAAATGAAACAACACATCCTTCTTGCCTCCCCAGCAAGCTTTCTTTTCTTTCCGCTCTGCTCTTTTCTTTTTCTTTTTAGTTTTTCTGAGAGGATGTGCCTAATAAAATGCCTGGTGTTATCACATACTTATCATGGAGTTACTTTCACAAGTAACCACTATTACTGCTTGGACTTAAAGCCAAAACACAGGCACATATCCTAGAAATTTGTTTACAGCTCGCTCTCAAACAGGAAAGCCAGTTTTTTCCTAATTCCTACTACAGAATAAGACCCTTCATGTCGAATTTATGCAGGAATATTCATCACATGAATTTTCATTTCAAACATTGCTGTTGATGTGGTTCTATGCAGAAAATAGAACACAAGCCTTTTCAACTTACAGATAGGATAGTCCATCCAGTGGCAATAAATGCAAGAAAGCTCGCAAAAAGATCAGGAATTGACAAATCAGTGAAGGCAACAATAAGGCAAAGAGCTGCAACAAGTCCTAAGGACGCGATTCCTTGCATGAATCGCATCAATAGCTGGAAACTGGTAGATCTTTTTGGGCTATAGGTGAAGACCTTCATGGTTAGAAGACAATGAATACATACAAACATGAGTATAACACATACTCAAATATAGCTACATAAATAAAGGAATAATAGATGAACATAAAAGGATACAGACCTTAAATATCATGACAAGGCAAACCAATACGACCCAAGAGAAGCCATAAATCTAGACAACAAAACCAACTGTCAAGATCAAGAAGCAACAAGGCATACTACTAATCAAATAGTGCTTTCAGCCTTTAATCTATTACAGTTCAAATTGCATTATTCAAACTTTAACATCCATCTTCAACAAACATCCTCAGCAATAAATTGGCAGGGAGAAAAAAAAGGTCATGCAAGGAAAAAATGTTTCTTCCTGATCAAAACAAAGGGCTATTAATCGTTGTTTCTAAAGAACATACAAGAGAAACAAGATAACAACTCATATCAGAACAAAAGATAAGAACTATACCGCAATAGATCTATCCTTTCCTGTGAGATGGAGCTTGTATACGATGCCATATTGAAAAATGAGGAATCTCAAGCTTAATATTGTTTCCAATATACGACCTCTCAAAGTTTGGATATGCGCCTGGAGAAGAAAGAAACCGACTTAAAAAGTAATAAACATTAGAAAATGAAAGGTACAAAACACCAAAATGAACACATTTAAATACAGAGAACAATGTATAGAAACTTCAACACCACCTGTTCTTCTTCCCACCACGATTCCCAGCTATTATCTCCCTTCACCCCTACACCACCTTTATATAAAAGCCAGCTAGTCCAATCTTCAAAATCATCAACAGTCCTGTTTGCCAACATCATGGTAATTAGCAGACAGCTTAGTTCTTACAAAAACATAATAGCTCTAAAACTGTATGACATGAAGGCAAATAAATAAGAACATGAGGCTTACTTTTGCCACTCAAAACCAGAGGGATTAAATATGTAAGGAGCAAATAGCCATGAGATGACAAGAAACCAACTGCTAAGTGTCAACAAAACAAATGACACAGCACCTCCATCTGTGTACCCATATGCTATGTAAACTATGAGAAGCAGGGCAACTTCGAGCCTGAAAGAAAAAGATGAATGTTTTGTAACAAAAAGAGACAACTTTTAACATAGACAAAAATCAACCTAATTCTTCCCAACCCCACCTTGACTCAGGATGGCAGGTGCCATTAGAAAACGAAAATAACAAGAAATCATTCATGTAAATATACTCACGCTTTAACAAAATGACTTCTTGAGTAGAGCCTGTAATTTTCAGCAAACTTGATGTGACGCACCACAAAACCTCTACCAGTTGCTCTGTACTGTTAGCAAAATTTAAGATGCATAAAAATCAATTTCCAAGTATGCAGGTAGAGGCGTGTGTGAATAGAGAGAAAGAGACATACTTTTGCACCTCCATGGAGGATAGTGCGTCCAAAATAATGAGTTCTAGTGCCCAATGAAAACGTGAAGAAGACTGAACACAACTGAAGTTGCATTGTAATAAAGCTGAAAACAGCCTGGAACACCAAACAAAAATAAAATTACCAACAGGAACTATTGCATTGGAGTAACAACATTAAATTAAATAACGTCTCCAGAATAAATCCTAGTGCATAAAATATGAACTACAAAAAAGGAAAATGGGGTGTAGAGCCTCAGCTAAAATATTCCCAACCACTACAAACACAAAAAGAAATGCTGTTAACTAGGTTAAGTGACCTGGCAATTTTGTAGTACAAAAGAAGCGAAATGCCAAGACGACAAATTAATAAACACACTGTACTGAAGGAAATTAATTGGACTAACCTTAAGCAATCCAAGTTCAAGTATAAAACCCATTATCATGGGGATTGCAGTAAAAACTCCAATCTGGACCAAGAACTGTGCATTAAGAGCAGTATCCAGAGCTGTATTTCCCATCTTCTTTGCACTAACTGATATAGCATTATCAAGTCCAGAGAAAGCCTGAAAGAGTTGACGCAATAAAAAAATGTCCTTGTCTAAATGAGAGAATAGGCTTATTAAAGTCATGCACAAATGACCAAGTACATATGAAAAGTAATTCGACAGGCAATATAAGAAGCCAGTAGTTGTCTTGGAAACATCGTAGAGTATACCCACAGGATGAGAAGAATCACAAAGATCCTCGAAACAAAGTGAGAAGTTTATAATCCCATTTCACAATGAAAAGCCTAGTATCCTAAAGAGATATATTGATGCAAAACTCTTAAAAATCTAACAGCACTTGTAAATGCAATGTAACCAAACTCTTAAAAATCTAACAAGATGCAGCCAACCTTTTAAAAAACTAATATGATGCAATCTACCCGATATTGAAGTTTTTCAAAATGAATAACTTACAAATCGACTTCTTTTTCCCGGAATAGAATCAAAATCCAAGTCCATTTTCTTGGGGTTAGGTGGGGGTGGTTATAACATGGGGCCCTTTCCAATTATGAGCATAGCCACAAGATGTTTCCAGTATTTTAAGAGCGCTATATTCAGAAAGTAAAAAAACGAACTTCTATGTTCAGACTTCAAGATTCTTCTTTTCATTTGTAGCATAGCTTACAAGCATTCTTCTAATGATGCCCAAAATTCTTAAAAGAAACATCAATCATTGTGGACAGCAAAATTGAATATTCCACTACTCATCTTATAACAGATTGCCGGTTAAATGTCCAACAGATAAGGAATAGCCCTGCAAACACACCAATACTCTGAAATTCCCAAATAATGGTAATGTTCCAAGGCTCTGAGAAAAATGAAGTAGAACAAAACTTGAAATCATAATCACCAAGCTCGCAACTGGTCATACAAGGCCATTTGAAACAACCAAAAAGTTTCAGAGCTTGCAGATACAATAGATCCCTTTTAGAACAAATTATAATTTCTAACCACTCTATTGAAGTAGTTGAGGCTTAAATTAAGATTAAATAAAATAAATTTGCAGAGACTAAAAGTTGGTCAAACCAAGACAGCAAAAACGAAGTTTGGTAGATTACCAGGTAAGCCCTTCCATACAAGAATACATATACTGTGAGGACTGTCATCTGAATCAAAGATACATTCCTTGTCAGATAAACCAAAAGATTAGATACCTGATTCAAAATTGTTTTAAGTGATAAAACTGATAATAGAAACAGACATACCATAGTGCACACATAGTACCCAACAGTTGTAAAGTAGAAAGAAAGCATTCTGAAGAAATCAAATAGTTGCCCAAGCCTGTACACATCCCTGCTTAGAACTTGCTCGCCATTTCCTCCTGCCACTTTCCCTTCAAAAAGGGCAATCTGGTTTAACCCAACGTCTCTGCCCTTTCCAACCTACATGGAGAGGGATATCAAATAACATAGAATATTTATTTTCTTCCCAATATAAACTAAAATGAAATAGACAAGAGCATCGAACCTGAATATATTCATGGTGAGTAATATTTCCTTGCCTCAATGTGGTGTTAAACCCTGGAGCAATTCTCGTTTTAGTTACATGAAAATCAGTTGACATAAAATCATTTGAGCTCGTTAAAACTCAGTAAGCCAACATGATCACCCATCCAATATTTGACAAAAATGCTGCATTATAATAAGCTTGTTGTATCACAAAATATCAACTTAAAAGCCTTCTGCCCCAGCAAACAAAACATTCAAGAGACATATCTCAGATATCAACAAACAGCAAGATTGACTAAATCATTAAAATATGTTGCACCTTCTAATCAAAACCAACACTTTTCCTTTGATTGATTGACCAAATATTCATATCCAACATAGGTAACAGCAACAGCAACGAAGCCTCAATTCCAAATCAGTTGGGGTCAGCTAAAGGGTGGGTAAGACTGGAGATTGGGCATTGATCATGCAATGTGCTCCACATTGCTAAGCAACCACTAGTTCACTAGAAATATAATGCAGGCCATAAATGTCCAAAATGCATGTAAATTTGCATTTGGGCAGGGCATCAGACAATAAGTATTAGTTTAATAATGAGAGATTCCAGCTCTATTAGGATACTAGTGGGTAGAATCAGTGATTTACTAAAACTACAAGATTGAAAGGTACTAGTCTATCCTCCAAAACACACATGATCTAACCAAGAATCATGGGATTTAACAGGCTAGACCAGAAGTTTAACAAGGGAAACACCACCTGTCCAAATAGAAATTCAGATTTAGTTTAAGTCAAATGCAACTCCCTATTTGCTTAACCATTTTTTTAAGATTGTCAAAAGAATTACTTCAAGAGCAAGAGACTGATCATATCTTTTCCCAGACAACACTCAATAATCAATAGCTTCTGAAAAAATCCATTTATTTTGCATAAACAATGAATGATTTCCACTATTTCATTAATAATATACCTGCAAATATATCTTCACTAATATTGATCACACGTGATGCCTTACTGATGCCACCTCGAGTTATATGAAAAACACGGTCAAATACATCTGGATGGCCATAGTGCATGCGGACCCTGCAAGATATTTTTTCAACCAAAAATCAAAATCATAAAAAGTTTGCAGGCAATCCTTTAAGAGTAAAACATTTATTATATAAATCTTCCTTTAGTGCACATGCAAGACATAAAGATGATACGAAGCCACACATCTGCATACAAACCATCTGTGCATCAACACAAGCCACAAAATAAATGAAAATATATTTACAATCATCATAAAAAAACACTTAAAAAGCAAAAAAAAAAAAAGAACACTACTTTTTCCAATCTAAAAGCCCTCAAGGACGTATAGACTTGGCTTGGTATATGTTCACTTATTTGAAAAAAACAAATCAATTCCTAAATTCAATGCCTTCACATAGGAGATTTGTTACAAATGAAGGACAGAAGTACACATATCTGTTTACTCTGAAGTATATTAGGATATGGCTAATGAAACAGATTTGATTAGTAATATAAAGAAACAGACAAAATGACTACAAATCATATGTTATTGCACCAAGTTTTGCATAGCTATAGGAACTAATAGTTTAACATGTTGCGTATCTGCATTGTAATTCATGCTACACAAAAATTAGGATGCAAAGTGAATACAAATCAAATTATAACATACCGCACACCTAGTCTATGGAAACCAAGCAGCTAATTAAGAAATGGTTTTAATGATAGATTATTGTCTGAATTGGTCACAGCGAATGATCTTAGTAGAAGAATCCATTGTGGACAACATTTTCTTTAATCTCACTCGCTCACTTTATAGGGCTGAAACAAGTTAGAGACTGCTCACTTGAGTGGATATGCTAACACACGTTGGCCCAATGTTACAAAGCTTGTTTCTTGATTGGACATGAACCAGGCTAACGATGAAACACTGCATAAATACACCCAAAAACAATGATTAAGAAGACTGTCAGAGCAAAGATAAAAAAATCAGGTAGCCATTATTTAGAGGAAAAGTAGACCAACCTTCCAGTGAAAACATTTTCCCTTACACCAAGGATGGTGGGAGGTCGAATGCCATGATTTGCTCGAAATTCCTCAAGAAGATTTCTCATTTTCATTGCCTCTTCAAGGTAGTTGTCCTACAAAAGGGCATATCAACCAGGTTTGGTTATTTTCATTCTTCCCAAAACACTGTATGCAAAGACACCTATGGCACCAAAACTTCTTATGACAGAAAATAAAAAATTAGAAGCATAGACATGATAAACAATTCATACTATAGGAAGTATACTTGTACTGCACCATTTACAAACTCATGCTTGCAAGAAACAAGCATCTGCTAATACACCGTAAAATCCAGTACTTCTCACTGAAATTCAAACTACAGCAACCAACAAACTTTAAGAAACTCCTTGAGCCATTTATTCTTATATTTCAGAACTTACTATAACAAATATGAGATACAAATTTAATATCATACACTTGCTAATCACAGCAGAGGGCCAAATATCATTTTTGACCAAACATCATGACAAGACAAAAGGTCAAATACATTATTTCAGTAACAACATCAACAATTAGAAAGTATAAGAAGGAAGATTTTCATGATCAATATGGTTTGAGTGCCTGCTGAAACAGTTGGAATAGAATCTACAGAGTTAAGGTTTACAACATATGCATAAAATATTTCACAGTAATTTTAAACGAAAAAGATCAGTGTTTCATCATCTTTGATAGCAAAGACACTTTCAGGTTACCATATCAACCACAGCTTCCTTACATATACTGGCATATTGATTAACCCTAATATCAGAAATATAATAATATAAATTATAAAGAAAGTTCCTGCATCAATATGCTGTTCCTCATCAACCTTACACCATTCCAATTGCAATACGAGAATTTCCAGAAACTTAACATTAACAAATGCTGCTGGAGTTGCGACAAAAATGCCTCGTCATCCAGAAGCACATTCTATCTATACATTGAAAGACACCAGAAACAACACCAACAAGTACTTCATATGGTTTCCAGAGAATACAGGTCATCCAATGCAAAGCATGTCTCTTTGTGGCCAAATAAAAGCCATTTCAGAAAGCATCCCTCAATAATGGCATCTAATCACTATCAGCAAGAGATTGAAAAATCTGTTTGGCTTCAACCCCAGTGCACCGCACAGGTGTTCTGTGTGGCCAGAGATATTATCCAATGATTAGCCCCATGTACTATGAGCATCCAACCACAATGTGAAACTCGGCAAATTGCTCAGAAACTCAAGATTCAAGTAAAATATAAAACCAATTCTCCAGCCAACATCAATCATAAAAGCCAACGAAAGCTTCAAACATAGGGTTGCATTGTTAGTTCCAAAATGCAGCAAAACACCAGAAATTAACCTAAGAATGAAGCAACACAAATAATACAAACACATGCACAAATTATTGCAGTAGAGCACCCATCCATGAATATGTACGCATATGTAACCTGGTTCATGTCAATAGTCTGAATGGCTTCTCCACGAGTGAAAATTATAGCATGGTTCTGGTTTTCAGGCTTCCCTTCTCCAAGCTTTGGATTTCCAGGAAGTTTGATTGAATATATTTCCTACATATAAAGATAAAAGGCACACAAATACCACATTTATAGCAATGCCCAAGCGAAGAAACTATATATACAACCATTTCTTTTCCAAAGCAATGAGATAAATGCAAAGAGAAAATGATTTGAAAAGTCAATGTCATAGCCAATGCCAGTACGATAACAATGATTGGGTCAAAATGTAAATTGCAAAAAGTGGGCATAACTGAATAAGTAGACCAAAACATTGCACCATACAGGTTTATATGATCTAAATAGGTAGAAAAACAAAAGCCATGACTATAGAGCCTTGCCTCTAAAACTATAGAGCCATAGGTCTCACATGTGAAAGCAGCTGAAACAAAACCACAAAGTTGTTCAATCCTTCCACAGGATCCTAATCAAGTTCTCAAATATCCATGGCTATATATAAAAACACAAACTTTTTAAGATATTTTTTATTGACTACTACAACAAACATTTTTAGAAAATGTTTGACTATTATATCCTTATAACTCTATTATAGTTTTTAATCTTAATCATAATCAAAAGCAATTCCAACATCCAATGCATTTTCGCCATGCATTCACTTGACAAGTTCTTAATCTCTTGGACAACTAATGGCAATCACGCACACAATTAATTTTTAATCTAATACACATGCTTAATAAAATTATGGATCCTTTTATTGTTGACTCAATTGATGTTCTTCATGTAACCATGACTGCCAAATTATGTAAATATAATCTGTTATTGAAATAATTATCTCAAAAAGTCATCAAATACAGAAAATTATTAATCAGTTTAACACTTAAAAAATTCAATATTTTTAAATTTAACAATAACTTCTCCACATCCTATAACATTTTGATATTCAATATAGATGCGAACTTGATGGATATTTTTTTAGATAAAGGAAAATTAATTAATTAACTAAATAAGAGTTGCAAAGCATGATGAACAACTTGAATATAAAGCAAACTCAAAATCTAATTTAATCACTTAATTAATTAACAAATGATTTTTTCTAACAATTTAAATAATACACGTGGATGCACATGCCAAAATTACTAGTTTCTTTTAGCAAAATGATCTTCGAAGACTACAGAAAACTTTGCACCGATGACAAACATTGCAAAAGAAACTGCCTACCTGATCTTTTCCATGTATATCAGCCTTCACAAGCTTCGAATAAAATTCATGGGAAACCTGTCCGTCAGAACTATCACTCTCCTCCACATGTATGAAAGCAACTCGAAGTGCCTCATTCCTGACTCAGAAAAATAGCATACATAACCATGTGCACAGAAACTTGCAACATGAATTACTTAATCATTTAGCCGATTACATCAGAGTAAAATCTGATATAGATCCACTATTAACATATGCACTCATACAGCAGAGGAGGAATCTTGCCCAGATCAAGATCGTGCACCAAGTAAGGATGCCACCTCACTCTCCAAGTAACCTCTTAGTATGGGTGGCAAGAGAGTAGAAGTCCATACAAATATGGAATAGTGAAAATCACATTTACAAAATAGATTAAAAACTCAGAAATCTTATTTCTTTCCATCAGAAGTAAATGAGATTTTATGCAGCGCTGGTCAATACCCATTCCAGGATTAAAATTTATTGAGATGCCAAACATGCAAACAACAGGCACCCAGCACCCATCCCTCACATCTAGGTGACATGAAATACTTTGGCTTTGTAATTAAATGTCCTAAAAGAAATATGATATAAACAAAGATAACCATTTAACATCTATATAGCAAAGAGTGGTCAACAGGATAAAAATAGAACATTCAATTCTATTGAAATTAAAAAAAATATATACCGCTGCAGCAAAAGAGAAATATCAGCTGCCTCTACAGCCTTTTTCTGCTTCTGTTGCCCATAAATCTGGCAGGAGACCACATAAGTGAACTTCAAATCTGCTTGTGCCCGGGCTTCACGTGATAACTCAAAACCTTGTGATGTAGAAAAGTTTGTCTGAGAATAATCATCCACTACAAATACAAGATGACCTTTGTGAGTTTATTTCTCAACTCTTAGATCGAATGGATCAATAAGAGTTGTTCAAAATTAAGCACCTCCCAGTGACCTCCTTTCTAGATAACTCTGCAGCATCAGAGCTCTCCTATAATACATCATACCACGTACTGCATCCCAAGGAAAACAGAATAATAAGAAAAAACAAATGCCCAAAGACACTAAGAAAATGGCAAAGTGATAATATGAAATTATACAATTTCAAAATGCAATTAATAATAAGAATCATGTGGCTATCATATTAAATAGAATTCTAACCAGTCCGAGCTAGAGTCTGTCCACGATAAGATGCCCAGAACCTAAGCTCCAAGGAATCACCAGAATTTTCTTGAAGATCTGCATCCCCGGTAGACTCTGCTCTACCAATCCGCTCCAAGAAATTCTCCCATTCATCTGGAGGAAAAAAAAGATTATCAGCTATGAACAAAGGAGATTATCAGATGCCAATCATATAATATGATAAAGAAAATGACTGTCAAAAAAGGAAAGATAAATGAATATACTAAAGGGCTAGCATTTTCATTAACACTAATTTTCGCAACTCCGGTCCTGTTTAAAAATTCCTCAAGACAGAGAGGGATTTGAGAGATATTTTACAGGGTAGAACAACAAAAAAAAGATATACCTGGAAAGATTTTTTGAAGATAGAAAAGAATGGATATTCCATCCTCATTTTCCACCCGCAAATCAGAGGAACTATAAAGCACAGTCTCACTGTAGTATGGAGTGAAGACACTGTTCGCAAAGGAATCAAAACCATAAGCATGAAGGAGACAAATAGGGCTATGATTGTTTCATGTAAAATATGCTTGCATAAAATATTCTCCTGTTAGGTTCACTTCGAAAAACCTATGTCATTGAAAATATTTTACAGTCAAAAGAAAAAAAAAAAAAAAAAAAGAAGCTTGAAACAAGGAAAAACAATTTACGGTTCTCAAGGATATGAAAATATTTTACGAAACAATCACTGTCATTAAATCATGGGTCTCACCACTACTTAATTCTTGTCTTTATCTTTCTAACACTTATTTTTCATATAAACCAAGCACCAAACAATTATTTTCCAGTAGATTTTATTAACATAGCCAAACAATGGAGCACAATATATTTTTCAAGAAAATATTTTCCAAAACCAAGTTATTTTACATGAAACAAATGGACATGTCAATTTACAATAGGGCACAAAGTATACTATTTGACTTGCTACAGATCATATTTACCTAAATGGTGTCATTTCAGAAACTGGCTTTGCCGAAGGCATATCCATGAATAGTGAATTTGAGAAAAACTCTAATCTTCTTCTTGCTTCAAGATTCTTAGGAATGTTGGCTGCAGAGTCCTTTACGGTGAGAAGAAGTTGCAACCTTTTCACCTGCTCCTTCTGTGACAAGGAAGATAAAAAACAAATACCCATGTAAATGCAACCAGCAAAATAAACTAAGAACAAAACCAGATTTTTACTCACAGGTGCTTACAATTTCTGGATCCTTTGGCCACTCTATCCTGGAGAATAGGCGTCCTTCATTTCTTGCTCTAGCTAAAATGTTCCATGTATCAAGTTGCTCTCTGTAGCAATTAATCAAAACTAAATTGTGAATTATCATGTTTCAAATACAATAATAAAGCAACAGTGAGGCTCAAACCCCCTGCCCAAAATAAATAAATACCTTAGATCCGATGACAGCAGATCATGTGTAACCGCCTCATACACGGCATATACAGCCTTTGCAGCACCATTGGCAAGTACAGGAGTCTCATTTTGTATCTGAGACACAAGTGAATTATTCTTGTGAAACAGGAACACAAAAGGCAAATAAAAAGCAACATGTACTACTTTCTAAAATACTATTTATTTCTGTTATTCGTGTCTTCTTCCTGCCCATCTACTTCCTAAACTACAGATGATCTAGCAGGTCGTCACTTATGGACCCAAGCCAGGGTGATTTATCCATGACCATGGTGAAGCTCAAGGTAGAAGTTTTGTGAATGTGTAAACATAATAATTGTGGCGTTTAATATTCAATGCATAGAAAATCATTAGTCTTTGAGTTTCAAACTTAATCCAGAATCCAGATACAAATGAATTCAGATTTTTCACCACCAGCTCAGGCCTTTTAGTTGGTCAAAAGCTGGGCCTGGTTCGTTCATTACTGTCATCCAGCCAAACCAGAACCAATGTCAAAAGTCCATTAAATGAACTTGTGGCAAGCTAAGTACAGTGTCACATGGCTCAGCTCTGGGAACATAAGCCCATTATATGCGACACATCAATATCATGATGTTAGCATTTACTAGTTTCTGTGGTCAGAAATATGCCAATTGTTTATGAGTGACATGGTCTCATTTCATGTAGAGACTTAGTTAAAATGGATTCACTTGAATCCCCATTGGTTTGAACCAAGGAGGAAAATGGCACACAAGAAAGTCAGCATTGACTAGCAGGTAGTCACAAGAGGACAAGCTTTTCCCTGTCTTGAATGTTCCAGATGACTATCTATTTAGCAAAACATACTACACTTGTCAGTGTTGATGATGGTAAAACCACAGTTTTAACACTCAGCCTTCTATGGGAAAAGCAGCTGAGCTGCCCTCAGGAGCTGCTGGTGAGACCAACAAGCCCGAATAGAGCTGGAATTTTTTTGGCTCGCCAGGTGATAATATTCTCATAAATTGTAATGAGCAAAGATTAAACAAGAAGATAGTCCGTTTGACTTGGTTCTTTAGACAGCCAAACATTCTAACCAAATATGCCAAATATCTAAAATAAGCAACACAAAAAATTCAAATCTTATAGCATAATCATTGATGCTCTTGTTTGAACCACAAAAGAAACAAAAATAAAAAACAGATGGCATGACCAAAGCAGAGATTAGCGAAGAATAACGCCAGCAATTGTAACTAGCATAATTGGGAATACAGTACCTTAAGGTAAAGTAGTCTCAATTATATTATATGATCACAAAAGATTATACTACCTTAAAGAAAAGATAGCATTCTATTAAACCACAAAAGCATATAAATAACAGTATTGTGTTTTTAAGCTACCCTATTTTCAAATTAAATTTCCAATTTAAAGCAATTAAAAACAATAATATCATATTAGATGTCAAAGAACTATCTCAACCTAATAGCTTAAGCTATTAGGTGAGGTCCCAAGATATGATTTATATTATTCTCTAACACATCCCTTCAAGTGAAGGCCCTTTGGGCTTGAAACTTGCACAGGTCAGCACTACCTTGTGCTTTATTTTTATCTAATAAATGAGGATGATGAGATTCATACTCGTGACCGCTTGGTCATTAAGGCTTTGATATCATGTCAAAGAATCATCTCAACTTAATAGCTTAAGCAGTTAGATGAGGTTCCAAGATATGATTTATATTATTCTCTAACATTAGATACGGTCTGTGTAGCATCACCCCCATAACTTGTCCGAACTAATGTAGCCACCCCCGATAAAATAACATTATATCAGAAAGAATATGAGAATAACATATGCCTACCAGTCCAACATGTAAAGTAGTTGCATCTCAATCGAAATGTACAATTTAAAATAGCCTAAATCCATCAGAAATTGCATTTATTATTGTCCATAATATATTGCTCCAGCTTTTTTAACTAGGAGACAGCTTTGATAGATTTTAACTATTTAACTTCAATGAAAAAAAATATATATATATATAATTCTAATGAATCAATAATGCTTTATTGGTAAGGAAGATCATGAAATGGTATACAATGTCCACAGGCTATAAATTTTTAAAAGCTAGCATAGGAAGCCATGAGTTTCTTGCACATAATGGCAGGTTTGACTGTGAAGAAGTTGGATGATTACAGGCAGTACAGCTTTTGTATAGGATAAAATAGGATTTGAGGGACAAGACCATTTCTCCCCTCTTTGATGGATGTATAGGTCAAGTCTAGTCTGTACATTATTCTTTAGATAAGAAACCAAAATGCTTATACTGTCTGATTGAAGCTATCTTCAAAAACCAACAATATTAATTCTGAATAGAAACAGCAAGTATAATCTAAAAACACATACCAGAAGTCCAAACAGTGCAATAAATCTTGACAACACATGAGGAAGCTTCTCAAGACGTAAAGTTATGACAAGTGATCCCTCCAATATACTGTTGTTGATCTCACGAAAGATCCTTTCAACCCTATCAGATACAGGAAGCATAAAACAAAATAAAAAAACAAATGAACAGCTGCACACCCCCAAAACATGGGATACAAAAGCCCCATTCTTAGAAAAGCCATTCATACCAGAGTCTTCCTTCACCGTCAACCAGGGAATGCAAGATTTTTTCAACACTGTAGTAGCATTCCTGAACTGCATATGCCATGTATTCATCCTTACAAATTCTATTCCAAAGATCTGCTTGTGTATCTTTGCAGTCCAAAGCCAAATCTACTGCCAATAAAATCTGGAAAAGCATACAAGTATAAGACCTAGCTTGGTATGATACTGGAATTCATTTGTAAAAGGTAAAAGTATTCTGCAGGATCTTAAAAGGTAATAAGATAAGATGCACCTTGCTGCTAAGAAGAAACAGTGGCCATTGAACTAATCTTAGACTTCCTGTGTTGCTCGGAATAGAAAGCAAGTCCATCTCCCTGGAAGCAAAACAACCATGAAGCAAATTTTGATTGCAGAACAGCAAACACAAATAAATTTATGGAATGATAACAAGTATGTCCCCATGATCTACCTATTGCTGATATAATCTTCCTCGCGTAAGCTTTTGATTATCTCATTCCAGAAAGGAGCAAACAGTTCAGCATATGCTTTGTTCATATCCTGAGCTTCCTAAACAAACCATACAAATTCATACAACAAACATTTAGATCATGCAGAAGAGAACACAAACTACATAGGGTATTATGCCTCCAAGCACAGGAGGTTAACTCCCCACATGAAAGTTAGTTCTATGAAGACACAAGCTTCCTTTCTAAATTTCAATATGAACATTTCACCCATTAGCCTCAACTGTTTATGAGATAGAAAAATTGTGTTTCAAAGAAGTGCACCCATTACCTAATGTTGTTATGCAAACAGCAAATAAAAAGGGCACGCCAAAGGGATGCCACCCACTTACAAAGAACTATATAAATGATAAAAAAAATTAACATTCCCTATAGCTCCTATATTTCCCGACAATTCCCTCTGCAGAAGAATGCGACATTCTAAACCAATTATCTGATACGGATACTCTATTTGCAAATCCCCCCTCCCTAAATGCTCTATGGTTGCGGTCTTTCCAGGTCAACCCAAAAATAACAGAGAATAAGTGGTAACATAAGAATACTTCCAGAAACAATGGCTTAGAAGGGGAAAATGAAAAAAATCACTCACTTGAGATGCATGTCTGTTGAGCAGCATCCTGCAGCACACATCAACCAAAAGATTACTGAAGAGAGTAGAGAAAATAGTAGAATGTAGACCAAAAGCCATGAGGGATTTTTTTTCTTTTATCAACAAGTACAGAGGTCGTTGAAAAGTGAAGCTTTTAGTATTCTGTAATCACGAGATAGCAAGACAGAAAATACTCTAAAAGATATCAAGTTCTACAATGAACTGTCAAAACTGCACGCTTCAATCCATAGTGCTTAACAAATTTAAGCAGTGCTCGCAAAACCTATTTGTCATCCATGCTAGAAAAGCGATGAGCTACAATTTTTATGAATAGACATGTTTTGTACACAAACCAACTCAGCAGCTGCCTCAGCATTCCAAATAACATACATTCTGACACCAGTAGTGATTATGATTGCACTTATCCAGTATTTGATGGAGTATCAACACTTAATTAGGTAACAAGAGTACTCAAATTTAAAACCCAGAGTTTGACAATGACTTCAACCCCATCATCCCTAGTACTGCGCATTCCCATTTGTAAACAGATGGTTAAACACTTACCTTTGTGCTTGTGGAGAGACAAGATTCTTGACAAAGGCCGCTGGGAAGCTCTCAAAACGTTTATGAACCATTTCAATACTGCGTATCTGCCATTAGTCCATATTGAGCAATGGACGCGATAAGAATAATGATTGCAGGAGAACTTGAAATAAAAAAAAAAAAATGGAAGCACGTGGCATGCATGAAAAGGTTCAAAATAAAACTACTATATTAATTCAAATAAGCATTTCATGATACTTTGTATACCTCGCCTAAACGAGCTCGTGCACCCATCACACCCCCAACAACTGCTGATAAGATAGTGTACCATATGTGAATGTCCATGATATAGATCTAAGAAGAGAACAAAAGGATTAGGAAAATGAAGATTTGCAAGTCATAAATTAGAGCATAAATAGTATTCTTAAATTGATAAGATTCTACTTTCAATATGATACAGAGGATAAAGTTTCAGAACTGAGAAAAGGCCAAAAACAGCATCTTTGTTAAGGAGAATGGAATTTATTATTAACCAAAAAATCTTCACTTCAAGGAACTTCCATTGATTTTGATTTTTCAGAAACAGGTTCAACAAATTATATAAAAACCTGCTTCAATTGCATTCAGTAAGCCATCCCATTCCAAATTTCATTTTATGCATGGAGATAAACAGATAGAAACTACTCACCGCCACAACAGGAGCCCATAGGCTAGCTATGGTCAAGACATTGTTATTATCTGCAATAATCATGAGAATCAGTGATTTATACCAAACACAGTTTGAGTCAATAGCCATCCAGTAAAGAAACGTGAATAACAGGTTTAGTTTTATTAGAAAATGAAGTGCACAGAAGAGCAAAGTAAATATTAGCAGATTTTTAAATTATAGCAAGAATTCACGTAACAATGTGTTTCTTAGTTGCCACTAAGAAAACAGCATCCCAGAATGACAGTATGCTTGCTTCAAGACCCAAACTCTGCTGCTTTAATGTTTATAAAGGTCGTTCACCAAAATCAAAATGGTAGCTTCTGTGGTTTTTCATCAGTTGAATTTTTCTGACCTAGAAGTTCATCACATGCTACCAGAAAGTTATACAAATGGTTATCATTGATTTATGTAGTCCTACTAAACACCATGGTAGAAGACGGAATTCATGAAAGTAAGGATGATAGGAAACTCACTCTTTGAGATCAAATCATGCCATGAGTACGGTAAAGATGGAAGTGCCCTGATGGTATTGGTTGGTTTGACAAGGGGTCTAATCTGCACAGGATTAAAAATTACAAGAAAATGATATTCTGATGTGTAAAGTCTCTCCTGTTTAAGAGCAAATCCCCAAATAGTAATCATATGCATAATTAACAGATGCGAGATCAAGACATGATAGCTTGCCTGGAGAAAGTAAGCAAATGTGAATTTGCACGCAAAGATCACCAACCAATAGAGGACATATCTGCAGTTGTGGGGGGAAAACAAACAAACATTAAGTGAAGCAAGATCAAGAAGCAAATAGCATATGACATATCAACTAATTCTTTTGAATCACGGTCACTAATGTACACCTTTGAAAGTTAACTGGGGACTTATATCACTACCTATGAAAAAAGACAGTTATTGAGATGAAACATAATATATAAATATTGTAGGACTTGAACTTATTGAACCAAGTCTCCATAAACATAGAATCTGACAAGCATATATGAACTGAAA
Organism: Populus tomentosa; assembly: GCA_018804465.1. NCBI lineage: Eukaryota > Viridiplantae > Streptophyta > Magnoliopsida > Malpighiales > Salicaceae > Populus > Populus tomentosa. Next base: position 9,211,540 of record CM031997.1, read on the forward strand.
AATTAAGCATTTCATATTTTGAACTCCATTCATATGAAATCTACCTAGCACATCCCAGGCCATCCATGCACCACAAAAATGCATATTGAGAAAATGGACGCATATCTCTAAATGCAAAGAAGCTCAAAAAATTGATCAAGGCAACAAAAAATTATTTTAAATGTAGAATCCAGACCAAAACAAATGAAGTTTATCTCTGCAAATAAACTTGTTCACAAGCAAAAACAAAAACAGAAATTGATAGGAAATAAGAGAACACATAACATGAAAGCATTACATCTATAGTGAAATGTAGGAAGAGGAGTGCAATGCCATATTATTTGTTACTAAAAAATATTTAGTATCATGAAAACAAACCTGCAGTAATCACTCATCTTCTCAAAAAGACCACGACCAACATAGTATCTTTCCTGAACCAAATTTATTTCACAAGTATAGGTCATCTGATACATTACCAAACATTTTATAGCAAATGTTAGCAAAAGAGATTGAATGGAGCTTACCTGATAAATCCACTTGAAAAATTGGAAGAATGATTGATCAGACATATCAGACAGAGCATGACAAGCTGGAAACTTTAGCATCAAGGCAAGGAAAAGGCGCAAAGCTGCATAAACACCCAGAACAAGTATATATATACGGAAATGGAACGAATCCGAGTTCCGTTGATTTTTTTCCTCCAGAACCTTCCTGCAATAAACAGATACTTTATATAACTCATGAACACAAGGATAATGCATGTGAAAACATGCCTTAGTAAACAAGATCAACTACTCACACATATAAGTATGTTACGAACACCGAGCTCAAGCCACACCAGAAAAACCTAATAACCAGTCTTGAGATAGCCATGCCTCTCGCTGTGGAGTAGGCGCCAAACATAAGCAGCACATCTAAACAACCTGCATATGCAGCAAGTGACCAACAAACAAAGAAGGAAAAAATGAGTACTGGAAAGATTTATTCGGATATTTCATCTAATATGCTAATTCCAAAACCTTTAGAGAAAGCATACTCTCTATGAAGTTCATGATGGCAAATGAGGGCCCAACGCTGAGCATTTCTTTAAAGGTATCTAAACTCATATCTCCATGGTTGAAGGCTATAATTGCCAAAGCCTGTGGTCAACATGGAAAAGAGCACAAATTTAGTTTTAAAAAAAAAAACCAAAAACATCGTAGATCCAAGAAAAAAATAAGATCCTGAAATTTAAAGGAACATTAGACCTGGAACATCAGAGCTAAAAAGATCCAGAGCCGATGGAAACTTCGATATATGTGAAGAAATGTGCGATGCTCAACAAAAGTGCTTTTACCAGTCTGTCAATTTGTGAAATGAAAAATGAAAAAAAAAATGTGAAAAGAGTTGAAATATTAGATACAACCATTTTCCACGAGCTCGAAGTGAAATAACACGCATTCCCCACAATGCAAAATTCCAAAAACAGTAAAATTGCATTAACAATTCAATAGATATAAAATGTAGCTATTTGTTATTTGCAAATTGCTTAAAACAATAAACATAAATGTCAAATATGAATAGAAGACTCCAGTGTAGAAATGACAACAGCTGCAAATATTAGCTAATCCAGAAACTTGACTTCGCTCGCATGCCTAAACTGGTGCTTGACAATGATTCTAGAGAAGGTACTAGGTAACCCATATTCCAGGTGTAACACAAATTACAAAACCCTTAGCATGCATGAATCAAAACAGGTCAGGACAGATGTTCAAGAAAAACACTCCAATGCCTCCATCAGGTGGTCAAAACATCCACAGCTACTGCAAGAACTAATCTCAAAGCTTGAGATAATATGCTAAGCAGGTCATAGCTCCCAATGCATAGCAAATCTAGACAAAACATAACTGAAAGCACTACAGAGCAAAGGAAAAAAAATACATAAACTGTTCAACAGAACATACATGCGCAACTTGTTTGAAACATGGGAATAGTGAGTGGCAACAAAAACCATCATGCAACAATCGTTGATTAGAAATATAGAGAAAATTTTCCAATTCCTAATAGAAAAGAAATCTAAGGGGAAACGGAGGGAGAAAAAAACTCACGAGCTTCATGGTAAAATCATGGTTCAAGAACTGAATTGTGACCTTTGCTCCAAAAATTATAACAAATAATTTTCAGATTTAGCACCAAAACTATGATAGACTTGGCTATTTCTACTAACAAACATGGTCATCAAGATAGAAAATGGAGGTGGACTATTTGACAACGGGTGAAAAGGGAAACAGCAAAAGAAAAAACATGGGAGACTATTTCCAAACAAGCAAGGGAATCCTACCACTAGGAATGCAGAACTATCGAAATTCTCAGGTGCATAGAGAAGGTATAAGACCTTAAACAGAACCACTATACAAATTCCTAACATAACTCCAACTTGATCATAAATTGATGAATGGAAAATTCAACTCCTATACAAACTCGTACTCCTCTACAATCATTCAACATCAAAGTCATCTCTATGTGAAGAACATCAATCCCATCAAAAAATCATTAAAAAGTAAGTTTTAATCTACCTTCCATGTATGTACAAAAAACTTTTCACAACCACGCTCCAAGGACACTAAAATTATGGCTATGAGTTATTATGAGGTCATCGTATCAAACAACACAAGTTCAAATGAAACTTAACTTCAATGTCAATATCATCCTTTAAATATTTAGGCATGTCAAGAAAAAATTGCATCTATGTGGTTTCAGTTTCAACATACGATAATAAATGGTATACAAAATTTGGGTAACTCATGGGAAAATATCATCCTAACAACCTACCCTTTTTGACTTTTTAGGCGTCAACAAGAATGAGGAATGTTTTTTCATCGGCCAGCTCAACTCAAAGCAAGCAGGGGACCTGCATATAAATTGCAAATGAGAATGAAAGATGATTCAAACTCCTTACTGAACAAGCAATCATAAAAATCCTAAACAGCAAACCAAAAATATTCATTGAAGTCGTCATAATTCCTCCATGCTGAATGCGCAGCTTTTCCATTATTATTCCTCTCAGCTTCCTGCAAATACAAACTATCTTATATGTATCAGAAGGTTCAGAATAAATAGTAACATCACAAGAAAATTTGTTTAATAACTCACATGATGTCCTTAAAAATTATTTGAAGTACCCAACCAGATTCAACCCACAGAGGTGGAAGGTATCAAAATTGCAATGACATTTTTAAAGAGAGCTAAAGAAGACAAGAATCACAATTCATTTAAGTACATCGAACTCCACACACACAGACAAAATGGGGAAAACAAAATCATGCAGGAGAAGTTAAAAGGAAAAAAACTTATCACATGCAACGGCCACTTGACCCACTTCACCACCTCTTCCTGTCCATAAACTGTACATCAAACATGAAAGAGCAACCCTTCATCTATTTACCCAGTTTTTCCATCTAATAATCCTTCAAGAAACAGGGAGCAGCCACCACAATTCAAACTTAATCACATGCAACGGCCACTTGACCCACTCCAACCACCTAATAACCCTTCATGAAACAGGAAGCAACCAGCACAATCCAAACAAAGTGAAAATAAGGGACCAAATCTCCCTGGTGACTGCAGATGATTGATCAACTTACTGCTCTTTTCCACGCATATAGCAAATCAAAATAACCGCACCTCTTTGTCAATATATCAATGGTGAGTATTACTTGAAGCAAAGATCTATAAAAAAAAGCCCACCTTCTACGTTCATCAAACTGATGTAACATCACCTTCCACCCAAAATGTTTTCAAGCCAAAAATTTACTACAATCTTCTGACACTAATTCAATAAATCTTCTCCATTTCAACCCATATTGAATCACTGAGTTGGCCAATTTCATAGCATAGCTAGTATCAGTGACAGAAGTGGTATCCTCTGCAGCCAACTTACCTGAGATTCCATTCACATTGACCCTTCTCTACTCCCTACCCCAAGTCACCTTTATTTGCTAGGCTCAGACTCATATTTAAGGCTACCTAGCTGACATCCACTTTAGGAAAGGAATCACTTGAAGAGTGGTTCATCTACCTTACATCAGATTGAATTCTTAAGATCCAATCAATACTTGCCTCATGATTGCTGTCCAATGTTGTATTTTGAAGGTCAATCAGTCTCACCATTCAAGATTCAACCACCAAAAAAAAACCTCTAATCTCTGATCTGGAGAAGGAATGCTAGTGCTCAAGCTCTTCTCTTCTTTTGAGAAGAGAGGTTTTTACCTATATCACTAGCCAGCAGGCTGTTAATACCACTTAAAGGTGGAAAGACCATCCACCCAGTGCCACTAGCCACTTCTAGAATGATGGTAACAAAATAAATAGCCCTGAGACTCAAACTCCAGAAATAAAAACAAAAACAATTTTGGACTACTGCAAGCAAAAATTTGCTAAGCAATCATCAACATAAGCACATTTAATTTCACTTCTGCTATAATATGTGATAATCAAACTTTCCCAAAGGAGTTTGATAATCAGTTCCACTGACCGCTGCTATTGTCTGGTATATAGGACAAATGATTTGCTCAAGGAAAGACACAGAACCACTTTCTGTTATACAGCTGGCGGCACGATTAGCTTCACCATGATCCAATATTGCATCCAACTCTTTGGCCATCTGAAATGCACGATTATATATGTTATCATAAGTTACAAAAAGCACATCGTAGGAAAAATAAATTTTCAAAAACATGACAAGGGTAAACCATTTGTTGTGTGATCTACTCGAGAATGAGCAATGTTATTCTCATAGCTTACATCACATAACTTTCACAATCTTCCAAAGGTATTGTTTGCTATTCTCAAAGCCTAAATCAAGAAACTATAGACACCGAATCAGCTTTTAGGGAAGTGAGTATTTCCTAGGGTAGCACCACAGCCTTATTTCCATTAAGCCACAATGTGCTAGAATATATCCTCTCTCAAAATATAGAATTTTGGAATCCCGAATTGATTACTCCTACAACCTACAAGGGAAAGACTATTTCTCACCATGAATAGCAAAATGCCTTATTCACATATCCCAAGCCATAAGGCAAATGATTTGGTACAGTAAACAATAATTATATCGACTATGATAAGAAGAAACAAGTTATCAATGTAGAGGGGTAGTAGGATAAAGTTCAAACAAAGCAAGTAGCAGACCCATTGATGAACTCAAAGAGAATTGAACAACAAGGTAGTGAGGCTTACATGATGAAATATGTAGCAAATGCACTCTGGGAGAAAACGAACATTTGCAGCTTCACCCCATATAAGATAATATAGTGATACCAGAAAAAGCTTCCTGTCTCTATTAATCGCTTCAATACTGTAGGAAACAAATAAAACTCAGACCAGTGGCATAAAAAATAACTCTTTCAGGATAACAGGGAGGCACCAGACCTATTCCAAGCAAGGCGTTTTCGCAAGTATTTGCACCATTTGATGTAGTTATCCAACACCTTCAAGAAAACCTCATTGATAGCTTTCTCGTCAATTTTCTGTACATGGAAAAAAGGGAGAAAGCAACCACATTGAGAAAAATCTCACCAACCACGTCCCCTTGTCCGGATTAGAAACTATAAACAATCTGAAACAACCCTCCAATAACAAATCAATAATGTAACACAGCATATACTAAATCCAAACTGCAATGTGAGGAATAGTCACAAAAATTTCTGCAGAATTATTGTGACATTACATATTCGATTTAGTTCATGCTTCAAGTGATTTTAGTACATTCTTAAAAGGTAACATAATTGGTAAAGCATCAATAGAAATAAATACAGACTTTGAGAAAACAATCATCAAAGTGCAAAAGGTTAGGAATTTTGTAAAGTTTATATATGTTCATATGGTTTTGTTTTATGCAGAAATCAGACAGTTAAAAGTTGAAGCCCATAAATGACAGGTAAGCAAATATAGCTATTCAGATGTTCCAATCTTACTAGAACTTGTCAAACCAATTCAAATGTCCTTTGGTCCCAATCAACTGAAGCTCATCCAATGAAATAAAAACATAGAAACTATCTGTTCGCATATAAAATAATAAAATAAGAAATTGAATTCAAAACAAAAGGTATCCAACTAGTTTTTTCTTTCATAACTCAATGGGGAAGGGAGATTTGAACTCATAGCATCTTCTTTTCAGGAGAGGCTGCAATTATAATATTCCTAGGCCACTATATTCAATCAACTTTATAACAGCAAATTGAAAAGCAACACAACTAAAATAATGTCTGCCAAAATAACAAATATTAATATAAATCTATTTGCAAAATGATGATTATTACAACCACAGTGATTTGGAAAGAAGAATGATAAAATGATAAATAAGTGTCAGCACTCAAAACACTCACTGGATCTGCTTGGAGGGGTATGCCAAGTCGAGACTGTGCATTTGCTATTGCGAGAACAACATTTTCACGCTGATTCCTGACATTATCATTCTGCAAAAGAGGGAGCAGGGAGGAGGTTATTGACCAGGGAAAAAAAAGGAAAGTATCAGTTGGACATTGATTATTAATACATATTATAAAAGAGACAGTTCACTACTTGCATTTCCACAAACAGCCAAGATTTTCACACAACTGCAGTTTCTTCTTTTATGCACGTGCTTAATTAAACTAGATGAACATCTAGACTAATTAAAAGGATTGTTTAATCTATTAACATCTTTTTCCAGAAAAAAAGAAAGAATTTTCTAAATAAAGACAAGGAAAGGAAAACCAATGTGGAGGATGAGACAGACTCTCGGCTACCACAAAGGTAAAATGAAAGCAACGTCTAATTTGTCTGAGTAGCATCAAAAACAGTCCCTTTAACATTCAAAATGCAGAACATAGTAGTGAACCACGGAAACAACTCTATCCCAAAGTAACTACTTGCATAGATGCTAATGGTTTTTTGAAATTCTTAACATCGCTTTTCGAAACAGCAAATCACCAAAACAGAAAAGATCATATTCCACAAATTCTAAACCACCAAACAGTGCAAGAAGATCCAAGAAATTATAAATTGAGAAGAAAAAAAATCCTTTCGCACATCAAGATTCTTGGATAAGAGAAATGATTATTGTTCGTGAAGATGAATAGACTTTTTTTCATATTAGATAACAATTGAATGTCTAAATACATAGAAGGGAAAAATGAGGAATAAATTAGAAGATTAAAACATTAAAGCAAAACAACATACAAGAAATCACAAAAAGCAATACCATAACAAAACAATATACCAGTCCCGCTGAATATATCTGCAGAAGACACTCATAAAAGACATTCTCCTGAAGCAAAAGACCATAAAAAAGACGGGCACTGCTGCATTCCAAAGCAATTCTCTCAAGAGGGAGTGATTTGTGAACACATGAAGCTTTTTTTCAATCAAATGGTCCACATAACAGCAAAAAAAGGGCATCTCCATAAAATTCTATCAGACAAAGTTTGATTTCTGAAAATTGTCAAAGTTTTGCCACATGCAAACACCAAACAACAGTAACAATTGTATACTTTGACATTTTTATTGCAGTCTCTCCCAAAAACCCACTAAAAGATTATATCAGCTTCTCCCCGCAATGGAACTCTCACCACTAATACAATGAAATCTATTCCACATTCCAAGAAAAAAGAAAAATGCAAGATTAATAAATCAACATGAGAAAATAGCTTGGAGTTTTGATTGATAAAACAATAAACAAATGAATGATCACACAAAATGAATCATACAGACTACAGTTGATAGCAAATTACCATATCAAAATGAACCCCCAGACAGAGTTTCTTAGAAATCCAGCTAAATAAAGGAACCAATATTTTAATAATTTAGTAAAGAAATATATTACATTAACTTTATTATTCACATTTTTTTAACATTCCCTAGGAGCTATTCAAAATTTCTAACGAAATTTTTATTATGGCAGGTACATAAAGGTGAAAAGGAGGAAGATGACACCAAAAAAAGAAAACATGACAAAACAAACACAAAATAGTATATACTTGTTAAATAAAATGAATTCAACTATTAAATTCCTATTGACAAGCAGAATTTTAATGTTACAAATTTGTAATTCTTACAGTCAGTGAAGCACTACAATCTAGTTGAAAACTTTAATGAGAGGATTAAAAAGAAATGTCTATACAAACCTGAAAACCAAAGACATATTCAAGAAGATCAAACATATCTAAATCACGATCTCCAGAAATCACAAAATCAGCAGGAAGTCTGGGGTAATGCTCAGCATATCTAATGGCAGACATTGCGCCTCGAACCTGGAAAATTACCCCCGATAAAAAAAATATAAGATTTTTCTGGGAAACTTGAATTGATTGTACTTAATACATCTCTTATTTCTTGAAGTAAAATTTTTAGATTATTGAATGGGAGTGCGTATAAGCTGGAGGTTTGCGAACACGGTTAAACATCACCAGCAAAGAATGTGGCATATCTCATTAAAAGATTAAATGTGGCATATCTCATTAAAAGATCAACTTACTTCAGGGAAAACTCCAATAGCATTACTTAATGAAGGTGCTTCCAATGGGACAATATTATACGATGTGAGCTCCCCAACCGTTTTAATTCTTTGTAGCTGAAAAAATACAAGATCAAAAGGCATGTCAATCAATACCTTTAGATTTCAAATTTACAAAATATCAAACTGTCCTTTTTGAGCATCTGTGTTTGGTGAGAAACAATAATCCCTCATCATCAATTTTTTTCCTTTTTATTTGTATAAAAGATTGGCTGCTATATAAAGAGAAGAGAAGGACTTCTCTTTGGAGCAAAGATCATTCCTTTTTTCATCAAATAATCATCCCCTATGCTATGGACATAATAAAATCCAAGCTCATGGAACCAGTACATTCTACCAGAATAAAGGTTGGATTTAGCAAACTCAAGCATCTGCAAGTCCTAGATCTGCATGAATATGAAAGGAAGAAACTGACTCTACAAAACAGCATGTGCAAGTATGTTTAAAATGCTCCGTAACTTGATGGCCCATATAGAAAAGCAGGTAGGAGACAGGTACCTCCTCCATGATATGTCTGCCAGCCCCATGAGGATCTGCATCTTTACTGAGTGCTTCCATGACATCTACTAAGGCCCTCAAGGTAGCAAATACCTTTTTCATCTCTAGAGATCTTAGCTCAAACCTAAATTACAGGACAATTTTACAGATTTTGATCAGTGATGTAAATGCATATCCAAATTCACTAAAAAAAAGAAGAAAGTAAGCTTTATAGCAGTTTATCGTGCTGTATTAACTTATACAGCAGCAGTAACTTACAAAAATGTCTAACCAGACATTGTAACCATACTTCATTCTTAATAAAAGCAATTACTGATTGGCCTCAAAAGTTATATAGCAAAGGCGTTAAAAACAATTAAACAAATTACACAATATCCGAGTGAACTTCTAATATCCACCAAAGAAACAATTATATGCAAGGTTGCAGCTAAAAAACTGTATGGAAAATGACAAATTCAAACGGATAACTACACTGTGAAAGATAAGTAATGAAAGATGCCACAATGCATCCTTATAAGTGGAGCAAATATATCATAGACTTTAGCATGCCAAAAGGTTTGATACTCCAGAAAGAATCAATTCAATTGTAATTTATATTAGGGAAGAAACGTTTAGTCATACTCTCCCAGATTAGCAGTAGAAAAATTTCCAGATTCCCGGAACTTTTGTTCCTCTCTTTGGATGTCATCCACTCTATGACGTCTCTTGTAGCGCTGGTAAAACTCCAACAGGTGTTCAAAATCCCGATTGCGATCTATACTGGCACCATCCCTTTTGGCAAGTTTTTGCTGCAACAAATGGTGAACTCCTCAAAACTCAAAATGAAATTTTAAAAAACAATCAGAGTAAGTAAGTTTATCAAAAGTGTTACTCACTGCATTCAAGATGACAGAAACAATAACATTCTACCCCAATCTGTAAGCACCAATCACAAGACAAAGATTAGACATACCTTAATAACAGACATCAAACCGGTCTTGAATTGGAGAACACCACGACCATCACTGCTTGGGTCCAAATTTTGTGCCATACTATATGCTTGCTCACACACTGAAATAAAAAGGTAAAACTTGTATAAATATTTTCAAGGTTCGAAAAAAAAGTTCACAAGGAAAACACACATGCATGGGGAAGGATTATAATCTTGGAAGCCTTGGCATATGCTCCTGAAACAAATATGAATATCCAGAAGCTCAAGTTGGCTATCAGAAAGTGTTGATATGCAACAGGAGATATGTTCCAGTTCAGGAGCTAGCATGGGTCAGATAGCAGATATAACATTGCACCTTATTACATGTTCCAAGATTGGCAGAAATCCAAGAGATTCAATCAGAGTTGAATTTGATTACAGATTCATAATAAAATATGAAGAGAAACGGAGAAAAATTAAGGATCAAACTGCCCTCACATTGATATATTCTACATTGAACACTTAAAAAAAGCCTCAAAATGTAAAAGGAGTTGGATATTAATGAAGTTGTATCCACTATCTATGTATAAGCATTTGATTTTCACTAAAGGAAAATAAATTTCTTCCAATTCATCACATATCCAAACTGCCTAGCTTTACTTCCATTCAAAGAGCAGTCTACCCAAATCAAATTCAGATCAAATGAATCCTGCCCAACCTGACCCCATCTATAATAACAGTTGCAGCAGTATCTTTTTTTACTACATTTGAAAAAAGTCTCTTAATACCCCCACAAAGCTTTCCACCAGAATCACAGTACACGGACATTTCTCCAGTTTGCAAACAGATCATCAAAAAAACCACACTCTTCTGGTTTCCAGCACTGTATAATCTCATGACAAACAAGATCATAAACATCGTATAATCCCATATTCCAAATTCATGTCCAAATTCAAGACATATAGTGGAATTTATCCTTCACATGTGTAATTTAAAGAGCAAAGGCAACGTAGAAATGACATGTGTCTTGTTAAATTCCAACTTGAAATAATAATAATGATGATGATGATGATCTCCTAAAATAAAATAGTTAATATCAGCGTTAAATATTAAAAATTCACTAATTTTACAATCCCAACGTCACTTGACTATAAAAGTACAACTCAACAATTCCAATTTAACATTGCACAATCCTCCATGAATAACTTCAAGATTAATAACCTAAAAAAATCAAATTGACCAAAATGGAAAATCTCTATTCTTAAAAAAAAAAAAAAAACTTACAAATTCTGGCAACGTTAGGGTCCTCATCTTGAATCTCATCGGCAGCCTGCAAAATCGTGTCAATATTGGTCGTACGGCCAAGCGAAACTGGCACAGCTCCGGCGATGCCACTGGACATTCTCTCATGACCTTGACCGAGTTCTCGCTTCAACGTCGCCCTCACTAACCTCTCCCAGTTATTGCTAACCCGAGACATCGTTTACAATAATGAAGGATCAAATCAATCCAGAAATAGAAAATTTAAAACCCTAGATTAGGAAGAATTGTAACTCGGGCTTTGACTCGGCCCGAGTTGGAGAATTTAAAAACTCGGTTGACGCTTTATTCTTAGATCTGTGATTCTCATTCGAATTCAAAAGTTGCGTTTTTGCTGGTTGATATTTTTTTAAAAAAAGAAAGATTGTAAAGAAGAGAAAAGACAGCCTAAACGAGGAGCTAGTGGGGAAAAGGCGAAAGGTCAAGGAAGATGGGGAGACAGTGTTGAATTACTGGTTTGTCCCTGAGAGATGGTAATGTGCAGTCTAGTGTATTGGGGTTAGGGTGGTGGTTCATTTTAGACGGTTGGATTTGTAGTCTGATTTTTTAATTTTTCTTAAGTTTCTTGATGGTTTTGTTTGTGGGGGATTTGAATGGAGATGTGAGTTTGTTTGAGATTTTGGGTTGTTATGCGTGGTGTAGAGGATTTTGGTCTCTCACGTGTGAGATTTTTTTTGTGAGGCTGGGGGTAAATTGTATTTGTAGAGAAATAGACAGGAAGGGGCATACCAATTCTTAAACTGGAAGAATTTGAAAAAAATTGGGGAGGAAATTGAGAGAGAGAGAGTTGCATGTGAGATCTCTTTAGTTGATTTCTCAACGATCAAGGGAGTCTTTTATCTTTAATTTTGATGATTATAATTTAACTAGTTAGATATTATATTTATTTTTAAAAAATTATTAATTTAAGTTTTATAAATTTTAAAATTATTAAAAATTTAATAATTATTAATTTCATAACCTATAAAATTAATTAAAATACATATAAATTAACTCGAACACTTATATTAATAAAAAAAAGAATCTTTTATCTTATTATACCGTAATAAATTTAAATTAATTTTTGTACAAATATAAACAAAGGTCATTAAAGATTATAAACATCAGTTTTTTTATTCATTTAGTTTGTGTTTCATATTAAATAATTTTTTATTTTTTAAAATTAATTATCAAAATCATAAAAAAAATTAAAAAAAATTACTTTGATATTTAAAAAAAACACTCAAAAAGCAGAAATAGCCAAACAATAGTTAAGTTTTTCGAGGAGTGTTGTTGTGGTTATTTTTCAAAGTGTTTTTCACTTATAAATATATTAAAATAATATTTTTTATTATTTTTTAAAAATCATGTTTAATATCAATGTATGAAAATGATCTAAAAACATATTAATTTAAAAAAAATATTTTTTTTTCAAAAACACTTTTAAAACGTAAAAACAAACAAGACCTTAGGTATGGAAACCAAAAATACGGTATAAATATTATCTTACTTAACCCAAAATCCTATCTCGATCTAAATTATATAAATAACCTTAATTTTTTAAATATATATATATATATATACCAAATTAAAATTTAGATTTTTTTTCGTGTAGTCTACACTCAGCGTTTGGCTCTACGGTCAAAAAATACTTTTAAAAAATATTATTTTAAATTTTTTATATATATTTTTTGATATTTTTAAATTATTTTAATGTACTGTTATTAAAAATAATTTAAAAAAATAAAAAATAATATTTTATATATTTAAAAATAAAAAATACTTTAAAAAACAACCATAATCACACTTAACTTCTTCTGCCTTCCATCCTGCTCTCTTCTCATTGCCACCTCTCTTTCTCTCGTCTCCGACTGCGCGCTTTTGTCATACACTGCTAACTACACTGCCATAGTGAAGGAAGCAATCACCACCGGTCCTCTACCATAACCTCCACTGCTACCACGGCGGACTGGAAAAAGAAAAAGTGAAGAGAGATACAATATGGCTCTATCATTACCAATACGACAAAGACGAGCATTATCATTTGATATGCCATCACCGTCGTCGTCCTCATCCAAACCGTTCAAAGGAGGTAAAGCAAATAGACGAGAAACAAAAAGCAATAGGATAGTTATTAGTTTATTACCTTTATTCACTTTAGATATGCTGAGGTTTTCAATAACTGGCGCCTCTTTATTTTTTTCTCTTTAATTCTAGTTTCCAAACCTGGGAATAATTACTCTTAAAAAAACAAAAATTACTCTAAACATCTTATAATTTTATTTTATTTTTACATTTTAGCTCTATTGTTTAAAAAATTATATAAAACATACTGAGCTACATGATAAAATAAAATAAACAAAAAATATTGAACTATTTACAAATTTCACATTACTTTAAAATAATAACATTGCTACTAAAAAACTCTTCTTCTTTTTTCAAACATGAAACCCTAGCCACCAACTTGAATTCCTTCATATTATATGTGCCCAGCAAGCTAGCACAACTAATTTTTCTCCTCGTATCCTTTTAATAATCTTAGAAATGGGGTAACTCTCCAGGATAAATTTCCTCATCGACAGTGTTTTTGAGGGCAGTTCCAGGAGAAACGTTCATATCATTGCATGAGAGGAAGTGATCCACGAAGCCTAGAGCAGTTATAACATGGGATAAATCTCCAGGTTCCTTAGAGCCAGCATAATTTAACCTCACGAAATCTTGATCACGTGTAAGCAATCAAATCAGTTTTCCCTCGAGCATTGATTGAACCCTTTTAGTTAGTCAAATGATCCAACAAGAGAGCATTCATCAAGATTTTACTGGATATAATCATGAAAAACAGACCTGCGCCATCATCTTCACCAGCAGAGCCATCAAAAACAAAATCTTCTGCGAAATCCTTGAGCCGCTGAAAATGTGGGACTGGGTTGCCTCGTTTGCAGGCCTGCTACTCCATTTGCTTCAATCAATTTTTGAACCAGTTAGCACATAGAGAGTACGAAAGGAAGAAAAGAGAGGTTTTATTTACTGTGATTATTTTTCTGGACTTTCTAGTATTCTCTTTTGGCTGACTGTACTCTGGAAGCGACATTGTTATGAGAATATTACTCCATCTATTTTAGTGGAACTTGGTAATCTCGTGGCAAGAGTTCATGCTGCTGGTGCTGATAGCGTTGTGTGGTTAATACAAGAACGATGGTTGATGAGGCATTTGTTGATCTTTATTATGCAAATTAAGAGTTTGATAAAAAAAAAAAAAAAAAAAAAGGGCCTAAAAAGGGTCTAGTGATTGTGTTCTCAGAGAGAAGAGAAGGAATAAATTAGATTTTGAACGAGAGGGTTTTTTTAACAACAAATTTTGGAATTTTTGGCTATTTTAGTTATATTATATACAAGGATAGATTTTTTTTTTTGTTTAAATTTAAAAATCGAGATGAACATAGATGTTTTTTATAATTTTCAAAGTAACAGAGTTAAAAAATAAAATTGAGTAAAAATATGGTAACTTTCCCATAAAGAAATTAAAATTTGATTGTAAAGGTAATGTTAATTCTGTAGTTATTATTTTGCGGGTCATATTTGTACATTAATTTTGCAGCTCTCAGTTTTTCCAGTGTATACTCGACGGGTATCCTAAGAATTTCAATCAAGTATTTTTTTTTTTTTCCCTATTCTCCTTTATCTTTTTGTGACTTTTCATTCTATGCTCTCATCCTTGAATTATTTTTGTTTATTTGATAGCCAGATTTTTTTATTAATGTGAATATTTAAGTTAATTTGTGTATATTTTAATTAATTTTATAAATTTTAAAATTAATAATTATATAAATTTTTTATATCTCTCAAATTAATAATTTTTAAAAAATAAAATTAGAACTTAACTAGCTTTCATAGCCGGATCTTTGTCATTCTAGTGAGTTGACTTTTGTGTCATTTAAATGCTTGCAAGGAGAATTATTTGCCTGGAACATGCAAAGGAACGCTGGAGATGAGGGGAAAAAAACTACGACCACCTTTAGTTAGTTTGTTTTTTATTTTGCAACTGATTTTTTAGATGTTAAACTTTGAAAAAATACCTACAAATACTGTTATTATATTCTAAAAAAAACTAAAAAACCTTAAATATTTAAAAATAACAGGAAGTTCATTTCCCTTAATAACAAATGTTTTTTTTTTCAAAAACCCTAAAAAAACCCCAAATTGAAGTTTAGGAGCCATACTTTTTTAATCTCAAGAGGTTTTGGCTTAGCTCCCAATATTCCAAAAATGTACGCCTCCACTCTTATGTCGTTGGCGATGCATTGGTTTTTCTTTATGGCTCATTGACATGCCATGAGAGAGCACCTCACCTGATTCGTAGAATTCCTACATATCCCTGCTGCTCTGAAGATCGATGCTTGCTCATCAGAAGCGTCGTTAAAATTGGCAGACTTGATCTTTGAAGATTTCATTTTTTAGCATTTAATTTCAGAATGAAATTAAAAAAATTAAAAAAATTAAAAAATTGACTTAAAGGAATTAGCCTACTAAGTTTGTAATTGAAGTTTAAAATTAAAATAACTCAATAGAAAAATAAACAAATTATTTTACAAAGCTTAATTTCTAACAAAACTCAATGCATAATGGTCTAATAAAAAAATATCAAAAAAAAAAAGAACTTTTAAACCTGGCTAAGCTTACTAAACTCGCAACCCGGTTCATGCAGAAAAGATAACCCAGTATAAAAAAATAAGATAAATTATGAAGCTCAATTATAAAATCAACTAAAGATTAAAGGATAAAATTGAAAAAAAAAATAAAAATGACCTTAAAAACACCTTATTCAATCCACGGTAACTCGCCAAACTTGTAGCATAGACCATGAGATTGAGATAACATCAAAGAAAAGAAATTAAAGAAAATAACAAAGCTTGATTAAAAAAAAATATAATGATGAAATTGAAAAATAAAAATAAGTGAAAAAAATCAACAAAAAAAACTAATATTAATTCAGGTTAACTTTTCAAATATGTGATTTATTTTTTGAAAATCACCCTGACATGAAAAACAATGGAGCTCAATTCCTAACAATCCTAATAGTGAATGATGAAATTGAAAAAACAATAAAATTTCACAAGAAGGCTCGAAACAAAAAATAAAAAAAATAAAAATGAAATTTAAAATAAAAGCACTAAGTGGACAACTTGCATTTTTTATTGGAGGGTAAAACAAAAAAAATAATACAGGAGGACCAAAAAATTAGCAATTTAAAGAATATAGAGCAAATATGAAAAAAAAAAAGATGATAACTTAAAATGTTATATTGAGGGGTGAAATTGAAAAAAAAATATTATAAAAGGACCTAAAAGAAAAATTAGCAACAAAAAAATAAGAATGCAATTTGAAATGACAACGAAATGAGAGGACAACTTTGAACCATGAATAGTTTGGTGCCAGTTTCCATGAAAAAAAAAAAGAAAAAAAGAGAAAGAAGGAAGAAAGAGTCATTTATAATATACCGCTGTGTTTCCGGTTACACACGCCACCCTAGAATGAAGAGCATATTGTGAAGCTCCCAATGTCACCATGGAATATGGTGTTTCACCACCTGAGGAAGTCGCACACATAATAAGCACATTGTTGCTTCTTTCACTTGCTAGCTCGTGCATTATTTGCACCGCCCAATCTTCACCTGCATCAACTCAAATTTGTCTTGACGTTAAATTTAGCTTCTCAAGTTTTAATTGCTATAAATCAATAAAATTTGGATTTATTTTGAAAAACAAAGTATTAACCAAGCATAAAAAGTTTTTGGTGGCATTGCTACATCACTATGTCTAGATAACTAAAATAAATCATTAAGTCAATTCTCAAAAAATTAAACCTAGAAGGATCAAATTAAAAGAAAAGGTTTATTAACCAGAAAAAAATAACTTGATTTCCCCCCTTATCTATGCAATCAAGTCTATAATATGAAAAAATTAAAGGGGTTTAATATTTTTCAAAGTTTAAAATTAAGTTTTTAAACTTTTAATTGCTCTAAAACAATAAAATAAAATTTTATTTTATAAAATTGAATATCAACCAAATAAAAATATATTTCATAGACACATCGGCAATCCCATTCACAGGTAGATAAAACAACCCTCCAAGTTCAAACCCATATTATAATGTCAAATAATTAAATTTTAAAAAAAAATTGAATGACAAAACGTGACAAAAATACAAAAAAAAAGAGAAAGAAATCCAATGCAGTTTTTACTGAAGGAGTGCAGTAACTCCAAGATAGTTCCAGGTTTTTGTTAATGAGAATTCAGCCTGCACATCAAAAGATGAAAAGTATGTTTGGTAGTATGGTAGCGGTTATTTTTTAAATAATTTTTCATTCTGAAATGTATGTCAATAATATATTTTTTTTATTTTTTAAAAATTATTTTTAACATCAGCATATTAAAACGATGCAAAACATACAAATCATATTAAATTTTAATAAAAAAAAAATTGAATTTTTTAAAAACATGGTTTCAACTGCGTTCCCAACCACATTCCTAAATGGTGTCTAAATCACTTAATCATGAATAGCATATGGTTTTAAGATTATCCTATCATGGCCTAACAAGAGTTCTTACGGTTCATTCATGTGGATAATGGTTTCAATTTTATTTTTAGATAGTGTTTGGAAATACGGTTGAAACTGCGTTCTCAAAAAATTCAAAAGTTTTTTTTTTGTTAAAATTTAATACGGTTTGTACCTTTTGGATCGTTTTGATGTGCTGATGTCAAAAATAATTTTTTAAAAATAAAAAAACACCATTAACATGCATTTCAGCATAAAAATTTATTTGAAAAACAACCGCTATCATATTACCAAACACACTTTTAGTGTGTATAAAACTATGGCACATGCATGCGGATTCTCAAGGTCGTATCGGGGACGATGGCATGAAGGGAAGCGGGGTTGGTGGCCTCCGCGCTCGCCATGTCTCCTTGCACCAGGCAAAGTTAGTTATATTTAGAAACACAGTTTAACCATGTTTTAAAATATTTTATTTTTTTAAATTAATTTTTTTATATATTTTAAAATAATTTTAATGTGTTAATATTAAAAATAATTTTTAAAAAATAACAAAAATATTATTTTAATATATTTATAAATAAAAAATATTTTAAATTATAATCATTATTATAAATTATTGAGAGTGTACTTTAGGCTCTTTTTGTTTGCAGGAAAGTGAATTCCTTTTGGAAAATGAATTCCAGGGAAAGTGAATTCTTGAAAAGTGAATTCCGGAAAAGTATTTTCCGATGTTTGGTAGTGTTATGGAAAACACTTTCCAGTGTTTGGTTGTATTATGAAAAATGAACTGGAAAATAATTTATTAATAAATTAATTTTTTTTCAAATTTATCTAATATATATAAAATATTTAATCACTTACAATAAAAAAAATAAAATCTAAAATGTATAATGATGATTTTTTTTTTATTATATCCTATATTCATACATAGCTTATTTTATAAAATATAACTATATATATCATATCATATTATAGAGAAATAAGCTTGTGAAATATTTTTTACTATTCCATGAAACCATTTATAATTCCATTACATACGAAATACATCCGACAAAAACTATAGTTTTAATTATATTTTTAGCATGTAATAAAATTGGATAAAATATTAAGGTATAAAATTCACTCTAAACTATTTTTTTTTAAAATGTTAAAAAAATAGCACACTTAAAAAAAAAAAAAAAAAGATCTCGCATGCAAGTGAACAGTGCAAGAGAACTGCACTGTTCACTATTTTTGAGTGAACAGTGTACGCAATACACTGTCCATGTTAATTGCACTGTTCATTGAACAGTGCAATTAACATGAACAGTTAAAAAAAGTATAAGAACACAGGCTGAGGAAAGTGTTTTCCAAGAATAAAAAGCGGAAAATACTTTCCTGAGATTAATATTAACATTTCCTTTGATCAGAATTCAATTTTCTTTAACTCACTTTCCACGTATTTGCCAAACATGAAAAAGTGAGGAAAATGATTTCCAGAAAAATGAATTCCTGAAAACAAAGGTGGCCTTAGTTATTTTAATTTGTCATACACAATTATAATCCAGCCAAATCTCCTTTTCGCATATATTTTAATTAGTGGCAGTATAATAAATTACTGGTACCCTCATCCTTTTCAAAAACAAGCTTGTGCTTGTTTTTGTTTTATTTATTTATGACTAGACGAGTACTTGCCTTTATAGAACTCTTTTTTTTTTTAATGATTGTAATGTGCATGACCGATTCTTTGTCCTTTCATTTTCCATGGATCTCCTCTTTCAATTTTTAGAACTGAAATCTAAGATAGAAATCTAAAATTCATAAACTTGCATAAGAGTGTATTGTTGGTATTTGATTTTGTATTTAAACAGTATTTTTAAAAATTTTTGAATTTTTTTATTTTATAATTTTAAATGATTTTAATATGCTCATTTTACAAGTAAATTTTAAAAAATATTTTTTTTTATTTTAATATATAAATTTTTAAAATAATTACTACTACTGTAATAATTCATTGCGGGCCGAAAATTGATTAGGGGTAATCAAGGTCGGGCTCACTATACACGTGCCTGAGGTCGAACCAATTATTCGGCGATCCAATCGGTCCGCCATTTTAAACCTGGCGAGCGCCAGCAGCAGAGCTCCCAGACGTCTATCTCAATCTCCAGAAGACGAGCTACGAATCGAATCAAACACTCAGGAAGCTTTTCCCTTTTCCACTGAACGGTACCATCACTTCTTTATTTTCAATTTCTCTAAGATTTCTGTTTTAAATCTTAGGGTTTTCGCTTCTAGGTTGCCCGTTAATCTTTACCAATTGTATTTGATTAGGTTGGATAGACGATGGAATACTCGGAACCTGTGACAGCAGAGATGGATACAGCGCAAGTTAATGCTGTCGCCGCCGCCGCCGGTCCTAGGAAACCTAGGATTCTACTAGCGGCAAGTGGGAGTGTAGCTGCTATTAAATTTGGGAATCTTTGTCATTGTTTTTCTGAATGGGCTGAAGTGAAAGCGGTTGCTACTAGGGCTTCCTTACATTTCATTGATAGAGCTGCATTGCCTAAGGATGTTGTGCTCTACACCGACGAGGATGAATGGTCGAGTTGGAATAAGATAGGAGATACTGTGCTTCATATTGAGTTAAGACGGTGGGCTGATATCATGGTTATTGCTCCTTTATCTGCTAATACGCTTGGCAAGGTAAGCTTCTTTTTCTGTCATTTGGCTACTTTCTGTATGGAAATCTTCCTTTTTTCTATGTGGTCCATGTCTGGTATGACAAATATTGAACATAAATTTCCCTAGTTAAACCATATATGTGATTGAATTGTATATTTTCCTGTAAAAATCCAAAATGAGAGAGGTAGAAACCACCATGTGGTGGAGGAATAATATTGCGTCTTTTGTGTCTCCACAGTGTATATCTAGCCAATAGGCTGCATGGACAGACTAGAATGGTTAACGTTTCCTACTGAATAAAGGATCACGGTAGTGTTATTTTGTTAAGTTCCTCTAACATTAGACATTGGGGATAAATAAGAATTAAGGACTGGCCTTATTTTGGGTTTATTTTTATTGTTTTATCTAAACATAGGCTCATGTATGTTGGGTAATTCATTACAGAGTGAGTGATCTTTGAGAATGACTTATCTTGGTCTCCTGTAATTGTATTTCCTACATTATTAATTAACTTAATCTCTTTCTCTTTTCAAGAATCATTGAAAAACGTGCTGATCTTTTCTTCCACATTTATGCGTCAATGCAGATTGCTGGGGGGTTGTGTGACAATCTGCTGACCTGCATTGTCCGAGCATGGGATTACAGCAAGCCACTTTTTGTTGCGCCGGCTATGAACACTTTCATGTGGAGCAACCCTTTCACAGAACGGCATCTTATGTCAATTGATGAGCTTGGAATTTCCTTGATCCCACCTGTTTCAAAGAGGCTGGCATGTGGAGATTATGGGAATGGTGCAATGGCTGAACCTTCTCTAATCTACTCAACTGTAAGACTATTCTTGGAGTCACGGAGTCAAGCCGGTGATAGAAGAGTTGGTTAATTACTATGGATAATTTCATCTCTAGTGAGTCCATTGTTGTCTTTATGCATGTAATTGGTTTCAAGCATTTTTTATGCTTAGAAATAGTTGTTAAGAGCTTTAAGTGATTTTTCACTGATTAGAGTGCCACTAATTCCAGATGATGTTTGAGAGCTTATGTGAATGGTCACTGATTGGAGTACTAATTCCATTTTCCAAATGATTTGTATGCTGCTGAAACTTTTTTTTTTTTTTTATGCATGTCAACTAAGTAGTGTTTCTTTTTTATGCATGCCTTGCATCATCGTTGAGAGATGCAGGCAAGAGCCCTTGTTTGTTTGGTGAAAGTGGGAGGGGGCAGAGATATGCGGTCTCCATATTTTAGTTGGAAATTGATCATACCAGATGATTAATGCCCCCAGGCGAGTATAGATGGATCATGACAGGGAAAGGTTTTTCTCCAATTTAAACCAGGTTCCAGTTGCCCAATAACAGGGAAGGGAAACAATAACGGGAGTTGAGTGATGAGTCCTTCCACATTATAAACCGTGAGGTAATTTTTATCAATGCGAGATTGTACTGTTAGCCATATGGAGTCCCTTCCAACCATTTCTAGATTTCCAATACAAGAGGCATTGGTACTCAAACGGCATAGTTAAATTTTGATTTTTTTTATTTAAAATTAATTTTTTTAATATTTTTGTTTTAATAAATATAAGACGGTATGCCTCCGCATATTTAATAGTGTTATAATTATAAACCAGCGCTAAATAAATAATAAAAACTAAAAGTATGATGAAACTAATATTTTATGACGGAAAAAAAAGTTGTGTTGATGATAAAAAACTTAAAGACTGAACAAAATGATTTGTAGCAATCTACAATATTTTATAAGGAAAGATACAGTGCTTTCATTATATAATTTAACTTTTCTACTAATAAAAAGCAAAATACATTACAAAGTTAAATTCTCTACTTAACTTAATATTAAAAAAACCAACATATAATTTTGGGAGGAAAAAAACCTATGAGAAAAAATGTGGTAGTAATTGACAATATTTTGTGAGGAAAATTATATTGCTTTCCTTAATAGAATAAAATAAAAAACTATTTAAAGAAATATTATAATAATAAAAAAATACAAAAATATATATAAGAAAAAAAAGAGAAATGTATTATGAATTACAACAGAGTGAGGAGAAATTCTCTGTATAATAAAATATAATTTTATAAAAAATATAATTTTAATATATTTTAAAATAAAAAATATTTTAAAAAATAATTAATACAACAGAATTAAAATAATACTCGTACAACCCAACAGAAAAAAGGTGATTCTTAGAAGACACCTGTCAACTTGCTTGCTACATACTCAGTCAAAGATGGCGACGCGACTCCTGCCGACGAAGTACGGACGCTGGTGCCGCAATTGGTTCAACAACCCTTGCCAAGTTAAAAACACAAAAATTCAGGCTTACATCTTTGTAAATGACCCTTCGATGGCAGTGGTATTAGGCCGTGGCCACAACAATGGACTGGTCGGGTAAAAGGAACTAGACATAAGTGCATAACACGCCCCTTCAACGGAGTTTTGGGAGGAGACGACAATGAAACTACGTGACAGTTGGATTTTTCTCATCCACAGGGCTAAATGGCAAATGCCTGTATAAAGGCTTAGATGCTACTAGGCCTGGGTTAGAATTTTCTTTTTAGATTTGGATCTATTTATTAAAATAATAATTATATTTAAATAACCATTATCAAATTATTTTTATCACATAAATTTTATAAACAGTAAAATTAATTATTTTAATAATTAAAATTAAAAAAATAATGACCTTTTCTTCTAATACTGGAATCTAGCGATGCTCTTTCACTCTCCTCTTACAAATTAAAAATTAAAAATATTAAAAATAAAGTTTACAAATTAAAAATTAAAAATATTAAAAATAAAGTTTTGAGCAAAAATTAAATTTGAAAAAATAAAGACAAAAAATATATAATTTTAAAAATTAAAGGATCAAATTAAAACTTTAATACCAACTTTGAACACAACACCTATTTCCAATATCTTTTTCACCTCGATCCTTTTTTTTTTAATTTTTATCCTAGTCTATAAATAGAAAGCAATTGAAGGACTCAATTGATGAAAAAAAAGTTTGATGCATTGTGGATGTGTGCACAATGTTTTGCACGATGAACACCAGCCTCTTGTTTATTTTTTTCTTAAATTTAATTTAATTTTTCCCGAGGCCTATCCCATCATTTGCATTTTGGATTATACTCTTGGGGTTTGCTTACCGAGTTAAAGGTACATGGTAATACTGTAGAATTTGTATCATTTTCAGAAGCAAAAAACGCAGAATGGATGCCAAAATTTCCAGCCAACTATTCGGTTTATTACATGGACACATCATAAATTAGATGCAAATACCAAGGCTATGGTGGAGGGAACAACGACTCCTTTTTAAATTATTTCTTAAAAAATAATATAAATTATATTTTAAAATTTTATTTAATAATTTAAATTATTAAGTTAAAATAATTTTTTGATATGATATCATATTCTTGATGATTAAGTAGTCAAGAATTCAAATCTTATTATCTCTATTTATTTGATAAAACATTAAGTATAAAATAATATGTACTTGTATAAGTTTTAAGTTTAAAAAAATTTTATTTAAGTAAATATATTAAAAAATAATATAAATTATATTTTAAAATTTTACTTAATAACTTATATTATGGGATTGATATTATTACCCACCACGAGCAATCTCAGGATATCCTTCTTCCTTAAAGACCATGGCCATATATCCAAGCAAGTCACTGCAACCATAGTTTTAAGACCCGGCTCGGTGGTCGACCCGGTCCAAGGCCCGGGTTCCGGGTTTTGACCGGGTCACCGGGTCTCGACCGGGTCGCCGGGTCGACCGGGTCAAAATTTATTTTTTAATTTTTTTTTTAAAAAATCAAAACGACGTCGTTTTAGCAAAAAAAAAAAATTAAAAAAAAAGTCAACGGGTTTGGGGCCGGGTGTTGACCGGGTCTTGCCGGGTCAACCAGGTTCCGGGTCGACCCACCTGGTCGACCGGGTCTGGCCGGGCCAATTCCCAAGCGGGTTTTGGCCTTCACCCGGACCGGTCCCATGCCCGGGTCGGCCGGGTCCCGGGTCGACCCGCCGGGCCGGTCCGGGTTTTAAAACTATGACTGCAACTGCAGGATAGACAAAAGCCGGCAATTTACAAGGAAGCATGGTGAATTGATTTGCATGGTACAGTGCATTTACACCACTGCTTGGATAGCAATGGAGGTGGCTGTCATCAAGGCACCGAAAAAGAATGCTGAGAATTTATTGTAAAAGGGAAAGATCTGCCTCTCAACTTCAACCACCCACCACTGCTATAATTTCCTTTGCTGGGATCCCTTTTCTTTACCAGTCTCTCTTTTAAGCGCTCTGAAGTCTGATGAACAGGGAGACAGTTGGAGAGCACGTCGTGTCCTCATTTAAAGCCCGAACTAAATTTGAGTCCAATTAATTAGAGGCTCGGAATTCTTAACCCTGAACCATCCAATTCGCACCATTGACATTTGACACTTCAAATTTGTACGGACCAAGTTTCTTATGATAGAAATAAATAACAGAGCCCCATTCCTTCCGCAGGTGTATTCTGGCTTGTTGTAATTTAAGAGCACGCCACATTTTTGGTATCTATAGAGGCGAAAGGCATTAATGTGTTACTATTAGGTAGGCAAAGCAAAAGACTAGAGACATCACATGATCCATCTTTAGAGCTTAGGTAGGTTCAATTTGAAAAATGATAGCATGAGTTGAAAGAGCAAGGACACAACTGCCATTCACAAAAAAGATCACAAATATATAAGCTGCATCATATATTCAGCCGGTAGAAGCTGCAAAGTGCTACGCCTGTGAACCTTTGAGAAAATGGTTGCTCCTTCCACTTATTTCTCTTTTGTAGTTTTCTTTTTCTGCTCTTCGAACTTTGCTTTTAACTCTGCAGTTCAGACCACTAGTCCCTTCAAGAAAATCTATGCCTTTGGTGATTCCTTTACAGACACCGGCAACACCAGGTCTGCGTCAGGTCCTTCTGGTTTTGGCCATGTCTCAAGCCATCCATATGGCAGCACCTTCTTTCACCACCCCACCAACCGATACTCTGATGGGCGGCTTGTGATTGACTTTGTAACTGAAACACTGTCCTTACCGTACTTGCTACCCTACCGAGGCTACAAGGGCAATGCACCTCATGGGGTCAACTTTGCTGTTGCTGGCTCCACAGCAATAAATCATGCTTTCTTTGTGAAGAACAACCTTACCCTTGACATGACTCCTCAATCTATTCAAACTCAAATGATTTGGTTTAACAAGTTCTTGGAGAGTCAGGGCTGTAAAGGGACTGTGTCATCAAGCCCTGAGTGCAAGGCAGTATTTGATGACGCATTGATCTGGGTTGGTGAGATCGGAGTCAATGACTATGCGTATACTGTTGGATCTTCCGTATCAAGTGACACAATTAGGAAGCTTGCGACCAGCAGCGTCACCGGATTCCTACAGGTAATAACTGAATTCTCATTCTTCTACATGGCAACAACTACTCCATTTTAATTAGTAACGAGCAAGATCAATTCAGTGATGGTGATATCATTTCTGCAACTCAACTTGATTTTATGAAATTGCAGACATTGCTGAAGAAAGGTGTGAAACATGTTGTTGTTCAAGGTTTGCCTCCAACAGGATGCTTGCCACTGGCCATGGTCCTGGCTTCTGAAGACGACAGAGATGATTTAGGCTGCGTGAAGAGCGCAAACAATCAGTCCTACACCCATAATGTTGTTTACCAAAAGACAGTGCAGGATCTCAGGAAACAGTTCCCTGATGCTGTAATTGCTTATCTCGACTATTGGAATGCCTACGCCACGGTTATGAAGAATCCAAAGAAGTACGGATTCGAAGAGCCATTCATGGCATGCTGTGGATCAGGAGGTCCACCCTACAATTTTGAAGTGTTTTCAACATGTGGCACATCTCAGGCAAGTGCTTGCTCAAACCCTTCTCAGTACATTAACTGGGATGGAGTTCATCTCACCGAAGCCATGTATAAGGCGCTTAGTCACATGTTTCTGAGTGGAACATTCAGTCATCCTCCATTTGGTTCCTTGATGGACAGGAAACAGCATGTGTGAATTGTTCTCCTTCTAACCAGCCTCAGTAATGGTGTTTATGAATCATGAGAAACTTTTCTGAGTCTTTGATGTTTTTTCAATAATTTTAGACATGTATGAACTTGAGTTGCAAATGTTATTGTGCAAGTTTTCTTCGAGATTCACAGGGGTAGCCAGACTCTTGACTGAATGGAGATAAAAGAAATAAATGATGATCATTTACGATATTTGAAACTCTTGGGATTGAAATTTCGAGCTTGGAATCCTTTTAAGATATCAATTTGAATTCCAAATACAATTCAGTTCATAAAAAAGAATGTAATACTCCAAGAATCTTCTTGATGCATTCAATTTCCTTATTCTATGCGAGCTGTTCAGGCGTGGCTTCTCGCCCGTTGAGCAAATTCCTTTCAGTCCGGGACAGCCCGACCCCACCAGCTATCGGCATGCATTAACTGCTATAAAAGAAAGTTGAAATGATGTTTGCCACAGAGAACGTTATTGATCATGGAACTTATTGCCAGAGCTTTTGCTGAATCTCCTTCAGTAAATATCAACGTAAATTCTTCAGAGTACCTCCCTCCAGCCTCGTTAGCATCCTTGAACTTTGGAACATTAACCCTTTGTTGTCTTTGTTCTATCAGTTTTCTTAAGGCGCCGCTGATAGATACAACTAAAATAAATCCGAAAAAACATTCTTAATGGGTTCAAAAAACTCTCATGGGCTCAGGAACAAAGTATTTTATTTACGGATACGGAGACTCTTCAATTATTTCGGACAAAATAGTTAAGATTATCAATACGATTAGTTGCTTTCATTAGTCTTAATTTTACCTCCCAACTGATTTTAAAGCAATCCTCCTCTTTAATCCTCTTTAAATTTGAGACTCACATCTACATGATTTGCCAGTAGATTGTGACCTCCAACTTCCCAACTACTTCCTCGATGGGTAGACTTCTGGGCTTAAAGATCATAAAGGATGCACAGCAGCACAATCTGGCTAAACAATTTTTCACATTTTTGCCTTTAAACACAACAAAATGAGTCATCTCGACAACAGAGTAAAATATGAGCCAGAATCAGAGTTTTTAAAACCGTCTGGTGACCGGCCAGTTCAAGACCCGGGTTCCGGGTTTTGACCAGGTCTTTCGGGTCAATTTATTTTTTAAAAAAATCAAAACGATATCGTTTTAATAAAAAAAAAATCAACACATTGTATCTGGATTTCCGGGTCATCTTGAGTTTTGATTTTTTTTTTAAACCCGGCCTAGTTCCAACCCTAAATCGACCCACCAGGCCGTGTTTCCAAACTATGTCCAGAATTCTACCCTTTTTTCTCTATACCTTGCACCCTTTTGCCCTCTCCTCTAGTCCTTGTATCTTCATAGCTTTCCTCTCACAACATGCTAAGGCATCACATACACACTCTCTATCTTAACATTGGGTATCTCTGGCGTGAATAAAATATCACAAGACACTTCTCCTTGTCAACTTCTATGACTCAGAAATTAACCTGGATAACCTGAGGGGTTGATTGTGCAGGACTAAACATTTTCAGCTTTCATCTACAGCTAAACCTTCAGCAATATGCTGCTAAGGAGAAACGCAATGGCTTTAACATTTCGACTAAGAAAAACTCATAAATGGTATTTACAGATTGAGTTTTGGAACTCTATATGTAAAACAGGTGGATAAGGAAGAAAAACAAAGCTTGTCTTTCGGTATACCGGCATCAGTGCAAGAGTTCTGCTCATATATACCTACCAGATCATAACCATGTTTCCTCTGTTCCAGTGAATAGAGCAGGAAATCATACCATGTGTGAGAATGCCACTAAGCTGTCTGACATTTTCCACACACTATGACCTTCTCTTCCTATAGATTATCTACTAGCATAAACTGAAACTTCAAAAATCAAGTTGACTTCTAGTAAAGCAATCAAAACAAGGCTGATAACAGAGGCAATTGTTTTTGCATACATCTACTGAGAAGATGTGGACTAGCATCTCCTAACCACCTGTTCATGATTGCTATTATGCATGCGATACCAGGAAACCATGGTATTATATTGTTTAACTTGTGCTGGCATCATTTGCATGGAGAGTTTTACAAATTCAAGCCTGGCATGGACAACATGAGAGAATGCTACACAATCATGGAATTCTTTTTAAATAACTTTAATAAAGGAATTCTTTTTAAATGCAGGTAAAAGAAAACTGTGAACAAGCATGGAATTTACTCCTAATAATTATATTAAAAATTAAAACGTCCATATCGTTTGAAAGATAAAGATCTAAAGATTTTTTGTGGCACAACAAAATGCTGGACTGGTTTTTATTCTTCAGCATATCAATCCCATAAATCAGTCCAAAAATCAAAGTCAACTCATGATCATGATACTGTAAGAAATCTCCCAAGAAATAAGCTTCTCAGAAAAATGGAAGAGGCAGATTTCACACTTCAAACTATCCCCATGTTCCTTTCGCTTTCCTTCCACATTCTCAACAAGAAAAAAATTGTGCTGGAAAAATTCCAGATTCGATACAATAACTGGGCTTTCTTCCATTGAGCATATTCATTATTCTGAACAATCAATCAGTTAATTTTCAATGCGGAAACCTCACCATAATTTATGTCCATGTGAAGGCATGATATTTTTTCTCCAAATTTGACGTCATTCTTCTTGTCTACCATATTAGACTAGGTACTCATAATACATCAGGAACAGATCATCCGGGATATCCTTAGGCAAGTTCTTTATATAAAGATAGAACCTAAATATATCTTCCTTTGACACGGTGTTAGTGTCAACAACATCAATACTGCAAGTGAGAACCCACAAGTCTTCTGAATTCACTCTCTTCAGACTTCCTCGGCAAAATGGGCAAGATGCTGACCTTGTGTTCCTACAAGGAATGGGCGTAAAATGTTAAACCTACGCACCTTTTCCACTATTACATGTAAATGATAGAAAATATTAGAATTTAAGAGATAAAAGTGAAGCTTTAAAAATCACGTACCAGTCACGGTAGCAGTTGATGCACATTGCATGGCAGCAGCCTGGCACAACAATTTTAGTGCAAGGTTCCAAGCAGATCCCACATTCGTCTTCCCTCAGCAGTTCCACATCTGAAAGCTTCCTCCTATCTTCCAGTCTATTCTTCACTATCATTTCCAAACAGTGACCTTCTTCCCGAGTCATATCTGGTTCCATTGTATCACCATGAAGACGCTGAAGAGATGGTAATATAACAGCTGCAATTTGAGCGAGCCAGGACTTGAGATTGTTAAACTAAGCACAAGAACCAAAATATTCAGCCACCAATAGGATACCATGATACCATATCCTATTCAGGATTTGGCTAGAAATCTTGGAAGCACAATTCATTACTTAAAAACATACAATGGTGTTCAAGAATGGATGCCGATACAGTTGTTAACATCCTTATTCATTACAGGAAAAAAAAACAGAAATACGCTGAATGTTGTGTAAAGCAATATCTGCAAGAAACTCCATCTTTACATCCATGTACCATGTCTGTGCATGTTATTGACAGTCATTATATAGATACGAAAACTATAGAGGATTTTTTTTTTACACACCATAGAATTGCCGGATGGTTGCTATCCGTCTGCATGAAGAAATCTTCTGCTTCCTGTCTGGACATACCTAAAAATGGAGTTAATTACTTAGCACACCAGATTTTAAGAACTGTGGTTTGATTCTTCAAAGGAAAACAAAAGATTTAAACCATCTAATTCGAAAGAGTAAAGCATAACAAGCAGGAAAACAGCCAACCAACCTTGTATACTGCAACGTCAAAAAGGTTCAAATAAGTTGAAAGTAGACATGTACATGAGCAATCCATCCATTGAAGTAAAAACAGAAAAATGGGTGTTAAGTGGTTATAAACCAGTTTCATTTGAAGACAGGAACCACATTTGGCTCTTGGAATAGAAGCTGCCCTGCAAATATCAACCCTCAAGTAAATTCACACACGAATGAACCTCAAAGAAGTAGTATTATAGACTTAGCAGTTCAGAATTCACTTATGCCCTACAATGCTCCAAACTCCATAAAAAACATAGCAACTAAACTAAACTAAACTGTTTGCATAAACAAGGCTAACTCCGCAAACTGCACCCACAACACAGCAGAAACTCGGGATTTTCTAAAATGAATGCATGCCCTTCAAAATGCAAAATACAGAAAAACAGAGGAAATTGCATCTTTCTGGTATGCAAGCTGGATAAACTTCAAGCACAAACCAGAACTAAGAATGGACTGTGAACAAGCCATAATTGCCCAAATGAGTATTTAGTCAAAAGAAAACCTTAAAATGAATGACTTGCTTATGTGATGATGAAAATCAAAATGAAAATTAAGCCATGAGAACTAGAGATTAAATTGTTGATCATAAACCAAAGGACTTCCACAAAATCCACATTAGTCATGCAATTTTTCTGGTTCTCCTTCAACAACAAGAGGATAGAGTTATAACACAGAGACCAAATTTCGAAACTTTTCACAAAACTTGAACAGCAGCAAAACATAAACAGCAAAGAAAACCAAGAACCCAAAAAACCTAGAAACACTGAGAGAGAAGACTCACAGCACATTGGCATGCTGAATATCAGCCTCAAGAACCTTAAGGGTGTCTTGGTAAGATGACATAGCAGCAAGCTCATGATAGTCCATCATCTCTCTTACTTGCTTATGGTCTAAATTTACTTAAATAGGCTTTTCTAAATTAGAAAAAAAAAATATTACAAGAAAGAAATGATCAAAGAAAGGGAAATAAAAAAAGTTTTTCTTGCTTGTTAACAAAAATCAAAGAAACAAAAGGAAAAGTTCTTTGAAGTCTATAGTCAAGAAGAAGGGGTGAGAAGGAAAGCGCAGAGGCAACTTGGTCATGAAAAGTACCCATTGTCACCTACTTAACATGAGAGATTTTTTAAATTGTTTTCAAGATTTTCAGTTGATTATTTTATTTTGGGGAACACTTAAGATTCATGGGTTGACTTTAGTTCTTGGAGTTGGATTGTCTTTTGGGGGTACAGCTATGAGCAGGTGATTACTTCGGAAGCGTTTGTTTCTGTGTTTGTAACTGTGTTTTGGTAAATTTCATTTTTTTTTTTTTTTTACTAAAATTGAGTTACGGTTGTACTTTTTGGATCGTTTTGATGTGCTGATGTCAAAAATGATTTTTAAAAAATAAAAAAACATCATTTGCATGTATTTCGGCACGAAAAGCTATTTGAAAAGCAACCGCTACCACACTGCCAAACACGCTCTTCCTCCAATCAAGAAACATCTTTTTTGGTCAAGGATTTGGGATAAAAAATTATGTATCTAATCTTAATTAGTTCTTCAGGATCATTGAGCTGGATGGAGCTTAAGCATTTTTGCCAATTTTAAGTTTTAACCCTCGACGGGCTGTGCCATTGCCAAGGCTAATAGCCTGTTTACAGGAATATTTTTATTTGGCTTCTTGGAGGGGAAATATGGATTAGTACTAATCAAAATTGTTGAACAGAAGAGAAAGAAACAAAAGTCAATCTTCAAATGCACCCAAAAACAGAGGGAGGGAGGCGGAGACTTTGACTTGTAAACGGATTAACAAAACAGAACTGCCTTATGTATTAAGGCAGGACTGCAGTCAGTCATGGCGTGTTTGGAATAACCATAACAATTGTTTTTATTTAAAAATATATTAAAATAATATATATTTTTATTTTTTAAAAATTATTTTTAATATAAAAAAATATAAAAAATAATAATTTTAAGCAAAATAAAATTTAGTTTTTGTGAAACTTTGTTTGGGCTGGCCTTAACGTTATAGAACTCGACTTTTCCAAGGTAAAGCAAAAAAAAGAAAAAGAAAAGCATTTCCTCGTCTCATAAATATAAAATCTGAGAAAACATCAATTAATCCATTAATTAACGAGTGTTTTTCCTTATTAACTTATTAATTAATATTTTTCCTTTTAAATTTAAATAGTCAATATTCATTAAATATTAAAGAATATAATGGAAATCCAATCCTTATAAAATATCGATTTTCAAATGGCCTCAAAATTAGCAAAAGTTTCATTTTCATATCTTTATGCTCCAAGACAAGATTTATCTATTTGATCATAAATGTTTAAGAAAAGAAAATGTACTAGCTTCTGAAAACTGATTGGAAAGTTGGGCCTCCTTTGCCAGCAGCAAGCAAATGAGCTATCGCCTCTCTAGGCAGTTTGGCTCTCTAGGCCTGTAAACTGCTACCATCCATCATCGGACAGAGTCATTGAAAACTATAGAAGATCCATCTTCTAATTAGACATTGACTGGAAACCCACTTCTACTTCTGATCCCCTTCTTCCTCAATGCGAAAGCTTCTGTACTCTATAGCCAATTATTTTAATCTAATAATTTAAATTATTAAATAAAATTTTAAATTATAATTTATATTATTTTTTAACAATTCTCCTAGTAGTACTACTAGGATGTGAATAGAATGGCAGGAGGCAGCAAAGCACGTAAAGGGAAGTCCATATCTATGATAAGAGTCCATGTGAAAGGCTAGATTTTTCTGTGAGAAGAAATCAGAAGGAAAGGGCTGAAAATAACACTCGAAATTTCACCACTGAAGATGGTCTATGCCTCGTAGAAGATAAGGTTTCAACGAGCTAGAATAGTGTCAAGTACCTCTAGCTTTACAGGTGTATAGGTTGAAGAATGATGTGGGAAAAGCCGAGATGGGCACAAAAGGTACTTCAACTAACAAAAAGGGGACTAGAACAGAGAAATTTGTTTCTAAAGCAGAATGCATTGAAGAATCAAAGGACATGATCAATGGAGATTTAGTGAAGAAACAGGAAGAATATTGAGGAACTGTAGTTGACTTGTCTAACTTGGAATTGTCAAAAAATAACCTGGGAAATCAAGGAAGCAACAACATTTCAGCTGCTAACAAGAAGTGTTCTCATCATGCCTGCTGTAGAATTATATAAATACCTCAAGTAAGAGCTTAAACTTTATCTCCATTAAATCCCAAAACAAAAAGAGTTGATTTTAGTAATAAAAAGTCCCTATATGACGGGTTACAATCTAAACAAACAAATACAACAGTGAATTTAATAGTTATATATGCTCAATAGCTAGATAATAAAAAAATTTAAACTAAAATCTGAATCTAACTTTAAATCGTATCATATAGGAAATTGATTTGATCATAGACCTTATATAACTAAAATAATTAAATATTATTATATTAAAGTTAATAATTTAAATCTTGTACAGTACCTTAAAATTCTAAACAATTAAATTAATAAAATATATTAAAAAGAATGAATATCATTAATTATAACTTTAAATCAAGATTCTAACAATATCTATTTATTGTATATTTGAAATCAAATTACATTTGAAATTAAATTTAATTTCATGTGTGATTTAAATTCAATTAATAACCTATTATAATTTTATATTTGAGATAAAATATTAAATTATATAATTAAATTCAATTACTCTATTTAGAATATATATAGAATTGAATTGAATTAACAATCTTAACTATTTTGCTTTTAATTCAGAAATTATTTTTTTGTTAAAAAAATACATTTCTCTTTGTTAATGTGAAAATGAAATCCATAAATTATTTATGATAAATCATGATGCATGGTATGATAAAAACAACAAAGACAACAAACAACTTTACGTAAAAAAAAACATTAGGAAAAAATGATTATTATTAACAACCACATCATATTATTTTTTTAATAATAAAGATATTCTCATATCAATTTTCACACATTAAAACTATTTCATCTACTCTTAAATAAGCTGTTCACCATTAAAAATATATATTTATAAAAAAAATATTATATTTCAATACCACTTAAGCACACATATGTAAATCCATGATGATAGACTAACGATATACTTTCCTTTAACACCAATTAAGAAACTGTCTTTCATTTCCATGTTTTCTCTTCTCTCTTTCTTTCTTGGTTTTTTCCACCACCTTCACTATCACTTCAGAGACAAACCGGGGAATCCCCAACAAAACAATAATGTAATGAAATTAATATGATGAAGGCAATTTTCTTGAGAGAAAAAACCAAAGCTTTTGTTGAAGAAAAGAAATAAACATGCAGTAAAAAGAAGTTGTGGGGGTTTTGAGAGAGAAGAAAAAAGAGTATTTTTGGAAGAGGATTTCTTATTTAGAATTCAAATTAGATATCTCCTCTCTAACTTGTTTTTGCCCATTGTAATTGAATTTAATTTTAAGAGTTACAAATATATATTTTGTTAGGGTTTGCATTGTTTGTAGCTAATTTGTATAAAATCATTCTCGAAGTTTGTTGTTCGATGTGGGTGCCATTTTAGAATTTACAGAACTAAAATGCCCATAATTTATTTATTTATTTATTTATTTTGTTCTGAACTGATTTGCCATGTTTCCGGACATTATAGACTTGCATCACGTTTTGCGTAGTACTTGATGTTAGGACTAGGAGCCATGTTCCTCGTTTGTTCTTCCTTTGAGGCATGACATGTATTACAAAAGATTAAAAAAAAAAAAAAAAGATTTTGGTGTCTTTAAACTATGCTTGTCTACATGCCAAAAAACATTATGCTCTTGAAACTGAAAATCATCGTCAATGTGTCGAGAAGTGGAGGAAACATAAACACTTAAGAAAACTGGAGAGACTCGTTGCTATAACCTTAAATAACCTCAATTGCAAGATCTGCACCAGCTGTGGCGGACACTTGATTTCGCTCTTCCACTACCATTCCCCTCATCTTGATCAACCACGCCATCAACCTCACAATATAATCATACAAGCTAAGAGCAATGTACATTCCGATGCCACCAACAATCCCATTTGCTATAGAGTAAGTTAGTGGCATCAGAAGCATGGTAATAAAAGCAGGCACTGCTTCCTTAATGTTCTCCCAGTCGATATCCTTCACCACCTTCATCATCATAACTCCGACCATCACCAGTGATGGTCCGATAGCCCAAGGAGGCACGCTAGTTAACAGAGGAGTAAAAAACAGTGATACAAGAAAACACAAGCCAACAGTCACGGCGGTTAGTCCTGTTCTACCCCCTTCTCTGATCCCGACAGATGACTCGACATATGTTGCAGTTGTTGTGACTCCTAGAGTAGATCCCACAATTGTAGACCCTGCATCTACAAGGAATGCCATGTACTGCCCTTCAAAATTTCCCTTTTCGTTCACAAACCCTCCAATTTCAGCCATTGTGTACAATATGCCAGTGGTGCCTAGCATGTCTACATAGAATAAGGTTAGAAAAGCCAACCAGGTACCACTTGTGTTGAAACTAGTGAAACTTATAGCCCCAGCTGTGGATTGGATTTTGTGAAAATCCACCACTTTCTTGAAGTACTTGTAATTGTTGTCACCAAGTAGGGTTTGTGGAAAGTATGTCACAGCAGTTCCTCTAATCCATGATGTTAATGTGACAAAAAGAATGCCATAAATCATGCTGCCTTTGATTTCCTTCATTAACCCATAACATGTAATTAATAACCCAACTGAGCCAAGCCAAAATGTCGGGCTCCGCATTTTGCCGGAAATGCATTCCCCAGTCACCGGATTTGTGCTCGAACATGCTGTCACCGTCACCAACGTGGACTGATCAGGCCCGACGAGGCCAACGCCTTGATGGACTTGCAAGCCGACGAAAGCTATGAAAAGCCCGATACCAGCTGCGCAGGCGAGCCGGATCGGTTTTGGTACGATCCTAGCGAACTTTTCTCTAAGCCCAAGAGCAGAAACTATGAAGAAGGCACAACCTTCAACCAGGACAATTGCCATTGCAGTCTTGTATGAAATAGGCCCGGAACCGTGAAACCCTACCATATTATAAGCCACAAAAGCATTAGGACCCATACCCGGGGCCAAGCCGAAAGGCAGATTTGCTAAAATTCCCATGGCAAATGACCCTATCATGGCTGATAAAACAGTAGCTACAATAAGGTCACTCTTGGTTTTATCAAGACAGCTTTGATACCCTTCATTGGGTTTAAGCATGCAGTCTGGACCAGCCGTTTGGTTCACCGGAGCAGAGCAGTCAGCAACGGAGCAGGTACCACCGGAGTCGGCAAGAATGGTAGCGTTAACAGTGATGATATAAGCCATGGTGAGGAAAGTGGCGGTGCCAGCACGTAGTTCTTTAGTGAAAGTGCTCTTTCTTGCATCTAGCTTGAAGTATTTGCCAACCTTTGTCTTTGAGACTGCATCATTCAGACCTTTCTCCATATTTTTCCATGAACTCGACAGTCTTGGACATAGCCCCTCTCCCATTTTTTTTTCCTCCCTCTCTCTAGCGCTCTAGCTAGTGATGTATATGACGAGTGCTATATGCGAGGTAGGGATGGTGTGTGCTGGTAGTGTGTGTGTGTTATGGGGTTATATGGAGAAATCAAGGGAATCCTTGTAAGATATTAGAGCACTGATCAGTACTGTGGGTGATGAAAGGGATGATGATTTGCCTGATTTAGGGGATATGCGTTACAAGAAGGAAGTAATAGGTTTAGCCTTTAGGTCTCGCCTAAAGAAATTGCGTAGTTTGGATTAATAATATTAAAGTAACATATATATATATATATTTGGGATATGCATGGGGACTCCTTTTTGTCTTGCCATATTATATATTTGGGATTTGGTTGTAGGAGAACTATATATAGAAATCACAAGCTATATGCAAGCAAGATTCCTTTTTTGACTGATTAATTTTCCTTTTTCTCCCTTAATAATTACATGGCAACATACTAAATCCTTTGAATATGCATTTCTCAAACATTAAATCTCTGGCTATATTTGTTGATTAATAATGTCTAATTATATCTATTAAAAAGTAACCTAGCTATAGATAGGATAGGTAGATGGATAAGTACAGCTATATATATGCATGTTTTTTTTTTGGCGGAAATAAATATATTTTTTCATTTTATTTTTCATTTTTCTTTTCAATATTAATATGTTTTTTAGTTTTTTTTATATGAAGGATTGTAATAACTTTTTAGTAATTGATATTTCAATAAATAAAAATTAAATATTTTAGGTGTCTCTTTATGGTTATATTATTCTTGGTTCTTCAAGGTTTTAACTTATAACAAACTCTATTATAGTTTGCTTTTTTTTTTTTAATCTTGGTTGATATCAAAATCTAACAATCTTGATGGTTTTTGCTTTGTGCTATTGAATTATCATGTTTGGAGATCCTAGATTGCATAAGAGTTCAATAAATTCTAATTATTTATTATTATTGAAAATCCTAGTGGTTTGATCCATGATAGAGTAAAAATATTATAGATTCATGACGGGATGGTTCATGTATAAAAAGATTATCATATTAGATGTTTTCATGGTGAAAAAAGGTTTCTAACTAATAAGTATTTATTCCATGAATAATTTGAACCCAAAGATGAGTTCTTTCTAGTTTAAGAAGACTGATGGAAGAGATTTTTTTGTAAATATTTTTATTTTTTTTAAGTTTAGGAATTTTATTTTATTTTTGTATCTAGTGTTACTAGGCTTTTCTAATTTACCTATTTGAATATTTTATTTTTATTTTTATTAATAGAGTTAGTTTTTTCTATATAAAAAATTGTAATTACTATTTGGCATGTAAAACTTGGAAAAACAAAAATTAAATATTTTAATGTCTCTCGATGGATTGATGAGATAACTCCGAGTATTTGGTATGCGTGCAAGCCAGGACTCCACTGCTGCACGCATTCAAGCTTTAATTTAGAGGCGTTCTTAAGATAATGAAATTATTTTCGGTATCCAATGTTTAAGACAAAGTTTAATGAATCAGACCCACTAGATTCGACAACCACACTATATAGAATTCTGGGAAATTATTATTTCTGTAATTCCAACTTCGAAATCTTTGGAAGATCTGATAGAGATCGGTCTTCCTAAGTTTTTTTTTTAAAAACAAAAAACAAAAAAAAGGACCAAATTCCACCAAAATGGTATCTGGAAACGCTTGGCATCCATGCGTGGTGATCGTTACTGTGTATTTGGTAATAATATACTTGAGTTTAAAAATACTAAATTGATACCTTTTGTACTTCCAATTAATCTTATTTTACTACAATCACCAAATTAATGAGCATTTAATCTATTTATAACAATAAGCATGGGTCCTAAAAATATTAATATGTTTTTTAAAAAAATTATCTTCAGTAGCTACTAGATAGTTGTCCTATTCTACCACATGGTCAAGCAAAATCTTTTTCTAAAATCAAAAAAGAATATTCAAATATTGTTAAAGTATTTTTAAGCAATAATTAATAACTCCAAATTTGATATATATTTAACAAAGTAGATTATGAGTCAATAAATACTAAAAAATATATTAATAATAACTAAAAATTAAATTGTGAAGCTTAAAAAAAGATACATATAAATATCTGATGATGCAAGAGGTTTTTTAATTTTGTTAACTTAATTGCATGGAATTAATATTTTTTATAAGAAGAAAAATAATTTTTGTGTGTGTGTGTGTGTGTATATTGGTTTCTAGAATATTAAAAAATCAATTTAACCCAATAGCTTAAGTTATTAGGTGAAGTTTCAAGATATCATTTATATTATTTTCTAACACATCTTTTTAAGTGAGGTTTACAGGCTTATATTATTTTGTTTTAAATTTATCAAATAAATAGGGATTGTGAGATTCGAACTTGTGACCACTTGGTCATCAAGGTTCTTATATAATATTAAGTAATCAATTTAATTTAATAACTTAAAATATTACGTGAGATCTAAAATATAATTTTTTTTTTATTAAAAGAATTGCTCCATGAAGCATAAGATATCGTGGTCACCCGCTGATTAATCTCAAGCCTTGCTTAGCTATAAAATAAAAGGAAAGAATAATTCAATTGCTATATGCTTGCTCTGCCCGTGTCCCTTTCGCAACCCTAGCTACCGTATATAAATATGCACGCATATAAATATCCACAGCTTTTGATTTGATCAAGAACTCTGGTTCTTCTTGTTACTCGCAAGATTCCACCTAAACAAATTAAATCTTAAGAAATTAGCGAGCTAGGGCCTTAAATCTTATTAATTTATGCTAAAAGAAGAAGTTGATTAGTTTAGCCATGGTGGCCGGTACTTCTTATCAGAATGTTGTAGAGTGACAGGCTCGCCGTCATGAGGGCATTTTCCTTAAAGCAGATTACACTTTAGGTTTAAAAAATCCGTATAATCCTGCTTTCAACTGTGAATCTTGATCACTTTACTTGTATTATAATATATTCAGACCAGTAACCTTCAAACCCTAGAGGTGATGTAGAATTTTTTTTTCTTTGGAGTTTCAAGCGTGAAGATATTGCAAATTCTTTAATGGAACTTCGAGGGCTGCGGTGGGTTCTTCTTTTTAGAGACAAGCGGGTACTAAAAGTAAGTATATTAAAAGAGGAAATTAACAAAAACAAAAGAAAACTGAATGCTAGTGTTAAATTTTGTCATTACTTAGAGAGTAAAAAAGCTAAACTAAGTGTATTTGGAGTGTAGTTATTTTTTAAAGTATTTTTTATTTGAAAATATATTAAAATAATATATTTTTTTTATTTTTAAAAAATAATTTTTAATATCAGCATATTAAAATAATTTAAAAGTACTAAAAATATATTAATTTGAAATAATACATAAATAATTTTTTTAAATTTTTTTCAAAAAAATATATTTTTCACTCAGAAATATATCAAAATAATATTTTTTTAAAATTATTTTTAATATCAACGCATCAAAATGATCTAAAAATACTAAAAATATATTAATTTGAAACAATATATAAATAATTTTTTTTATTTTTTTCAAAAGAAAGTATTTTTTACTCAAAAATATAGTAAAATAATATTTTTTTTATTTTTTAAAAATTATTTTTAATACCAACGCATCAAAATGATCTAAAAATATCAAAAACATATTAATTTAAAATAAAAAATAAATAAATAATTTAATTTTTTTAAAATATTTTTAAAATATAAAAACAAACAACACGGTACACATGTGATATGCAGCAGCGGTTACACTGTTGTTTTGTTAATTTTTTATGTTTAATTAATTTTTTTAAGTTTTTAAATCATTTTAATAATATTCCTTGCCGTACCAAACACCCGCAAATAACCGGGAGTAAAAGAGGACGAACGTGGTATTGCCAGCGCTGGTAGGCTAAAGTGGAAGAAGAGAGGCTCTTCTTTTTAAGGGTTGTAACTGTAGTTTTCTCGTCCATCATTTCACCCACTGCTGTATCTCGGATTGCGGTGCTGCACATGCTATACCTAATAGCTTCCCATATTTTCCGGTCAAAGGTCAAAGGAGCCACGAGGGATTGCTAGGAGGCCCTTTGGCTTGATGCCGGTTTTGTGCCCGAGTAGACTATCTAAATATTCACCTCTGGCCGTTTTTGACTTGAAAAGGAGAGGCTTTGGTGTCAGGAAGGAGCAGGGAGGTTGCAGTTTTCGTTTGATTCAAGTGGTAATTAATATATCATGATTAAAGATTTGGAGTAGATTCTATGATGCATCACATGATTGGATTCTAGCCTGGGAGAATACCTAGCTAGCTCCATAATTCGCGTAATTCTAGACTGACGCATATTTAATCAATTCATTAGGTGAGTACTGTCCTTGACTGATAAAGACAAACCATTCTAGTTTCCTCATGGTTTCCGAGCACTGCCGGTGTTCTGCTACATGACAGGGCAGAATCCGACCTGCAACAACACTGGAATTGCTGTGAAGGGGCCAGCTCGGAGCATCCAGATGGGTATGAGTTTCGCAATCTCCTCCCCCAAGAACACAGGAGAAAAAATGGCAGCTTCTTTCAGTTGATCTTTTTTTGTAGATGCGAGAGAATGAACTCAAAGAAATCAGAAGCAGATGGCGGTAAAAATCGTAACTGAAATTTGAGCTCTCAAAAAATATAGAATTATACAATATAATAAAATTTCTGAGTACCCTTCTAACTATTTATTTTGATACAAATTATTATGAATTAAAACAGTATAATAACAAAGTTGTTTTTATTAAAAAAAAAATTATTAAACATGCTCTAGAGAATGAGATTCCATAAAATGTATTTGGCACTTAAAAAATAATTAAAAATAAAATGATCAATTGCCATACATATGGTGCTGGAGCTAAACATGATTGCCATACCTTAGATGTTTGGGTCAAGCAAAGCAGTCAGATCTAGAGCTCTAAGGTCCGACATCTAAACCTAGGGTTCTTGGGTCCAGCTCGGACCCGAAGCTCTTGGGTCAAGTGTCCGGACCTGAAGCTCTTGGGTCCGGTGTCCCAAGAGCCTTGAAATATTATTATTTGTACTATAAATATTATTATTTACATAATTAATAAATTTTAAATTTTTTTTATTAATATTAAAAAACAACAATGGATTTGATTTGAATGATAAAATTAAAAAATATCATTATTAATAAATGTTTTGAAAAAAATATTATTATTATTAAAAAAAACTATAAATTTAATTTAAAGGGATTAAAAATTATAAAACATGGGTATTATTATTATTATTATATCTAAAAAAAATATTATTACAATAAAATAAAAACTATAAATTTTATTTGAAGAGATTAAAAACTATAAAAACTTGAATCAAATAAATTTAATATTATTATATTCATTAATATTATTAATTTTTTAAAAAATATTATTACTATCTAAAAAACATTAATTTGATTGGAAAGGTAAAACTAATTATTATTATTATTATAATTATTTTTGTTATTAACTTGGATTTCCCAATCCCTTCTAGACCCAAGTCACTTGAGTCTTACAATCTCGCCAAGCCCTGGGCTCTTGAAGCCCAACCTAAGGCTCTGAGGTACGGTGTTGCAGCCATACTCAAAATTCTTGGACCTGACGTTCAACCAGACCCAACGCTTTTGATCCCGGCATTGCGGC
Organism: Populus tomentosa; assembly: GCA_018804465.1. Lineage (NCBI taxonomy): Eukaryota > Viridiplantae > Streptophyta > Magnoliopsida > Malpighiales > Salicaceae > Populus > Populus tomentosa. The sequence continues at coordinate 9,253,992 of CM031997.1, forward strand.
TATGCTTAAGATTTTGGATCTCGCTTTGCAGACAAATCCAATACTCTTGGATCTTAACTTTTTTTTGATATTTTTTATGCAAAATAATAATAATAATAATAATAAATAAATAACCAGCAGCATAACGGCCACCTGACTAATAACTCACTAAAAGCATCATACAACAGATCTTGCATGCAAATGATTGACAAATTCATCCTATCACCGCGGTTTGTTTGAATTCGAGCCCAAGCGCGGTGCAAGGAGGAATGATGAACGCATTCTTAAGCACAATTTAATCACTGTGACAGCATTTTACCAAAAAAATTATAGCTGACATTCATCTACAGGGAAGCTGTATATTATTTATTTTTCTTCTTGCCTCTCTTTCTTGAACTAGTTTCAGCCTCTTCTGCTTCTTCAGCTTTCTGCTCCGCCTCTAATATAGCCAACTGAGCGCACACAAAAGAAAAATACAACGTCATGTAGGCTGTAAATGTGAACAGATCTATATATCTTTTGGCAGACTCCGATGGAAACCCTGGGATATAAAGTTGGAAGGATTACCTCATCAAGAATTGGTTTAAGTTCCCTGTATCGTGCTTCAGCAAGATCAAAACCATCCTTACGAAGCTCCTGCAACGCAATGACAATTTATGTTGCACATACTTAAGAACCTCCAGTTGTCACATATGTGCATGCAAGCGTGTACGAGCATGGAAGAGTCTAAAGGAGCATGGTTCATGGTTTGCGGGAGAGGGATCCTCTTCTAATTTTGGTAGCAGGACTCGATCACTATTTGCCTATTTCCATCTTTGTTTTTCATTTCAATGAAACCATTTTCCCTCCAGCCACTTCATTCGAGATCTTAACAAATTCCATTCTTCTAACAGAGAAGGCCGGGTATTTGTTATGAGAAGACATGGACACTCCACGGTTCTCAGGAACCAGAAACAAATAAAAACTAATCGGCACCTACTTGAACAAGCGGATCAAAGTGTCTAATATGCCTCCCTGTTTCAATCCTAACCAACCAAAGACAACTTAAAATATTATATCTATATTATTTACAAGTGAACAAGAGTATGGTTTGGTCACTGAAACTTGGTACCTGTCTTTAAAGAACCAAGCAAGCCAATTATGGATTATCGAATCACAGAACAAGTCTTTGATGGATAGAAGAACCAGCAAATCCAACACCAACAGATTAAACAAAAAGCCACCTAAAATGGCTAGAAATTTATAAGATAAGGGAACAGACCTTTCCAGTGTGTTGGGTATGTTCATGTGCTGCCATTTGCCAGTAAAGGTTTGTACGTTTATAGAAATCCTTCAAAGATTCTCCAGGCTTCAAAACACAAATGACAGTTGTTAAATAAAGAAAAGAAGCGGACCAAAAAAAAAAAAAACAGCAAGTACCGTTGGTGTTCTTTGTGCATCTGAAAGACCAAGATTGGCTCTGATCTGCTCTATCCTGGCCCGTTTCTCCTTCCTCCGTAGATTTTTCTTTTCACCTTTTATTATAGCAACAGCATCTCCCACTTGAAGTGATCCAGAACCATTATTTCTAGCCTAAATTGTCAAAAAAAGGTGAAGGAGAGTTGGACGAGTGAGCAACAACATAAAATTAAATTCAAAAGGATATTTTCATAGCAAATGTCTTCAGCTCTCTTCTTCAATTGCACAACACACACACATGCATATGCACACATTTACATGTTATTGCATGGATGTATCAAACAAAGGCAACCACCTGCATACACACAAGCATGATACGTAGAACCAAATTTTTTAATGAAAACAAATTAGATTGCAGTAGATTTTGTATCTCTTTAGATATAGCTTACAGCATACAGGGAAAAAAAGGGGGAAGAGATTAACTTAAATTCGAAGATGAAGTATAATTTTAGGATAGTTTGCAGTTTATGTCAAATGTCAAATTCATCATTAAATCAGCGTCTTCTAATTTAAGTTGATAGATGGAAGCAAGAAAGGAACATATGAGAGGCAATAGGGAGTGTAGAGACAAAATAGGGCAAAAAATTGCACAGGTTGAACAAATTTAGAATTCAATTCTCCTGTCATTCACAAAACGAGATGAAGAAGGATGGAAGGAAGAGCAGTTGCTCATTTGATTGTGCTGCATGAGAAAGCTAAGAAGTACCTCTACATCATTATCATCGTCATCATCCTCACCATCATCAGTCTCATCATTGCTATCGCTCCCACCCTCGCCGTCACTTGCATCTTCATCTTCGTCATCATCTTCATCCTCTGATGCTTCAACCCATTCTGATTCAGATGCCTGTAAAAAGAAACAATAGCTTAGTAGAGCCAAATTCAACCAAGGTGAGGTGCTCACTACAAGGAACAATAACTAATCCAGCATGCCAATGGCATGAAACACTGAATTTCAGAAAGCAAAAGGATATCATCTGAAGTCTGAACAAATTGAACTAGGGGAAGAAATTTCACAAACCGGTATAATGCACTTCCACTCATCAAGTTTGCTGAGATTGAGAGAATACAAATCATCGAGTGTAATTTCCTGGTCTCTAATCTCCATCATGCCACCATATATGTACAGCATATCTCTCCCCACAACCATACAAGAATTTATACGTCCACATGGCTTTACTGTCTGAAAGTTCAAATTAGATTAATAAATCAACAATTGGACATGAATAGGTGCATAATTGGACCAACTCTATCCATGACAAACCTCTGATAAAACAGAATTTTGCAGAATTTGTTTAGCTTCAGATGTTTCAGGTTTCCCATCTAATTTGGCAGCCGACAAACTGCCATCAATTACAGTAATTTTTCTGGTCAAATTGTGAGATATTTCATCAATACTGCTTTCTATATTTTCTGCTTCTTCATGGTACTCTAGTTTCTCATCTGGATCATTTGGGGTAGGCTCCTCCCCTATATCATTTGAATATTTCTTATTATCAAAACTAGTAGTCCTTTGTTCGGAATTCTTTTTTAACTGCAAAGAACCAATGCAAAGCAGATTACAACAGAATTCATCTAAAATTAACAAATTATAAGTTATTAGTTCACAGGTAACATAAAAACATGATTATAATAAGCAGAAATAAGGAGGATCACTTCAGCAAATAGGAAGCAGCAAAAATTGAATAGATGCATGGATTTTTGCAGTGTGATATTAGCTGACAAGTATATTGGATTAGAGTTGAAGGACAGGGAACAACCAATACTTGAAGAGTTCAGACATTTTGGCAGTTGAGGATATACTTGTGGCGAATCAGAGTATAGTGAATTAGTTGGTGAGTACAATGCCCGGAGCAATAGTTGTGATATTAGCTGACAAATATTTTGGAAATTAGAGTTGAAGGACAGGGAACAACCAATACCTGAAGAGTTCAAAAATTTTGGCAGTTGAGGATATACTTGTTGCAAATCAGAGTATTGTGAATTAGTTGGTGAGTACAATGCCCAGAGCAATAGTGACTGCTAGCTAAGTGTATTATTGATGTTGTGGATGGCTTGAGAGTTCAGGGGGCTGTAAGAAAAGTATAGCGAGAAAGAGACTGCAATGAGCCAAAAGCCCGTCAAAGAGAAGCAAGGGATTATTTGTAGTGGAAAGGATTTAGCCATCAATAAGGAAGATTGGTGGTTGTCCAACAATTAAGTGACAAGTGGCATTGGTTTGTGATTGCAGAGAAAAGGACAAGTGTCAAGATTTGAGCATCCTATGTAAATGTCAAAAAAGGGCTATTTATTCAGTAAGCCTGATACAAGCCACCAAACAAATTCCCTCTAAGATATCACATAAACCTTTCATTAATTTCACGATCCTACTGCAAATCCTTGATTAATCTTATTCATTTATGACAACAAAAATAATATCACCAACAGTTATTTGAGCACAAGCATGAACATAATGATTTTTATATGCAGTTATGTTGTCAACAGCATCATTTACAGTTACGAGTGTGACCTTACCCTATCTTTTGTAGACTTCTCCTTCCGCAGCTCCAATGGATACCTATATGCAAATGCCGCATTTGATTATAAGAAAATACACTGCACTACATGATATATTTGTTTCCATATGCCACACAAGCTAATTTTGTTTTATGTCCAAAAGGGCATTGCAAACAACTAATACAACCAATTGAAAACAACTTAAGATGGAGAGTACCAGCGACGGTTGTCTAGTTGGAAGCCATAAAGTTCATTCAAGAATAAGCTCATCATTATATCACCTGCAGTGACAAAAAAAAAAAAATTACAAGAAAACAATGACTAACACGGGAAAAGCAAAAGTATGAAGAGGGGCTAGCGAGTATAGATTAAAATCTAAATGTTTTAAAACAGGATAGCTGCAGATGCTGAACAAGCAGATTTCATTCATTTCATTGTAAGTGGTTGTTTCAATTAAGCAAGAAATATCGAATGACATTTACTTAAACAGCATATCAATAGCTTGTATCTAGGTGGACTGCTAGATGGCCCCTTGACTCTCTTCAAGCATAAATAGTGGGGGGGGGGTCATCACCCTAGTTAGTTTAACTCAGCTTCACAAAAGGGAATGAGAATGGCAGAGAAAGAACATTCCAGAAAAAGGTGTCAAATCAATAACAGAAAAGATAGTGTTTGTTTTCCAGGATACATGCATTTTTGCTGCCCGAAAACATTCACAACATGTTTGGAGGTTGGACCGTGTCTATGACAAAAAAATCATGGAAAAACATAAAAGTTTGGATTTAGTGTTACTCAAATTGTAGACAAACATTGCACGGATGATTCAAAGATGGTGAAGAATTTCAGAAAAATAAACAATGGAAAGTCAAGGAAGAAGATAGACCAAACTGAGCTTGATAAAAAGGTAGGAGTGCCCATTCAAATAGTAGCTTACTTACAAGCACATGCACAAAGAAAGAAATTTACCTTCCATTTCCATGTCCACTACACCTCCGAATAACATTGCACGCTTTTTATGAACACACATGGAAAATCCAGCACGAGGACCAGGAGGCATCCCACTTTTCTTTACCTATCACCAGGAAAAAAAAAAGTATAAAAGGACAACAATATACATTCACCATAAAGGGAAACTTTGATCTATTGGAGAAATGGAAAAGGAAAAAAAATCAACCTTGTTCCATTCCCAGGTCCTAGGATCAAGGGACCACATATCTGAATGAACAATTCCTTTCTCTGAGATGCTCTTATCAGATGAAACTTCTTTGGAATAACCACCATATAAAAAAACCTGCAATGAAAAGGTATTCAGCAAAATGTATTAAGCTCTACCCCTCAACCTTGTAACTGGGAAAGTAACAATAGCCCCAAATTCATACAAGGACAAATATCAAGGAAAAAGCATCCAATATAACACAGTGTGCATGGTGTTAATAGAAAATCCATGATACAACATAACAAAGATATATGAAATCAAGCAGTCAATAGATTCTTGTTTTCAAGGCTATCAGTCTTCAGTGCTAGCAGAACACATTGTAAATATCAACAGATCAACAACCAATTAACAATAGTTAAACAAAGAAACTATATGTGAAATTTTTAATCATTTCCAGCAATTATAGATTTGGAAGGGGGTGGATGGGAAAAAATCTATACTAAAAGAACCTGGCATTGATCTTTATACTCATCTCAACTTGTATTTAAAATCCTACTCATGAAGATGAGGTAGCAAACATCCTTAATTTACTTTCTTAGGACTTATATACATTAATTGTATTTATTCTGCAATTTAAATATTTTTCTTTCTGCACTGTACTTCATTTTTTTCTCAAATGCCAGTAGGTGCTATTCAATACAACCAGCTATTGCATCTTTATCCCACCACGTCCACACAAAGCATATTTTCTTCCAAATTTCTTCATTTATATAATAAATCAAGAAACTGTTTCAATATTTTCATTTTATGTAAAGCTCAAGACATTTCACATAATGCTTGTCTTCTAAGATAAATATCACCTTGAAAGCAAATTAAATATGATGAAAAGCATGTCCCAGTAGCATTTGGAATTACCTCATCTTGATAAACAGAAAACTGGAAACCACTCCGTGCACTTGGCCACATGGCTCCAAGCTTTGGTTTTATTTCTTGCCACTACAATGCACCAATACACATTACTTTTAACATAAAAATGAAAGAATATAGACAAAACAATCAAAAGCATGATATGAACAATTTTTTTAATTATTTTTTAGATACAATAGGTGTCCAGCAAATGAGGAGCCAAATATATTCACCTTGAATTGATCCAAGTCAAAGATGTGTAGATCATTATAATACCTGCAGATATGGAAAGAAAAGCTCCATCAACCATCAAATTATGGATCAATCGACAGATTTGAAGAAATTGTTATTAAATTTCAGATGGAAAAATAAACCCAACCAAAGAACATGAAACTGAACAGTTTTCAATTTCATATTAAAATATCATTGATAGCACACACTGCAAAAAACAATCAGAACCGTGATAATTTTATAATAAGAAAAAAAAAAAACTGCGAAGAGCCTGGGGATCTTGATCTGGCCACTTTCTGTCAAAATCTTGAGTTCAAGTGAAACATGCACGATCCTCTACAGTTGGAATTATGAAATTTTCGTGGGGAAAAAAGATGAGCACTTAACAGTGTGGCCAATAAGATAGATGATAGTAACAGGACTTTAAATGGGAGTCACCAATCATATTGAGATCTATAAGTTACAAACAATCAAGTTATCCTGCGAATTGTTTATGATTAGAGCATGTGCCATATCAAATTATGATAGATACATATAGAATCCTGTACAGTGAGTTGTTATATAGAATACTTCATTCTCATAAATGAAGAATCTGCAATATATGGCTTAATTGTGAATGGTATCAACAAGATGCCCCTTCAACTAAAGATGTTTTCTAGATAACTTCTGTTGAAACTTTTTCAACGACCATTGAAACTCCAAACACTCCATCCTATTTCTCTTCAACCCAACTTAAGCAGCATGTAGAACAAAAGCCACTTTTCTAACTTAATTCAGCTATCACGAGCTTGATTCTTTATAGATTCTGCAGTTACATTGACCCTGTCTGCGTGCATCCTTTAAAATAATTGCAATGGAGGCTAGCAGCATGACGGCAGATCATGCAATGTAAGTTGCTAAAAGTTTATGAAGCTATTTCGCTTATTTCCCTTGCAAGGTAACCATGCAAAATAATCATAAATAGACTAAACAATAAACAGGTTACAAGCACTTAAAGGAACAGAAAAATGTCAAAAGAAATCAGGCCTCTGCAGAGAATTCCTCACAATGGTGCGCAGAAGAGTGTATTAATTCAAGCAGACAGATAGCACAGATAGCATGAGCTAATAATTAACTGACAAGAAAATTGTTCAATGAAGCAAAGACATATCACAACCTCACTTCTCTGAGAGTGTCATAGAAGCCACCAAAAAGAATAATTTTGTGCTTGTGTAAAACCTGCAGCAGAACCCCAAAGTGGGAAAACACACATGAGATGCAGACTATACTAAGATTTGTTTATTAAGATAATCCGGTAGCAACAAGATGAATAGTGAGATAGTTCTTAAAAGAAGAGAGGGCTTTTGTATCAGCACAGTGACGACCATATTTAGCACCTGATGTCATTTCAAGATCTTTAGCTATCATAAATAATGCATGATCCAAAACCAAACCTCATTAATATGTTCGATCAGCATTGCTCTAGATACAAATAACATTACATTAATAATAGACAAAGCAAATGTATGATAAGAAATTAACCAAAACTCAATTTCATACCCAGTTTCTGGCCAAGTCAAAATCCAAGGAGTGTCATGCATCCTTGATTATAAGGAAAATGAAAGGGAAAAAAAAAAGAGCTAACCTACAAATAAAAGTTAAAGATGATGCCCCTACTACTGAAATAAGTAGTGCACGAATTTAAGTAGAGCTGAACCAACCATTCGATGACCTGAACGTGGACTTGGAGAGCCTTTGAAATTTAGCTGTTCCCATTGATTTGTTTTCAAGTCCAACATCCAGAAGTCCTACAACAATAAATATAACCAAAATCAGAATTCTAGGTGAGCTATTAAAAAAACAGATTTGCCAATAAATATAATGGAAAACAGATGACCAGAGCTTCACCTTGTAGTGATGAAAGCGCTCCTGGTTCGGGGAAGTGAATTCACCACCTAACAACAAATAAATTCAGTTAAACATGCATAATGAGCATAAAGCAATCAAGCTTAAATCTTTTCATATAAATAAAAATCAAGCTTTCAGATTTCATCACTTACCAAATATGTAAAGATAATTCTTCCAAGCAACCGCCTGGTGAGCACTCCGTGGAGGCGGACTATTAGGGCTCGATACCAACTTCCATTCTTGCTTCTCCACGTCATAACGATAAAGATCACCATACACAAATGTCTACATCAATCCACAATCACATCATGTTATCCTTAACGAAATTTAAAAAAAGAAAAAGAAAAAAAAAGTTAAGTTAAAAGATCTAACCTTGCTACCATTGTAGAATTCACCTCCATAAAGTATCAATTCCGTGTCTTTCAAGGGATTAATGTTTAACTACGCACACCAATCAATAAACACAATGTATAAACATTTCAACATAGAAAGGCAAGATTTGATTGCTGAAGAAAAGAGTCACTACCGTGCAATTGGACCGAGGAGACGGTGCTGCTACATTCTCCTCCACATGAACTTCCTTCTTCTTAGCTTCTTCTTTTTTTATACTCAACTGTCAAAACACGAAAGAGATCATCTCTTCTAATAATAATTGAAGCTTGAGCTATAAATAAAATCATCAATATGTTTTTAGCGAAATAAGATAAATTTGATGATGATGGTTATTAAAATAAAATAATCGAAGGAGAATGATTTACCAAAATGGCGTCGATGTCATCTTCAGGAGAGAGTTTTTTGGTTTCTCTGCGAGCTTTTTTTTCTTCGGCTTTTGCTGTTTTTTTCTCCGTTTTCTCTTTACCTTTGCCTACTTTCTTCGTTTTCTTTCCCATTCTTTTCTTATTAAATCCTCACTCCTCTTTGCTGTAGCCTTGAAAGCTTTGCTTCGATGGCTGCTGCGGCTGCTTCTTTTCGGTGCTCACTTATGTTATTATACTGAAACAAGCATGAGTTATAAACTGTTGAGAGAGAGGAGATTATTTGTTTTAACTTTTAAATCAATTATAACGGTGTCGTTTTTCTTGGAATAAACAAAACAAGTGAGAGACATCACATGAAAATAGACCTGCGCAACGACCTGTCGTTTACTTCGCACCTGCCAAAAACAGAGTGCAGGCTGCAGAATGCGAGGCAGCTTTCGTGGTTTTTGGACGACATGTCTTGATGGATTTGCGACTTGTCATTTGAAACACGGGAGCAGATTGAATGAACTAGGCAACTTGCCGGTACAAATTCAATGTCACATGCCCCCCCACCCCCACTTCCTTTTTTCCGGCGAAGGAAGACCATAAATCAATTGGACATATTAGAAGTTATGGGTTTACATATTACTATATTAGCACTCTAATTCCGCCACATCATACAAACAATAAACGATAAACAATTTATCTTGTTAAATGTCTCTGTGCGAACAAATTTTTAATTTTCCTCATAACAATATTGAATATTGAAAGAGCAGCATCTGTTTTTTTTTTAAATTATTATTAATATAAATATCCAGGTTAACTGATGCACATCTCAACTAATTTTACAGATCCTGAAGTTAACGATTATATAAGTTTTTAGTAGTTCTAAGATTTGTGGGATTTAAACTTATAATTTTTATAAAACAAATCTTAAACTTGACCAGTTAATAATATCTGTTTTTTAGTGCAAGAGATGAACATCTATGAAAAGAAAAAAAAAAAAAGCACACAAATGATTCAACAGTATATTTTTTTATAAACTTTTCAATTTATATTTATAATAATTTTGTAAAAAAAATACGTTAAAAAAGCATATATATATATATATATATATATATAGAGACACACACACCCATGATAAATTGCGAGTCAAGTGATTAGTGAACAGATTGCCCCTAATGGGAGTCCAAAGGTTTTATGATTCAATGGTAATTTTTTCATCACACTATAATAATAAATAGTTTTTAGTGTTTTGTATCTTTCTCCTCAATAATTTCTCTTTCACCTTTAGGTTTTTGTTAACTATCTTTAAATAAATTTATTAAAATATTTTTTATTATTATGCCATAGTTTAGCTTTTTATGATAATATTATCAATTATTTTATAATTAATTTTATTTTTTATTTTCTTATAAACAAGTTGCAAGTTGTAACGTGCCCGATAAAGTGATAATTCAGCTCAAAAAATTGTTCCTGAAAAAATAAAGAAATAAAGGGAGGCACTTTATACATGTCAAGATTTACAAAGCAGCGACATGTCATTCAGAATCTAAGCCCAAGCCTGCTTCCGACACTCGGAAAAACGAGTGGAGAGAAGCAAGGGGCAAGGGTTTAAGCAGCGACATGTCATCCAAAATCTAAGCCCGAGCCTGCTTCCAACGCTTTGAAAAACGAGAGGAGAGAGGGCAGCAAGGGTTTGTTTGCCTATTCCTCCATCTATGCAACATTTTTTTTCCAGTAGCTTCGATTCCTAAATTGATTCATCCAGTAGAACAAAATCGAAATAGCGGAAGTATTAATCTGAAAGCAACAGACAAAGGAGAAGAGCAGTAATTTAATCAGATTTTTAAAGAAAAGACAGGTGAAGAAGATGAAGACGACAAAAGGAGGCAAAGTTATGAACCCTACGGATGCTTACCGTAAGGAGCTTCGTAAGAAGGAATTAAAACGGGTAATTTATTATTTTCACTTCAAATTCTATTATTATTATTATTTAAATTTAGGCTTCTATTTGTTTTCTATCGGTACGGTTATTTGTAAAATTTTCAAAAATCCACTCAGTTTTTGAATTTTTTTATTCTATGAGAGTGTCAAATAAGGCTGATTTTTGCCTGTTTGATGTAATAATTTTGCTGTTAATGGATTCGATAAATTATTTTATTTGCTTATTATGTTATGGAAATTTAATAAAAAATATATTGCAGAATTGCTGCCATTTTAGGTTATGGCTTAGTGGTTTTAAAAATTTCTGCCCTTGTGTTTGATTAACAGAACAAGAAGGAAAGAAAGAAGGTGAGAGAGGTGGGGATTTTGAAGAAGGATCCTGATGTGATCAAGGAGCAAATAGAGAAGTTGGATTTGATGAGTAGGTTTTTGTCTACTAATTATTTGAAAATCTATCTCATTTGATTACCTGCTGTAGTGCAATTTATTAGCCATGTTGAATGAAACTTTGTTTCCTTTGTTTGTTTTTTTGGGTGAAATTGACTATAGTAGAGTGTATACATGCTATGTTGTATTTAGCTAATATGAATGGTTAAATATAGGTCTTATTTCTAAATTGTATAGGCCATAAAATATTAAGATACAACAGCATAGAGAGAAGATGCTACCTTCAGTTTGATCTTGAATGCTAGACTCCTCCAAAGCTATGCTTTGATGTTATCTTATGCTAAATGTACATCATTGCTGCGTAGCCAATTTAATATTTCCCCTTCCTGCTGTTCTCTCTGACATTCCATAAACTCAAGTGCTGTTTTGGGCTGTTTAGCATCAGCTGCATGACCCTTGCAATGATAAGCATTGTGTAGTTTGTTAGAGTTTTGAGTTAATAACTGTACAGCTCAGCTTATGGCCGTGAATTCCAAGATTGTGACCCAAATAGAGGATGCAAGAAAAGGGGGGGTGGGGGTGGGTTGGGGTGTACAATCATTTCTGCCTGTCTGTTCTTCTGTGTATAATCAAATGCACTGAACATAGAACATCTATCTGTTATGGTGTATAATCGACTCCAAATGTAGAACATTGATCTGTTATGGATTCTCTTTTTTCATGAAAGACAATTTTTGGTTATTATGAAACATTGAAGCTTCTAGTTTGTCATTTTCTAAAAGTGAGCATGAATGAAGATTTTCTTACAGTATATAGTTCTGAGCCACTCTGGTTGTTGTGGTAGCTTCCCTTTGGTATGCATCAGTTTCAACGACTGCTCTTCTTTTTGCTGCCTAGATGGTGTGCTCTAGACTATGCCTTTTCTACATCTAATTTGAAATAAAGCTTGGTTTGGCAGCCTTTTCGATCTAAACTTGTTTGTATGCTGTTGATTGTTGCAGAGGCTGATGGTGCTTTAGACAAAGCAAGAAAACACAAAAAGAGACAACTTGAGGATACTCTTAGCCTTGTTATAAAGAAGAGAAGGGTAATGGTTATAATGCCATTTTTTCTGCTCCTCCTTCATTCATTTTTAGCTGTTCAAAAAATTAAAAGAGTAGTCAAGTAATTCAAGTTTGAAATGTTCAAGAATCTGGGAAATAACCTACATTTGATGCATGGTATGCATATGCAATTATTGCACCTTTCATAATAGGTCAATGAATAGTTGAGAGCTTTAACATTTCTATATATATATGCATTTTTTAAATAACATCAGTTGTATGCTGTGATAACGAGTTTTCTGTACTCTCTTGGACAGGAATATGAAGATAAAATGAAGGAGAAGGGTGAAACCCCTGTGATGTTCAGGTGAAGTAGCTTCTCTTATCTTATCCATTTCTGTTCTTGTCCATTAATCATTAGGGTTTACACGTCTTCCACCTATTGACAAACTGCATTTTTGTCCTCTGCTGCAGTCATTTGGGCCCTCTTCGAAGAAGGACATCTGCAGAAGAAGAAGAAAGAGCCAGGCATCCAAAGCCTGAAGTATGTCTGGCTGCCTTTAGTTTTATATTTGTGAATTAGTTCTATTTGGTCTCTCATAATCACTCACCAAAAATTTATTATTGCAGGACTCTGTGTACTATCACCGTACTATGAATCCTACTGGAGCCCCACCACCTGGAAAACCTCCCATGTATAAATCATCCATAGGTCCACCCCCTCGCATTTTTCAGCTTTATGATGTGCTGTTGGAATTATGTGGAATGTGCCTTTTCTAACTTGACTGTTGACTTTGGCCTGCAGGACCCCGGATTCCTTTATCTGGTGCTTCATCCTCCACAGCTGAATCAGAGGATGCTGCTTTAGTGGTACCTCCTCCCTTGCCAGAGAGTGGGGAATTAGGCCCTGGTGATGGCTCTGCTATACCTGCTTTGTTGGCCCTACCTCCTCCACCTCCATTGCCACCAATGCCTGCAGCTCCAAGCTTGGGCATGTCATTACCCCCACCCCCTTTACCTCCACCTCCTCCAGGTCCTCCTCCAAAGGATCAAGTTTCAAGTCACATCTCTCTTCCCCCACCTCCACCCCTCCAACAGCCTGCTCAACCGCCGCCGCCACCTGGCACAAATGAAAGTGGGAGTGAGACCAATATATCTGCATTGTTAGATGAATCATCCTCCAAGGATAATGCTCAGGTGAGTTCTTTTACTTTCTTTATGCATGCTGTTAAAAGCGGCATAAACCTCTTAGAGACTTTACACTGCACGGAACTCCTGAAGCACAAGTTTTCAGAAGTTAATGGACAAAAAAGAAATGATTTGTACTTGGTGGACGGAAAAAACATATGCATGTACATGGTTGGCTAGCACCAACAAAAGGTGTATATACCCAGTTCAAATCTCAAACCAATCTAAAGATATGAAATGGATGTTCTTGTACTAATTTTAGTGTGGAATCAACTGTTTGTTTAATTGTAAACTGTTACAATCAGAGAACTTCTAAAATTCCTTCACTGTTCAGAACTGACCAGTGCTCTGATTTCTCAAATGCTTTTCTAGAAGCCTCTTTTTTTAATCTTTTCCATAGGAAAAATTGTTCTAGGATTTTATTATGAAAGATCATTCTGGCTAATAGGACATCTTATTTCTCTCATATAGGTACCTGCTTCACTCCCTCCACCTCCTCCAATTGCAATGCAGCTGAAGTCTGCTAATAGTCTTTCTGAAGGCACTTCATCTGAAGCTGATGCCAATACTGCAGCAACTATGGATAACCCTAAAATGGTTCCTCCCCCACCTCCTCCTAGGCAACAACCTCTAGCACCCGGACAAGCCTTGACTCCAACTTTACAGCCTGATGTTTTACCCCCAGGCATGTCACGTTTCCCCCCACCTCCACCTCCGCCAAATGTGCGGCCACCATTATCTTCTCCTGGAATTCCTGGACAAGTGGCTCCTCCAGGGGTGATGCTCCCATTAATTCCCAGACCTCCATATGGTCCTCCACCTGGACCTCCTCCAATGATGAGACCACCTCTACCACCTGGTCCTCCTCCATTCTTTCAAGAAGATGCTGCAAATAGGCCACATGTTCCTCAGAAACCATCTTATGTAAAATCTGCTGCATCCACTGTTGTTAAACGGCCGCTGGCACAGCACACTCCCGAACTTACAGCTATGGTGAGTTTGATTTTTCCTTGTCAGTTCTCTTTTCCTTGTTCAAATTAAAAACTATGATCAGTGTACACTATAGAAGGAAAACATCTGTGTAGTTGCAATTTCTTTTCCTGCAAAAGTGCAACCACAATGCAGCACATTCCAGAAAATATGGCTATAGTGAGTTTGATTCTCCCATCAGTTGTCTACTGTTAGAGTATCAGTTGTTATTAATTTTCAATCCTTGGACAACTTCCTTATGTGACTGCTGACTAGTAACTATGATACGTGGATGTGAACACCCTGTCCTAGACTACACAAGGACAATTTTCATGCTCCTTGTCCGTATAATCTTGTAGCACCAAGTTAGAATTAGCTAGAATATTGCCACATCCCTCACTTTATCTTTCTGCTTTGAAACAACTTTATATTTCTCTGGAAGGGTAAACCTCGTTGTCCGTTCTAATCTAATTTCACCAAATTTCTTAAAAACTCAAGCCTAACTCTTGGTCTGTATTCAGGTTCCTGCCTCAGTTCGAGTGAGGAGAGAGGCTGCTATCCCTAAACCAAAACCAAAGGCTGTAACCTCGACAACAGCAGTAGCCACCAGGCCAGCAGTTCCAACCACTGTGAAGCCAGATTCAACTAAATCATCATCAGCTCCAAAGTCTAAGAGCATTGATGACTCATATACGGCCTTTTTAGAGGACATGAAAGCACTCGGTGCACTTGATAGTTAAGATCATTATATCCGGTGAGATCGTCAAGGGCAGGGGGCAGGGAACAAACGTGTACAGGCTACTGTGGTTGATCTGGGGCTCGAGCAGAAATATTTGGTGTTGCCATTGGCCTTGGTTCCGACACAACTGTTCTGTTCCGGAACATCTCGTTGTATCATCAATGCTTCATTTAACTATTTCTGAAAATATTAAAACATCTTGATTACTGAGGTGGGTAACTCGGGCCAATTTTTCTTGAGCGACAATGGAGATGTTAACTTGGAGCATGGTGGAAGCTGTACTAGATTTAAGATTAGTATTTGCTTAATCATTTCATTTGCTGTTCCTTTTCTAGTTTGGTCCGTTTACTCTTCCTTTTCAACATTTGACAGAGGTGTATTTAAATTGTATGATGCCTCATTGATAAATCAGTTGCAGCAAGGACCTTGGTAACTGCCTGTTCTGCTCCTTTTTTTTTTTTCTTTTGTCCCATTTCGCAAAGAAATCGCCTATATTTTGACTTCTAGTTTTGTCTCTTTTTTTATTAAAATAATATTTATTTTATTTTATTTTATTTTAAACATTAATATATTAAAAAATAAAAATAAAACATTAAAAAAAATCTAAAAATTTCATGAAACTCCGGTTACCCCCAGGCCAAGCATAAAGGGTGAATAATTTTGGTCAAGAATAGAGATTAATTTTCATGTCGGCATGTCTATCTACATATTTCAATTATCTTTTAAAGAAAGCCTAGTTCCTTATACGTTCATCTTTCTTAGACGTATGAAATGAATATATATATATATATATATATATATATATATATATATATGCACTCGGCATAATCACTGCCTGGGCCTTGATTACGTATTGGTTTCAAAAGAGAGGTCCTTCGCATGGGCTGGGCCTGTAAAACAAACACACCACTATCTACTATTTGTGCTAGGATTGTTGTAATCACAACCTGCGGCATGCTTCCTCCACTAGCCAAACAGACTGGGCAGAAATTTTTTGCAGAGATTGCCTTTTCTGCGTATAGAAAAGAGAGGGAAAAAAAACAGGAATTAGAGAGAGATGGGCAAAGCTACAAGAATTACTCAGATTCTTTTCTTGATTTCACTTTTATCTAAGCAAATACTGTCCCAGGTATTACTAATCCTTAATTAATCTCATAGTACTTGTGTCTCTTCTGCGTCATTTTGGCTGTGGAAAAGGTGATTTGATGACTTATAGAGTTGTGATTGTTTCTGTATATTTGAAAGCAGAGTTGTATTAGATATGATTTCTTTAATGGGTTTTTGCTTCTTTTGATTTTAACCAGGTTTATTCTTGAATTATGGTCGAGTCAATTTTTTTCAGGCAATGTTTTTTTTACTTATTAGATGGGAAATTGAAATTTTCGAGTTATGGATAGGCCCATTTGGACTATGAAATGATTGAGTTAAGTTAATTGTTTTTTGATTCTGTGTATGGTCTGTGGAGATCGTTTGTGTTAGTTGGTGCTGTTTTTTAATGCATTGATTAAAAGTTGTGTTAATGATTTTAAAAATTGTTTGCTCGTGTTGGGTTTTTTATATCTCTGGCAGGATGTTGGAGAACATGTAGCTGCGAGGTTAGTGGATTGTTAATATTTATATAAGAGACATTGCTGTGATTTTGTTTTGAAGTTGCACGTCTAATGTTTGTTATTATGCTTGTGTTTAGAACTGTTAAGCAAGAAGAGGGGCATGCACACAAAGTACATTGCTCTAGAGAAAGAAGTAGGGCTGCCTGGCAAGCTATAGAGGAGGTAACAGGGATTATTTTGGTCTTGTGCTTTTTGAGATCAACACCTTGTGGAGATATCATTTGTGCAGCATTTGAGATGTTGTTTGTCCCTCCTTGTGGTGTAGTATTTGATGCCATTTGTGGAACGCGAGCCGTATCAGATTTCGAGTAAGTGTAGGCTTCATCCAAGCAATGATCTATTTAGGGACCAAGAGGAACACAAAATTCATGTGGACATAAATGAATGGAAGTGTGGATACTGTAAAAAACATTTCCGTGCTGAGAAGTATCTCGATCAACATTTTGACAACAGGCATTACAATCTCCTCAATATTGTATGTGGATTCTGGTCCCTTGTCTTCTTAAGTGACTTTGATGCTTGTTTTGCATGATGCTTCTTGTCTTCCTCTTTTTATTGTAAAGAATATTATATTGTCGATGATATTTGTTGGGGTGGGGGGTTGTAGAGGAAGGGGCATGGTGAAAGAAACGCTACAGATCTTAACAGAACTTTTAATGAACTCAGAGTGATGGCAAGTGCTTGGCTGATTTATGTGGAGCTTTGCATTGTGATTTCATGATGGATTCCAAGTCAACTAAGACCAAGTGCAATCCTGCTGCTGTTGCAAAGAATCGCCATCTTTGTGAGGTTGCTTCTGACTGTTGTCATTTTCATCATGGACTCTGATTCTTTGCACTAATATCCATTGCACTTTGTACAGAGTCTTGCTGATAGCTGCTTTCCTCTCAATCAGGGCCCTTCAGCAAGTCGTCTGCATGGTAATGAAGATGTTATATAGTCTTTGTGCTTAATTTTTGTGACATCTTATGTTATTGCGGACTGAATTCTTTTATTTGTTCAATAACCATGTCTGATGTCTAATACATGCGCACTGATGTCTATTACTTTAAAATGTTGTTCTCACTTGCAGAATTGTTTTTGCACCAATTTTGTGATGCTCATACTTGCTCAGGGAAAAGAAACCTTTTTCCTAAGGGTGGCAAGGTAATGCTTTTTTCTGAACAATAAGTTTAAACTAGACGGGCCACCTCAAAACTTAAAAAAAAAAAAAAACTTTTGAAATGCATCCATATTTCTAGTGTTTTGTTCCTTCAGGCTGTATAAAAACTCTGAACCTACCAAGTGAATAAACCTAACCATAATTTCTGAGTCCTCTTTTGGATGCCAGAAGATTATAAACTATTGTACAATTGGTTTATGTTATATATCCACCAGAAAATTAATGCATCCTACATTCATGCTGGCCTGTCTTGTATTTTCTCCAAAAAAATAACCTGTAAATTATCTTTTGGATGTCAAAGGTATAAGTTTTTTATGCTGAGCTATTTACTTGCTTTCCTCCTCTTCTTATTTGTGCAGAAGAAAACAAGCGTATTCTACCTGGCTATTTCAATTCTTACTATGATGATGATCCCCCTATTCTATCTCATTGTTTATTTGCATCAAAGGTACCATTCTTAATTTGAGTATTTTTTTTTCCCACTATTTTCTGACTTTATGAAACAATTTCAAAAACTTTTATCCCTCTGCAGTGAAATGAGGACAGGAACCCAACAGCTAAGGAGAATCCCAAAAGTTGGAAAGAAGACAAAGCCGTCATAGTTAGTGGTAATGTTTTTTTTTTTTTTTTTTTGTCTTTTATAGCTTTGCTGAGTAGAATTTAAGGTTTATTCTTTGATAGTTAAATCATGATTAAGGTAATGACATTATTGATTGTCAATCAGTGGATCAAGCAGCTACTATGGAGTTTTTTTTATTCATAGGAGCTATATTTGAAAACTCCCTATAGTTGACTGCATAGTTACATTTGTGCTGATGTTTTGCCTTTTTGTTTTGGTCATGACACCGGTCATTGTTTTTGTTACATTGCTGCCATTAAGTTTAGCAGCCTGTTTTAACAACAGGTGGTGACTGTATTGTCTAACCTCTCTCCTCTTTGCCTCCCAATAGCAGGTTAGGCGCCTGGAATCACTATTTGATGAAGAAATGGAAGATAAGGATACGAAGATGAATGATTGTAAACAATTGTTGACTCTTCCCTTGAAGGGCCCCGTGTAAATTTACAAGTCCTCTGAAGGTCTAAACCGATGGGGAAATGAATTGCATAAGAATATCTGCAGAGTGCTAAAAATCGGATGAATTTCCATCAAAATTATTGGTGGCACCCATTACCCATGATAGGGGCATCAGTTGACAAAAACATGAATTGTATACAACTTGTTATTCAAATTGATCAACCGTATATTCAGTACTTTCGAATTGCACCCAATACAGAATGCCAGAAAATTAGACATGCTTGTATCATACGCCCCCCACCCCCAAAAAAAAAAAAAATTATGTTTCTACGGTTTAAACAGAAGAGAACGGGGGAAAATAATCCTTAGGTTTATAATTTTGCATATCAACTAAAAGTTAGAAAGTGTATCTGGATGCAAGCACTAAACTTGATTGCAAGACTCTCTAAGCTCCTGTGTAAACACTAGTTGAGCAACTTTTGTGCAACTATTAGCAGCAAGTGCTATATTAGAGTTTTAGCTTATCTTGGGCAGTTTTCTTCTAAAGGTTCTATTCCTAACAACCTGCATGTTTCTTTCTTGTTTTTTTCTGGCATGGTAAGGAAATGTCAAATCACGAATATGCTTGCTGGTCTAAATTGCCCCTTTCTCCCATATAACTTGAAACAGTTTTCTCTGCTTCTATCTCACCACCGTGTTTTATCTACTTCTGCCATATACAGAAGTTGAAACGTCATTCTCGATACCATGTGTGCCCGAGACTCAAAGCAACATGGCATATCCCACATGGGTTTTGCACCCCATTTACCTTTTGCCCACTACACAAGAATTCCAGAGAGAATGATGAACTGTTTTTGGTATAAAAAAAAATGCCATCCAGCCTCTGAGATCATCTGCAATGGATTCACTGTCAACAAGTTCCATGTTCTGCAAAGGACTGCAGTTCTAGGGATCTATGACCCTAAATGCAAGTGATATCAATTCATTTTATAAAAGAAAACCGTCTGGATCCCTGAGCTGGATATAAGCTAACCCGTTCAACCGTTCTAGGGAAGTCATTCTATAAACTCAGCAGACTGCGTTTCGCATGGCAAAGGAAACTCCCCTGGTGTGTCCCTACAAAAACTCACAAGAATGATCTGAAAACCGAATACAAAACCAGAAGAAAATACTACACTATCTCCCACCATGAATTCTGTTACCTACAATACTCCAAATTCTGTGCCTTGTTCAACCCGCAAATCATAAACAGACACGTGCCTAGGCCTCGCTTCGATAGGGAGCCTCAAACTCTCCTCCCACATTTGTGGAGTCTGGTGAGGGAGTGAAGAGATAAGATCAACACTCCAATTCTCAAATCCACATGATCCCAAAATCTCAATTCCATCATCAACCTCCTTAATCCCATGCGCTTTCCCACAAGCTTTTAGCTACTCTTCTTGACAAGCCTGAACTCCTAAAGACACTCTATTCACACCCAACCCCACCAAATCCTCAACTTTCCTATCATCAAAAGTCCCAGGATCCATTTCCATAGATATCTCAGCACCCTCACAAACCCCAAACTTCACTCTTAAAAACCATCCTTGGAGACACCAGAGGAGTCCCACCACCAAAAAAACACAGTTTCAAGAGGCGGGCTGGTATCAAAACTCGACCTCGTCGAGCCTATTTCACGTTGAAGTAATTCAATATAGTTAGAAATTCGCAGGCCGGTTTCAGTTGGGTTTGTGGAGCCAAGAGCAACTATTGGGAAGTCACAGTAGTGGCAGCGTTTGCGGCGGAAAGGGAGGTGAAAGCATGCTGAAGTTGGAGGAGGGTAATATTGGTGAAATGTTGGTGGTGTGGTCAATGAGGCATTTTTGTAAACAGATTGTTGGGCTTGTCTGCATGTGTTGGTGATGATTGTCAGCCATGGAAGTTTTTTGGGCATGTTGGGAGAATCGGAGTAGTTTGATTGGGTTTCGATCAGCGACGGTTATTTACTTATTTCTGACCAGCGCAAGAAAATCAGAGTTGAGAAATAGATTATATATATAAGCGACGGTTATTTCTGTTGCTATGGCACGAATTTATTTGAGCTCGTTTCTGGCCGTTAACCTCTAATTAAAAATATATATATCAATATTGGTAAAACTATTAAAAAGCAAATTATTAATCCTTAAAAAATTATTTGTCCAATTTAATCTTTTGCGTTAAAAACCAGTGGGCTAAGACTTGGGAACTATCATAATTTTAATCGAGCATTTACTATAACTTCAAATTGAATACAATAGCTGCATGCCTAAACTCAAAAGTAGTGTCAATATACCCGATTCAAACCACCCGGTTTGTTTTATAATCCGAGTTGATTCCAAAAACTGAATAGACAAGGACCCCACTCAGATTTTGAAATAACCAACAAGCACGCACACTTCTTTCCTGCAACTTTTGAAAACCATTTTCTTCCGTTTCAAGAATTTGGGTTTTTCTCAGGATATGTAACAAACTCAACTTACGATCAAGGGAAGTAAGAAATTCTAAGCCAGTACGTAGAATAACGTTACAAAATTTTAATGCATCACACGTTTAGGTTAAGAAAGGGATTTCACCATATATGGCCCTTCAAGCTCGTAGCCCAATTTTCTATAGTAATGACGGGTTCCTACTCCTGAAATAACAGCTATTTTGGTCGATCTATGCTCCTTGCGAGCAATCTGTTCTGCCTCTTCCATCAAAAGTGTACCATAACCCTGCCGGAGATACAAGTCAGAGTGGAAAATAATCCTGTAAGCAACTATTTTCCATGCTGAAGCATTTACACTACAGATTTAAGTGGTAACCCAGCATATCATATTGTTCCAAGAATCCTTGTTTCACCAATTGTTAAAATAATGGCATTATTATGTTACCTGGTGTTGCAGCTTCTCTGCATCACGCCCATGAACAGGAACTGCAGTTCCATAAACATGAAGTTCACGAACAATAGAGCACTTCCCCGTAAGCTCAGGGCAAGTAACGTTGCGACCACATTTTCGTAAGCGCAGTAACCCAACAAGAATATCCTGTGAGAAAAGGAGTTTCAGGAAAGTTCATGCCAAGCAAACCTTCACCAATAAATTAAATTAACAATTAATCAGAACAAACTCTCTTGATTATTATCAACAAAAACTCCTTCAAGACATTCCAACAGATACTGCAATCCTATAAAGACTTCACTTCCTTCTCAATTACAGACAGCAAAAACCCCTTTTAACATGCCAATCAATATTGCAATCCTCAAGGGATTAAAGACCAATGATATATATAATAAAAACAGAAAAAGAAAAGGGACCATTTTGGCAACAAACCATCCAATTTTCATCTACGAATAGAAATGAGGATTTGCAGATAATAAAATATGCAGAGTGCTACTACACACACAAGCCGGCCAACCGACCCGGACAGGCATGCACTCATGTATGCATAACATGTCCCAAAATACCTGGCGTGTATCCTCGTAGGAAAGAAATGTTTCCCAGCCTTCATTGGCTGCATAATCACGGCGAACGAGTTGAACTTCTTCTGGCTTAATCTTGTGATGAATATCCTATGGGCATAAAGAGGCGCTTGTTAGAATCTCAAAGCATCACAGCCAGTAGTAACAAACCTGTCTGATGGTAAATAACTTCTTCATTTACCTGGATTCCAGCCTCACGTGTACGGACATCACGGCATTTCAGGCCCAAGTCATCCATCCGAGCTAAGGCTAACTCCCTAAGATTTCCTTTCTCAACTCCAGATGTAACCAGAGGCATAGGAATATCCCGTTGAACTCTATAAACTCGCGTCCAAGGGGGTACCATGGCTAGGATCCTTGCTACAATATCTACAAGTTGCTCAGGTGGATAATTTCTGTACCTGCAAAATTGAATCAATTATAATCAGTCACTCTGCTTGAATCACGTGCGCACGCACAAAGAACAACAATGCTCTCTACCTGCCAGTTTTCCATAGCTCATAAAGCCCAGTTCCACGAATTACAAGTGTAGGATAAATTTTGAGCCCGTCAGCTCTGAAAGAAGGACTCTCAAAGAACTCTCGAAAACTTTCCAAGTCCCTCTCGACCCCTACATTTGGCAGATCAGGCATCATATGAGCAACAACCTACAGTGGAGAAATATAGTGGAGACAAATAAGCAGAGGAAAAACATAACTAGATCACTAAGCAAAATACATTAAAGGCACAAACATTTGTTGCATTGAGCATAAGCTTAAGGAAACAACATGATATAAAAATAAATCCATGTTACAGTTAAAAAATGGCAGGTTTTTGAGTGAGAGCATGATGCATTTTCAAAACTGTTCACTTTTATCCAACTCAAAGAGAAACTAATCATGGAGGTAAAAGATGAGCATCATGTTGCATGCCGTCCCAGATTCATTAAGATTACTTGCATTATATTACAGGGCACTGCACAGTCCACACCTTAAAACCAGCATCCTTTGCCAAGCAAAAACAATCAGCCACGGCAGCTACTGTGTGTCCTCTATTAGTGTCTCGAGCAACATCCTCATATGTGCTTTGAACTCCAATCTCCAATCGTGTGCAACCATATGAAAGCATTTGGCGTAGATGAGGACCAAGACAATAATCTGGCCTCCTGATATATTAACAAGATAAACAACTTATTTTAGGAAAAACAAAATATAATGCTATTTGTGCACATTAAACCATCAGTACCGAGTAGAGTTTCCAAACACATTCTGACAATTGCTACTTGGAGCCAGTTTGATTAAAGTGTAGGTTCAATTGTATAACATCTCAATTAATCACCTAAAACCATCACCCTTTTAATGTTCTCACATGTTTTGTACAACAGAGTAAGGAAGACACCAAATGATATCTTCCAAACCAGGCAATACCCTAAACCCTCGCACACCCCAAGAATCAGCATGTAATTATTGAAACACTCTAGCTTCAGAACTTGAAGAAACAAGAAAACAGTTTGGACAGTCATAATCATCTTAGATTTTTTTTTTTTGGGGATTTAGTATATCAGTCAGAAAACTTATGCAAAGTCCAATTCACATCCAACAATGTTCATATGGGAATGGGATTTTCCATTTTTTAAAAAAATCAGATGATGACTCACGTTTCAATCGTCATGCCAATGCACTTGGTTGCACCATGCTCAGAGTAGGCAACTGCCTCTTCAACATTGGCAGAAGTGTGCCCTGATAAAGCATCATGAAGGTTCCTTATAAAGTAATCACGGTAATCTGCTGGCAGTGACATGAAAGTACCACCCATTAATATGAACTCAACCTGAAAACATATAACCCATTAATCAGAAGTTGGCTGTGGGTGCTTATGGACAAATCCAACCACTTAAAACAACAGAACCGAACACTTAATATAAAAGCAGAGAGCACTCCAACCTTATCTACGCTATGACCCAGTCTCTTAAGCTGATCAATCCTGCTTCTAGCCTGGACATATGGGTTATATCTGAAACCAAAAATAAAGTATGTAAATAAATGCTTTAATTATCATAAGAAAAGTTAAGTACCAGATATCATGAAAAACATTAACCCCTTTATGATTGGCGAAAACAGAAATCAGTGAGTTAATGGCCCAAGCAATCTGAGAAGTTAATACTTCTAACTAGTCAACCTCACATGTATAACACAGAAATATACAACTACTCGTGTTCAAGTATCCAATTTTAAAAATCAAAATGGTCATATAGTAATTTCTTGATTTTGAAACTCGATTAAGACTGAGTATAAGAAATGACAAGGAAACATTTCCTTTTGCCTTTCATGTTCACTGTTTTGGATAGATTGAAAAAACATGTTGGTTGAAACCAGGCCGTTGAACCTAAAGCGAGGCATCTGGCAGCGACATGTTAACCATCAAATCCAATTTCAATGCACTCTCCCAAGCTACCTTCGTTCTCTATCACCAAGCACAGATAATTAAGCTATAATCTAGTTGCTTTGTGCAAAAACTGCACTAATGTGGAAAACAAGATGAAAAGGCACCATTTTAATCGATATGATCGACTAAAACCCCAGAGAAGCTTCGAAGAACAAGCACATAAAATATGATACTTGAGCGAGAATCTCAATTTGAATCAAGCTCAGTGCAGTCTATTTATTGCACTATCTCGTATCAAGTTCTAAAATCAACAGAGAAACATTTACTGCACACGGAAAAAATTGAAGACATTAAAAATTTAACCATGCAAAAACTAATGAAAGATTAACTTCCTAATACTATATTTGCACCAGTTAATCAAAATGAGCTACAGAATAAATGAACTATCTTCTTCAACTAATTTACTATTATGACACTAAAAGTAATACAACTTTTCGAAAAGTCGAAGCATAAATAATTTACAATTCTGCTGCTGAAACCCTACCTAGCTCGAATCGCACGCATACTGGTAGGTTCATAACCAGTATACGACTGCGTACTGTACTCAAAATCTGAGTCCGGTCCACCAGGACAATACACACAAATATTCCCCGTCGTCGCGATATGCGGGCACCGGTGAGGCTTCGACATGACAGCAACAACTGCAATTCCTGATGCCGTGCGTACCGGTTTGGCTCGGAGTTTCGGTAGCAGTGACTCGCGGTCAGAATCCGGCAACGCTGCTATCATCTCGACTAGTTTTGGAGCACGTGCGAGGCCGTATTTGCGACAGGCGGCGGATTTTAGTGCGTTAAGATCGACGGTTTGGTTTTTTCGTGAAAGGTCTACCAAGGAATTGACGATTTCGGCTATGGCTCGGACTCTAGCTTCTTCTTCGGTTAGTCCGTGAGGTTGGTAACCGCCGCGACCAGGTCGCGGGAGTTTTTTGGTCTCGGTAATTACTGCAGTTGCCATTGGGAATGGGAGGAAGGGGAGAGGTGGGATGCGCGCTGAGAGGAAAGGGAAAAGAAGCACTCGATTCTGTTAGCCCGTTTGGCTGTGAGGGATAACCTTCCCGTGTTTGGTAACCAGTAATTACTAAAATGGGAATGATGGGTTAGGCTCTGGTGTTGTTTCAGGAGGTGATCGGCTTCCGCTGGAGTTTTTAAAAATTTTAAATTTTTTTATTTTTTATTAATTGTTTTATGTGTTTTTTTATTATTTTTGTATATTAATATTAAAAATAAATTTATAAAAATATTATTTTAATATATTTTTAAATAAAAAACATTTTAAAAGATAATTTTTATCACACACTTTCCTATGCAGTAAATTGTTTTTATGAAAAATAAGTTTTTTTATGGATCATTGTATTAATTATATTTTTTTAAAAAATGATGATCATAAGTGTTGAAATAAATTATGATGTTTTTTCAAAACCTTGATATGGAAGGCGGGCAAAACACAAGCTACACGGCATGGAGCCGGGTGTTTTATTGAGCATGTATTGCGCACCCAAAGTCCCAAGCTCATTTGACCGTTCGCAACCTTCCTTTTCATTCCAGATTCCTGAAGATTATTTTACTACTAAGTTGACATGCTTTTATGTATTTATTTTTATACTTTTGATTATCCAGCATGTCATAAAAATATTACGATAATAAATTAAAAATCAGAATTTTAGGTTATTGTTGGAGAATTGAAAGATGAATTACGAAAATTGATGTCATAATTAATATATTTTTATTTAAAGTATAGAAATCTTCAATTTAATTCTTCAAGTTTTATTTTTGTATATTTTATCCTTATTTTTCTAGATTTTTACATTTTGGTTGTAGATTTTATTTTTTGCTATGTATTATTCCTAAAAGCTTAGAAATATAATAGAAAGTTGCTGGAGAGTAAAGAGAAAATATAAAACATTCAATTAGCCACATCTTGGATATAAAAAGATAGATATTGGTGTCAATTGATTCATTTTCAAAGAAGACTTTAATGGTTTTTTTTTATTGAATTTGATTTTTGTTTTTTTGAATATTTAGATGACACTTTAAAGTCAAAAATAGATTTACTAATAGCCTTGGAATTTTTTTAAGAGGTTTTCATGTAAACACAGGTTAAAATTTGGATTTTTAGAGTCTAAATACTAGAACCTTAATTTTAGTTATTGGATGTGACTATAAATTAAAACGATAGATAAAATATTATTTGTCCATGCGAACGAGATGCTGTCCACTTTTTTTATATAAAAAAGGAAAACAATATTTTATTTGTTTTGGTTTTTTAATTTAATTTTGAATTAATATTTTTCCTCTTATTTTTTTAATTATCTTGTTTAACTATTGTTATCATAGTGATTAGTCTTCCAAAGGTTTCTAGAATTTCACAATACCTCCAAAAGGTTACTGAGATTTACCTTGAAGCTTTTTTTTTAAAAAAAGGTAAATTAAATAGATCAATGGTGCTTGTGTAACGCATTTATAAGATCGAGAATTATATATATTTAGCAAACAGAGTAAACCTCAAATATAAATACATGACATATAAAATGAAAAGGATAGTGTATTTTCATATGTTTTTTATTTTTTTACGAAGATCAACTTCCTGCTATAATTTTTAATTAACTTCTACAGTTTTTAAAAATTATTATTTAATATATTTTAATTAACTGTATCAGACGCATACATTATCTTCCCATTTCTGAATTAATAAATTTTATAATGCTAGAAAACGGATTCACAAAACCAACACTTTATTCTCTTGCATTATAGATTAGCTTGAATATTACCCACAGCAAAGCACATATACACAGGCCAGTTACTATAAATAAAGAAAAAAAGAATAATGTATAGAAATCATTCACTTGATTTTGAAAATTTCAATTTCAAAAGAAATTTACATGTTATCACTTTTGCATAGGTTTTTTGGTTCCGTGGATTAAAGAGTTTCTTCTCCTGAAATTGGGACAGTAAACATTTTTAATCACCTCCTAATAGAGCCCACTGTTCTATAATCATCACACTCATCTTTGGAGAGTGACCCAAAAAAGAGTTTGATTTGTAAGATTGCTGCTTCAACTCATAGGTCATTACATCAATTTTGATTAATTATTTTATTTTAAAAAACACTCTTGCAGTTGACCAGTAGATCATAACTTCTTCTTCCTTTTTACTTTAATTAAAACCTTGAATTAGACCCCATGCCACAAATAACTTAGATTAATTTGATAAATTAGGAGTTTATTTAGTATTATAGTAGCGGTTATTTTTAAAATATTTTTAATTTTGTTTTGAAATATATTAAAATATTTTTATTTATTTTTAATATTAATATATCAAAATAATTTTAAAATATAAAAATTAATTTGAAGTAAAGAAAATAATAAATTTTAATTTTTTAAAAATATTTTTAAAATATAAAAATAAACCGTTCCTAAGTGTAGTAACTACACATCACCGGTACTAGATATTATTTAGGAGGTGGAGTATTGTATAAACGGCACCACTTCGAGGTGGCACTTTTATATATAAATAAATATCAGTGTGTTGGGTGAAGGCAAGGTCATGGCCGAATGACAGTTATGTCGGGTCTTGCTAGAATTGTGCAAGTTAATAAGGATTCTCTCATGACATCTCTTGTCTTGATGAGTTGACGTTAACACGGATTCTTTGAGTGCATTGGAAGTTGATAAAACACATGCACTGGAGCTGGTGGACACGGTGAATACTAATCACATATAATAAACCTTTTTAATGCAAAAAAATAATATACATGCATATTTAACGCCTTTTCCTTTGCATAAAAATTTAACTATGAATTAAAAAATACATGTACATTTTAATTAAACAAATAAATAATTATAATTATATGAGAAAACAAGCGCAAAAAAACATTGTTGATACTAATTAAAAATTAAATTAAAATGTTAAAAAGTAAATGTGGATTAAAATATATGTTATGGCACCGCAAATCATGAATTTTATTAAATTTAATAACTTTATTTTTATTTTATAAAACCAATTATATATTTAATTAATAGACAGTGAAAATAAACAATCATGTGGAAGTGATTGAATAAAAATCAAGGAAAAAAACACTATACATGATTGCATTAAAATAACATGAGCTAGTATTAAAAAAATATTATAATTTTATTTGAAAACTAAATGATATTTTATTGAAAAAGTACCCCTAATTTTTTTAATTGATCTCGGTTAAAATTGAAAACCTACTAGGGCAAGCATGCTGGGCATATATTTGACTAATCTATTTTAATTAATATAAATTTAAATCAAAAGAGTAAAAAATGAAAAAAAAAATAAAAAAGCTAGACATCTAGGTTTAGGTGGCCAAGTAAACCTGACAAAAAAAAAAAAAAATAGCCACGCTCGTGGGCTTGCAAGGCCAGGCTCTTATACCTGGTCTTGTATTTTTTTTTTATGGCAAGAGGTGGATGAAAAAAAATAAAGCAACAAAATGTCGCCTACTTATCCAATTTTTTATCACCAAGTAGGGGTTAGAAACTGAGTATGTGTTTATTTACCTAAAAAATTATTTTTAATTTTTTTTTACTTTAAAACACACAATAAAACACCCTTTATAGTATCAAATGAACCAATATATCAATTCAAAACACTCATAAACTTGTTAAAAAGCAAAGAATTAAATTGGTAAAAAATATTCTCTTAAGCTTAATGTATTTTCTCCGATAAGATGAAAAAAATAAATATCTTGATGAAAACTTTTTCATTAAATGACATATGTTAAAATCAAGAATGATATTTTTTATTGCTGGAATGTGACCAGTGATTTTTTTTTTCTAATGACTTTCTTTCTATTCTACTAGATAAAAAGATAAAAAAATAAATAAAATAAAATTTTGGACCAAAACAATATGACAAATAAAAATAATATAGCCAAGGTGCTCCCCTCCTTTTCTTTTTTCTTTTTTTGTATCCTTTGAAACCGAGATTTTTTTTAAAAAAAATAAGAACCAATTAAAATCAAGAATTTTTCTTTACACCACATAATTTAAAAAAAAAAATCACCATGCTCAATCTTGAAATAATGAAATGCCCAAAGAAAAAATATAAAAAAGATTTAGGGATTAAAATAAAAAAACATAAAGTTCTATGTATAATTTTTTTTTTGTCATGATCCACAATGTCGTGTAAAGGTATATACAATAAAAATACACATGCCTTTTAGTTTTTTTTTCATAATTTTAACGAGACAAATAAGCATGTTATTTTGGTGGATGCTAATAAAATGTAATATATATAAAACTAAAATGAAGGCAAATTCATTATAGCCCCACTTATATTATGTTGTTTACTATTAGAGTGTAATGATCCTTTTATCATTATAAAAAAAATATTTATCATTGAATCTGAGACATTTTTATCTTTTACACACAGCAAATTGGTTATTATTAATTTATTTGGGTTATTATTGGCTTTTACATGTATTAATAAATAGTCAAACAATAAATAAAAAACCCCAAACCAAAAAAGCTAACACTGTCTGTCGGGCACGGGTATTTTTGCCTTCTCCTTCTGCTAATGCTAGTTATTGAAAAAAAGGGAGGGGGGGTATACTGGTCACTTGAAGTAATAAAAAGATGGTCGAGAGAACTGTTCTCACCAACACGAATATAAAACCCGAGAGCGCCAAGACTTGGCGGCCGCTTAAAAAATTCAAAATTTCACGGAGGCCTCCCTAGTCCCTCCATTCAAAGACACCGAAAAACTCAAAATTCCTCAAACCCCTCTTTCCCTCTCCCATCCGCTCTCCTCTCCCTCTCCCATCCTCTCTCTCCCCCCCCCCCCTCTCTCCCATCCTCTCCCTCTCCCTCTCCCTCTCCCTCTCCCCTTGCGTGTCTAGATCTGGGGATGTTAGGATCGAACCAGTGAAGAGGAGGGTTTCTCACTTTCGTCAGGTAAGACTCTACTTAATTGAAAATCACCCTCTCATTTTCCAGGTATTTCCAAAACAAATCTCGTCCCTTTTTGTTTTCTTCCACTTGCTTGATGCATTGAAATTGCTGACTAAGTATTTTTCCCCCTTTAACCTGATGCCCAATTCGAAGTAGTTAATCTCAAATCTGTGTCTACCCAATTTACCTAAAAATCATGAACTATTATTGCCTCTGGGATTTTTAATTTCAAATCTTTATTAGACCTGGAAAAAAAATAATTATGGTCAGAGAGCAAAGGGTAGAGTCCTTTTACACCCGCCTCCGAGAATCTGTTTCAACTTCATCCCTCTCTCCTCTACTTATATTTCCCTCAACTTCTGATGCAGACTCCCTCTGTGCTCTTAAAATTATTTTCCACATTCTTGAATCTGATTCTGTCCGTTACGCTTGCTATCCTGTTTCTTCCTTCCAAGAAATCCACAAATACGCTGATTTGACTTCACTTTCTAATGAACCCATTTCAATCCTGTTAGTAAATTGGGGTTGTCAGCGTGATTTGAGGCTGTTGCTCAATTTAGGCCCTGCTGCACGTGTTTTCGTGGTTGATAGTCACCGCCCCATCCATTTGCATAACTTGAATGACCAGAATGAGAGTGTGGTTGTTCTTTATACGGGCGATGACGAGCAACAAGCTGATTTGGCTTATGATTTTAAAGTTTCGGAGTTGGCTAATGCGAGTGAGTTGAATAGTGATGACGAGGGGGGAGAGAACTCTGACAGTGAAGACGAGGAAGATAGTGAAAGTGAGGGAGATGAGGATGATGGGTCATCAAGGAAGCGGAGGAGGGTTTCTAATGAGGATGAAGCTGACCCAGTTCAGCTTTTTAGGAAATTGAAGAGGGAGTATTATCGCAGGGGTACTTTTCATGGAAAGCCCTCAGGGTGTTTGATGTATGATTTATCGCATTTGCTGAGGAAGAACACGAATGAGCTGCTTTGGTTGGCTTGTGTTTCGCTGACTGATCAATTTGTTCATGAGAGGTTGACGGATGAGAGGTACCTAGCTGGGGTCATGGAGCTGGAGCAACATGTTAACAGTTCAGGGAATTTGGAGGCAGTTACTGTGGTGACCCTCAAAGATGGAACAAAGATTCGAGCACCTGAGTCTTCAAGGATTGCCTATGAAGATGAACCTAGACTTATGTTGTTGAGGGAGTGGAATTTGTTCGATTCAATGCTGTGTTCTTCATATATTGCTACAAAATTGAAGACATGGAATGACAATGGAATGAAGAAGCTTAAGCTTCTTCTTGCTAGAATGGGATTTGCCCTAGTGGATTGCAAACAAAAGTTTCAGTACATGAATCTTGAAGTGAAGAGAAAGATGAAAGACGAGTTTGAACGATTTTTACCTGAATATGGGCTTTCTGATTTTTACTACAGGAGCTTTCTGAGGCTACATGGGTACAGCTCCAGGGTGTCTGCAGCAGATGTTGTGTATGGTGTCACTGCTTTGCTCGAGTCATTTGTGAGTTCTGATGGGTCTTGTGCTTCTAAGCAGTTTGGGGTGGCTTATGATGCTCTGTCCTTGAACAATCTTGACAAGTTGAAAGCTGGAATGCAACAAGCGATCAAGGTCCAGAGGGCAATTCTTAGACAAGGAAGTGCAGCAATAACCAAGAGTGGTTCTATCAGAAGTGGAAGAAAGTTCAGGTGGGTGAAGCTTGAGGATTCAGTGGATACAAAACTGTTGGGATACCCCCAGGCTTTGACTAAATTCTGCTATTTTCTGATGGATGCTTTGAGAGAGAAAGGTGCGAGGGCAAAGCCTTTGATTTGTGCCTGCTTGTTGCAAGAGCCAAACAAGATGTTGATTGTTGGAGTTTGTGGGAAGCCTCGTCTTGGGGCAGTTCAAGGAAATGCATTTGGGATTGCATTCGGAAATGCAGCTGAAGAGAGTGGAGCTGAGTTCTTTCATGAGTTGTTTGAATCTTCATGGATTGTCCTAGACAAAGGTGTAGTTAATAACTTTATGATCAGATTAACTGAGAAACTGTGATATAAAACTGTCAAAGAAAAACTCTTGTTGTATTGTTCTCAGGAGAGGACCTATGTTTCTCTTAGTTTTTTTTTCCTAGTGTGTTTCAAATAATTAGTAAATGAGAAAAGAAAATTTATTTTATCCTGCCAAGAATAGTTTCTTTCTTCTTCAAAAGCTGTTGTATTGTCATTTAAGTATTGCATTGACTATAGTAATTGCTGAAAGTAAAATCTGTTAGCGAAATATATTTTGCATTAGGTAAATGCGCTGATGTAGCAAATTATCCTTGTACCATCATAGCCGTTAATCGTAAAGATTTGGAGATTTAATGTTCATTGTTCAAGCACTATGCTTTCGCTTTGACTTCCTTCTAAAAGTTGCTTTTGAAGTAATGGGAGCACGATATAATGATAATGTTCATATATTGTGGAATGTTATTCAGTGATATTATACAACTCTGCGTGTTGCTGGTACAATGTACTCAACAGGGTACACTGGTTCTAGTGCAAGATCCATCGGTAGTGGTGGTTGGAGGGTGTTCTAGTAAGAGCTTCTGAGGTAGACCGGACATTAAGGCCTTATCACAGGTGATGATCTTAAATTCTTAATTGTTCTTTTATAAGGTAGGCAATATGGACCACATGATGGCCTTGCCCTTTTGCACCTTGCTTTGGTTACTAGCCTGTCAAACCAAGTGCTCAGCATCCTTTCTCTGATCTTGTTTGAAGCCTCTTATCTGACTCTTTGAATATTGGGAGTACTCTTATCTTGATTTTTTCTTCAATTATCTCATTGACAATTAATCTTTTGATCAGTATAGGGTTTTTGGATCCTTAAGATATCAGAATGACATGTTAGTGTATTTATCCCAGATGTAGAAACTGTGGAAGTGATCCAACTTGAATTAAATGTGCATATTTTTAATAAGAGCTTGAAGAAATCTACAACTTATTATTGTGAGAAGTGCTCTTCGAGTGGTGACCAGTATTTTTCTCACTGAGAAGTACGAAAGCACAGTTTGCACACTTTTTTTCTTAAACGTAATGCCGCATGGAAACCTTAATGACTTCAGAAAAATAAGGAGATGTTACTTCTCACTTCAGATCTAGAGAATGAAGAGAGGAAAATCTGCTTAAGCAAATTCTCACCGGATCCCCACACTCAGTGCGACCCTTTTTTTTGCATTTATATATATTTCACTCGTTCATCTAGCTTTTCTACGTGATCTTTGATTGTTCTTCATCATCAAATTGCATCTATACATTGATTTCCAGGTTTTCTTAAAAAGTCTCTTCATTAGAGCTTAGTTGTAGCATAGAATGAGTCCTGGAATGAAGCCGTAGCAGCATCCCTATGGTAATACCTGCAACTCTAAAGCAACATGTGCCTTCTTAGCTGCTCTTATAGTTACAGTTCCCATTCCTTTTATGTATCTTGTCATGCTGGCAATAAATGACTTGAGCTTCATCAAAGCTATTGCAAGTAAGATGTAATTTTGTGAACTCAAAGTCCTTTTCAAATACCTATAAAGTGTTCATCCAGCAGTTAAAATAATGCTATATTTTTGTAAAAATAAAAACACAATTTTGATTTTTAAAAAATGCATTTATTAAAAAAAATAATTATGAACTTAAATGGAACTAATCTCACTTTTTAAAAAGAATACAAGTGTATGCAGGTAAAAAAGAAAAAAAGAAAACACTTTTCAAATAATTTTAAGTAACCTGTGATGACTTGCAATGCCTGCATGGCTGGAATTTGATCTGTGAATGTTATCCTTGGGCCCTTCTTCACTGCCTTTAGGAACTTATCCCCTTTATTGATACTATTTTTTATTTCCTTATTGAGCATTTGAATTTTTATGAATTTTTTAAAATTGATTTAATTTTTATTCAAAAAACCATGTCGTTGATAAAAAAAAGTCGTGGCTTTGTCAAACAAAAAAAAGTACATAAATAAAAAAAAAACATCTTGACTAAATAAATATATTTTTTTACTCTATAATTTAAATCATTGTAAATGTTTCGAGGATTTTTTAAAATTACCATAAAATTAAATAAAATTTTACTTTGAAAATGGTTTTTAAAATTACCATAAAATTAAATAAAATTTTACTTTGAAAATGGCCCCACAAAATCACGTAAACAAAAATACTTGAGCCATCAACCCCTGTTTTTATTATGTAACTTTTTTCACTTATATATATATATGTATTTGGATTTTTTTGCCTAATTTTCCTTTATATTTTTTAAATGAAAGACTTATTATAGAAAAAATTTATTTTTATTGTTTCTATAATTATTAGAAAAGGTTTGGAGCACCTTATTATGCTAATGATCATTAAAATTTTCATTTTTAAAAACATAAAAACAAGATTTATAAATATAAAGAATTATACTTTCTACTTTTACAATCTTAATCTCATTCTAGTATAACCATGATTTATAATTTATAATTTATAATAATGATAATATAAGGAAAAATTAGTTTCAAATCATAAATTATCTTACAAGCAAGAAAAAATGGACTTTAAAATAAATTATTATGAAAGGTTTTTTTTTTAAGAAAAATAAAAAAATAAAAATCAATTAAATATATACTTTCTTCAAAGATAAACTATAAAAATTAAAATTTTTTATATTTAAAATAAATCATTACTAAGTATTATAATTGCGAGAAGATTCTTGCAAAGTTTTAAAGTAAATATTTGATTGTATTATAGGAAATGTACTTATCACCTTTATTGAAAAATTTGGGCTGTAAAAATTGGCTTAGGATATGCACCTTTATTTACTTTTTAATTAAATAATTTCTCAATAGCTAATAATTTAACTAAATATGTATAAAAATGTAAAACATATTATTTACTTTTTGAAATCTTTTTATTATTTTTATTATTTTTAATGTTTTTTAAATAAAAAATACTTCGAAACTAGCAATCACTGATATGTTATAATAAGCGTGGCTGAATTAAATTGATATTTCCACTTCCACAGCGAGAAAGCATCGAGCGAGAGAGAGCTTGCAAAATTGCAGAAGTGAAGATGGAAGCGGAGGGAGATGCAAAGAGAAGGAGAGAAGTGGAGAGCGGGATTCTCGAGAAAGTTGGACAAGTTATTTCAGAAATAAAATCTGCCAACCACGTAGACCAACTCATTTGCTCTCTCCACTCTCTCGCTCTCCTTCTCTTCCCTCTAGATTCATCCCTCATTTTACCTGCTATTGATGAAAGTTTCAAAGAACAGGTTACTGTCCATTGATTTTCTCTTTTGTTTTTAACTTTATTTTATCAATAAATAAATATTTTTTTTTCAGATTCTTAGTGCTAAAATTCCTTCAGCAAACGAGAGGAGCGAGTGGTGGCAAACATTTTACCGAGGCAGAGGAGCTGCTTTTCCGACATTTGCTAGGGTTTTATTACTTGGTAATTAATAATAAACAGTATTAATCTGGAACTTTCAACTAATTATTTGTGATTGCTGACGATGTTTGTATACTGCCGTTTGCACTTCGATGTAGATGTTGTGTCCGACTGGTTAGCTTGTTTTCCGGTTTCGGCGAAAAAGCATGTTTATGATGTTTTCTTTGTCAATGGATTCGCCACGGAGGTTGTTCAGACTTTAGTTCCTTACCTACAGTACAAGGGAAATGGAAGTGTTGTTGATGTTAACGCTGTTCAATCCAATACTGAAAGGTATAAATTTAGTTTGTGTGGAAGAATAATTGTTGATTTTATCCATTCAGGGATGATGATGATGCTTTGTGTTATTTTAAAAGCAATGCTGTGATGAATGCATTTAACTGATGATAATTGTGGTTTCATTTTCGTGGTTTTGTTTGTGCTATTGTACATTTGATTAGGTTTATGAAATATCGTTGAAAGATTTTATTCTACTTGTTGACATCTTTTTAACAATTCTGTCAGGTTACTTGTATTGTGCTTGCTTGAAA
Source organism: Populus tomentosa (assembly GCA_018804465.1). Lineage (NCBI taxonomy): Eukaryota > Viridiplantae > Streptophyta > Magnoliopsida > Malpighiales > Salicaceae > Populus > Populus tomentosa. The sequence continues at coordinate 9,290,695 of CM031997.1, forward strand.
ATGATGGCGTGCTACAAATTGCTAGAGAGTTCGGCAGTTCTCAACCTTATAAGGATTTTACAATTGTACAGCTCCAACCATTGGCGTCTAGGGTGGCTCAAATTGTTGCATCTATTCCTGACAAAGCACAGCCAAGAGCCCCGACTTCGCTTTCATCACAGTATCCTTGGTCTCTTATTTGGTAGTTATTTTGTGGATTTGAATATTTGTGCATATGTACGTGTATTAGTTCCCAAATCTTGGTAAGGATGACTAAGACACTAAGCCCCAGTTCCAATGCCCCTATTCTCTGATGTGATATTCAACATCATGCATGCTCATGTGTTCCATGGTTCCATGACTCGCTGTTTTAACTTTGATGTTGTCTACTTGTTTTATCACTCTCTCTTTATTATTCTCTCATGGTTTGCAAATGTAATATCAATACTTGATCAGACAGCAACTTCTTCCCCGAAACTCCAGTATATTGTTTTGCTTTACAAGAGTTATATAGTTCGTTCTTCAGGCAGATCACCTTTCAGCTTCTCCATGGGGCACAAGAGAGGGATAAGAATCTATCTGATGAAGAAGCTACCCCTCATAATTTTGAACTGGATGGTATACTGCTATTTATTGGGGAAACATTTTCTCGTATTTGTCGACGTGGGGCTTCAGGTAATTGAAATATTTCTAGCACTACGGTTCCAAATTCATGTTTTTGCTAGATGTGAATAGTTAGCGTATAACTACCCTTTAGAAGGAATCTTGTATTAAGTTATATTTAGCTTGCATTAATAGAAGCTGTCAACTATAAATCACAGAAAAAAATTTCTGAAAGAAAATTTCTTATTTAACTGCAACTAATTCGAACATAAGTTCATATTTAACAGGGCTTAAAATGTGATCTACTTTCATTACCCAGTATCAGGCCCCTGGCAATGGCTACGAAGAATATAATAGAGTCTGGCCCTGTGGTTGTTGCATTCAATTTTCAAGCAGGCTCTACATTCTATTGCCCCTGATTTAATTTTGTTTGCACTTGATTAGGAGTCTTTGATGAACACATTGCCCAAGATTCCTATTCAAGCTTACTTTAACTTTATTAGGAGTTTCCTGTAGAAGTGGTTTATCACTAAGGCACTCTGAGATGTTTCATTGATAGGATTTTGTACTAGAATTGATGCAACTGGAATTTATTGTCATGTTTGCAGATGTGCTACTAGGAGAATTAGTCTCTCATGTTCTTGGACACATCCGGAGCTTCTTATCATCAAGTATTGATTCAGTTATGGCAGATCTGCTTGAGTCAGATGCTGGATCTCAATTTTGGTTAAAGATAATGGGAGCAATTAAAGACCCCTATGCTGTTGAAAGAATCTCTGAGCAGCTCCTGCGTCAACTGTCAATTGAACACGCAACTGATACTGAAGCTTACTGGATTCTTTGGATATTGTTTAATCGGATCTTTAATAACCAGCCAGCTGTCAGGTCAGCAAACATGATTTATTTTCCCCAATAAAAATGTAGATGATACTGTTAGGGCTTTAGCCTACACCCACTCCACCTTCCCCCCCAAAAAATTCTCTCTTTGGTTTCACGGATGACAATTAAGCTCTGATGATGTTATATTCCTACAGCTGAGTTGTGAATGACCGCTCATGTTCTGCACAGGAATTTTAAAAAACAAACAAGAATGTTCTGGCATACAAGGACATTGAGACAAATTTAGAATGCTATGTTTATTGTTCTTATGGAACGGCTTTACTGTAATACTGGTTGTCATTTTTTGTTTATTATTTTTGCAGGTCTCTGTTTTTGGACAAATTTTTACTATGGAAAATATTTCCCTTCTGTTGCCTACGATGGATCATTCAATTTGCTGTTTTTGAATGCCCGCCTGTCTCTAATTCACTTACTAAAGGGTGTGAAACCCGTGGTTTCTTAGACACAGTGCAGCATCTGATGGCAGTATGGTCTAGACGGGAGTTCGTGCAATCAACCCCAATGGAGCAACAAGCTTGTATCCTTTCTCACTTATTTTTAGAGTTATCCATAAAATTGATCTCTTTAACATAAAGTTGTGAAAGGTTACTTATTAATGAGAAGGATTCATTAATGAAGTCTTATATTACATAATGGGGTTTGATGCATTAAAAGAAACCCTGGATTGTTCAAGTGTGCACATCCCTGAGATATTAGGACCATGCTATTAATCTTATTAGTCTATTTTGCAATTTTTGTTACCCTTCCATCTACAATACAGATGTAACTGCTGCTATAGGTCTTTGCATGGAGAGGATTTCTAAAGAGGAGCTCGACAATTCCAAGGATTTGATGCACTCAATTCTTCAAGGAGTTAGCTGTATATTTCTGTTCTTCTTCAATTTCCTAAGAATTCTGCAATGAGCTCTGCTATACTTTTTCCCTAATATCTAATCTTTATTGCTGTCAGTTAGACTGGAGAGCCCTACTTATTTGATTCGGAAAATGGCTAGCAATATTGCTTTGGTGTTCTCTCAAGTAATGGACCCCAAAAATCCTCTATACCTGGATGATAGCTGCTTTGGGGAGACGATTGACTGGGAGTTTGGATTTACTAAACCTGAGAAAGATACTCCATCTAACCATAATCACACAGAGAAGCACACTGATGAAACAAAAAGATTATCCACCTCACAGACAGAAAAGGACCTGAACCATTCTACAAATCAAGGAAGGGGCAAGAGTGAGAAAGCTGAAAGTAAGAAATTGTCTCAATTTAAGCTGCTTGATCCTGATGAGATTATCGATCTAGCTACTCTGAATTATGGATCAGCCTCTGATGAAGATGAGGATGAAGCTGCAAGTGAAAATTCTGATTCCTCCAGTGATTCATCTTTACAGCCATATGATTTGACAGATGATGACACAGACTTGAAGAGAAAACTTACACAGTTGGTTGATGTAGTTGGAGCCCTACGTAAATCTGATGACGCTGATGGGGTAAGTCAATGGAGTTCATTGGTTGATTTTACACCTTAGAGGTTCCACCAAGAGTGATCTCCAATTAGTTACTCTTTATCCATAAGATTCACATGTCATGTGAGACGTGAGATCTCATTTGTGAAATTTGTCTATAAATGATCTGCTGTCATCTATTCTATGAAACTACGATTTTGAACTGTAATGATTTACTCTTTATCTATAGTTTTCCAAGGAACTGTAATGACATCTGTAATTAGATTTTCTGTGAGTCCCTTAAATTGTTTTATGAATAATTGATGGAAAATATTTTTTTCTTGTAGTTAGTGACCTTATTTTATGTTACAGGTAGAGCGGGCTCTTGATGTTGCTGAAGAGCTTGTGCGAGCATCACCTGATGAACTTACACACATAGCGGGGGATCTTGTTAGAACTCTTGTACAGGTTCGTTGCTCTGATTTGGCTGTAGAAGGTGAGGAAGAAACATCTGAAGAAAAAAGGCAGAGAGCCTTGGTTGCCTTGCTTGTCTCTTGTCCTTTCCAGTCTCTTGAAAGTCTAAACAAACTTCTATATTCACCAAATGTAGACACAAGCCAACGCATAATGATTCTTGATGTAATGACTGAAGCAGCTCAGGAGCTTGCAGATTCTAAGATTATGAAACCAAAACATCAATCAAGGGCCCTCATATCAACTATATCAGAGAGCCAAGCCTGGTTCTTACCTAGCAGCATGGGGCCTCTTGGAGCTGGTTTTTGGAAAGAGGTCTCAGAAACAGGAACCCTGCTGAACTATTCTAATCGATATGAGAGAGAACTTCCACTCAAACCAGGTCAGTTCAGAAAAGGGAAGATTCGTAGATGGAGTGTCAGATCAGCAAACGCACCAGAAAATCAGTCGGGATGGACCCAAAATAAATTCCCTGTTTATTCAGCAGCGTTTATGCTTCCAGCGATGGAGGGTTTTGATAAGAAAAGGCATGGTGTGGACTTACTTGGTAGAGATTTTATTGTCCTGGGGAAACTCATCTACATGCTCGGTGTTTGTATGAGATGTGTTTCCATGCATCCTGAAGCATCTGCATTGGCTCCTTCTCTTCTAGATATGCTAAGATCCAGGTAATGAATATAAACTTGTAATTGTGTTATTAAGTGATGGAAATGGCATCTTGGGATCAATGTTCCATAACCTGGTCCAAATTAAGTTTACGTGCATATTTAGTGGATTGTAGTTCACCTTACATCAGTTTGTTATGTGCTTGCTTAGAGGGGGATAACATATGTTATTGGCAAGTTAATGATGCATACTTTATGCAGAGAGATATGCCATCACAAAGAAGCTTATGTCAGAAGAGCTGTCCTTTTTGCTGCTTCAAGCGTGTTGGTGTCACTTAATCCATCTTTTGTTGCATCAACCCTAACCGAAGGAAATCTTGAAGTTTCCAAGGGCCTTGAGTGGGTTCGCACTTGGGCCCTTGATGTAGCTGAGTCGGATACAGATAGAGAGTGCTATACAGTAAGCGAGGAACTCTGGTGCTCCATATGGGAATTTCCGTGTTGCTTTATTATTTTGATTGTTTATTATTATTATTTTTGTATGAACTCTATCTAGACATTCAAATCTAGAAGTTTCACGACTCTATGGGCCATCAATTCATATAGTTCCTAGGTCGCACTTATGTTCTTCTATGTGAATCTAATTATTTTCTTTCTCTTCAAATAATAACCATGTCCTAAACATATTGAATTCTTGAAAATATTAGCTGTCAAAAAAGGGTCACAGGTAATAAGGAACATTCCTCCATATGGGTTGAGCTTGACTATACTAGGATGATGCAAGAGCGAGCATAGTAATACGGAAAGAACTTTTGTCTACTGTAGAGAAATGCATGCTTTGCATAGTCATGGTATCATGTGTGCCATACTGAAAAAGGCATGTTGTCTTGTTTCTTAATGGCAGCGATGTCTGGATATCAACGCGCGTGTAGTTTGTGCTTTTGCGTGTAATTGCTTACACATAATAGACGGGATAATCTCTGACCCATTTTTTCCATACCTGATTCAGTAGTTGTAATGTGTACTAGTTGAAAATTGCTCGTGAATAAGCATGCTATTGAAATACTTTTAAGTTCATGCCATATGAAAAATGCTCTGGAATATGCATTTTGGCCTATTATCTCAATTCATATTTGAAATACTTGATTTCGTTTCAGATTTCATGCAATCCGAATCATTTCTAAATCTAACACTGTTGAATTTTATCTTAGATGGCTGTGTCATGCCTCCGAATGCATGCTGAGATGGCCCTGCAAGCTTCCAGGGTACTAGAGTCTGCAGAAAGTACATTGAAGCCAAAGAGCATCGGTGTTTCTTCCAACCTATCTATGGGGAAAATCAAAATCCCCTTCTCAAATGTAGAATACTAGATCTTTGATCTTTTTTAATTATACACCATTTTTGTACAGTTTCTAGGTTGATTATATGTTCTTTGTAAAACCATCACTTGTTTCTCGGAGTAGAAATAGGACAGAGATCAATAACGAACACACACACGGTGTACTTGTCTAATTTCTCCGAGGCATTTTGTGAAATCCCATGCCAACCAGGCTGGTTTTTTGAAACCAGGCAGCACAGATTAGAGTAATACAATAAAAACAATCATGTAGAGTATGGTGTTCAGTGCTGGAACCTTGTTTCTTAGTATTCATTACTGCCTGCGGGCAGGCCTGTTTAACTGGCACACCCAGCCCCCCTGAGCCATGGTTGTAATGGATTTACGAGGTAGTACAAAGCTTTTCTGCAAGTGATGTTTAGATCAATTTAGGTTTCTTCGCTCAAAACTACGCGTTATGTTTCAGATGGCCTGGATGGGAAAATTAATTATGCGTGCGGGAACACCTTGATTGAATCAGAATTTTGATCCAGTTCTTAGTTTTTTGCTGCTTTTGAAATTTGAACCAGTTCAAAAACACAGTACTGTGTGAAAAACAAACAGTGTGAAGTGAAAGAATAACATGAAAACCTAAAGAATTGTCTAAAATACTCAAAACCAAATTGATAAAACTTAAAGGTTGGGGACTTAAATTGAGAATGTGCATATATTGGTCAGGGGCTGCATGGACCCCCCCCCCAAAAAAAAAAATAAAGAAAGAAGGAAGGAAAGGGGAGCAGGAAATCTCACAGCCTAAAGAGATAACAGCGCTTGTCTTGTCTTAACATTTCTTTTGTTTTAGCTTCTTGATCATGCCCATTGACACTTCAAGATGTAGAAGCTTGGAGCTGTGGAATCTCTTATATCTGGCTTTTGGATTCTAGCCTTGTTTGGTGTTAGACGAGTTATGCTGTTTGTGGACCTTCAGTGTAATGTGAGATAAAACAGTTAATTTATAGAATGAAAAGTCTGGTGTTTATAATACCTAATTAGACAAGGTTGCTCGAAAGGTTGGAAGGAAAGAGAACGACAGGGAACCAGCACTCATAAACAGATTGCCAAAATGCCAGCAAGGTTGCTTGAAAGTGGGCAAACTACCATGCATCACACCTCAAAAATATTCACATCCCGTAAAAATTGATGAGATTACATTTCAATTGGTTCCAGTTTCTCAAAAAAGGCCTCCAAGCATCCAGGACTGAACCAGTTTTGTTTCATCTGCATTGCGTCAAAGAAAGGGTGTCCCAATCCATTAATGTGGTATACAGATTATGCTTCACGGAAAACACGATGCAACGGCAAGAACTTACAAAGTACGGGTAGTCATCCATGCAGAAATTCTCCGGAGCACCCCGAACAAACAAATTTATATAGTACAGAACATAATTGCCACATTCTTCACCACCTCTTTGTTGTGGCACCTGGAAAGATTTCAGCAAGGAAGGTTTAATTTAAGGGAACATCCTCAGATTCTAGATGCAGAAAGTGATGGACGGATTATGGTCACCTTGGGCACCAACAATGGAATTTTAGAAATAAGCTCTTTATTTTCAGCCCTGCCTTCTGATTTATAAATATCCAGTACAAACCTGAAAAAAAGGCACCCATGTTAAGTACCCCATTAGAAATATTTACTTGAAAAAGAAATCAATTGCGGAAGGATCTGTACTTTCGTATATCTGGTTCTAGGCACCTGGGTCCTGCCTTTTCAAGTGAATCCAGCAACAGCATGCACGGTGTCCTGAGTTTTGACTGGAGACTCTCACCAAGGTGACAGAAGATCAAGAGGCTCCAATGACTCCTGGAAAGAAAGAAAAATCCAGAAGTTTGAAAATTATGCATTGACAATAGAATAGACATCAAGTAGCTTTGTTACGCAGAGTCTTACCAGTGGACGATGGGAACAAGAACATATTTCTTAGAAAAAATTTGCTTCTTCTTGATCCATGTCAGGACCTTTCCTTTAAAGGATGCTTTAGTGTACAGGTTAAACCATAAGCAATCAAAGTAAGTAATGAAAGTCCTCTTATCTTCTGAGAAGTTCCTCCACATGTGTCTGCATTTATTCAGACATATTTTCAGACACAGTCGACGTATCAAGCAATTTAAGGCTTGTATAGTTCTAGGGGTGACTGCTTACTCGAAGTAGCAGTCAAATGCTCCGCTATCTAGCTTTATCTTTTCTCTTATCTCTTTTACAATTGCCTTCTTGCACTTAATTTTCCTCTTTGATCGGGCACTGCAAGGGAATGTGCCCAAAAAACACTGAGATGTTAACTTGAAGCTCCTTAATTCTTCAGCTTCTTGTTTAGTTATTTTCTTTCCACGAGCATACATGTGTGCTAGCATATGTATCCAACATGAACGATGTTTCGCCATCCGCTCATAAGTCTCTGCCAAAGCATGATAAGAGCTCAAATTCAACTAAACAATACCTCAGTCTTGAACCAGCAGGGAACATTTAAGTAAATCTCTTCCATAAAATTTCTCCTTTCAGCACCCAATATAGGCTGTTCCACTAGATGCTTTCAATTATTTAAACTACCAAACATATATCTAATATCGTAAATGAACAATCACAGCCCTAGAGAAACAAGTCAAACAACAATCCAGACACACTATTAAGCTTCCTGACTAATTATTTATATTTGACAATCACTTTTAATCTTTTCATTGGTAATTCTAACACTTGTACATTGTGTTACCTAAAAGAAATTCCCTCTATGAATATTTTGATAGGATCGAACAAGTATTATTTACCCAAGGGAAAAGAATGACATATAACTGTTAATTAAGAGTCTTTTGGCATGACTTTTGAATTATAATTTTGAATTTGTGTCATGATCCAAGAATTGTTTCCATAAACAACTTAAAGCAAAAATGAGTTAAAATGACTTTAAATTAGAAGTATGTTTGGTAAAAATGACTTCAAACAATTTTTTTGAAGAGGGAATATAGTATTAAGCTAAAAGTTAAAAATTTAAACTTTTGATTAAATCAAAATTTTGAATTATTACAATTTTTTTATTTAAGTTAAAAAATATTTCTAACCAAACATACTTGTGACTATTATTTTAGTTAACAGTTAAAAAAACAACTTAAATTAATTACAAAAGTCGTACCAAACATAACCTGAATACATCATGGAGCAAGTTAACATGGATCAAAATACCACCAGTCAACAAGATTAGACAACAATTGGAATTTATGAGACCAAAGAGTCCAAGAAAGATCATAACGATAAGAAAGACGAAAATTATTCAAGTAAAACCATTCAAGATTATTCATCAAGGAATGAATAGAAACCTGGACAACAATCACTTTCTCTATACTAGAACTCGACAAAGAAAGCGAAATGGAAAATGGTTTCAAGGTTTTAAGGAAAGCATTGATCAATTGAATGACAATTGTACTTGGGTTGGGTTACCACTGAGAAAAATTCCACTATTAAATGATTAAGCTCACAAACAACACCGTAACACTTCGACTTCTCTGATCTTTTTTCGAGTATCAAAGACAAAAATTAACAACATTGGTTATTGCCAATACATGAGAAGGGTTTTCAAAAGAGGAGACAAAATCGATTATGTTTTTACCTGAAATGGGAGATTTGGTGTCAGCAGAACTTATTCCATCTTCACGTTTTCTCTTTGCCATTGTTGTTCCTGGAAAAAGAAAATAAATGAAGTTTCTCTCTTTGGAGCTTCTATTCAAATGGTCATGCAGAGTTACTGTCCGTAGGTGGATAGTTTCTTTTCTTTCTGACGCAGGAAAATAATACATTAAAGAGGAGAAAGAGAATTGAAGAAGAAGAAGAAGTGAGAGGGAGAGAGAAAGACACGTGTTTTGCAAAGATGCAATCTTTTTTTTTAATCCATAATTTCATATTTAATAGTATAAAACAAACCCTAAATATTTTCAATGCCCATTGCACTTGTACTTATATAGCGAAGTACCCTAGTAAAAACTAATTCATCCAAAATAACATTAACATATATTAATAATGATAGGATTAATGTCTCAACAGGGTCATTATATTACTAATGATAGAATTAGTATACAATTATTTTTTGTTTTAAAATAGAGTTAATATCAAAGTTAAGTAGTGAATACTATAAACATTTGATTCAACCTTCTTTAATATTTTGAATGATTTGTGCCATGCATCTACAATTTTTTATTGGTTTTAGGATATCATTTAAGTCTCTAACATTAAATGCATTGTGATGTTTATATAAATCAACCAAAGTTATATCAGGCCTTATTTACTTCAGTTTATTTTGTAATCCCAACAAGCAAATCACGAATTCAATATGTAAAATACCGAGCTAGCTCATGTATTTTTGCTATTTCTTACTGTTGTTTTTTCTCCATGAGAGAAAGATAATGATGTTTGACTATTGGTTTATATCAATTTTAGGTGGGTTTGAAGCATTAATGAATTGAGTTTTATAATTTATTTTAATTTATTTTTTATAGAATTATCTCGATCTCATAATCCATGTTTGATAAGTTAACACGGATTGACTCAATTTATTTTTTTGTTAAATTTTATTTTCAATTTCATCCTTCAATATTAAATTGATTGAGAACTTGATTTAATTAATTTATTTATTTGCTTTTTATAGGATTATCAAGATCTCATAATTTAAGCATCAAATTTGGTAGGTTAACTTGAGTTGATCTAATATATTTTGATTTAAATGTTTTAAAAAAATAGTCATCACTGAGTCAAACTATATTTTTTTTCGGTCGTCCTAGTTGTCTTTGAACCTGTAAAGTCGATCAGGTCACACTAGGTTAATCTACATGTAATTAAAAAAATCTTTTATGCTATAAAACATATTAACAACACTTTAATATTTTTTACATCTAAAATAAAATTTGATTTGCCCCACAATGTAGCGCTTACAATAATAAAAACATAGATAATTTATGATGAACATGCATAAGATAGTTATTGTTGAAATTCTTATCATCATTAGGTTACCTTATTTGAAAAATATTTATAGACTCGACTACATTATAAATATTGGTCATCTAAACTTGCTTGAGTAGTAGAAGCTCTTGAATAGTTCTAAGAGTATCATTTAAGGTCAAGTTTATGATAGATATAAACCCAGAATTAGACAATAACTATTATGTAAATGTATGAAACACAAACTTAGGATATAATTGAGATCATAATAATTTTTGCAAGTAAAACCTAATAACAAAATAAAGCCAATTCTATTTTTTTTTTTTTAAAAAAAGAGATTAATCAATACCAAAATAGACCATGAAGATTATAAGTACATAACGTTTAACATTTAAGTGCAAATGATTAATTAAGCAAAAAGTCATAATTTGTTACAAGTTTGGACAAGCTTCATAATTAATAAAAAAAGCCAATTATTAAATATAAATGACAAAGTTGGGTGATGGGAAAAAAAACAATGAGCAAGAAGAAATGTAAGATTTTTTTTTAAAACTATCTATGTAAAAAAGTAATATTAATGATAATATTATATAACAAGTGCAATACTAGAAAAATAAAAATCAACTAATCAAAATTCCGAGCAATTTATCAACTGAAATGCTTAAGGTGAAGATGAGACCATGGATAATAAAATTTAGGCTATTCATCACTATTGCTATTTTATTATTATTGGTATTGTTATGTTTGTTGTTTTAGCTATTATCATCAATGTTATTTTTTTAAGTTGTTATTTACTTGTTATTGGTGTTATTGTGTTTGTTGTTTTAGCTATTATCGTCAATGTTATTTTTGAAGTTGTTATTTACTTCTTCTAATTGTTAATTTTGCTATATTTTACTATTATCATCAATGTTATTTTTTAAGTTGTTATTTACTTATTATTGGTGTTATTGTGTTTGTTGTTTTAGCTATTATCGTCAATGTTATTTTTGAAGTTGTTATTTACTTCTTCTAATTGTTAATTTTGCTATATTTTACTATTATTTTTCTAGGAGAGAGAGACAATAATGTTCAACTATTGGTATAGATCAATTTTAGGTGGGTTTGAAGCATAGGTGAATTAAGTTTTATAATTTATTTTAACTTGTTTTTTAAAAAATTATCTTGATCTTATAACTCAGGTTTGATAAGTTAACACGGGTTGACTCAACTTATTTTTTTAGTTGAATTTTATTTTAAATTTTATATTTTAATATTACATTGATTGAGAATTGAGTTTACTTTTTTATTTACTTTCTACAAAGTTATCCAGATTTTATAACTTAGATATTAAATTTCACAAGTTAATCCGAGTTAATTTAATATGTTTTTATTTAAATATTTTTTTAAAAAGACATCATCATTGAGTTGAGTTACATTTTTATCGGTACTCCAAGTTGTTTTTTGACCTGCAAAGTCAATTAGGTCACATTAGACCAATCTCCATTTAGTTAAGAAAAAAAATTTATGCTAAAAAACACATTAATAATATTTGAATATTTTTTTATGTCTAAAATAAAATTTAATTTGACCACAAGGTAAAGTGATCTAGTATATAGGTAATCCATTATTACAAGTGTAGGGTTCGTGACTATTCAGGTGCAAGGAACCTCGCTAATGAGACATGACAAAAATCAAACTAATATGAGGTGATCTAGACCCAGCTAGATTATTGGTCCACATTATATTTTAGGTAAAATTATTTTTTTTAATATAAAAAAATATCTAAGTAATGTTTTTTCTAGTAGAAAATTTTATTACATTGTATTGGGATTGACTCGATGTGACCCGATCAACTTGACAGGTCTAAAGATAACTTAGATGATTAGTAAAAATATAATCTAACTCAAAATAAATATTCAATATGAGATTGTTTTTTTTTATACACACACACACACACACATCAAGTCAATAATATATTTGATCGATTCGGATTAACTTAAGTAAATAAATCAATTCTAATGTTGGGTTATAAGACCATGATAACCTTATAAAAATCAAATCAAAACAAATCATGAACCGTAAATTCCAATAAACCCAAAGTTAAATAATTAAATTGAAAAAAATAAATTAAAAGGAAAAAACAATAAAAAATGATCTAAGTCAACCTGGGTTAACCTGTCAAGCTTATGGCTCGGGTTATAAGATTAAGATAAACTAATAGAAAGCAAATTGTAAAAAATTGTTAAGTTAAATTCTCAATCAACCCAGTACTCAAAAATAAAATTGAAAAAAAAAGTTGATTAAAAAAAAAACACAAAAGACAACTTGAGTCAACCCAATTAACTTGCTTAATCCATGACTTGTGTCATAAAATGAGAATAATATTATAAAAAAATTAAACAAATTAAAAAGCCTAATTCTCAATCAACTCAATACTGAAGGATAAAATTGAAAAAAAAAAACTCAAGCTATTACACATCAAACTTGCAATCCAGGTCATGAGACTAGAATAACCTCATAAAAAGTAAATTGAAAAAAAAATAATGATATCCAATCCTTAATAAACTCAATGTTAAGGAATATAATTGAAAAAAACCCAAAAAAATAATAAAAAATTATTTAATTAAATAGTATTATGCGAGGAGATGTATAGTAAATTTCCCTCCCTTTTTATATATTAATTTTATTTTAACTATAACATTAAAATTTTACATTTAATAATTTTTTTTTTACATACTCCTTTCAGATTCCAACTTAATTAATTATCCCACATTATGCTTTGCTGATTAATTTTTTTTAATGTAACAAAAAATATTTAAATTATAGAAAACTATTTGGTTTTGTTATTAAAGTTGACCTAACAGATCAATTTTGAAATATTTTAATCTAATTTTTTTTATGTAAATGTAATTTAAAATTGAATTATGAAGAAATTATCTCGGCGTGAACTAATTAACTTGGCTGGTACAAAGATAATTCAACAAACTGATAAAAAACCTTCTTTCAGATTTTTTATTATTATTTCAAGCTTTTTATTCTTGGTATCTAAAAAAACACTTAAATAATACAATACAACAAAAATAAAAGATTTATTATATGTTTTATATCAAAATTTGGATTAGCAGGGAGTTTCACACTGAGTTTGAAAATGATTTTTAAAAAAAATTGATTTTTTTTATTTTAAATTAATATATTTTTGATGTATTGATTTTAAAAATAATTTTTTAAAAATAAACAAATTATTATTAGCATATTTTTTTGAATAAAAAACACTCTAAAAAATAATCACAACTATATTCTCAAACACGTGTATTTAATAACCCTCTTAATAACACTTCTGAAGGCATCCATTCCTATCTTCATTTTTATTTTTCAAAAAATAATATGTAATTGTAATGTGAGTTTTAATCTAGTGAATGTTTGACAATATTTTATTAGGAGTTTTTAAAATTTTATTTTTAAAAAAATATTAGCATTTATTTTATATTTTTAATATATTAATATCAATTATTTTTTAAAAATAAAAAATATTATTTTAATATATTTTTAAAAACACTCTTTAATTAATAACAAGTTTCATGCTTCTATTCAACAAAAATAAAAATAAAATGTAAAGAGCCATGGTCCCACGTATCTCCATCAGGACCATTGTTACAATATGCTCCAAGTAGCACCCAATCACGCCCCTTTATTTTACAAATGGAAAATTCTCAATTTTATTTCCTATTTCTCGCTTTCTCCTTTCTCAAACAAACCCTTCCTTTCGTGTAAAATCTCTAGAAACCCAACTCACCGATTCACAACCGATCCAACTCACAATGGAAAACCAAGGGGAAACTCAGCAACCGCATCTCGTCCTCTCTCACAAGCTATTCCTCTTGACTCACCCCGACGTCCAAGACATCGAGAAGGTCCGCTTGAAGGAGGAGGTTTTGACCACTATCAAATCCGACGGTAACTAGTTGCCGGGTCTCAGATCAGTGATTAATTACTGTGCTGAATATAACCTAAATCGTTTAATTTCTTGTTTTTTGTTTTGTAGATATGGTTCCGTTGTATGAAACCCTAGTGGCGGAGTCATTGCTGGAGAAAGATCAGAGTCTTTTGGATTCGATGCGAGCTAAGAATGAAGACGAGCTTAAGAAGCTCGATGAGAAGTGAGTTTTAAGGGTTTTGTTTTATTTGGACCTGTTTCTAGCTTTATATAGGTTCAATATATTTTAATTTTGAATCCTAGTAGCTCAGTGTGCTCTTTCATAATTATTTGGATTAAGGTGAAATCAGTGGAGCTCATTATTAAATAGAAAAAATCTGGGAACCAACTTAACAAGATTAACTGCTTTTTTTTTGTGGTGCTAAACTATTATTTTTTTTATTCATTAGTATCAATTATTTAAAATTTGTTCTCTTATTGAACTGTTGATTGATGTGGAGATCGAAGTGAGGTATATTCTTGTGTTTTGCTTTTGAATATGAGTAAAAATGAGTATAGGGAAACATGATTCTGCATTGTAACATGGATGTTCTATGATTATGTCCTGTTTTGATTTCATGTTTCCTTCTTTTTTGTTGAATCATTTTTGGGGCTTATCAAACTACTGATATCACTAGCTAGTATTGCTCTTAGGTTTAGGAAACATCCACAATTGAGGAGTACGTGATGTTGCTGGAAGTTGCTAGCTTAAGAAAAGTAATTGGTTTTAGATTCATAGCTGTATTTGCGAGGCAATAATGTTGATTAAAAGTTTGGTTGGGGTGGATTGGCTGGCTTGTTGTGAAAGGGTTAATGAAAGAGGCGTGCAAAAATGGCGGAGCATATACGTGGGAGTTTTGGTGAGAGTGGGTTGAAAATTCAAGAGGTTAGATAAACTCTTGTAGATATCGGGAACTTGTTGCTGTGATGGGATTTGTTGGTTCAAAGTCTTCTGATTGTTTTATGTTAATATTTGCATGTACATCTCAGTTTGTGATTAAATGATGTATGCCCAACCAAGGGGAAAATAAACTTGATTTTGAGATTTAGAAGATGCTTTAAAGGGAGCCATATCAATGATTACGTGAGTCCCTTTAACCATTAAGAAGGTATGCCTTTTATTTTAAGAGGTTGACTTAGGCTTAGACATGCATAGGATGTAGCTCTCAGCCTGATTGTGCATAGCAAGGGATGCCAGATGAAAAAAAAGAAGAGAAAAGAATGAATGAAATGAACAAGCAGATAAACAAATAAAATATTTATAAATGTTTTTGGTTTGGGATTTAGAAAATCTTTTTGAGGTAAGCATGTCACCTGTTTTGTGTTGTGAGTTCATTAAACACATGTTTCTCCTGGAAGATTTATTTATTCAAACAATGCGAAATCAGATCTATGCTTATTTTGTTAGAATTTCTTTTTAACTTCTATTCCACTCTTGGTATGGTGTTTCTAAGTAAATGTAGGAATTTCATGCTTTCTTAACTGCTTAAACCAGAAGCAAGTTGATAAACACATATGCGCTCCCTTTTGTCTACTACTAGTTTGGCAGCTGAATACATCTTTGTATATCCGAGGAATAAACATGACATGGTTTAAATACTAGCTTGGGGATGACAAATTTAAATATAATTCTGACTATTTTAGACTGGCTCAAAATTGGTGGTTTTTTTTATTAAATCAAAACACAGGGAATTGAATGAATACGAATAGTTGTTTTTTGGATCAACTATTTAACTTTTTTTTCCCAACTAATTTAGATTTTGGTCCCTAATTTGACTGTTGGTGGACGTGGAGATTAAAGTAAAGTGTATTTTTCTCTGAAATGATGAGTATCAGAAGAAATGGATATGGGAAAACTTGAATTTGAATTCTAATATGTTTCTCTTAATTTTCCTAGTTATGTTATGCATTTATAATTTGTGTTCATTACAACACCTATCACCTGTTACAGTTTGTTCTTAATTTAGCATGTGTTTCACAGTCGATGAGAATATATATGTAACTTTAATTTGGTGAGCTGAAGAGGAGTTAATTACTCTTGATTTGGTGGGTGCATTTGGGATGTAAATGTACTGTTTTCAAAAGCTTGGTCTGAATGAATTGGGTGCCTTATCATGGATGGGCTTATGAAATAGGTGTGAAAATTGGAGTTTGGAAAGGATTTGGCATCTTTAGCATGCAATTTTGCTGAGGGATAAAAATCCAAGAGGTGAAACTAAAGATAGGATTGCAACTTGATGATGTGATGGGATTAGTTGGTTGTTTTTGTATTTTATATGTTTATTATGCAACTCAATTAGGTTTGAAGTTGGTTAGGATGTAATCACTTGATTTGGTGTGCATAATTTGCTTATCTTTCTGCTCAAGTAAATCATGTCTAGAAACTTGAAAGGGGAAAATAGACTTGAGTATTAGATTTTGAAGTTGCTCTTAAGGGAATCATGATTGTGAGAGATCCTGCAGCCAATGGAGGCATGCTTTATGAGGTTTACTTTGATTTAGAGTTGATTAAGATTATAAGTTCTCAGCTTTATTTTTATTTTTTATTTATTTTTATCTTGAGCTGACTCAACTTGATTGTGCGTGTATATTTCTGTTTATCACAGATGAAATGATGAGAAAAAAATATATGGAATACTACATGTATTTGAAAAGTAATGGAGTTTGATTATTTGAACATAGTCTAGAGATGAAGGCAAAAATGATTGTAAGGTAGCTACAACCTTGGGCTCCTCCACTACCTGTAAGCTTACAGCTCCTCCACTACTTGTAAGCTTATGGTTTCATATTCTATTACGACGGGTAGTGTGGTCTTGAGCTAAGCCTTGGAAATCTTAATGCCTTAATGCCTTTCAAATCATCCTAGCCATTAGCTTACTTGACGCGGCACATAGTGTGGATAAAAACTAGGGTTCTTAAGCTCTAAGGTTACAATCCTAACATGATAGAGGAATAGAGAAAATCTCTGATATTTTATAAAAAGTATGAATAATCTGAATCTGAATGTTCTCAAAATAAACTAGACATCCCTATTTATATTAGTTTAAGACCTAAAATCTTTTATAAGAAAAGGATTTCTTATTAAAACTTACAAAACTTACATAATCCATCTAGCATTATGATTCCTAGCTAGAAATATATTAATTAAATTAAAAGTCCTAATCTAAATAAGACTTGGAAGTCACTGTGCAGGATTGTCTTTATTTATTGCCTTCCCGATCTATGATCATCAAGAAATTTTTTCCCAGTAGAAAACAGGGCTTTCAGAATCTTCTGCTCGATTCAATGGCTGAATTAAAATTTATGCTTGATTTACCAAACTGCATCTTAGACTTTTCTTAGACTCTAAACCTAAAAATCTTTTGATGAAATAATGCAATAAACACTATTAGGCCAATAATATTGAAGAATGTCCCCACATCACTGCTAAAGTGTCGGTTAAGATTTAGAAGATGCTTGTGAAGAGGTCATTATTGTCTTCTGTCTGTTAATTAGATACGGTAAAGTTTTGAATCAATGACTGAATTAAAAATTATGCTTGATTTACCAAACTGCATCTTAGACTTTTCTTAGACTCTAAACCTAAAAATCTTTTGATGAAATAATGCAATAAACATTATTAGGCCAATAATATTGAAGAATGTCCCCACATCACTGCTAAAGTGTCGGTTAGGATTTAGAAGATGCTTGTGAAGAGGTCATTATTGTCTTCTGTCTGTTAATTAGATACGGTAAAGTTTTGAAATATTTATTTAGTCAAATGATCAATTGCTTTAGTGCTGGTGATGGATCTTATTACAGAAGGATTTGGGACCTTTTCTGTAGAATCTAAGCCATAGAGTCTCAAAGATGGGACACCCTCATGGTTCAGTTGGTCAGGCTGAACTACAAGTACTGTCTTCTACTTTATGTAGGTTATTCAGATTTGAAATGTGTAGAGTGCTTGGTTACTGGTCTTCTTCTAATATGGTCAGTTCTGGCTGTTTTATAGGATTGCTGACGCTGAAGAAAATTTAGGTGAAAGTGAAGTTCGAGAAGCTCATTTAGCTAAATCCTTGTTCTACATTCGGATTGGTGACAAGGTGATTAATGATTATTTCTTATGATATTGTAATGGTTGTTTGCTTCATATATTTCCTTTTCGGTGATATCTTAGTCACACACTATCCCCCTTTGAACCAGGAGAAAGCATTGGAACAACTCAAGGTGACAGAAGGCAAAACAGTTGCCGTTGGGCAAAGGATGGACTTGGTGTTCTATACTTTACAGCTTGCATTTTTCTACATGGATTTTGATCTCATTTCCAAGAGCATTGACAAAGCAAAGAAGTAAGTAAAGACACAAATTCTTTAATTGCATTTTGCTTTGATTCTGCTTTCTCAAAATCATTGAAGATGTGTTTTTCATTTACAAGTGCTTGTGTTTTAATGGCAGCTTGTTTGAAGAGGGAGGTGACTGGGAAAGGAAGAACCGCTTAAAGGTTTATGAAGGCTTGTATTGCATGTCCTCTCGGAATTTCAAGAAGGCAGCTGACTTATTTTTAGATTCTATCTCAACCTTCACTACATATGAACTTTTCCCATATGATACCTTCATATTTTATACTGTCCTTACAAGCATCATATCACTGGATAGAGTTTCTTTGAAGCAAAAGGTATCTGTGGTTATGATTTGGTTTCCTGTCGTATAATTTCCTATCTGATTATGCCTCAGCGTCTCTAATTCTATTTGAATTTTGGCAGGTGGTAGATGCTCCTGAGATCTTGACAGTGATTGGGAAAATCCCATATCTTTCAGAGTTTTTGAACTCTTTGTACGATTGTCAATATAAATCATTTTTCTCAGCATTTGGTAAGTAGATATCCGCATGCATCACAACATGCATGAATATATTTTACACATTTCTGGTTTCTGTCACTGTCACTCCCTCTGCAAATAAGTATGTCTATCATGTAGCCTTTCCCCCCCCATTATGTCATATGAGGTAAGAGTGTCCCCCGGTAATGGAAACAGTTTTATTCCTCTTTCTTCAATTTTATTTGCAGCTGGCCTGACTGAGCAAATTAAACTGGACCGTTATTTGCATCCACACTTCCGATATTACATGAGGGAGGTCAGAACTGTTGTCTATTCCCAGTTCTTGGAATCCTACAAGAGTGTTACCATTGAAGCAATGGCTAAGGCTTTCGGGGTGACAGTGGATTTTATTGATCTGTGAGTGGCTGATTTTCATGCTCCTTAACTAGAGTTTTCCAGTTGTGTTACATGGTAGTTTGTATTGAATTAAACTTTTCTGTGCCTGCAGGGAACTATCACGTTTCATTGCAGCAGGGAAGCTTCACTGCAAGATTGATAAGGTTGCAGGTGTTCTTGAAACCAACCGCCCTGATGCAAAGAACGCTCTCTACCAAGCAACTATCAAGCAAGGAGACTTCTTATTAAACCGGATCCAGAAGCTGTCTCGCGTGATTGATCTTTGAAGTAGGTAGACATTTTGTTGTGATTCAGAAATGATTCTAAAACTTGAGAATCCCAGAGAAAGATGGAGCATGTTGATTTTTTTTTTCATCATTAGATCAATGTGATACTAGTTAAAATGCTCTTTATTTGTTTATTTGCCCAGGTATTGTTAAGAATCTGAGCATACTGATCACGGTTGTCAGTTTTTAGTTTCTGAATTGAATTCCTTTTCAGATGCTTATTTTGACTGTCGGAGTTATCAATCCAAGCGGCCTGAGCCGCCGCCTCCTCTAAATAATGAATACCGGCGAATCTTTTTCCAAAGTGGGCCTATGAGTAGCTTGGCATGAAAGTTGATGGTCATTGTCAATGGAACATGATTCCATCGATGAAGACACTTGAATAGGGCGCTACTGTTTTTGTGTTCAAGTCATTGAGTGAGCAGTTTTCTTTGGCGTATGGACCTAAACTTGAGGGTAAATCACGCTTCTTATTGCTTGCAAAAGGATAAGTGTCGGGAGATACGTTTCTTTAAGAACACTCATCACTCAACTTCACCAGCATGCATTGGTTTTGGAAGGGTTAGATGGTAATTATCGGTCCTCTCTCGCGGCTCGCTCAATAAAGAAAGTGGTTGGATCACTTTCAAACATGAAGCTTCATGTTTTACGATGTTCCGACTGGTCGCCACTTCACCATTATGGATGTAAGCTTTGGCTTTCGATCTCTTGGAATGGAATGAGATCAGGACACTTTTTCTAACCAAATCAATTGATAGCCACAAATACTAGGGAGTTCGTGGTCCTTTTAGTACGAGCATGTCGTCTGGCTGTATATTCGGATAGCTTCCCAAAAGACAATGGTCCCCGAGCATATATATATAAATGTATATATCACCATGGCTTGTGCTGTAGGAGAAACTTTCCTTTTAATTTATAACCACAATTTCACCGTCTTTTTATTTTAAAGAGTTAATTAAAATGATTTTTTTAAACTATTTTAACTAAAAAATAAGAAGCTTGGTTGTGTATGCTATTATCAGTTTAGTGGTTAAGAGCATTTATTTTAATTTTTAATTTTATAAATTTAAATTTATATTATATTATATCATATTTAGAACCGGATGATAAATGGTTTGAATTCATGGAAGAGATTGAATTGAACTCATTTTGTTTTTTATATTAACCTCTTCCTCTTCATCTTATTTTCTTGAAAACTGAGGTAAGGAGATTAATATTTTTAAATTTTAAATATTAGTTTTTTATTTATAATTCATCTCTTATTTATTTTATACTATTTTTAAAAATTACATCTTTTTTTTTAAATTTAACTATTAATTGCAAGTTAGCAACAAAATCTTAATAATTAAACTCAACAAAATTTTTATCCCTAGTCGCCAAGAATAACCGAGATACGGTTGTCTTTTTTCTTTTCCATATCCCCACACGAAAGACAACACCATTCACAAGCGTAGTCATAGAACGTTCCTTCCGTTAATTCACCTTCGTCTCTCCCTGTCTCTCTGCACCGTCACTCTTTGGTTCCTCAGCTACAACCTTAAATACACGTCACATTCTCTAATAGCTTAGCATCACATCCATTCTTGTATCCACTTCACCCGGGAAAACTCAAGACTCAGGAATCTGTCTTTTTTTCCACTCAGACAGTAAAATTGAAAGACATTGTTGTTGCTCCATGCCACTATGCCTCCTCTTATCGATTTTAAAGACATTCAAGATAAGCTCTCAACTCAGTTCAGACCATGGCAACGCTCTTTTCAGTTCTGGGTTCGTGCCGCTGATATCTACACTGGCTATAAGGTTCCTCTCTCGTCTTTATCTTGATATTATTGCATGCATGTGGATTTAAGTGGGTTAATCTGAACGTTTAATTGGATTTGGTCGATGGGCTTTGTGTAGGTGTTTCAACTGAGAGTGAGTTTGGTGAAGGATGTGGAAAAACAGGAGGCAATGTGGGAAAGACAGCATGAGTTTGCTGCTGACAAGATTTATGCTATGTGTTCTGATCTTGGTGGGTTCTTTCTCAAGGTAATTTTCCTTCTTGTAACTCTACTGTGTAGGGTTCTTTTGCTTTTGAGAACCTTTTGAACTTGAATCATGTACTGGAATTAGTCTAATTCCAATTAATTTTTGACCTTTTTGCTTCCTTTCGATCCAATTATCTTATCACTTGTCTACTCTTTATGTTTTGTCTTGCTTTTTTATTAGTTTCGTTATTTTTGGATCAGGGGTTTGATAGGTGTTCGTTTTTCTGCTCTAGAAATTGTTTAGGAACTGTTTGACTCAATCCGTTATGTTCTTCTTTATCTTTTCCTTGTTAGTAAGCCTTTTTCTTTTTGGTTTATTTTTGTAGTCCATTTTGATTATTGGGTGTTAATGATGTTTTATGCTGTTTTGGTTTGAGACAAAGCTGCTCTTTACTATAAGCCTTTTCAAATTAATTTACTGGACTTGTATTAGGTTGCCCAAGTCATTGGGAAGCCTGACTTGGCTCCAGCAGCATGGGTGAGAAGGCTTGTAACTTTGTGTGATAGAGCTCCGGCTACTCCATTTGATACTGTTAAGCTTGTGCTGGAGAAAGAGTTAGGTCGAAGCATCGAGGACATTTTTGAAAGATTTGATGTGGAACCTCTTGGTTCTGCTTCAATTGCACAGGTAATGCATTTCATATAAAATCTATGCCTGGCTAGAAGTGTAGATGTTTCATGCTACTCATTGTTTTATTTGTCAAGGCATTACCTGGAATCTTTAAGTTGCTGTTAATAAACATTGGGATATAAGTTGCTCTTGAGCATCAACTGTGGTTTTGAAGTTGAAGAGTTGGTTACTTCAGAATGGATGACAGCTTACTGTATCTTGTGTTTCTGACATGTTTTCCCTGCCAAATTAGGTTCATCGGGCAAGATTGAAAGGTGGCAAGAGTGATATTGTTGTCAAGGTATGGATTATTGGATGCTAAATTCTAATCTCTGTAATGCCTGCAAGATTATAACTTCAAGTGTATTATAGGTCCAACATCCTGGAGTTCAGGATCTGATGATGACAGACATCTATAACCTTCAAGCATTTGCTTTATACATGCAAAAGACAGATATCAAATTTGATCTGTACTCTGTGACAAAGGAAATGGAGAAACAGGTGCCCATTATTTTTGTACTACAATTCTTGTAGATTATGGTAGTACTCTTACCTTTCTGTTTTTTATGGTTAGATATTGTTTCAATTGGTAAAGTTGAAGGTTTTGGATTCCAAGTTAGGATTCTGGATTAGTACTTGTAGCACGAGAAAAATGCCCATCACTTTCAATGAAACATATTGTATAACAGATCAAGTATCTAGCAAATTAGAGTGAAATGTTTATTCTTCAACCACTAAGCATTAGTTATCTTAATCAACATTCTGTGAACAATTAATATCAGACTATTAAGCCCAAGGAGATGGAGTTTCTCAAATTCATATTTTGTGTGTTTTATCTAATTCTTCATTATCTACATTCTTCCAAAACAAAGAATCACCCAAGCTGATCAAGTCCATATCAAAATTTGCTCATTTTACAGCTATCGCAATCTTTTGACTCAGTCTACTAATCATCTTCACTGTTCTTCATAGCTTGCTGAAATGGTATTTAAAGGTTGTAATGCCGATAAAATCTTTCATTTTTAATGAGTCATCTGATTTTTCCTGTTTTGGTTGGGCCTTTGCAAATTTTTTTTCTTGCTTTGAAGAATTTTTTTTGAGTCTTTCTTTGAAGAGTTGGTAACAATATAATTATTTTACCTTTAAGAACAAGCAGATTACTTTCAAATTTTGAAATGAATTATGTTTCATTTTTATTTTGTGAATTGTGGGTTTGTATTTTAACCAAGAGCCTGTTGGTTTTTCTTGCTTCTTAACATTTTTAAGTTAAATGTTGTTTCTTGATTTGTTTGTTTGACTTTCAAAAACCGAGGTTTGTGGCTGCCTCTGCAGTTATACGATTTAAACCTTGTGCTGATGGAATTTACTCCAGAAACTGTGAAGTGCTTAAATATTTAGATTCTTTCTGCATGGCTACAATTCTAATAAAATACTCCCAGTAATATTTCTTTGTTCATCTATCCCATTCAAGATTGGATATGAATTTGATTTCAAGAGGGAGGCTAATGCTATGGAAAGAATCCGGCAATTTCTGTATGAGAATAATAAAGCAAGTCCAGTTATAGTGCCACGAGTGCTGAAGGATATGGTCAGCAGGTATGTCTGTCCTACAAAATTTATGAGGTGCTTTGCTTCATTGGTTACCCTGTGTCAAGTCGCATAAAAAAATTAAAGCAGTGAGATGCATTCTTTCTATTTCATTTATATTGGCTACATTGTAAACAGTTTTATTTTGGACACAAACTATTTAAATGTGCTCTTCTTGTAGCAGTTGCAGAATTCCCTCCTACTTATTTTTTCATTTAAGGGATGAAACTGGTGGTTTAGTCAAAGGTCCCAAACTGAGAGCAATATCCTGGTGGATCAGAGATACTAGGAACATAGATAAATTGTCACACTGTAGTCGGAGTAGAGAAAATGAGATTGAACACAATGAACAAGGAGAATAGACTTATGGTGTCCAAGTTAGATACCACATGAGTTGTGGGACTGCTTCATGTGATGAGAAGAAATTACAGTGATCACATTTTTACTGATTGGATGACAATCTCTCTGTAGATTGACCCAATTAGCAATGACACTAATCTAATGATTTTTGTGGTTCATGCTTGGGCCATTCAAATAGTTACTCCACTTTACTCGATCGTATGCTGTACCTTCATTCATATGCTGTACCTCCTCTTTTTGCCCTAAACACTGAAAATTGTCAGGCTGCTTGTTTTGTGGTGTTTGTTTGTTACATTTTTGCTCTAATTCATTGCTCATATAACATCAGGCAGGAACCTTTCGGTGATCAATGTCTTTCTATTTATGCAGGAGGGCCTTAATGATGGAATACATTGATGGGACCCCGATTTTGAATCTTGGTGATGAAATAGCCAAAAGAGGAATTAATCCTGGTGGTAAGATTGCAGCGGCAGCAAAGCAGTAAGCCCCTAGATCATCCCAGAGAGTATGGAGTCCTTCTGCACAAATTTTTTGTTTCTGGTTTTTCTTTTAAAGGGGCTTCTCACCTGAAATTATGACTTCAGCTTTCTTGAAATCATTTCGTTGGTACACAATTTGTCATTGTACTTCCTAACAAATCAATGTGTATTTTTTTTTGTCGCTTTACAATTTCATAAATTGCAGTCTTCCCCTAACAAATAAGAAAAGCATGACGCACCTTTTAAAATTTTTGTAAGTGCAGGAACATACTTAAAAGTTTGACACTAGCATATGGACAAATGATACTGAAGAGTGGTTTCTTCCACGCAGATCCCCATCCAGGAAATATATTGATTTGTAAAGGTTCCAAGGCAAGTAGGCAACTAGCTTTTGTTTCTTTGTGTTCTGCTTTATATTCCTTGAATTTTGGTGTGCGATCTTTTATATTATATGCTATTGATTGGTATGCTATTAATTGTTTGTAATGGTGCTTATAGTTCTCTTTCCAGTAGTTGCCTAAAGTTGATCATGAAATGATCTAAACAAGATGTAGACTATCTGTAAAATTATTGATTTCTGTGAATTTAATGTTCAACTCTGAACCTTATTGGTATGCCACTTTCACCTCATGTTAGGTTGCCTTGCTAGACTACGGGCAGGTGAAGGATCTCCCGGATAAGTTGAGGCTTGGATATGCAAATTTGGTACTTGCTATTGCTGATTGTGACCCAATCAGAGCAGCAGAAAGCTACAGGTATGCTTGTAATTACCATCTATTCAAAAATTATCAATTATTTTCCAAGATAAGAGGAGAAACTAGTGCCAGAATTGATGCGCTACTGGGTGCATATAGTATATGGATTAGTAATGGGTTCTAAAGGACTGATGATGACAGGGGATATTATTTGATGATTCTAATGCTTGCCTAGTTGTTTTCTATATTTCATTCGTCCATTGTTGGTAGCATTTTAGAAGTTCATTTTGCGATCAATTCAGTTCACACGATCTAGGATATAATTAAAAAGTTTAGCAAATACCTTTGGATTGATTTTATGTTTCAACCATAGTAAATTCTTGTACTGCTATGTATATTTTGTTCATATTTTGTTGTTTATCCTGTTCTAGGGACCTCGGCATAGATACCTCAAGCAAATGCGAGAATGAACTGCAGGAATTGTTTAGGTTGGCGGAAACAATGTTTGACACAAAACTACCACCTGGAGTGGCAATGTTGCAACCTTTCTCAGAGGATTCTTCCATCAAAAAGGTCTCTGTTGAGGTAAGCAGTAGTTATAATAGAAGATGAATTAATCTATGCAGTGCCGTGCTGGTAGTTGGATGGTATCCAAATTTTTCACTGAAGAACAGAAGAAAAAACTACTGTCAGTTTCATTTCCTCGTTGTTTCTCAAGGTTTTTTTGTTCCATTTGATTGTCAGTTGTTTCTTAGCAATATGGTGTCTGGTGCTGTTGTTCCAGTAATGAACAACATAAAGTGTTAATTAGCATCATGAACTTGAAGAGTGCGATTGAACCTGGAACTGTAGTTATTATTCGGTTTCCAGGGTGGTCTGGACCAGTGAACCAGTCACATGGCCCCTTTGGTCGTTCAGTATTTTATTGAACCACCTGAGAAAAGGAATTAGGGTGTAAACAAGCTGAATTTAATTTGAACCCGTGAAATTGGTGATTCTGCTTCATTGCTGGATGTGTTCTCTGTCTTATAACCAATCTTGGGAAATTAGAAAAAGATAAGGATTGAGTTTGATAACCTTGCTTGGGAACTCGAGCAAGAAAATGAACAAGGACAATCATGCTACTGCAATTTTTATTCATCATAAGATTCTGTGTTTTGGATATGTAGGCTTTCCCAGAGGAACTATTTTCTGTTCTTCGCACAGTGCATCTTTTGAGAGGTCTTAGTGTGGGTCTTGGTATCAACTACTCGTGTGCAGAACAATGGAGACCCATTGCAGAAGAAGCATTGTATCTTGCTGGAAGATTAAAAGGTGACTTTCTAAATCGCAGCTGAATTTGTAAACACCATATAACAGAAGTTATTCATCCTTCATTTTATCATTTCAGGTACAGATCTCAAGACTAAGCATCGCAAACATCGTTTTTTCAGGAGATTACTTCAAAGTGAGTGACTTGGCTTTTGATGAATTAAGCATTTGCATCCATATGAGTTCATTGACAATGAATGGTTAGGTTTTCTGATTGCTTATCACACGCCATTGTTCTTTTGTAGTTGTTATTCACAAGTCCTTATATGGCACTTGTTTCCACCATGTACAATTTATAGAAATTTTATAATGATTTCATGTCAGACGTGTTCTTTAATGAATATCAGTGCACAGCAGTTCTCTTCCGCACTTCATTGATCCCTAGAGTTGTTTGGGTTTGGCATAAGTTGAACTTGCGACCCCCATGACAGTTTGTATCTCATTTTTTTTTTTTGAAGTTATCTTTCATCTTTTCAGTCAAGTTCTTTCCAAAATATGCTCAAAGATCCCGAATTACAAATGCTGGGATTGGTACCGAATGTATGAATGGTTGCCTCATGTTATGGTAACTGTTCATAGCAAGTTCATGACTGGTTCAATTTGATCCCCCCCCCCCCTCCCCCCCCCGAACAGCAGAGTATTTCAACTTCCTCTATCTTTTTAGTTTGTAGATTCCTTGTTGATTTTTTCATGACAAGATTCTCAAAATTTCCCCAAAATTATCTCCCAAACTCCATCCAAAACTTCCTCACACCTAATTGAAAAACCTGAAACTGAATCAAGAAATCTTTGAGATGGATGTGGAAGTATTTCTTCAAATCCCCTGATTCCCATTACAACTCTTTCAAGAGGAAACGACTTGAAACAATGCCAGCATGAGAAGCCTCGTCTACTTTCATCCTAAACTGCTCTTAACTGGAGAGTAAAATCTACGGTTCATATGCACTGATTCAGGGAGACATGAAAGAAAAAGGTAGATTGATGTTATAAAACTACGATAGGAGAGAGTTCAGAGCATGATAAGGAAATGATATATGGATTACTGGCTTGGGAATTAACCAGTAAACCATTCTATTTATTCTTGGGTTTGATCCAGAGATAATTATTCAGATTTCCTCGATCTTATATGCCCCATAGATAATTCTGGACTTGTCCCGAATACTTCAATTGACTGTCGAAAAAAGCCCCGAATCGCACATGTTTTAGTGGCTAAACATCAGATATGAGCAAGCTGACATAGCAGATCTGAGTAGGCCAGCGGCCAGCAGGATTTTATGCCTATTACTGTTAACGGCGTTGTTATTTATTTATCAGTCCGGGAAGCCATGGTTAAGAATTTCAGTCTCCCTCTCATATTTCTTAACTCTTGATAAGGTATGGTTTGGTAGCCCTCTCGATTACTCTAATTTGAGAGTTTTTTTATTGTCCTGTGTATTTCCATATAAATGATGAAAAATCGGATATGAGAGCATAAAAATAATTTATGTGGGTTATGCATATAAATGATTCTGGTGATGTTATTGTGAAGAGGATTGGTACTATGAATAATACATGTAATACATTGACAATGTCACTTCCATTACACAAGCTCAAGCATTGTCTAGGCTTGATTTCTATAACCATTAACAACATGACTTCGCCCTAAAAGGCTTGATGGAAAAGCTAAAGAGTTTTGGATATTAAAAGAATCTAATTCAAATTAAAGATTTGTTATGATATGATACGAATTTTAATTATAGTTCCAGAAGGACTTGATATAATTACTTTTGGCTTTGGATTCATTTTGGGTAGCATTGGAAACCTTGTAGGATTAGGATCGTGACCAAACCTTGTAGAATTCAGGTTTGAGAGTTCTCCAAACGTGTTCTCATTTCAATCATAGTTAAATATCTTCTCTTTATCTGTGAATGTAGACATAATCGAACTATATAAAATCATTATGTTGTGTGATGTGTGATTATTTCTTTCTATTTAATGTGATACTGTGTGTATGTGTGTGATCCCCAACAACAATATTATAGACTTCATATCCAATAAATCTTGCTTCACAGTAGACTATGTTTTCAAATTCTCTATCCCATACTTTTTAAACCCAAGTCGGGGTTAAATCAAGGTAAATTCAAGATTATGAATTAAATGGGTTAACCCGATTAACTTAATCAACTCATTTTTTTATTTTATAAATAGTAAAAATAACATAATTTTTTTATAACTTATGTATACGGATTGTCTTAAGTTTTCAAATGAGATAATTATACTACACTTTATATTATTATTTTTATACTTTATATCTAGATGAATTATTTTTTAAAGTTTTTGAGTGTGAAATAATTATACTATATATCTCATATTTATTTTTTATAATCTATATTCTGTTTAAAAAAAATTATATGTGAAATTTTAAAATTTCAAATATTTTTATTTTTATTTTTCTGGATTGAATTTATATAACTCGGGACCAACTTCTGGATCATGTTAAACCCATTCCGGATAAAATAACTATGGGTTTTTGTTAGTAAAAGAAGAAAAGGGAAGATACTTTTTATATGTTTGGGCCGGCCATTCTAAAACAATAATGTTATTTATTTCAAAATATCAATTTCTCTGGTTAAACAAATTAACAAACTAAGCTAGTTGGGTTAATAATGTGGAACAAAAATCTCTCCGAAGTGAGCCCGGCCAGGCCCAGACCAGCCCAAGAGTATATTCAATAATCAGAAGAGCGTCAAGTACAGTTCCCGCTCTTATGGAACGAATTGAGGCGCCAAATGTCAAAGAAGGGGTCCACCCACCCAAGAAGCCTCTTATCTTTCATTTCGTCTTTTCTCAAAACCAGATCCTATCTTTATTTTCACTCTCTAAAAGAGATTGTGGTTTTGAGACAGTGTGCGTGTGTGTTAAAGCAAAGGAGGATGTTTGGGAGAGTAAGGGCTTCTTCTTCTTCACCAGACAGCTTGGAGAGACCGTCTTCGAAGATCCTCAAAGACGACACTCTCTCTATCTACGGTACTCTCTCTCTTGGATAAAATCATGTGCTCTTTTATTTTGTTTTAATTAGGTTTAAGCCCTGAACTTGAGAAGCAAATTATGGGTTTTGCAGATTATGATAAATGAGGATGTGGGTCAAATGAATTTCTTAAGAACTTTTTTCATAATTAACAGTGCAGTGCCCAAAACCTTCAGTCTTTAATTAAATGTTTGACAATCAGCCTTTATACAAGTAGGCTTGTAAACGAGCAAGGCAGCCCTTCCCTTTTCGATCCAATAACTGGCTTGACCTGGCACGGTTATTCCCAAATGGTGAAGATATCCCACTGCTTGTAGAAGTATGAAATGGAGTAGCCCTGCAAGTTGTAATTGTGGGAACCGCTTCTCGTAATTGGTCAAATAAGTGATTGTGAGATGATTATTTTTTAGTCATTTATAGGATAAAATTTGGGTCTTTATTTTTTGTTTAAGATTTAACTTTCATGCTAGTACCGTGGGCGAGGGAGGATCGTTTATGTTCTTCGCAGACAATAATGAGCAAACTTTGTGAATTTTGCTGTATAATAAGGCTCTTTGATTGGGCTGTTTTTTGCCTTCATATGAGGTAATAGAATTCGTTGTGGCAACTGCCTTGCGCTAATTCTCCTTTAGTTGAAAAATGAATTTTAGGATTATATATATATGTATGCAGTAGTGCTTTATAAAGTTAGTGTTCCATCCAAGGTCCTTTCGTCTTTGGCGTCTGTGTTTACAAGATGACATGATGTTGAATAAAATGCCAAGGTTGCTGAATCATCTGTTCTTTGATGCAGAGACTACATTAATGAAGCTTAAACTAGGTTCTCAGCGTGATCAAAGTTCACCCTTTGAGGAGACTGTGGAAATGGAAAGTGAGAGCTGTACCACAAGTGCTTCAAGTTTCGTCGAGTCGAATAATACCTCAACAAATGCCTTGAAAAGCTTACAGCATGTTATAACCTCACCCGATGAGGAGGTGATGACAATAGATTCAGATGGTTCTTCTGCCAGCGATCAGTTAAGTTTTAGTGCTATGCAATCTACAGGGGACTCAAAAGATCAGCGGAGGAGGAATGTTTCAGTGCTTTATCTTTTTTCCAAATATAATTATTCTCGACAAGCATTAACCCCTTCTGGAGAGGCAATGCTGATAGCAAGCAATTGTTCTGCGAGTACTTATGCTAGTTCTAGCAACTCTCAATCTCTGGGCATCTCAAAAGAGCAATCTGAACATGAATGTCTTAGTTCCTCTTCTGTTTGTCAGATGTAGGATTTGTATTCACATCTATGCCTTTCTTTCCTTAATTTATCTCTCATTGGGAGATCCCTAGACGGGTATCTATAAACAAGGGGTTGCAACCTGATTGAGCACTCAACTGGATCTTGATTTGATTCTTTTTTGTTTCACCAACTTTTTTCAGTGTTTATGGAATTAGTGTATCATTCTTGGAAGACAGAGGCAGCTTATCAAGTTTTTCTTCATTTAAATGCAATAAAAATTTCCATAGAACTAGTTTGCTGCAGGGGTTGGATTCACTTCCTGACAACCATTTACATTTTGTGGCAGCTTTCAAAAATGGATGGACAATTATGCTACTCTTAAGATTCTCTACCTGGAAACATTAGGATGACCTTGTTATTGGTGGATGTAAAAAAAATGGAGAATTTTCAATCATAAACCAACGCTGATTATACAAAGAGCAGATATCAGAATTCCATTATCAATATTACTTGCACTGAAAGTAATATAAATTGGAACATAAAAAAATTAATGAAATTGGAAAGTGAAGCGCTGTATGCGTGCCCTGAGGCCCAATACTTGAGCAGATAGATTGGTAATTTTGGTGTCTGTGTAGGTGCAAATGTAATTTAGTTTATAGAGGTTCATGAATTTTGGTTGGCGTCTTTGTTAAATAATCAACAGGGTACAGGGGAGTTGGAGGCATTTTATTTATTTTTTTTACCTCGAGGCCAATACTTGTGCAAATAGATTGGTAATTTTGGCTTAGAAGTAACAAAGATATACTACAAAAGCACTCCACGCTGTTTATATACACTAGTTGGTAAGCAATTAATAAACCGATCAATGAAAGGGGTAGGCATCTCCTCTAGGGCTTGTGAGGGGGAGCATATGGTTGGAGACAGCAGGGTTAAAAACGGTGACAAGGAAGGTCATCATAATTGTTTATTAGGATATTTTTTGCATTTTTTTTTTTCATTTTTGCTTTACTTTTGTTATCTTGCTTACAAGTGGAAGATACACATTCTTCTGCAGATAAATCCCCTTTTACGCTTTGTTTGGTAGTAAGAAATTTGTTTCTTAGGAAACTCTTTTCTCACTTTCCGATTGTTTGATAACTCTTGGAAAATAAGTCAATGAAAAGAGTTGTTCAGTAAAAGAAAAATATAAGGTTTAAGAGAGAAAAGTGTTCTTCGAATCCCAATTTTAGGCCCATATAGATGTTGTAAAAAAAATTTAAAAAATTAATTTTTATTATTATTTTTAAATGTGTTGATGTTAAAAATAAATTTAAAAAAATAAAAAATATATTATTAAAATATATTTATAAATAAAAATCACTTTAAAAAGTAAGCACTATCATACTTTCAAATACTTAATTAAAAAAAATTTAAATAAAAATTATTTTACAATCTATGTTGTTGTTATATTTATTATTATTATTATTATTATTATTATTTATGTTTACACATTTCTATTTTAAACTATTTTGAAGTTTCTTGTTCAGTGAAAAATCTTTTGTTATTCCATGTTACTTCTCGCCCTCATTTTTATTTTTTATTTCTCAACGTATTTAACTTGCAATATCAATTATAAAACAAACTAAAATAATTTCATTTCAATTATGAATATTACATTTATATTTTAATTTCAAGGTATGGAAAACACTTTTTGTTTTTCATGTCACAGGTAAATTTTTATAATTAATTCTTTAATGTACATCAAATACAAATATTATATATGAAATATTTTTCAACTTGTTTTTTATTGCCCAACCAACTACAATAAAGTAATTCATTTTTTCAAATTTATATTCTAATGAATAAACGAGTCCCGTGAATAAAGTTAATAATTTAGAAATTCTATTATTTTAAAAAATCTAATAACTCAAAAATATTATTTTCTAGCTTATTTACATTACACAACCAAACATTAAATTATGATTTTCATCTCATTTTTCACTCATAATTAAACATCTAAAAAAAATTCATTTAAAAAAAATCATTTCCCTTGAAATATTTGGAATTCATTTTTCAGCAACCAAGCAAAAAAAAAGTCTTTAATTTTGGTGGGACAATATAAATCGATAAACTCTCCATAATTAGCCAGCCTTCGTTTTCTTTTCTCATGGAATTTTTTTCTTCTTTTCCCATTTCTAAAACAAAATAATTAAAATCTCAACTTAATTACTCTAGAAACCGAAAGGTCTTATATATATATAAAAAAACCTGTAGTTGAAATGAAAATGGGCCTCACTGTATGAAAATATAACCGATCCTGCTCCTGTGTTCTCTTTTTTATCCTTTTGTTCTTGTTGTTGGCTTTAGAAATCTTTGGGCGTTACTCTGTACCATTGCCTTAATTAATGGTTCATATGTTATGAAATATTTAACAGAAACCTTTTATTTTCTAGTTTACTTCCTCGTACCAAAGAGGGAATGATGATGGCAACGAAGTCCAGTATGTAAGACAGAAATTAACAGAAAAAAAGCTTCATAAAATGCATGTTCTAAAAAACATTTAAATCCCAAGAAAACTAAGCAACAAGAAGAGCGGGGGAGAGAAGGTGATTTTGATTTTTGAGATCTAGAGAGCTTCACCAGTCTAGCCATATCTATTACTATATATATATATGTATCTAGCTAGCTCTCTTTCGCAGTCAATACGAGGGAGAGCAGGCAATGCAAGCAAGCAAGAGAATTGCTGAGGAAGCACCATCTTCTTCAAGACTGGAGCTGCTTCTTTTGAACTTGCAGGTTTTTCCTTTGTTGCATTGAATCTGCTTCTGCATATGCTGTTGGTGTTGATTGTACTGTTGATAGTTGTAATTCTCCCTCCCCTTGTTCTGCTGTTCTTGTGGTTGCTGCTGCCTCTTCTTCATGACTCGACTTCTTTGCTTACGATCTTCTTCTTCTCGGACCTTGATCGAGGAAACTCAGGTGTCGCTACGACTAACAAGTTGTTGAAGAGTTTGAGAGAAAGAAGTTTGTGCGAGGGGAACAGGCACGCATGCCCTCGTTTTATAGCCCGTAGCTGTACCAATATGCCCTTGATTTCCTTCGATAATGACCTAATAGGACTAATATTTGTGGGACCTTGGGAGCTGGGATCTCCAGGTCCCACGGCCACCCCCACATGTTTAGAAAGAAAGAAATTTTATACTCCCTTAGCATGTGTTTTGAATATGCGTACAGATGAATTGCATGGTGGGGTTGTGGCCTTTTGTGTTTTCTTTTTTCTTTTTCTTTTTCTTTTTTTTTTGCCACAAATGCTATGAATGCATGATATACATGCATGTAATAAATTCAATGTTACAAATGACGGTTTAACATCTAATTAATGATCTTCCACTGTATCTAAGTCAACATCTTTAGTCCTATTATAATTATCGATTAAAAATAATCAATTACTCGAAGAAAAATTAAATAGCAAGTCTTGCTTTGAATTACTTGAAATCTCCCATTTAATAAAAATGACAAGGAGGAAGATAATTAGTAATTAGCTAGTGATTCAGGTAGAAATGAAAGGAGTAAAATGCAATAAAATTGATGGATTATAAATCTAAATTTAACAAGTTTAAAAAATTATGAAGATTTAAAAACTTTGATCTTTGAGAATGTTTCTAGACTCAATGTCATTGGCATGGTCAAGGAAAGAGTTTAGCTACCTTGAGCACAACAATAAAAAAAAAAGATATCTTTCTTGAGCTTGGGTATATTTTATATCCTCCTCTCTTTCTACTTTTAGATATATAAAAATGACAAACATACATTATTAACAAATTTTTGGTTAAACAATGTCAGACCTACATTATTAGCAAAATTTTAAACTAAATTAATCCATTAGAAGAAATGAACCTCAAAATATGCATTGAGCAGAATAAGATAGTCGTCTAAAAAGGTCAAGTTCTACAAGCTTTTTCATGATTCTTTTCCAAATTATCATAGTACTAATAATTAGTTTAGCATACATTATTGCCATTGTAAAACAAGCTCGTATATATTATGATCGTAAATTCCAGCTGGAAGTGTTCGCAATTTGGCGCATTGGATTCTCTCTTCGAATGCCCAATGATCATCATGCATCTACTACATGATTAGTAGGGCAATGATTTTTCTTCGCTGGTATGGAATTTAAAGAATTAGTACATGGATTAGAAGTTGGCTCTTAGAACATGCATTAAAATATATATATATAAAGACATATCCGAGTAACTAGCTAATCAAAGATCACACAGAGACAATGATCTTAGAATTGGAACTGTACGCTAAAAGAGAACAGCATTGATCAAATTATGCATACCCAAGAAGATGAAAGCAGTGCTTGTAACTGTGTACATGAGAGGTCACAGTGTAAGTAGTATTAGCAAACTCTAAGCCCCAAGTCCCCAGCCATTGGAGCTGACCCATATTGCAGTTTGTCGTTACTTTTGAGAGGAAGGAGTCAGCATGTGCAAAGCCATGTGATCATGTGTTGATGTTCCTGTCCTCTCTAGCTAGGCCCAGATGTTTCTTTTTCCCTGCTCTTCCGCTCACTTATTGTTGTTCTATAATTACAGTTATAATACTATAGTTTAAGTTTCAATCTTACTTGGCGTTTACTCTCGTTGGCTCTTAACTGAGTTACACAACCAATGCTAATTCTTGGTCGCAAACATCTAGGTTCAGACAGTTTTTGACATGGTGCATGAACTATAGTTGTGACTTGTCCACTGGCGAATGTACATGGAATGTAAATGGGATTGTGTAGCAGTCCCACGATTGCATGTCTCTGCATTAACTCAGTCCCTGCAGGCATAGAAAGAACATGGCGATCTAGCAAAACACTTCTTTTTGTTGATTTGTTTTACTCAAAGCACGGAAATCATCAATTGATTTGTTAAGGGTGAATAATGTTCAGTTTTCCATACTGTCACTGCCCCCAAGCCAGCCCTTCTAATTAGTTTTAGAGGGTGTGTGGTATTTCTGCAACGTGTTTTTTTTATAAAAAATATATTAAAATAATATCTTTTAGTATTTTTTAAAAATTATTTTAAATATAAACACATCAAAACAATTCAAAAATATATTAAAAAATAAATAAATAATAAAATATTATTTGGAATGCAACTTCAAACTTCTCCTAATTCGTTTCTAATAAATCATGCACCTGGACTCATCTAATGATGACTTTTCACATGAGGATGGTTCACATCACCCTGCTTGGAGGAAGCTGTCTTTAATTTAACTTGTTTATTGGAGAAATAATTAAGAACTGGGTATAGCATGGGGGTGATTTCATGTAGTTAATTAATTAGCATGCTTGGAATTAACAGGCAGTGCATTATTGTAGCTCTTTTGATCATCAACTCGTCAAGGGACCAAGCTTCGTCACTGTATTTGTTGTGATTGAATCAAACAAGCAATTAATGGATTGATGGAGGTTGAAGCAAATGAGCCCATAATTCTAAACATGGCAGCGGCAAAATGTGATGTTCGCCATTCTGAGAACAAGTCATTTTCGTTGGTTTGAGCGCTGCGGCTCCTCTGAATACTCCATTGATCTTTTCTTTTTTCTTGTGTCATTCAGATTCCATGTGTGTGTGTGTGTGTGTGTGTGTGTGTGTGTGTCTACACACACACGCACACACGCTGATATTTATTCGCTAGGTCCCTAATCTAATCTCTTGTAGGACACCCAGATACACTTGGCCACTTGGGCTAGCAATACATGCTGCAAACTGGATTTTTGTCGTCCTCTGTGCATACCTTCGACTAACGAGAAAATAAGCGGTATATATATATAATTTAACAGAGTGGTTCGAACGAGATGCAAATTGTATTTTTAAAAAATTTAAAAAAAAATTTAATTTAAAATAAAAATATTTTTATATTTTCAAATCATTTTGATATACTAATATCAAAATTAATTTTTTTAAAAAAAAATTATTTTAATATATTTTTTAAATAAAAAATATTTTAAACCGTTATTATTATTGCTCTAAGCGGTGTCTATGCAGTAGCTCGGATTTAATTATTTGATTGATTTATTTTTTTAAAAAATTATTCTTTTGGTAGAGGATTTATGCAGTAAGCGGCATCCTTAATTTTTCCTTTTGCTGATTGTGTTTATGGATTGGGCTCAAGAAAGATGTCGGGGCAGCCATTTTGAGCTTTTGATGGAGGATGCTCCTACTCCTCCTAGTTTTCTTGGGCTGTTTTGCTGGAGTATATAATTAGTGAAAGGTTAGGCTCATCTCAACGTCGCGCATTGCCAGCCCCCCTCCTGACCATGTTCGGAAATTAAATGGAAAGAATAAGGTAAATAAAACGACATCAAGATTATTATTTTTATTAATAAATCAGAAATTAAAAGTAATAATAAAAATAATTAGAATTAAAAGTAAATCTGAAAAAGAGTAAAGATTTAGAAGAAATTTAGGATTGTGGCATGCAGTAACACTAAAAACACTCCTAGAATAATTTTAAATAGAGTACAACAATTCATTACAATTTATGGATATAGTAACAAAGTTTTGAACCTTTTAATCATTATTTTTGTTCATTCGGGTTAATAAAATATATAATAAACCTGAGAGGAATATATAAAAAAAATCTTTAAATATGCATAGAGATATAAGTAAAATAGAAAAAAAAATTATAATAAAAAATCTATGTTCCTGGTTGTTATTAAATTAAGACTTCAGATTTTATGTTAGGTAAGACTTTTAGTTTCTCTTTACCTTATTTTCAAGAGGATGTCTAGTATCGGGATATTTCTCTCACCTTGACTTCTTAAATGCCAAAGATATTTACGTTTGTTTTGCTAAGAAATGCAAATGATAGAAATCTAACATTTTTACTTAATAGCCTCTATCTATCATTTTTAAGTGGACTAATATAACCTTGCCTTTACCAATAATAATGCAATTGATATAGGCTTTTTGAACAGTTAAAATGGGTTTTAATGAATTTAATATATTACCAAAATTATTAATAATTAATGTACACTATGTAATTTGTTGGTAGATTTATCTTACCAAGTAGTTCTAATTTTTTAATAAAGTTGTATTTACTATTGAATCTTCTAGATTTTAAATTATAAAGGAATAGCAGTACATTTGTTTAAACCTCTTATGAATTCTCCGCATAAATCAAATAAAATAAAACATATTACTTAGACTTATATCATGTTTATTGTTACATTATGATTTATAACTTCTCAATGATGATCAATACATCTTGAAGTTGTGATAAACATGGAATTACATTAATAGGATTGTATGCTTTGAGATTAATCTTAGATAGTCACTAAAAGTTTATATAATTATTAATTTTAGAATTTATGGGATTAATTGAATGTATCTAAACCGACTTGAATATTTATATTAATAAAATAAAATGAAATAAAAAAAGAGAGAAGGCTGAGATGATTATTACATGTGACTAAAGTCTTTTTACAGACAAATTTAACTTTGAAACTAACTTCCTTTACCCAGAGACAACCTTGAAAAGCTGACACCAAATCCCTAGTTGTGTGAACACCTAAAATGTTCGATGACCTCTTAACATTAAGTGCCTATAGATTATAAATTATTATTGTAAGCCAAAGTGCTAATAGGTTGAAAAAACAATGTTTTTTCTATTTCTTTTAGCATTATACTAGTATATTCACTCACGTTTCGCTGTAGATCAAATTATTTTTTAAAACTTAAAAAATAATATTAAGTGTTTGAAGATTTTTTTTTATAGTATTATAAAATCGAATGATCTTGAAATTTGTCAACCCCATTTCTTATTTAATTTAAATTTTAAATTAAACTGTATAAATAATTTATAATAAATTATTTAATTTAATAAGTTCAAGAATAACTTAAATTTTAATATATATATATATACACACACACACTTATTAATTCGTAGCTATGTGGATGGCCTCTTTGTCACTTGGATGAAATTATTCCTTGTTTCTTATGCACAAGTGAGTGCACTGGGGGAGGGTGGTACCTGATTTGTCAACACATCAAAATTTGAATTACGCTATTCTAACACCAATATTTGAGTTTGACATAATCTTATCACTTATTTGTCAACTAGGATAAATAAGACAAGCATTTTAGATCTTTTACCATGTTGTCACTCTTGCCTCGTAGATGAGATATTTTTTGCACTATTTGTCTTGAACTTTGTGGTACATAGACTTCCATAATTCAAAATTACTTTGTTTTTATTAGATATTAGTGAATTTACTTATTAGGAGTAGCAATATATTATTAGTATTAGGTATAAAACCCAGCTGGATATTAATTCAGGATAAAGCCCGAATTTAAAAGAATCAATCCGATTGACTTTTTGTTTTTGTTTTTTTATGGAAAAATGATCATAAAAACCAGAAACCAATTTCAAATCCATCCTCGCTACTTGATCAAACTCAAAAATCAGAGAGGCAATGAGACTCGAGCCCTTCTTCCTCTTCAATGACCTTTGTCACTATCACCATCTTCTCCCTTCTTTTTATTTGCCAACTCTATAATCTTCCTCTTCAAAGATGTCGACTCACAATCATATGGTACTATTCATGATATTGAAACATACCATTTTAATGTTATTAAATTTGAACGGTTTTCAAAGCAAGGCATAAAGACAGAAAGAGAGTTAATGGATGACACCTTAGCAATTTCAATTTTTAAGAATCATATAGTAGGTGGTTAGTGGTAACAATTTGGGATCAAAAAATTTATTTTCATTGTGATTTTATGTTCGAGTCTTGTGATTGTTAATATGATGATTACTAGAGATTTACATAATTGTTAACTTTAAGGCTCGTGGGATTAGTCGAAGTACGCGAAAACTAATCCATACACCTACATTAATTTAAAAAAAAACAATTTTTAAATAGAGTCCAAAATTAAAGGTTAAGAAAAGAGATGATTAAAAGACATATCGATTTTCATTTTTTTATATATCTTGTGTCTAACAAAATTCTCTAGTTTCAGGTTAATCAAATACAAAGGGTTTATTTAGATTTAAATCCATGCAAAAAATTATATTTTAAAAGCAAAATCAGTACGAATTATTGGTATGATTTTAGAAACAAATGGGCATCCAGTTTAACTACTTCAAGTGTGAAATCGAAGGAGAATTACAAGTGATTAAGAAAAGGATCGCTATTTACCTGCAAGCTACAATGAGCTTTCATTAATTAAGCTATAATTTATTTTTGAAACAGCGTCAACAATCGAATGATTGAGATCACAGGAAGTGAGACTTTGACAGTGTAAACGGCGCTAACACAAACGGGGATGAGATGGAAGAAGAAATGAAGAATAGGGGAAGAAGGGGAAATACGAGTTTGTATCCCTCTCACAAGCGTTTTGTTTATTAAAAAAAATAAACCAAGTTTCGCTCGGGTTTCAAGTTGATCCGGTAAGTTATTCAAGTTTAATGAAGCCAATTACAACTCTAATTTTTTGTTGTGAAAAACGTGACCAAAATCTTAGATTTACCGGGTTCCAGATTAACCCTCTAGATTGGGCTAGGTTAATTAAATTAATAATGTATAAAGAGCGTAGTAGTCAATCAAGAATTTTTAAGAATTCATATTTTTATATATAGCTATGGATTTAGGATTTAATATGATTAATAGTATAAAAATTGCTCTGTTTTTTTAGAATTCATATTTTTAAGAATCTTATTTTTAAGAATCACCTCAAAGGTTTTTATTTCGTGGTCATCTAATATATTGTCGGGATCATTTCATTGAGATTTTTATAATAATATTAAATATATTGAAAATGGAGCTTTTATGTATCTTCGAAGACCTATTATTTCTTTTCAATTTTTTTCTTCTCTCTCATGCCATGTCAAAACTCAAACTTAAACCTATCCATAATATGTTTAGAATTGTTGTAGTAGTTATAGTTTAAAGTATTTTTTTTGTTTAAAAATATATCAAAATAATATTTTTTAAAAAAAAATTATTTTTGATATCAGCATATCAAAACGATCTGAAAAAATA
This sequence comes from Populus tomentosa, assembly GCA_018804465.1. Taxonomy (NCBI): domain Eukaryota; kingdom Viridiplantae; phylum Streptophyta; class Magnoliopsida; order Malpighiales; family Salicaceae; genus Populus; species Populus tomentosa. Next base: position 9,331,729 of record CM031997.1, read on the forward strand.
AAAAAAATTACCAAAAAATTTAAAATTTAAACAGACATAATTTGCACTGCGTTCTCAAACAAGCTCTTCACCTAAAAATATCCTAAAAACCTCAATAAACTCACTTCCAAACTAAATACCTTATAGAGCAGCCTCAAAACTAATATATATATATATATATATATATATATATATATATATAAACTTTATGGTTAGGCTCAAATTATCTTCATCAAATTTTTATTTTTAATATAAATTTATTAATATTAAAATTGATTTTTTTATTATCAAAATAATTTGATAGGGTCAGTCAAAATCTTTCACTCAACCCTTTTTTTTCCCGACTTTCCCCTCTTTTTTTTAGACATCCAAAAAATAAAATATGATAAAAATAAAAATATCAAGATTAAAAAAATAATAAACTTCTAGAGGCAAATTTAACTTTTCCATGACTCATGAACAGTTTAAAAGATATTATGATGCTGTGTAGCAATTCATAGTGAAATAAAGAGAATGACAAAAGTGGGCATAAAAATAAAAGAGATACCTCTTCTAGTTTTTTTTTTAATTGAATGCTTAAAAAAATGACCGGGAAATATCAAATTTAGACCCAGAAAATTGGTTAAGTGAATTTTGTAGGGATAATATTTTTCTTTATCTATACTAATTCATTGTCAAGCACGCATCCAATAAATGAATTCTTAAAATATTATTGATTTGAATAATTACTAAATACGTTTTAATAAAATGTTGAAAAAGAAAAATATAAAATAAAGAGAGGAAACTTGAATAAAAAAAAATACATCACAAAAATCATGTGTAGAATGATAGGGGTTTCCGTAAATTAAAAAACAAATAATAAAGAGTTTATACCTAGTTTGAGAATTTAATCAAATTATATTTTACCAGTTGTTTGATTTGTTTTTGAATATATTAAATTAACTAGATCATATCGAATCAACCTATAAAATTTAGATTTTTTTTAACTAAAAAATACATTAAAATCTCCTATATATTTATATAAAAATAATAATTTGATCCATAGTAGCATGACACAAAATAATTATATAATGGCGAGCTAAATCATGAATGTAAAAATTCATTATGGATTAGACAAATCACGTAACAGATGTTTATACTCAATTTTTTTTTCTTAATATCAACTTGTGAATCAATTAAAATCAGTTTATTAACAATTTAATGAATACTAGGAGGAAATGTGAGAAGAGAATATCAGCTTGATAGCCAAAAAAAAAAAATTACTTACGTGATTATTATCATAATATTGTTAGTATCTATTTAGAAATATGGTTGCGGTTATTTTTCAAATTATTTTTTATTCAAAAAAACATCAAGATAATATTTTTTTTATTTTTTAAAAATTATTTTTAATATTACCGCATCAAAATAATCTGAAAACACCAAAAAAATATTAATTTGAAGTAAAAAAAATAAAAAAAATTAAATTTTTTTAAAATATTTTTAAAATATAAAAACAAATTACATTCCCAAGCAAGCATAAAAAAAAATGAGTTCTTAGAATGAACTTTTTTTCCCCCTTGAAATGGACTATGAGGTCAAAAACATTTATGTGCGTGAAGGTCTAACAGAGAATGTGCGTGTAACCAAAAGGAAAATTTGCTCAATAAAACAGGACAGACGATTTTGTGTCCTTTTAATGACGCCATAAAATCATATGATGACCATAATAATAACATTTAGCAACAGAAATTTGGTTGTGGCCATTGGCTGTTCCACCCCCCACATGACCGTCCTGTTTCTCTAAAGGGACCGTTAGGTGCGATCCACGGAAAATCATTCATCTTGGTGACCAAAACATGTCGTTTTGGTGGCTGTGAAGTGTCACCAACAACACAACAACCAAAATCAGAATGGCTACATAGACTGGTTTTTGTTGGTTGGGAGTTGGGATATATCTGTTTGTTCACATGTTTCGGTCGCTATCCTAAACTTGTGGCTGTAAATAACTTTTTTTTAAAAAAAAGTATGCGAATGAATGTTAGGTGGTGCATGTAGATTTCAGTAAAATTAATGAAACTGAATTCTTTATAAAAAAAAAATCAAAACCGATTTAAATTAATTAATTTTAAATTTTTTGGATAAAAACCGGTTTAAATCGATTTGATTTGATTTTTAATTTATTTCAGTTTTTTCCGGTTTAGTTTTTTTGATTTTAGACTTATAAAACCGAACCGGCCGGTTTTTTCAAAATTTTAAACGATTTTTTTTCACGGTTTGTTTTTTTTAATTATTTTTATTTTTATTTTCTTGGTTTAATTGATTTTTTATTTTTTTTCTTACCCCTAATTAAAACCATGAAGTAGTTGGGGGGAAGGGATTGCCATAGTGCCTTCACAAATGCATATTTGAAATTGTAGTTACACCGGCTTTTCATGAAAATTTGTATATTTTTTTAAATTAATATTTTATATTTTTAGATTATTTTAATATTTTAATATAAAAAATAAATTTAAAAAATAAAAATATTATTTTAATATATTTCAAAATAAAAAATAATTTTAACTATATTATCAAGCACTACGTTCACGAGTTCCTAGCTGCCCAAAACTATGAATTATGGGTCCATAAAAGTACGTGGTATCTTGTGCTGGATTGAGTGGCATGTACTTCTATTTCACCATTCAATCCACCGAAATTTCAATGATATGTTCTTTTCTGAGGTAAAGATAAATCCAAAATGTAGAGGAGTTTTGTGGACAAACAAAACAAGGAAGAATTTTTGTTTTAATGTTTATGCACGTGTGTGCAGATGACCGTAGAAGAAAGAAACTTGGAATCAGGCTTCGTGGCGTTTTTTTTTAATTGTCAGGTAAATGAGGGATTTTTGTATATTTAAAATTTATGATTTCTTTTTAAAAAATATGGTTGTGATTCCTAATTATAATGTACATCAGCTAAAATATAAGATAGATTACTTTCCTTTCTTTTATTTTTGTCCTTCCATTTGTAGTTGCTAGGTTAAACAATTCTATACGTTATTTTGGAATACTGTTTTAATTTCAAATAATGTTGCTACTATTTTATAATTTATTGTAAAACACTGGGTGTCAACCTAAAAATTAAATGGGAAAGGGATTTTTCTTACCCCCTACAAATACTATTAACTAGAATAGTGTTTTTTTGTTTAATTTCAATTATATTTTTTAATATTAAATTTGTTAGGGATTGAGTTTTATATTTTTTCTTAATTTATTTTTTATAAAGCTATCACATTTCATGACCTGAATCACAAGCTTGATAGGTTGTCTTGGATTCCTCCTCTTTTCTTTAAATTTTTTGTTATCAAATTCGTACTTCGGCATTAAATTGATTAGGAATTAGACTTTGTGATTTATCTCGTTTGGTTTTCTATGAGGTTATCTATATATCATGACTTAAGTTACAAGTTTGATCAGTTAATACAGGTTGACTCCAGTTATTTTTTATTTTTGTTAATTTAATATTTCAACATTGAGTTGTTTAGGAATCGAGCTTTATAATTTATTTCAAATTACTTACTACTAGGTGATGATCCTGACTCATGACTTGAATTGTGGGTTTTGCAACTCGGGTTGACCAGGGTAATTTTTTTGTTTTTTTTCTAATTGATTTTTTTTAAATTCATCATTTTACATTAAGTTTATTGAAAAATGAGCTTTAAACCTGTTTTAATTTGTTTTCTATAAGATTATTTGAGTATCTCTAAAGAAAAATGCTATTTTAAAGAGCTAACTTGATAAAATAAAATTTTAAATAATATAAATATGCCTTTTTTTTTTACTATGTATAATCCAATGGAAAAAAGCCATTTAAAAAGCTAGTATTGGAGTGGGAGAAATAAGTATTTTTTTTTAATAAGTTTGATGTCATTTTTTTTTCCACGTGGCTAAATTTAATTGATTTCTTTTTTTGGTGACCTGTTGAATTTGACTCTTTTGAGAGATATTTAGAAACAATATTTGTGAAAAAAAGACATTTTGATATTTTATTTAGCACTTCCTTTGAGCATACAAAACAAGCATTAAAAAGCCAAAATAATATATATTTTTAGATTTTTAAATTTTCATTTAACACACCCTTTGGAGTTGCTCTTATGGTATCATGATCTAATATGTAGATTTATAAATTAACCCGAGTTGATCTGAATCAACTTGTTATGATTCTATCTTTAAATTTATAAAACAAATCTTATCTAAAATATTTTTTTTGAGTCATGTTATATTTTTATCGGTTATTCAAGGTTTTTTTTTTAATTCTCAAATTTACCAAATCATCCCAGTAATTTTTTTTATTAAAAAAAATTAGCAACATGCCGATATTTTTTTTTTCATTAGAAACAATTAATCCATAACCCTCAACGTATTGCAGGGAAAAAAATCTGGCTAAGAGCTAAACTCGCATGATTACAGGAATATTCTTCTCCTTATTTTCTTGTTGATGGGGACAAGTACTCTTATGCTAATGCCATTTAGCGTGGTCGATGACATAAGATGGCACATACATGTTACCATACCATTTTTAACTAATTTAGTTTTAAAAATTCTATATTAATTACGTTACATAACTATCAACATTGACCTATAAATGTACTCCCTTATGAAAATGAATATTTTCTTAAAAAAATAAAATAACGCCAGAAATCACAATGAATAAATAAAAATCAAGTAGTGAGCGGAATATAGTTATTTTAAAAAAATTATATAAGTTTCTTAACTTTCCGTTCAAATTACAAACACAAATATGAATACCACTTAATTGGATATATTCTTAGAGATTTATGCTCATGTCTTTTTTCCACTGTTTTTTAATAAAAAATAATAAAATTTATTTTCCGATAACAAAAAATAACAGGCTAGGGATCTATTCCTGTAATTTTAAGTTTTTTTTTGAAAATATAGTTGTTATTATTTTTTACTCATAAATATATTAAAATAATATGTTTTTAATTTTTTTAAAATTTCTTTTGATATTAAAACGTTAATATGAACTAAAAATATATAAATAATAATAATTCAAAGTAAATAAAAAATAAAAATATTCAACTTTTTAAAAAATATATAAAAATAAAATATATCCATGAATTTATCCACCTTTACTGTATATTCTAGAGTGCAAAACCACAAGATGACAGCGGTCTACTTGCCATCCACCTAGATACTTGTGCCCTTCAAAAGTGACGTGGCCACCAGCCCTCAGCCTTTTCTTCACGGATATTAACAACCCTAGGAAATACCACCACTACCATACTACTTTACTTTTCACGATCGACGACAGACCGCTCTAAAGATCACGCTATCTTCACACAAATTAAAGGCCACAAATATGCCGCAGCTTCTCACTCTACCCCACCATCAAATCAAACCGTCTATTAAACAAGATCAGCATGACACATTAATTAATAAGACCGGCATCTCACAAAAGTCGGACGACAATCGTCCTTACATTTTGAGTTTGGTCAAATAAATCCTTTTACTTCATTTAGTTTTCAAATTGAATCCAATTCCTCTAGATGAACTCGTGTTCAAGAAAAATTGTTGCCATGTGATGATCACACATGTAATTATATAAGTGGATTAAAGACTCCATGCATTCATCTTAGAGCGTGTTTGATAGTATAGTTGTAATTATTTTTTAAATAATTTTTTATATTGAAATGCATGCTAATGATTTTTTTTATTTTTTAAAAATTATTTTTGATATCAGCATATTAAAACGATTCAAAAAATATAAACTGTATTAAATTTTAATAAAAAAAAAATTTTAAATTTTTTTTAAGAACGTAATTTTAACTATGTTTCCAAACACTGCCTTAGCATGATAAAGTTATGGCTTTTGATTATATTCCAAAGCTACAAATTATAAAAATATCTTTAAAATCATAGGCGTGATATTATTTTTTAAGTATTATTAAATGCTTGTTTTGCAGTTAAAAATATCTTTAAAATCATAAGCGTGATATAATTTTTTTAAGTATTATTAAATGCTTGTTTTGCAATATAATAAATATTATATTTCAAAGTATTTTTTAAAAAATATATTAAAATAATAATATTTTATTTTTTAAAACTTATTTTTAACATCAATATATCAAAAATAATAAAAACATATTTTAAAAAACTTAATTTTAAATAAAAAATTAAAATATTTAAGCCGATAATAATATTTTATCCACAGAAACCAAACGCACCGGATGCTTTGAAATTTGAATGAAAAGCAACGAAAGCTAAATTAAAATTGAAAAGCTTGTGATTCCCAAACTGTCACATAGATAGTGCTATCCATGAAATTGAAAAGCACATTTCAAACTTTAGTTACGGTCTGTGACCTTTTTTTATTTCTTGGAGTTAAAAAATAATTTTATAAAAATTTAAGTTTTTATATTTTAAATTAATTTTTTAAAATTATTTTGATGTATAGCAAAAATAAATTGTTTTTTTTTTTTTTAAAAATTTAATATTAAAAAACACAAAAAAGACGCTGTACTTCTGGTTGGCTTCGTTTAAATATCCACAGCACTAATTTCTCACTTCTATCCTCACTTATCTCTCCACTATCTCCTGCTTTTACTCCTACTGTTTCTCTCTGTGAATCATGGGTAAGTGTTACTGTGTTCTGCCATTTCATCGTCGTCTTTCTAGACCTCCACTTTTTTCTACGATGATCTTCAGATCTGATTTTCTTTTCTTTTTTTTTTTGTTTTTTTTTGTTGATGCTCAGGAAAGATCAAGATTGGAATCAACGGTAATAGATCTGATTTGGTTAAAATTAGTTATGTTTTGAATTTGGATCTGATCTGATCTGACTAGATTGGAAAATTCAGGATTTGGAAGAATCGGAAGGCTGGTAGCTAGAGTAGCTCTACAGAGAGATGATGTTGAACTTGTTGCTGTTAACGATCCTTTCATTACCACTGAATACATGGTACAACCGTTCATTTTTCTTAATATATGTGGTTTTTTTTGTGTGTTTGTGTTTTTGGATCTGATATTTGTTTTGTTGTTTGTAGACATACATGTTTAAGTATGATACAGTTCATGGTCCATGGAAACATCATGAGCTTAAGGTTAAGGATTCTAAGACACTTCTCTTTGGAGAGAGACCTGTCACTGTTTTTGGTTCCAGGTATGATTTTCTTCTCTCTATTTTCTGTTTATATACTGGTCGAAAATTTCGATTTTCGGGTTGATTTTCTGCGGTTTAATTACTAAAAGTTCAGTGTAGTGTTTTAGTGATTGGAGAAGTTGATGTGTCGCCCCCTTTTGAAATCAATATGCAGGAACCCAGAGGAGATCCCATGGGGTGAGACCGGAGCTGAGTATATTGTGGAGTCAACTGGAGTTTTCACTGACAAGGACAAGGCTGCTGCTCACTTGAAGGTATATTTCCCTGGTTTTTCGAGTATTTTTTTTTTGTTTATACTTGACGGGATGCCTTTTTATGGTTCTTGTGTATTTTTTCTACTTTTAATTAATGTTCGTATCTTGGATTTGAGTAGGTTTTAGTGTGTTAGTTTTGCGGGCTCTTGTATTTGATGCACATGGATATCTTACTAAAATAAGCTTTGAAGTGTCATTTTGGGTGGTCTGAATCATGATAGTTTAATAAATGGCTTTTTTCTGCGAGGCAAGTATTTTTGTGCTATTTTTACCTTTCAAGTTTAGAGTCACCTTTCTTACTGATTATATGCCTTTTGCAATTGAGTCTGCATTGGTTTGGATATGCCTCTATGTGCTTGTTGGATGGTCTTATTGAAGTCGGTTGATGTCATGGTAATCATCTGTGTAATTGCATTATTGATATCTGGAGTTTTCAATAAGGAGAGTTCTGTCTATGGTGATTGGTGCAAACTGGATGTGTATTAAATTTAGCCTGCTAGGATGTGCTGTGTGCTACTAAGTGTGCAGTGTTTTTTATTGTCTTGTTTAAGAGGGTTGATTTTGGTTAACAGGGTGGAGCTAAGAAAGTCATCATCTCAGCCCCCAGCAAGGATGCTCCTATGTTTGTTATGGGAGTTAATGAGAAGAGTTACACTCCAGATCTTCACATTGTATCCAATGCTAGCTGCACCACCAACTGCCTTGCTCCCCTTGCTAAGGTATTGTTATTGTCTTCTTGGCCATGGCAGGTGTTATGGAAACTATTGTTTCCTTGTGTACTGACTTGTCAAAATTACAGGTCATTAATGACAGATTTGGCATTATTGAGGGACTTATGACCACTGTGCACTCTATCACTGGTATGGCTTTTTCAAAAAAAAAAAAAAAAAAATCATCTGGTCGGTAATTGAAGTGGATACATTGTGCTTACCATGCCTTTTCTGATCTTGACCCAGCTACCCAGAAAACTGTTGATGGGCCCTCTTCAAAGGACTGGAGAGGTGGAAGAGCTGCTTCATTCAACATCATTCCTAGCAGCACTGGAGCTGCAAAGGTAAGAACCATTTGGAGTTTTATGCAGATTTGTGGTGTAGTTTCTTTGAAAAGCTTTGCTTTCATTTGTCTTGACATATGTATTATCCTTTTCTTCTCGTTTCAGGCTGTTGGGAAGGTGCTACCTGCTCTGAATGGCAAGCTAACAGGAATGGCTTTCCGTGTTCCTACCGTTGATGTCTCTGTTGTGGACCTGACAGTAAGACTTGAGAAGTCAGCTACATACGATCAAATTAAAGCCGCTATCAAGTGAGTGCAATTAGTTTGGTCTAGAATATATAGGCTAAATACTATTTTCTATTCTATGTTTGGTTATTCTGTTGTGTACACAAGAATTGGAGATTAAGGTGTTAAATGAAATTGTTCAAACTGTACAGTGATTAATTCTCTCATACGGCTTTGGTTGAATGTTTTCCCAGTCGTAAAACTCTGTTTATTTTTTTAACAGGGAAGAGTCTGAGGGAAAGATGAAGGGAATCTTAGGTTACACCGATGAAGATTTGGTTTCAACCGACTTCATTGGCGACTGTAGGTAAGAATTGATCTAAATCCTAGGACATTTCGACCTCTTCTTTCTTTGCTTTGATGAAGTGGATGTGTCAAATTTGGAATTTGACCAAATACTGTCGGTTTGATGTTTAAAGGTCAAGTATCTTCGATGCCAAAGCTGGAATTGCTTTGAATGACAACTATGTGAAGCTCGTTTCATGGTATGACAATGAGTGGGGCTACAGGTAAATTTCAATCTTGCTCACTTTTATTTCCTACCTTTGTGGTTGATATATGTTGCTTCCTTTGATTGGTCAAGGGATCACCTGCTCGAGATGTTCATTTTGTTCTTTGATCGAGAGAACATATCCTTTATGCATCCTTCATAATAGCCATGTAATCCATCTCTCCCTTGATAACTTGCAGCACTCGTGTGGTCGACTTGATTTGCTACATTGCATCTGTTTCGTCCTAAAGTTGCAGCATGATGGGGGAGTTGCTGTCTGCTTTCGACGCTCAGGCTCAGAGGTGTTGTTTTTGTGTCTATGTTTGACTACGAGGCTGAATCAAAATAAAATGAAACGGAAATTATGAGCTTTGTAGTATCATCAGGATTATGATGGTCGTTTAAGGCTTGTGTGGCTTTCTGTTGTGTTCTTGAGGAAGTTTAATTCCTTCCCGACTGGATTTTAATTCCCTCTGCATTACTAGTTTTGCTTATAAGGTGTTTTCTGCCACCCTACCTGGCCGGAGTCTCCTTTTTGTTCCTTTTACGGTTAACATGTGTTATCTAGAAATAAAATTCAGCCTCTGGCATGCTTAAACGCAATTATTGTAAACAGCTATCGTGTCCGTGAGTGGCAATGACAAAGCTGAGTCTGCAGATATTTAGAAATTTCAGTTCTATGATTCTATCACTAAATGGTGCTCTCTTGGAGGCAAGCCGTGGCGGTGAATTGTTGATACAATACGTCCTCTATTGATTTGATGATAAAATCCATTGCTGTCAGGTTTTTGGTGATTTGAGGGCTGGGAAAAAATTTTGGGAATATTTTTTTTTAGAAATAACATAAACTAAGAGGGAATGGGGTATAAATAGTGTGTATTTTGCCACACGATTATTGTTTTGTCCCTTGAACAAAAAACAATCGGGTACTTACCTGCTCTTAAAGTCAAAACAACCCTTCCCTTTGGTCCAAGGTTAGTTTTGTCTCTTCAAGTTCATTTTCATGTTAATATTAAGCGGGCAAGTGCCGTGTTCAGCTTTTACACGCGCGCACACACGTACAACTAGTAAATTTCTTTTTTAAAAAATTGGGTATGCAGGTTATTTTTTTAAAAATTAAAGTATAAATTAAGGAAACTCATTTAAGCATGTAATTAAATAAATTACTAATTATTTATATAAATAAAGAAAAAAATAAAAGAAAAAAATGTAATGCCAATCATATAAGAAATATTATTTAAGAATAAATAATTTTTATAAAATAAAGCTCAATTATATAAGATAAAAGGAATTGTTCAAAAACTAAATATAAAGAAAAATATGTTTAAAAAAATTATTAAAAAAAAGACTGTAAAATACATAAGACCCTAGGCCATGCGAACATGATAAATTAATAAAGAAAAAATTAAAAAAATACAAAATCTTTCAAGGCCGAAGGATGAACTGGCGAGAAAAACTACACAAAAATTATGATTAAACGAATGAGAGAAACTATACAAAAATTATGATTAAACGAATGAGAGGGGAAATTGAAATAAAAAATAAATTGGAAGGTTAGTTTAAAAAAAACTTTAACAAAAAAAAAATTAAATCGAAAGAATAAGGGATAATTGAAAACAATTTGATTGAATGATGAAATTGAAAACCAATAAAATTTTAATAAAATAATTAACGAAAAAAATCATAAATTAAAGAATAAGGATTCAATTGAAGAAAAAAATATGACAAATTATAATTCAAGGATCAAATTAAAAACTTTTATAATAGAACCAAGGGAAAAAATAAACAATAAGAAACTTAAAAATTTCTCTAGAAAAAAGAATACAAGGAGAGAAAAAAAGATTTAGGCAACAAACCGATCATCATCCACCACCACGTGCCACTTTACAAGGAAAATGATACAACGACACTTCTAAACACACGATATAAAGGTAAGTTTGGCTACCAGATGGTGCCGCATGCGCCACCCAAACAACTTTCTCGAATAAAAATAGTTTCCCACCATGCACCACCTCATAAACAAGTATTCTCTATTTTGATTTTTATCTTTAATTTTTTTAATTGATCTTTTTAGTTTTTGATCTTTTTGTGTGTGTTTTTTTCAATTTCATCCTTTAATGTTTGATTTGTTAGAGATTGAGTTTCACGTTTTTTCCATCTACAATGCTTCTAGTCTAATATCCTCTTCTTCTTTTTTCTCTTCTGATTTTATCCTTTAACATCGATTTTTTTTTTAAAAAGATTGGCTTTATGGTTTCCTTTGGTTTCTTATCTATCAGGTTATCTTGATTTCATGATTTATACCACGAGTTTGGTGGATTAACCCAAAATAAGTCGACACTTGTTACCTAAGTTACATGTTTATAATGCTTCCTCGAGTTGATTCAGACCAAGTTTTTACCCCTTGATTTATCCAATTTCATCATTCCAAGGTTTTTTTTTTTTTATATATATTTTACTAGCTTGAAAGTAAAAAACTCTAATTAAACCCAATAGTTAAAAACATTTTGTATGGAAAACTTACTAAGAAACAAAATAAATACAAAACAATATGATGATGCTCATTAACAAAAACATTAAAAGATTTGAGGTGTAAATACTATTCATATAAATACCGAACCATCTTAGTATTTTTTTTACATTGTTTTTTAAAGAGTCATTTTGCTTCTCGTTTAATCGCAAAATTTACGCTTTGTAAATCATAAAATGGTGTTTGGATTATGAATAGTGAACCACCTTAATTTTTTTCTTCATTCACATCTTTTTTTTTTATTGGGATCTTTTTTTTTTCTTTTCATTTGCATCTGTTTTTTAACCGAGTCCCCTTGCTTTCTACTTAACAATTGTAGTTTATTTTCACAAAATCAACGCTTTGTAAACCATAAAATATTGTTTGAAATCATGAACACGAGGCGATTTGAGATGGAAGAGATATTAAAAATAATAATGGAATCACAACGGGTTGCAATAGTTCCCACCATGTTTTTTTTCTTAAATTTTTTTTCTCACCTGAATTTTTATATTTTCAATTTAATCAGTTCATATTTAGTTAAATTAAAATTAGATTTGATAATTTGTTTTGGTTGATTTTATACAGGGTACTCACAATGTTAAAAATAAATTTTAATGTCAAGTTAAGCTAAATTTGATAAAATAAAATTTTATTTTATTGATTTATACTAATTAAACTTTAGTGACCGAATTGCAAACTAAAACAAATATTCAATATTTTTTTTTTAAGAAATAATATTTTTCTCAGTTTTTTATCTAATGTTTGGTTGGAATCAATATATTTATTATCACATATAATTATTGGTTTGTTTTATTGAACACATGTAAATTTTTTAGTTTGCATTTAAAATATTTCTTGATAGTAAAAATTCGCTATCAATACTTGCACTCCTTTTGTTTTGCATTGAAAAGAAGAAGAAAAGCTCCATCTCGCAGCGTAGCACGAGGAATCAAACCAGTAAGAATCCTGAAATGGCTACTTGATGAAGCGGTCCTCAAACACCCGACTTTAAAAGCTTTCACATTCCTCATTAAAATGTAATCTAGTTTTTCATAAATAAAAATGATGTTGCTCATTTGAGATATGGTTGGTTGGGTGGTTGGAGATCTGGCTAACCCCCCATGAAAAGTCTCAACGCTCTCTCTCTTACCAACTCAGTCTTTTCTTTTTTAACATTTCTACCATTGAACACAAAAACTTTTCTTTACTCTTCATAAGAAACATGGAAGCTTTTTTTTATTATTTCTATTAATATGAATATTTAGATTAATTTGTATGTATCTTGATTAATTTCTTGAATTTTAAAGTTAATAATTATATAAATTTTCAGTAATCTTGAAATTTATAAAACTCAAACCGGTAAATTTTAAGAATTAAATTTAAAATTTAACTAATTAAGTTACCTCTAATAATAATAATAATTATTTTTCTATAGGAAAATGGTGAAGTTACAGAATCTTCTATGCTCAATTTAAGGCACAAAACAGTAAATAATTCAAAATTTCAACCAGAAATGTAGAGCAATCACATGACCTTTCGCCCATATCGGGAAATAAAAAAAAATAAAAGAAAGAAAAAACTGTAGATGCCATTTATATTCACAGCACAATAAATTTCCTAATGAATTCTAAAAAAATAAAATAAAAAAATTCCCAATTTATAAATATAGAATTCAAAACACCAAATTACCAGACTACCCATACTCAGCTTTATTACCAACACCTAACATTCTAACAACATATTTTTTAACAGCTAAAAAAAAAAACAAAAAAAATTCGAATTTCCTCTGTTTACGATCTCTCCGCCAATACACTAAACCCCCCTCTCTGTCTGTCTACAGTTCCTTTCTCTACCATCATCTCCTCCTCGTGAATTCTTTCACATTATTCTCTCCGAAATGTCTTAACACACTAAAGTAACTGACTTTTAATTAATTAATCTCTCCGTTTAAAAAGAATGGCAACCTCGGCGTTTAAATCCACGACAAAGAGAACACCTATCGGCAACGACAAGTCGTCTTCCTCTGCTCACCGGCGTTCACGGAGTCTGAGCCGCTTCTCCCGACCGATTCCTCCCGACGACTTTTCCGATGATTCTACGGCCCCGTCGAGAGGGAGGTTCGTGAACATGGATAGAGGATCGGGAGTTCCGGATATCAGTCTCGACGATCTCGCTATTCAGTTGTTGAGTTTAGGTGATCGAGGACGGTCGGGTTTTAGAAGTGGTGACGTCAGTTATGGGGAGAGAGTTGCGGGTGGGTCCCTGAGGAGAGGAAGGTCTGTGTCGAGGCAAGGCAGTGAAAGTAAAAATAACAGCAAGAGTTACAGTCGTGGTGGTGGTGGTGGGAAGGTGAATTCGGATGGTAGTAATTCGAGGAGGAGACGGTCTGTGTCTGTGGTTAGGTATCAAATTGGTGATTCCGAGGTAAAAAAATTATTGCTTGTTCTCAATAGTAATTTGCATTTTTTGTGTGGAAATTTATTGATGATTTTGTTAAAAGAAAGAAAGTTAGCTTTTTGAATGTGGGGATGGATGTGTGATTTACCTTTTTTGTTTAATTATTATGTTAAGAAAGTAGTGAATGGTTAAGTGTGGGTATGGAGTGAGTAAATATCAATCATGGACACTTTTCATTTTGTGTCCTTTCTCACTTACAATATTGCAATGGAGCCCTTGATGAGAGAGCTACCATTTTGGAATTTAAATGTTATTTTTTATGGATGATTTTGGATATTTCAGCTACAAAGTTAATTTGAGAGGCTTGAACCATGCCAAGCTGGATGCTTTGAAATTGTTTTTGTTGCTGTAAGTGACTACATGAGATTTGGATTTCAATGTGAAGGCTTCTATTTAATGGTAATTTGTTGAACTAGGTTGTCTTGAGAAACCAATTAAGAGTCGAATTAAATTTTGTTTATGTTTGTGCTTTTACTGTGTAAGGTTTTTTAATTTTTGTTTATTATTTTTTTTGTTTCAATTTGGTATATGGTTGGGTCGCAGATATTTTTTGAGGTTGCTCTAATTCTGAATATGGTACACTTTTGTGCCTTTCTTAATAGATGGTTACAAAGTTTTTTGATAACAAAAGCTGCTTAAAAAGTTCAGTGCTAAGATGTGTTTGCATTTATATAATGCACTAAATTGGAGAGTCATATGGCCAAAGCATGTGAAAATGTAATATTTCTGAGATTGATGCGCAAATTAGTGAGTATATATGTGCGTGTGCGCGCCCACTTGTGACCTTGTCTTGTATATTTATTCATGTAATATCCTGGCCTGAATTATTCATGTCAGCTTGAGTACTTGAAATCGTTTAGGCACATTTTAGTCAATGCCGTTCTTTTTTAATATTTGTATGTTGTTTTTCTTAGCAATATCAGAGTGACCTAGAGCATTCTCAGAATTCAAGAAATCATGCTAATTCAAGACGTCAGAGCAATGGAAACAGCCAGGTCCCTTTATCAAATAAGCCACTAGCATCAAATCATAGACCCGGACTAAGAAGGTCTCTTAGCCAGAAAGATTTAAAGTATCATGACGGCTACTCTGTAAGACTTGTATCTATTCAAGCTATGTTAATTTCATCTTATGTATGTTGTTGAATCTCGTGTTGTATCTGATAGGCTGACAATCAAGTCTGGTCCATTGCCTGGCTTGTCACACACGCATGCACATATACATATATGTTGTTATTTTAATATTCATTCAGATCCTTTTCATATTTTGTTGTTTCAAGACTGAATAAAATTTGGTCCTTTCAGAGCCATTCATCAAGCCTAACTGATGATGAAGGGAGGGATTCTTGTTCCAATAAAAATGGATTTGAGAGAACAATACGAACAGTTTATGCACAGAAGAAGGTTGGATATGATTTTTGGAAAAAATTATGCAACGGGTGCTGTTTCAGTGCCCCTCCCTCTCTGTGTCTGTGTGTGTTTTTGTGTATGTGTAAATGTCCTCCTCTTCAGATCAGTCACTTATTGGCCAACCTTTTCACCCTTTAGGCAGAGAATCCCACTGGCGATGATATGAACAGCGGGCTGTATGAAGCAATGAGGAAAGAACTTAGGCATGCAGTAGAAGAGATCAGGATGGAACTTGAACAAGTCTGTAATTCTGTTTCTCATCAACTTGATTTGATTATCTGTATTATATATTGTCTTTGCATTCTTGATTTGGTTTGCTGATAACTGGGTTCCTTGAAATTGACGCAGTCTATGGAGAAAACAAATATAGACTCCTTGAAATCTGGAAAATCTGATGGTTTTCAGGGTGGTTCTACTATCAGAAGGAACCATGCAACAAAATCAGATCAGGTAAGAAAAGTTTACTTATGGTCTTTCTGTTGTGCCAGTTTATCTTGTTGCACATAATATTCTTAAATTGATTACTAGTATGCAAAAGAGAGTATCTTCTCACCTGTCCTCTTTTATTTGGTTTTCTTGGAACTGATATCGATAGAGGAATATTTGGTTCTGATAAATACTGGCAGCTTTTGCTTATGGATCTCTCATATTCATGCATAATTGTTGATCTAGGAGGGAGCTTGTCACATGTTCTTTTATGTTGTTGTGTAAAAATCATATTTTGTAGATTTCTTATTCTACACTGGTTTTGTGATAGTATTGAGAGATTGATAGCTCTGAATATAAGCAGACATTGCAACTTGCAAGTTTTTTATCACAATGGTTTAGTTAGGGATTTTACAGTTTATTGACACTGGTGGGATTATGACATACTGCAATCTTAATGACTGTAAAACTGAAAACATGATTACTTCCCTTCTTGAAACACATTAGAAGGACTAGTTAGAGAACTAGTTAAGTTGCCTTTTCCACTGGCATTTCAAGATGACTTGTTCATATGTGGATGTTTTATTAACAGTCTGAGAAGTGTAAACAAGATTTATTAGCAAACCTATTGTTGGAGAAGCAACATGGTAGAGATATCTCGAAGATTGTGAAAGAATTGCTTGCTGATCCAAAGAACACTGTTTCAGAAAAGCCATCAAGAGCCAGAAAGGTACGTAGTCCTCCCTTCTATGCTCTTTCACTGTTTGAGACTTGCATGTTGTCTGTTCTTGTGTCAATTTGCTTATTAAGGTTTCCAATTTGTGGTGTTCAGAGGAGTAATGACAGAAGTAGGATGTCTGAACGATTGACAGAAGAAGCAGAGAAATACTTTGAGGACTTCATTTCAAATGTTGAAGATACGGACATTTCATCTTTGGATGGGGAAAGGAGTGATACAAGTTCAACTTTAGGAGGAATAGCAAAGACAGAAACTTTTCAGAGACCGGTGATATCCAAATCTCAACCTGTAGAAATGGACGGTGTTGTGCTGCCCTGGTTACAATGGGAAACTTCTAATGATGCTTCTCCTCTATCCTTAAAAGATAAGGAGCTAACATCGAATCCAAAAAGTAATTTATGGGATGCAGCTCAGGTAATCTATGGCCCATTTTCTTTTTCAAGCAGATCTAAGACCTTGGAAGAAATAGCAAATTTCACAGACAATGCTTGTTTCTTGTGCTTTTTTATGCATTATATAAAGCTATCACGACTTGTTTTATTACTCTTTCTGTGTGGGTAAATAAACTGCATGTCAATTCCCATTATAGGAAGCAACCCCTGCTCAAGAGTTGATCATGCACCCCATCAGTAGCCGTGGAAGCTGTAGCCCAGGACTTACAGATGGCCACTCAACAAATATCAGAGAACTTAAAGAGAGTAAATTTGGAGAACTTGAAAGCTACAGAAGACGAATTTCATTTAGAGGAACAAGGTCACAGTTTGACGTTGATGAATATCTTAAGCGACCAAGTGATGAAGATTTTCTCCTAGAAAGTTGGAAGCAACAACAGAGAATTCATTCAGGTGGTCTCCTGCTTTGCAACCGAATGTTTTTCTAGCTGTAATCCACAAATCTTCTTAAGGTAGCTGTTGGCCCTCATCTTTTCCTCAGAAATCCTTCTCACAATGTCCTCTGCTTCTAGGTCGATACTTAATAGAAGTGTCCACATGCTTTTTTTTTATACAGATAGTCGTAGCATGCCCTTGTTTTCTTTAGGGATCATAGCAGATGTCTATGAAGATTTACCAGCTTGCAGTTCAACCCCTGTGAAAGACGAAGGACTTTTAAGTTAAAAAAGATGGCAGTAATTTCGTCCAAGATTTCTCAGCTTCCATGTGTGTTATTATTTCATTATATGTACCATTTCTGTGAGAAAGAAATACTACAATCTCATAACCCCTCGTCATTTCCATCAAAAACCGAGTGTTGAATTATTATTATTATACTATTATATTTCCTAAAATTGCCCAGGTTCAATAAAAAAATCTTATATCCTAGTTATTAGCTTACAAGGGCTCACACCCTGACTGAAATCCTTAATTCTTTTCCATTTGAAATTTCAAGTCAACTTCTCGTTATTGGTTCATGTATCTCGATTAGTAATCTATATGTAATTTCCTAAACAGTACATAAAAACTAAAAACTGTCGTGTACTTTTTTAGATATTATAGCAGCTGTAATTTTTTAATTTTTTTTATTAAAAATATATATTAAAATAATAATTTTTATATTTTAAAAATTTATTTCTAACATTCTTATATCAAAATTCATAAAAAAAATTTCAAAAATTTTCTACATAAACAAAAACACTTTTCTCAGGGAGTTGTTTAATATATATATATTAAACTCAAAAACCCTAGCTCAGCTCGTTGAAAAACCAGACCGAGAGCTGATGAGTCTAAAGTCCATATCTAGATAAATGCAGAGTCGAGATTGATGGGACGGGGTTATGTTTTCTTTGTTGATCACAAAACAAATTTTTTTATTATTAGTATTTATCCATCAGAACTTACTACAAACTTAATTCGGTTAAAATGTATTTGAATATTTATTTTATAGAGTTATTTTAACCTAACATTTATCTTTTTAGACTAAAATAATATCTTTTTAGATATGTATCTCTTCATTTTTTTTTAAACTAAAACTTTTGTATAATTAGCATATCTTTTGTATACCAACGTAAAAACTACAAAGACACAGATTTAGTTTCAAACCATAAAAAGAAAAAGAAACAGAAAAAAAAAAAGAACATGAATGTTTCCAAGATATCAAACTTTGTTAGAAACTATAAAAATAATCCTATAATATCATATAAATAATTGAACTTTTATTGAATATTATCAATATTTTAAATATTTTTAGTGGAAAGCTTAGTCAAAACAAATTTGAGTTTTAAAAGGAAACAAACTCTTGTTTTTAGGTGTGTGTATGTGTGTGTGTGTATATATTTATAATTGAACCACTATTAAACATTATTTATAATTTAAAAATGTTGTTAGTGGATAACTTAGTCAAAATAAATTTGAGTTTCAAAAGGAATCAAACTCTTATTTTTAGGTATATATATACACTTCACAGTCTAATATCTAGTTAGTTGATATTCAAATTTATAATCAACTATTGAACAGTTATAGCCTCATAAATAGTTTGTTGCTGTTCAGATTAATCTTAATTTTATAGAATAATAAAAATAGATCAAATGCAGTCAGTGAAAAATATGTTAAGCACTGACAACGTGAAGAAAGACCTGAATGACTGATTTTTCATTACCCAGTCTAAACTAACAGATAAATGCAGAGCCGAAACTGATCTGGTGGGGTTATGTTTTCTTTGTTGATCACAAAACAAATTTTTTTATCATTATTATTTATCCATTAGAACTTCCTACAAAACTTAAATCGGTTAAAATGTATTTAAATATTTATTTTATAGGGTTATTTTAATCCAATGTTTATCTTTTTAGACTCAAATAATATTTTCTTAGATATGTATCTCTCCTGTTTTTTTTTAAACCAAAACTTTTGTATAATTAGCTTATTTTTTTATACCAACATACAAACTACAAAGACATAAACTTAGTCCCATACCATAAAAAAAAAAAAAAAAAAAAGAAAAAAGAAAAAAAAAGAGTGGAAATGTTTTCAAGATATCAAACTTTGTTAGAAACTCCAGGGAGATTTTATTAGCTTAGAAAAAAAATCATGTAACATTTTATAGATAATTAAACCTTTATTTCGATATTATCAATATTTTAAATTGTTTTAATGGATAACTTAGTTCAAATAAATTGGAGTTTTAAAACGAAATAAACTTTTGCTTTTATATATATATATATATAAAATTTAAAAATCTTGTTAGTGGATAACTTAGTCAAAACAAATTTGAGTTTTCAAAGAAAACAAACTCTTCTTTTTAGGTCTATATATACACTTTACAATACAATATCTAACTAGGTGATATCGAAATCTATAATCAACTCTTAAACAGTTATAATCTTTTAGATAGTTTACCGCTATTCATATTCATATTAATCTTTTAGAATAACAAAAATGAATCAAATGCAGCCGGTGAAGGATATGTCAAGCACCGAAGACGCGAAGAAAAACCTGAATGACTGGCTTCCCATCACCCAGTCGAGGAATGCAAAGTGGTGGTATTCTGCCTTTCACAATGTTACAGCCATGGTTGGTGCTGGGGTCCTGGGCCTCCCTTATGCCATGTCTCAACTTGGATGGTAAGTAGGCATTCAGTAGCCAAAACAATGGCTAAAGGATCATTATTTTCTCAAGTCAAATCGTCTAGGTCTAGAGGCTGGAATTTATAATTAACCATGGCAACAGCAGTGTTGATTACTAAATGTGATCTAAATGGCTAAATCATGTTCTCGATTTTGTTTTAGGGGTCCCGGTGCTGCTGTATTGATCCTGTCATGGGTTATCACTCTATATACACTGTGGCAGATGGTGGAGATGCATGAAATGGTGCCTGGAAAGAGATTTGATAGGTATCATGAGCTAGGGCAGCATGCATTCGGTGAAAAACTCGGGCTTTGGGTGGTGGTTCCCCAGCAACTAATGGTGGAAGTGGGTTCGAGTATAGTGTACATGATTACTGGAGGGAAATCTATGAAGAAGGCTCATGATACTATCTGGCCTCACTACAAAGAAATCAAACTTACCTATTTCATTATGATCTTTTCCTCGGTTCACTTCGTCATCTCTCATCTCCCCAGTTTCAATTCCATCACCGCTGTCTCTCTTGTCGCCGCCGTCATGTCCTTGAGGTAAGATGGATCTGCTGTCATTTCTATATGCTGTCACCAGCATTTCCAAGCTAATTTCGTGTCCGAACTCCTTGAATGCTGCTCTAAGATCAATCATGTTACGTGTAGTTACTCGACTATTGCGTGGGTGGTTTCATGGCAGAAAGGGGTTCAACCAGATGTGCAGTATACCTCAAGGGCTTCCACAAATACTGGGCAGATGTTCGACAGCTTCAGTGCTCTAGGAGATATAGCTTTTGCCTTCGCAGGGCACAGTGTGGCGTTGGAGATCCAGGCAACAATCCCTTCCACGCCAGGGAAGCCTTCCAAGAAACCAATGTGGAGAGGAGTGGTTGTTGCTTATCTTGTCGTCGCTTTGTGTTACTTACCTGTTAGTTTCATAGGTTACTGGGTGTTCGGAAACAAAGTCGAGGACAACATCCTCTTATCACTGGAGAAGCCTCGTTGGCTTGTTGCCGCCGCTAATTTGTTCGTTGTCATTCATGTCATCGGAAGTTATCAGGTATGCCTAAACAATCTTACTCGTTTTCCTTTTTCTTTTTTAGAGATTAATCAGTGAGGCTACATGTCATAAATTCATTCCAAAACTATTCCAAAGATAGATCTATTGCATGTTTTTGTTTCTTTAATGCAGGTTTTTGCAATGCCGGTGTTTGATATGATGGAAGCATTCCTGGTGTTGAAAATGAAGTTCCAACCGGGTCAGCCGCTTCGCTTCATAACACGAATTCTATATGTTGGTGAGGACAAATCTCCATAAAAACTTCCATTGATTACTGATTTTTGTGCAGTAAAAGGAGTGTTCTTTTGACAAAGGGAGATGATTAACTTAATTTCGTGTTATTTTGATGCAGGATTGACCATGTTCATCGCAATGACATTCCCATTTTTTGGTGGGCTTCTAAGTTTCTTTGGAGGATTTGCCTTTGCTCCCACCTCATATTATGTAAGGCACCATGTTCTACATATCTATGCTTATCTTTCTAATTGCTTCAATAAACAATATGCAAAGCTCAAAATGCCGCAATTGTTTGCAGCTCCCCTGCGTCATGTGGCTTGCTGTATATAAACCAAAGAAATTCAGCTTGTCATGGCTCGCCAATTGGGTATGTTCCTGTTAATTTCCAGCCTCTTTTTTTTTTTTAATTAGCAATATAGTCGTGGTCTTGATTTCTTCTCATTATCTACAGATATGCATTATCCTTGGCTTTGTATTGATGGTATTAGCCCCCATTGGAGCATTAAGGCAGATAATACTACAAGCCAGGGACTTCCAGTTTTACTCTTGACTTCACTGCTTACAAAAGGGATACTGTTGAAGTGCAGCTGCATGCTCGTGCCCATGAACATTTCTATTTTATTTATTTCCGTTCCATGTAGAATAATGGGACTTCTAGCTCTGCTTCTTTTTTAGTTAATTTTCTGTATATATATTCGTCTAGGAGTACTAAAATGGGAGATGGATGTGTAAAGGCTGCATGATCTATTAACATTCATGCTCTGCCTATCTGAATATAAACAAATAATAACATCATCTATCATTTAAATCTTGGTAATGGATTCAAAGCAAATTTCAGTTTTAAAACAAAATAAACTTTTATTTTTAGGTGTATTTATATATTTCACATTATAGTATCTAGCTATAGGTGTATTTATATATTTCACATTATAGTATCTAGCTAGCTGCTACCTACACTTATAATTAATTTATAGTTTGTTGATGTTTGGATTAACTTTAATTTAACAGAACAACAATAATGAATCAAATATAGTTAGAAAATGATATGTTAAGCATTTACAACACTTAATATTAATTGATAAAATAAAATAAATTATATTCAAAGGGTGAAAATAATTAAAAAAAAAACACATCATTTAAATAAGTGATGTTTTATAAGTGTTCTTAAAATAATTTAACCTCACCTTTTATTATTTTGTTAATAATTTATAAGCTGATAGATTGTAGACAAATTACTTATGCTTCTCTATGTAATTAAAGTACTCGTGAGAAATTTTATTTAATCATGAAAGTAAGTTCCTTTATATATATATATATGCAATGTGAACTACATTTTATTTGTATTTTTCTATGTTAAGCGTTTAACTTATCTTTTGTATGCCAATTATTATATAATAAACTAAATGAAAATGGTAAATCAGTATAGAAATGGTAATTTTGTATTATTTTTTTTTCTCAATTTGTTTTACTCTAGCAGTAGCAAAATTCAATTTTTAATTTTTAATTTTTTTTAATTGTAGCAATGTTGTAACAAGGATATAATTATAATTTTCTAAAGTTTTTTTCACTACATTACTTGAATATGAAAAATTTGTAATTTTAATTTTTTTTACGGAAAAACAATACGCCCGCCAGCTCAAGGTGGTCCAAAGTCATCTCTATCATAAAAAAAAAAAGAAGAAGAAAAAAGATTAGGAATGCTTTCAAGTATCAAACTTTATTACAAACTACCGCTTATGGAGATTTTATCGGCTTAGAAAAGAAAAGAAATAACCCTATAATATCATATCGCAGTGGGTATATATATGTATATAGATAGATAATTAAAGTACTACTGAACATTATCTATAATTTAAATTTTTTTAGTGGATAATTTAGTCAAAGTAAATTTTAGTTTCAAAAGGAAACAAACTCTTGTTTTTAGGTGCATATATACATTTCACATTATAGCATCTAACTAGCTGCTATCCACACCCTTAATCCACTCTCGAATAGTTACAACCTCATAAATAATTTGTTGTTGTTCAAATTAACCTTAATATATATTTTTTTACTTTACACTTGATATATTTATCACTTTACACTTAATCTATTTATCACCATTCTTTTTGTTTTTATCTTTATTTTTTTGTAATTTTGTTTTATTTTCCTGTTTTTTCTCTTTAAACTTCTTTTTGGAAAAAAAAAATTATTAGTTCTTATTCTTGACACTTGGAATATTTACTACTCTATACTTGCAGGTCGGTACTTGTAGGCTTTTATTTTTTTTCTTTGTTAATGGGACAAATGACATATCATCTGCTCTTTTTTAAAATGGATCAGGCGTGCAAACCTAAGTTTTCAGACTGGTAGTGCCTGACTTATTTTTTTATTTTTTAAATTTATTTTTTTAATTGATACTTTTTTCTTAATATGTATCTTTTAAAATAAATTTTTTTAATTTATATTTAAATTAATATCTTTCTGGTTGTTTTTAAACTATTTTATATGTATTTTATATTTTGAAGATATTATTCTAATTCATTTATAATTTTTTTTATGTTTTATATAAATATACTTTATTCTTGAAAATAAAAATTATTTATTCTCGGTAAGAAGCAATGACATTTAAGATAAAAAACAATTGTGTGCATCGAAGAGGAAAGTTGAATTAAAAAATTATACTTATCTATCTTTTACTTTTATGATAATGATTATCCTTTTATTTTAGAATTTCATTACCATTAGCATCTCTTTATCAGTTTATTGATTCATATATTTTTATTTTTTTTGCTTAAATAACTTCTTTACATTTCTTGATTAAGAGAATCCCGCAATCTATTTTCTTATTCTTTAATAAATTTTCAAATAAAAAGTATAAATAAAAAAGATATAAAAGAATAAAGATTAAAAAAAATAGTATAAATAGGTCAAGTACAAATAATAAAAAGTAATATTTTTTCCAAAAAAATATGTAAAGAAAAAAAACTAAAAATACATTACAAAAAATAAAATAAAAATAAAGACAAGAGAAAAAAAATTTGCCAAATGTAAAATGATAAAAAATATATCTTATACAAACAGAAAATAAATCGAAAAAGAAACATGTTTTCTGCAAAAAAAAAGATGAGGAAATATACAATTGTTCCACCGCTATAGTACACTACTTGCTACTATAGCCAAAATTCTAAATATAATTATAAAATCACCATTTTCTTTTTAGTTTATTGTATAATTAACTTATTTTTTGTATAGCAACGTACAAACTACAAAGACTTAGATTGAGTCCCAATATGCCAACCAGTCCAAGTTGGTTCAAAAATCATCTCTACCATATATATATATAAAGAGTAGGAATGTTTTGAAGATATCAAACTTTAATAGAAGCTAGTAGGTGGATTTTATAGGCTTAGAAAAAAAATCATATAAAAGAACTATTAAACATTTTTTTAAGTCATTTATTTCCTTGTAATATAGGTGTAAGCAACTCTTTCTTTTGTTTAGATAACAGAAGTTAAGAGATGCCTTTTATTCAATGACATGAGAGATTGTATAAATCATTATCGTTTTGAATTTATATTTTTTTAAAAAAATATCAAATATAAATAGAAAATAAATCTAAAAAAAAACTTGTTTTCTACCAAGAAACAATTATATACAATTGTTCCAGCACTACAGTACACCACTTGCTACAATAGCCAATATTAAACATAATTATAAAATCACCATTTTCCTTTTAGTTTTTTGTATAATTAACTTATCTTTTATATGGCGACGTACAAACTACAAAGACATAGACTTAGTCCCGATATGCCCACTTGCCCAAGTTGGTCCAAAAATCATCTCTACCATATGCCCACAAGCCCAAGTTGGTCCACAGTCATCTCTACCATAAAAAAGAGAAAACAAATTAGAAATGTTTTCAAGTATCAAACTTTGTTTGAAACTCCCGCTTAGGGAGATTTTAGAGGCTTAGAAAATAAAAGAAATAACCTTATAATATCGTGTCGCAGTAGATATAGATAGATAATTGAAGTGCTACTGAATATTATCTATAATTTAAATCTTTTTAGTAGATAACTTAGTCAAAGTAAATTTCAGTTTCAAAAGGAAACAAACTCTTGTTTTTAGGTGCATATATACATTTCACATTATAATATCTATCTAGCTGCTATCCATACTCGCAATCCCTTCTCAAATAGTTACAACCTTGTAGATAGTTTGTTGTTGTTCAAATTAACCTTAATATACATTTTATTTCCTTACCCTTGATATATTTATCACTTTACACTTAATCTATTTATCACCATTCTTTTTGTTTTTATCTTTATTTTTTGTAATTTTTTTTTTAATTTTCCCATTTTTTCTCTTTAAACTTCTTTTTGGAAAAAGATTATTATTTCTTATTCTTGACACTAGGAATATTTACTACTCTATACTTGCAGGTCCGTACGCGTAGACTTTTGTTTTTTGTTCTTTGTTAATGGGACAAATGACATGTCATCCACTTCTTTTTAAAATGGATGAGGTGAGCGAACCTAACTTGCCAAACTCGTAGCGCATGGTTATTTTTTTCAAATTTATTTTTTTAATTGATATTTTTTCTTAATATGTATCTTTTAAAATAATGTATTTAAATAAATATCTTTTCTGGTTGTTTTTTAAACTATTTTATATGTATTTAATATTTTGAAGATATTATTCTAATTCATCTATAATTTTTTTTTTATGTTTTATATAAATAAACTTTATTCTTGAAAATAAAAATTATTTCTTGGTAAGAAACAATGAGTTTTAAGATAAAAAAAATTGTGTGCATCAAAGGGGAAAGTTGAATTAAAAAATTATACTTATCTATCTTTTACTTTTATAATAATGATTATCTTTTTATTTTAGAATTTCATTACCATTACCATTAGCAGCTTTTTATCATTATATCGATTCATATATTTTATTTTGTTTGCTTAAATAACTTCTTTACATTTCTTAATTAAGAGAATCATGCCATCTATTTTCTTAGTCTCTAATAATTTTTCAAATAAAAGTATAAAGATAAAAATATATAAAAGAATAAAGATAAAAACAAAAAAAAATAGTATAAATAGGTAAAGTATAAATAATAAAAAGTAATATTTTACTCCAAAAAAATGTGTAAAGAAAAAAAAACTAAAGATACATTACAAAAAAATAAAAATAAAATAAAGACAAGAAAAAAACCGAGCCAAGTGTAAAATGATAAAAAAAAAAAACAAATATCAAATATAAACAGAAAATAATTCTAAAAAAAACTTGTTTTCTAAAAAAAAGAATAAAAAAGTAAATATACAATTGTTCCACCATTACATTACACCACTTGCTATAACAGCCAAAATTATAAAATTAAATATAAAATCATCATTTTTCTTTTAGTTTATTGTATAATTAACTTATTTTTTATATGGCAATGTACAAACTACAAAGACATAGATTTAGTCCTAATATGCTCACCTGTCCAAGTTGGTCCAAAAATGATGATTATATATATATATATATATATATATATATATATATATATAAAGAGGTAGGAGTGTTTTCAAGATATCAAACTTTGTTAGAAACTACCAAGCAGATTTTGTAGGCTTAGAAAAAAAATTCCAAAGAATAATTGAACATTTTTTTAAGTCATCTTTTTCCTTGTAATATAGTTGTAACCAACTCTTATTTTTGTTTAGATAACAGAGGTTAAGATATGCCTATTTTTTCGATGACATGAAAGATTGTATCCATCATTATCGTTTCGAATATATATTTGATAAAAAAAATCAAATATAAACAAAAAATAAATTTTAAATAAACTAGTTTTCTACAATAAAAAATAAAATTGTATAAATATATAAAAATATATAAAATAATAAAGATAAAAACAAAAAAAATAGTATAAATAGGTCAAGTATAAATAATAAAAAGTAATATTTTACTCCAAAAAAATGTGTAAAGAAAAAAACTAAAAATACATTACAAAAAATAAAAAAAAATAAAGACAAGAAAAAAATCGAGCCAAGTGTAAAATGATAAATATATATATATATATATATATCAAATATAAACAGAAAATAATTCTAAAAAAAAACTTGTTTTCTACAAAAAATAAAAGAAAATATACAATTGTTCCACCATTACATTACACCGCTTGCTACAATAGCCAAAATTCTAAACTTAAATATAAAATCATCATTTTCCTTTTTGTTTATTGTATAATTAACTTATCTTTTGTATGGTAACGTATAAATGTCTACAAGGACATATACTTAGTCCCAATATGTCCACCTGCCCAAGTTGGTCCAAAAATCATATATATCTGTGTGTGTGTGTCTCTATATATATATATATATATATATATATATATAGTAGGAGTGTTTTCAAGATATCAAACTTTGTTAGAAACTACTAGGGAGATTTTGTAGGCTTGGAAAAAAAAATTCCAAAGAACAATTGAACATTTTTTTTAAGTCATCCTTTTTCTTTTTAATATAGGTGTAACGAACTCTTACTTTTGTTTAGATAATAAAGGTTAAGAGATGCTTATTTTTCGATAATATGAGAGATTGTATCAATCATTATCGTTTTGAATTTATATTTGATAAAAAAAATATCAAATATAAACAAAAAATAAATTTTAAATAAACTAGTTTTCTACAATAAAAAAATACAATTGCATAATTATATAAAAATATATAAAAGAATAAAGATAAAAACAAAAAAAAATAGTATAAATAATAAAAAGTAATATTTTACTCCAAAAAAATGTGTAAAGAAAAAAAATTAAAAATAAATTACAAAATAAATAATAAAAACAAGAAAAAAAAACGAGCCAAGTGTAAAATGATAAAAAAAAATACAAATATCAAATATAAACAGAAAATAATTCTAAAGAAAACTTGTTTCCTACAAAAAAAAAAAATATACAATTGTTCCACTGTTACATTATACCACTTGCTACAATAGCCAAAATTCTAAACTTAATCATAAAACTATTATTTTTCTTTTCATTTATTGTATAATTAACTTATATTTTGTATAACAACATACAAATTATAAAGACATAGACTTAGTCCCAACATGTTCACCTATTCAAGTTAGTCTAAAAATCATCTCTACAATATATATATATATATATATATATATATATATATATATATATATATATATATATATATATATATATATATATATATTCCTGGTCCAAGTAATATTTTTTCCCAAAAAAATGTGTAAAGAAAAAAAGAATCTTGTTGCCGCCGCTAATTTGTTTGTTGTCATTCATGTCATCGGAAGTTATGAGGTATGCTTTGCGCAGGTAACTATTAACTTCGTAAAGAGCTTGTATTTGTACTATAGTACCTTCCCACTGATCATGAGTCTTGGTATATAAACTTTGTTAGAAGCTTCCATGGAGATTTTATTGGCTTAGAATAAAACAAATCCTATAATATCATGTGTTTGTATAATTGGACTGCTATTAAACATTATTTATAATTTAAAAATCTTGTTAGTAAATAACTTAATCAAAACAAATTTAAATTTTAAAAGGAACCTAACTCTTATTTTTAAGTTTATATATACATTTCACAGTATAATATCTATAATTTATGTATTTTTTTAGATATTATAGCAGCTGTAATTTTTTAAAATGTTTTTTTTATTAAAAAATATATTAAAATAATATTTTTTATATTTTAAAAATTATTTCTAACATTCTTATATCAAAATTCATAAAAAAAATTCAAAAATTTTCTACACAAAAACAAAAACACTTTTCTCAATTACTAGGAGTTGTTTAATGCGTGCGCGCATATATATATATTAAACTTAAGAACCCTAGCTCAGCTCGTTGAAAAACCAGACCGAGAGCCGATGAGTCTAAAGTCCATACCCAAACCCGTCATTTAAAAGAAACCAACAGATAAATGCAGAGCCAAGACTGATCGGGCAGGGTTATGTTTTCTTTGTTGATCACAAAATAATTTTCTTTTTATTATTATTATTTATTTGTTGGTTTCTTTGTTAGAAACTTTAAGGGGATTTTATTAGCTTAGAAAAAAAAAATCCTATAATATCATATAGATAATTCAACTTTTATTGAATATTATCAATATTTTAAATATTTTTAGTAGATAACTTAGTCAAAACAAATTTGAGTTTTAAAAGGAAACAAACTGTTATATATATATATATATATATATATATATATAATTGAACTGTTATTAAGCATTATCTATAATTTAAAAATCTTGCTAGTGGATAACTTAGTCAAAACAAATTTGAGTTTTAAAAGGAAACTTTTATTTTTAGGTATATATATATACACTTCGCAGTATAATATCTAACTAAGTGATATCAAAATCAATCTATAATCAACTCTTGAACAGTTATAATCTTTTAGATAGTTTGTTGTTATTTAAAAGAGAGTCAATGAGTCTAAAGTCCATATCCAGACCTGTCACTTAAAAGAAACCAACAGATAAATGTAGAGCCAAGATTGATCAGGCCGGGTTATGTTTTCTTTGTTGATCACAAAATAATTTTTTTATTATTATTATTATTATTATTTTGTTTAGATAGCAGAGGTTAAGAGATGTCTGTTTTTCAATAACATGAGAAATTGTATCAATCATTATCATTTCGAATTTATATTTGATAAAAAATATCGAATATAAACAAAAAATAAATTTTAAATAAACTAGTTTTCTATAATAAAAAAAATACAATTGTATAAATATATAAAAATATATAAAGGAATAAAGATAAAAACAAAAAAAATAGTATAAATAATAAAAAGTAATATTTTACTCCAAAAAAATGTGTAAAGAAAAAAAAAACTAAAAATACATTACAAAAAAAAATAATAACAAGAAAAAAAACAAGCCAGTGTAAAATGATAAAAAAAAAAATACAAATATCAAATATAAACAAAAAATAATTCTAAAGAAAACTTGTTTCCTACAAAAAATATATATATACAATTGTTCCACCGGTACATTACACCACTTGCTACAATAGCCAAAATTATAAACTTAATCATAAAATTATCATTTTCTTTTTAGTTTATTGTATAATAAACTTATCTTTTGTATGGCAACATACAAACTATAAAGACATAGACTTAGTCTCAACATGTTCACCTGTCCAAGTTATTTTAAAAATCATCTCTACAATATATATATATATATATATATATATATTCCTGGTCCAAGTAATATTTTTTCCCAAAAAAATATGTAAAGAAAAAAAAAATCTTGTTCCCGCCGCTAATTTGTTTGTTGTCATTCATGTCATCGGAAGTTATGAGGTATGCTTTGCGCAGGTAACTACTAACTTCGTAAAGAGCTTGTATTGGTACTATAGTACCTTCCCACTGATCATGAGTCTCGGTATATAAACTTTGTTAGAAGCTCCCATGGAGATTTTATTGGCTTAGAAGAAAACAAATCCTATAATATCATGTGTGTAATTGGAGTGCTATTAAACATTATTTATAATTTAAAAATCTTTTTAGTGAATAATTTAGTCAAAATAAATTTGAGTTTTAAAAAAAACCAAAATTTTATTTTTAGATTTATATATACACTTCGCACTATAATATCTATAATTTGTGTATTTTTTTAGATATTATTGCAGCTGTAATTTTTTAAAATATTTTTCATTAAAAAATATATTTTTTATATTTTAGAAATTATTTCTAACATTCTTATATCAAAATTCATAAAAAAAAAATTCAAAAATTTTCTACACAAACAGAAACACTTTTCTCAATTACTAGGAGTTGTTTAACACACACACACACACACACACACACACATATATATTAAACTCAAGAACCCTAGCTCAGCTCGTTAAAAAGCCAGGCCGAGAGCCAATGAGTCTAAAGTCCATACCTAGACCTATCACTTAAAAGAAACCAACAAATAAATGCAGAGCCAAGACTGATCAGGCCGGGTTATGTTTTCTTTGTTGATCACAAAATAATTTTATTATTATTATTATTATTTATCTGTTGGTTTCTTTGTTAGAATCTTCAAGGGGATTTTATTAGCTTAGGAAAAAAAAATCCTATAATATCATATAGATAATTCAACTTTTATTGAACATTATCAATATTTTAAATATTTTTAGTAAATAACTTAATCAAAATAAATTTGAGTTTTAAAAGGAAACAAACTCTTGTTTATATATATATATAATTGAACTGCTATTAAGCATTATCTATAATTTAAAAATCTTGTTAGTGGATAACTTAGTCAAAATAAATTTGAGTTTTAAAAGGAACCAAACTCTTATTTTTAGGTATATATATATATATACTTCGCAGTATAATATCTAACTAGGTGATATCTAAATCGATTTATAATCAACTCTTGAATAGTTATAACCTTTTAGATAGTTTGTTATAATTTAGATTAAGATTAATTTTTTAAAATAACAAAAATAGATCAAAGAGAGTTGGTAAAGGATATGTCAAATACTGACAACACAAAGAAAGACCTGAATGACTGGCTTCCCATCACCCAGTCGAGGAATGCAAAGTGGTGGTATTCTGCCTTTCACAATGTTACAGCCATGGTTGGTGCTGGGGTCCTGGGCCTCCCTTATGCCATGTCTCAACTTGGATGGTAAGTAGGCATTCAGTAGCCAAAACAATGGCTAAAGGATCATTATTTTCTCAAGTCAAATCGTCTAGGTCTAGAGGCTGGAATTTATAATTAACCATGGCAACAGCAGTGTTGATTACTTAATGTGATCTCAATGGCTAAATCATGTTCTCGATTTTGTTTCAGGGGTCCCGGTGCTGCTGTATTGATCCTGTCATGGGTTATCACTCTATATACACTGTGGCAGATGGTGGAGATGCATGAAATGGTGCCTGGAAAGAGATTTGATAGGTATCATGAGCTAGGGCAGCATGCATTCGGTGAAAAACTCGGGCTTTGGGTGGTGGTTCCCCAGCAACTAATGGTGGAAGTGGGTTCGAGTATAGTGTACATGATTACTGGAGGGAAATCTCTGAAGAAGGCTCATGATACTATCTGGCCTGACTACAAAGAAATCAAACTTACCTATTTCATTATGATCTTTTCCTCGGTTCACTTTGTCATCTCTCATCTCCCCAGTTTCAATTCCATCACCGCTGTCTCTCTTGTCGCCGCCGTCATGTCCTTGAGGTAAGATGGATCTGCTGTCATTTCTATATGCCGTCACTAGCATTTCCAAGCTAATTTCGTGTCCGAACTCCTTGAATGCTGCTCTAAGATCAATCATGTTACGTGTAGTTACTCGACTATTGCGTGGGTGGTTTCATGGCAGAAAGGGGTTCAACCAGATGTGCAGTATACCTCAAGGGCTTCCACAAATACTGGGCAGATGTTCGACAGCTTCAGTGCTCTAGGAGATATAGCTTTTGCCTTCGCAGGGCACAGTGTGGCGTTGGAGATCCAGGCAACAATCCCTTCCACGCCCGGGAAGCCTTCCAAGAAACCAATGTGGAAAGGAGTGGTTGTCGCTTATCTTGTTGTCGCTTTGTGTTACTTACCTGTTAGTTTCATAGGTTACTGGGTGTTTGGAAACAAAGTCGAGGACAACATCCTCTTATCACTGGAGAAGCCTCGTTGGCTTGTTGCCGCCGCTAATTTGTTCGTTGTCATTCATGTCATCGGAAGTTATCAGGTATGCTTAAACAATCTTACTCCCTTTCCTTTTTCTTTTTTTGAGATTAATCAGTGAGGCTACATGTCATAAATTCATTCCAAAACTATTCCAAAGATAGATCTATTGCATGTTTTTGTTTCTTTAATGCAGGTTTTTGCAATGCCGGTGTTTGATATGATGGAAGCATTCCTGGTGTTGAAAATGAAGTTCCAACCGGGTCAGCCGCTTCGCTTCATAACACGAATTCTATATGTTGGTGAGGACAAATCTCCATAAAAACTTCCATTGATTACTGATTTTTGTGCAGTAAAAGGAGTGTTCTTTTGACAAAGGGAGATGATTAACTTAATTTCGTGTTATTTTGATGCAGGATTGACCATGTTCATCGCAATGACATTCCCATTTTTTGGTGGGCTTCTAAGTTTCTTTGGAGGATTTGCCTTTGCTCCCACCTCATATTATGTAAGGCACCATGTTCTACATATCTATGCTTATCTTTCTAATTGCTTCAATAAACAATATGCAAAGCTCAAAATGCCGCAATTGTTTGCAGCTCCCCTGCGTCATGTGGCTTGCTGTATATAAACCAAAGAAATTCAGCTTGTCATGGCTCGCCAATTGGGTATGTTCCTGTTAATTTCCAGCCTCTTTTTTTTTTTTAATTAGCAATATAGTCGTGGTCTTGATTTCTTCTCATTATCTACAGATATGCATTATCCTTGGCTTTGTATTGATGGTATTAGCCCCCATTGGAGCATTAAGGCAGATAATACTACAAGCCAGGGACTTCCAGTTTTACTCTTGACTTCACTGCTTACAAAAGGGATACTGTTGAAGTGCAGCTGCATGCTCGTGCCCATGAACATTTCTATTTTATTTATTTCCGTTCCATGTAGAATAATGGGACTTCTAGCTCTGCTTCTTTTTTAGTTAATTTTCTGTATATATATTCGTCTAGGAGAACTAAAATGGGAGATGGATATGTAAAGGCTGCATGATCTATTAACATTCATGCTCTGCCTATGTGAATCTCCTTCATTTTCAATCTTTGTATTCAAGAATTCTCGAAGTCCTTGTTAGCTTCAAACTTTCTTTGTAGTTTTGAATCAAATTTCGTACCACTTTTAAGGATTTGGACTTGGTTTCTACACTGGGATGGTATTTCTCGAGAGCTGGTTAGTGTTTATTTTTTAATGTCTTTGCTATTGTAGCAATAAATATTTTTTAAAATATTTTTTATTTTTTAAATTTTAATCTTCATATCATCGTATTAAAATAATCTGAAAATATATAAAAAATTATTTTTTAAAAAAAATACTTTTAAAATATATAAACAAACATGCTATTTGTATTACAACCTGATTTTCAATTATATTTTATTAAAAAAATATTAAATGAATATTTAATAGTATATCTACGTTCTTTATTCATGATTATAGCTATCTTTGAAAATATCCTAAGCTGGGTCATGAGATAGATAGAGAGAGGATCTTTTCAAATAGAAGGATAGTTTGATGTGGATAAAAATATTTTTTGCTTAGTATTGTAAGATAGCCCTTTCATTTTCATGAAAAAAATCTGTTCTTTAGCGAGTAGTAACAACACTCATGCCATTAATTGTTTTTAAATATATTAAAATAATATTTTTATTTTTTAAAATTTATTTTTAATATTATTATACCATCATATAAAAAAATTAAAACAAAAAAAATTAAAAAATATAATTTTACAGCAAAAATAAGCAGCCACAACAAAAAGGGAAAAAATCAAATCCAATTTTGTAAAAATAAAATAAGACTACAATTTTAAAAATTGAAAACTAAAAGCTTTATCCACTACTCCCTCACTCTCCATTTTGCACACAAAAATGCAAATCCTCCGAACTCCTTTCCCTCTCCTCTCTTTACCCAAACCCCTAAACCCTTCCCTTAAACCCCACCATAAAAACCACCACCAGTTCCTCCTCCTCCCTCGGCACCCTCTCTCCACTACTCTAACACCTCCAAAATCTTACAGCTCAGATGAATTCCCAGTAGACGAAACATTCCTTGAAAAATTCGCACCAAAAGACCAAGAAACCGAAGACGAAGCTCGAAGAAAGAACTGGATTGTCCGTGGCTGGGCACCATGGGAAGAAATCCTAACCCCAGAAGCCGATTTCGCGAAAAAGTCACTAAACGAAGGCGAAGAGGTCCCTCTTAAAACCCCAGAAGCAATTGAAGCATTCAACATGTTATCTCCAAGTTACCGTTCGCAGAAAATTAAAGAAATGGGGCTTACTGAAGATGAGTGGTATATGAAGCAATTTGAGATAAAAGGGGAGATACCGGATAAGTTGGAGACAGAATGGGTTAGTCCATTGGTTGTTAGACAGGTGGCACCGAGGGACTGGCCGCCAAGAGGGTGGGAAGTGGATAGGAAGGAATTGGAGTTCATTAGGGAAGGGCATAAATTGCAAGGAGTTAGAGTGAATTTGGAGGATTTGGAAAATGGGGTCGGTGTTGATAAGGAGAATATGTGTTTGGAGAGGTATAAGGTGTTCTTGAAGCAATATGAAGAGTGGGTTGAGGCGAATAAGGATAGACTAGAAGAGGAGTCGTATAAGGTAGTGTTTCAAATGATGGAAGGGAGTGAATTTCTCATTTGGGCTTTTTTTTATAGATGAGCAAAGAAGGTTTTTAAAATACACTAATGTGTGATTTTTTTTATTTTTTATTTTTTAATGTTGGTCATACAGGAAGACCAAGATTATTATCCGGGTCGAAGAAAAAGAGGGAAAGACTATAAAGAGGGCATGGTCGGACAATGCTGCAATATCTTTCCTTGTTTATACCGTCGAGTTTCAAATTTTAGTTGCTGAAAGATAGTTATAATGGGATTTTATTTTTCTTGCAGTATGAGCTTCCATTTTATTACCCGGGGCAGGTGAGTTCCTGAGCTTGTTCTGTTCCTTGCTGATTTATTTTTTTTTCTCTGGAGTGCGTAATGTAGCTCATGTATAGAGCCATAATAAAGTGTCAATTGCTCGCTAAAATCTGATACATAGGACAGGAAATGTTAACTTATTATGGATGATACATCAAAGACATGCTATACTTGTGTCTGTTGAGAATTCTTTACAGGATCTTGGCATGTAG
This sequence comes from Populus tomentosa, assembly GCA_018804465.1. NCBI lineage: Eukaryota > Viridiplantae > Streptophyta > Magnoliopsida > Malpighiales > Salicaceae > Populus > Populus tomentosa. Next base: position 9,368,058 of record CM031997.1, read on the forward strand.
ATATATCCTCTTTGAGCTGCTAACAGGGACTTGCGTTGTTCTATCTATAAATTGATGATAATGTGCTTTTTGTGAAACGTCATTGCAGATCTGTGAAGGAAAAGTTACCACTATACATCTATATCAAGGAGCCTTTGTTGATGTTGGAGGTGTGCATGATGGGTACGTATCGTCACCTTATACTTTCTAATCTGGCTCACGGGAAGCTAGATTTTGTCATATCCCAAGTGTTTGCTTCCCACCCATTTGCTTGAATGTCTGATTGGAGGTTCCTCATTCCAATCCACGTTCATGTCTTTGAATTTCAGATGGATCCCAATTAAACGCAATGATTGGTTTTGGATTCGCCATCATATAAAAGTCGGTATGCATGTCATTGTTGAAATTCTGGTGAGCAGTGTTCTTGGCTTGCACAAATATTGGTATATATGTGAATGTTTCAAACCTGTGGATCTTGCATGTTGAGTGGCCTTGGCTATTTTGATTGGTTCAATTTTCTTGCAGGCAAAGCGAGATCCTTATCGGTTTCGATTTCCACTTGAAATGCGTTTTGTCTATCCTAACATAGACCATCTTATGTATGTGATTCCTTTACACTTTTGCTGCTAGTCTTGTCCTCTTAAAATTTGCAATACTTGATTCTCATGTCGTACCCAAAGTGAGTAGCTTCACATACTGGGTTACCATGTGGCTTTGCACTGTGAGCCACATGGGTTTCTCCTGTGAGAAAGCGTCTGTGGTAATAAAGCACTTCTATCTATTTCTACCAGCTAATAAGTAGTTAGTGGTGCTGTTTTAGAATTTATCTATATTTATGTGCTTAACCTGTGGCTTTTTGACATTTTTCATGCTCTTCCAGCTTCAACAGATTTGAGTTTCCACCGGTATTTCATCGTGATGAGGATACAAACCTAGATGAATTGCGGGTCTGTAAGCGTCCTTATAAAAAAACAATGCTGTCCACTTCTGTTTCTCCTATATTTTGCCCATGATAAGCCTTTTCCAATTTAGTTCTATTCATGGTTGCCTCATTTGATGGCATGGATAAAGTCTCCCAGGTTAACCATGCCATAGCTTGGTGCATTGTGGAATATGGGTTCACATGATGAATTACATATCATTCACATGCTTGGATGGGCAACCCATCCATGGCAGTTTATATGGCAATGGCGTATTTCATATTCTATTATTAGTTTTAATGTGACTGTAGGATCTTCGAGTTCTCTGAATTGCTTAATACTGGACTCAACCTTATGGTCACTGAAGGGTATTTGAATACTGTTGGATCTCCCATCTTAACCAGCTGGGTCAGTTAAAACACGGGGAAATGTAGTTTTGGAAGGTGGTTTTTTGTTACAGTAGGGGCTGGACAATCTAGTCTCAAGTTCTTCATTTCGCTAGTAAATTCCTGCACATATTGTATTTTTTGGAACTGAATGTCTCTCTATTTGTCCTTAACGTGCACTTACATTTGCAGCGTGACTGTGGAAGACCTCCTGTTCCTAGGAGAGATCCCGAAGATAAACCGGAAGAGGAACCTCTATTGTCAAATCACCCTTATGTAGATAAGGTGCCTTTCTGTAGCATTTTTCTCATTATTGTTTTTGTAGCCAGTTTATGATGGTCAATTAATGTCCAATGCCATCGGTAATCCTGTCTATTTTAAGAACTGTGTGCTGATCCTTTCTTATGATGGGTGAACTTGGATATTTTATGCAGTTGTGGCAAATCCATGTTGCCGAGCAAACAATTTTGGATGATTGGGAGGCTAATCCTGAGAAATACAAGGGCAAAAATATATCCGAGTTGACTGATAACGAAGATTTTGATGAAGAAAATAGCATCGAATATACTGAAGCTTATCATAAGAAAACAGTACTGCCTAAAGTGATTCTGGTGAGGAACATTCTTTGATAATGTACACATCTTTAGTCTGTTGAACACAGCTGACATCTCTTGTACCCATTTACAGAAAACGAGTGTTAAAGAACTTGACTTGGAAGCTGCCTTAGCCGAGCGTGAGGTCAATGATTTTCTTGAGTTGTTTATTATCTATATTAAAAAATTTATTGATTGTTCTAGTATAGTTGGCTTCTCAATTATGATTTAACCACCGTTTATATTTCATTTGTGGATAGAACTATCTTCTATGTTCATGTGTTCAATGTCTGTTTTGTCATCAACCAGGTCCCATATGGTTTACCTCTTTTTTGAAGGTCAAATTTAAAGCCAGCCATGTAATGTTTTATTGTCTCAATCCTTGGCTTGGAGAACACGGAATGAGTCTCTTGCTCCCGGTGCTTTACTTGCTATTTGCTAGTTAGACAATGCACGGCCAAGTTTCCATTTTGTTCACACATATGCCATATTCATGCAGGATAACCAACCCTCAAAATAGTTTTAATTGCTTGGCTTTTCAGTCATAACTAGAAATCTGTTTTATATATTGCTGTATCTTAAACTTCCACTGCAACAAAAATCAAAGCTCCTCGTAAATATGTCAAACTAGCTTTCTCATTATACTTAATTTTTTCAATGTTTTCTGGATGCAGTTTCATAATAAACTAGGAATGGAAGCAAAGGAAAGGGGAGAGAAATATAAAATCACCAAGCTGAGACGAAATATAGAAATGGATGAGTATGACTTGTTGCACTGGCGTCGATCATTTGAGGAAAGAGAAGCTTTGATCAGAGACATCAGCTGGTGACTCATCTGTTCTATTCTCTCTCTCTGTGTTTGTTGGAAATATTTTATCATATTAGATTTAACATATCTATGTTAGCTCAAGCTCCTTCAGGCCCTTCCTGGTTAGGTTGTCTAATATAAAATCTTTAATTGAAGCATGATAATCAACATGAGCAAAGAAAAATTATTATTAATATATACCAGCGGGAGTTCCTTTAATTTGATTCATGGGATCAAAACATGGCTAATTGCTACCTTATATATATATATATATATATATATATATATATATATATATATATATAACGCATTTACCCTATCTTTGACTGGCTGCATCACTTCCTCTCGTTTTCTCTAACTCAAGCTGGACAATTTGTTGCAGCCGTCGAGCTCTTGGTCTGCCATTGGAAGAACCAGGAAAGTATAAGCCAGCAAGTTTCTTTGGTAAGGACCAATATGATCCTGAAAATCCTTTATACCGGTATGACTACTGGGGAGAACCCAAGAACTCGGAAAAGAGCAAGCAAGAGAGGATGACAGAGCTTCATAACAAATCTATTGTGGGAAAGGGCAATGTTTGGTATGAAATGTCTTATGAGGATGCCATCGCACAACGAATGCAAAGGGAAGCCCGTGCAAAGGAAGAGAAGCAACGAGTGGAAGAAGATTCAGACAGAGATTATGATGATGAGGATGACGATGACGACGACGACGATGACGACATTGATTTTAATCTCTTAGGTGACTTTGGTGTTGACTTGGCAAATCACCCCGTAGTTAATGGCACTGAATCTGCTGGACTATCACATGAGGGTATGTTTGACAATTAAAAGATGGTGAATAACACTCACCCTAAATGAATTTCATATATTTTACGGTTTTTTGGAAAAGAAAAGAAGGAAGAACACAAATAAACTCTACTTTTGCCATGTTTATTTAAAGTGACCAACCTTCTGGCGCAGCATATGCATAACAACCAAGTGACTTTTCATATAGGTAGTTCCTAAGTTGTGAAGAAAGCGCTGATTAGTATGGTTCTGCAGCTTCTGCTTATTCTGCCTTGAGCCTCATTTGTAGGTCTCTGATATCGTTGCTCCATCTGGATAATGGAATCGAGTGAAATCAGTTTTTCATACCACTAGATTTTGTTTTCGTTTGGCTGAAAAGAAGCTTTATTTTCAGAACCCTAATGTACTGGAATTGACCTGAAGATCAGCTGCTGAGGTTTAAAAAATTTTAATGATTCATCTACCATAAAAAAACACCTAAATAATTATGAACCTAGCTTATGATTGAACATTCACAACTCAGATGGAGTGATAATTTGGGCTGCTTCAAAACTTCTCAAGGCCCCAGGGACTTTTTGGCATGGAAGTGGCAAAGGCGCGGGCAATTTTACATGGGCTTGATCTGGCTATGCAAGCTCTTGAAATTCATAAACAAGGGCAAAACAACCACTTTACTCCGTCGTTATAATCCTTGTCCTTAAATTGCTTTCATGGACAACCACCAAGCCAAAATTTCCAGGATCTAAACCTTTTAGCAAGATTTTCATCGTCGTTATTTGATAAGCAAAGCTAACCAACACCTTTTGAACCCCACCCTTTTTCCTAGGCTTCAAATTCCCAGGAATGGTTTCTCCACTAATAACTGCACAATAAAATTTCCAAGCAAAAACCTTTCATTTGCCTTATGGGAGTCCAAGGCTATGACCTGTTACAAAGGGGCCTCCAAATAGGTCTTTAGAGTGGATTTTAACCTCAAAACCACTAATGATCGCTTTTTCAACACCGCCAAACTGTAGGCCACTAAATTAGCTTTTCTAGACTCGTAAGATTTGCTTTGATCGGATACCCAAGTTAAAAGCTATGGCGTGTTAAAGAAGCAGTGCACGTTTGTCCTTCCAATTTGTCTTCTTGAGTTTCTGTTTGTCGATTCAGTCCATAAACTCATCGGTTAGGTATCCCACGTCAAAAACACCATAAATAGACATATAAATTATAGAAATTGTTGACTAACTAAGATAGCATAAAAGATGCTCTTATCCTACACAAGTATTTGTATATTTCATAAAAGTTAGGACCTTCAAGATCAACAACCCAGTGAAAGACATGGGTTTAAACACCATACGACTCTCTCTCAAAGTGGCTAGATTGTCATCCAAGTAAAACAAATCATTAGTTTCAATTCAAGAACATAAATGTAGCACAAGCATCCCAACCAATTTTTTTTCTTTTTTTCATATATTCTGTTTTCACTCAACAAGGACTGTTTTATCATCATCTATTGGCTTCTACACTATCACTAACTCTAGAACTTTCTCCATAAACTATTAACAGTAGTTTTCATATACAAATTACTAGAAGAAGCATTTGGATGGACAAGATAACCAACCTCGATGGTGCCTCCAGGATCGAAGTACACATAAGAAACATGATGCCAATCACATTGTTACAGAGTTATTGTCAACTTCTTATTCCATTTGCAGGTTCATCAAAGATTAGGAGTGAGTTTGTGTGTTGCAGCCATTTAGCACCACTTCCCTTCAAAATCATCTAACCCAAAGCAATTTTCACACTCAATATAACCCTAACTTTTCCTTGAATTCAATATACTCACAACTTCTCTTAAGAGTAGTGCAATCTCCTCTAACACTTCATTGCTCATTCAAATTCTAGCAACACAACAATCGCGTCTTCAATTATCACCAACAAGTACATTGTTAGTAACTCATTTTTAAGCCTGCAACCATAAAATAGTTAAGCAGCTAATGTTGCCCTTTGAGTTCACTAGTTTTTCCTGCTTTAATCATATCGAGATTATCCTTCTCAACCATAGTGGCCCATCAATGGCCAAAATCTCACCATAATTTGCCTCACAAGCTCACTATTAAGTAAGGATTTATCCAACTGATTTGAGGAATAATAGTCCCCACCATCAGTATTTGTAGAATCATATTGATCCCTAATTTCATCACAATCTAGAACCACAAATCAAGTAATCCACACTCATAGGCAAGATATTTTAATTTGCATATAAAACACCAAAGGATCCATTTCATACACACCCACACAATACATATACTAACACGGTCTAATTATCTACACAAGAAACAAAACGATTTACATAGAACATCATTCACTAACATTAACAGTCATGACTAGGGTTCAAACTCGAACTGATCAGTGTCACGTAATAATGATCCTGTATGCATCATTGCACCAACTAGACAGCTCGTAATTATTGCAAGCATCAAGAAGTGTAAGAGATAACTCTCACCTCTTTGAGAAGAGAGACATCCTCAAGGATGCAATGAATACTTGAAGCTGAAACAAACTCCTCACTTCAAAGATTCTCGTCCGCTGTATTTCAAATGCCCCATCGTCAAGCCTCTGAAGCTTCCTTGCCACATGATGATTGCATTTTAACGCTAGTCCATAAGATTCGAATCTCTTGAATAGATCAAACCGAAGTTGTTGATGATTTGCAACCATCCATGGAGTTCGAATTTCTTCTTATATTTTGAGGAGAGACTCTAAAAAGAACTGATTTATTTTAGAATTTGTTGTCTAGTCGTCGTGCTTGTTTACTTCTCAACTCACAAATACAAAAATTTAGATTTGTTTTTTTCTAGTTTGGTGCGGTGAATTCATTTTCTTTTCCTCAGGTTTTGATTTTTACCAATTCTCTCCCTGGAGTTTTATTCATAATTAACAAAAAATTTCTCACATTTCAAATTTTCTCTTAAAAAAAAATAAGGGTGTTTAGAACAGAAATAATGATTGTTTTTTTATTTAAAAATATATTAAAATGATATTTTTTTTAGTTAAAATCACCAAAAATAAATTCAAAATTTTATGAAATTGTTGTTAAAATACGGGCCAAACACCCCCTAAATCTTTTAATTAAAAGGGGCAAACTAAGTTTGTTTCAATCAAGTTCCCCACCAATCAATTGACCGAATTGAGTTTCTTATTTTCTCTAGTCCGGGTTTGGTTATATATCTATATATATATAAAGCCTGGCATAACCTGTTACGATGGCCATTTTTATATCTGATTTTTAAAATGAATAAAAACATTTGTTCCAGAAAACGTAAGACATGAGTCGTTGTGTTATTTTTCTTTTTTTAAAGAGAAAATAAAGAAAATTCTCTCAATATTTTGACTCCCGTCCAAACCATTTGCACAAAGAGTTTATTTAAAAACATGGTACAAATTATTTTTTAAAAGGTTTTTAAAAAAATTATTAAAAATTATTTTTTGTATGTTTTTAGATTTTTTTAATGTAATATTTTTAAAAAATAAAAAATATATATTTTAATATATTTTTAAATAATATATTTTAAACTACAACCATTACTACTATTCCAGATCGGATACCAAAACAAACCAATGACAAGATGGACGATTTTTCACATAAATGAGTGGCACCATTTAGTGATTTCCCAAAATTATAGGCCCGAAGAGCAATCCGAGGTCTCAAGATGAAGCCCGATCGCACACCGTACTAGGATCAAACCAATGTGTGTTTCTCCACTCGTTTAATCGTCACTGTAATTACGCGTGCGCCTAGAGTTCTGCATCTTGTTCTACAGAGATGGCCTCCATTGGGATGGATCACAGTTGAAACAGTTGGAACTCAACCCTGGACCAGCCTGCGTTATCGCTTTCAGGGATGACTTCCACGTTTCTCAGAGCATATAAGATGCTTCCAGTATGACTATCAGGAGTGTGCCTTAAAAGATACTATTTATTTTTACTTTTTTTAAAAAAAAATCTTAAATTCAAATTAATATATTTTTAATATTTTTAGATATTTTAATACATCAATATTAAAAATATTTTTTTTAATAAAAAATACTTCCAACCACTCCTAGAAGGCGAACAGATCCTTATCAAAGCTAGCACCAGCTTGGAGTTACCGCGAGTTGACAGCTAACACGAATTGCTAACGGGATACCAAATACAAATCACAAGTAATAGGAAATGCCAGGAGCACAATGCCCATATCATTTCACAATTCTCCTCAGAGGTAATGCAGGAACTGAAACATTCAGATCTCAGATATCAAGAGAAACGGAATTGAGAAAGAAGAAATGAAATGAATGCCATTAAAAAGGTGCCTCAGCTTTGACTATATTACAATTCCTAGGTTAACTTACCTCCTGCCTAAGCTTCCGAGCTTGCTTTCCCCCGCCCACGCATCCCTACAGCCCACAGAACCTAATGCCATGCAACCCAAGGTTTCACTAACTCGAATAAACTAGAGTTTCTTTTTTTACAAAACTATAAAATTGAATAAACAAAACCTCAAGCCCCGGCAACTCTTTCACTGGCAACCCACAAGTCGCCTAATGCTAACACTGACAAAATGTAGTTTACCATGTTTTGAAACCGCACTCCAAACCAGTAATAAGAACAAGGCCAAAAAAAACAAAACCTAATTAACAACTGCTTATCATGTTTCCCCTGAGAGTCTGCGGCTCATTCTTTCAAGTAGGTGAAGAGTAATCCTTGTCGTAGGCTTGTCTGCTGCTGAGATATATCACAGAGGACACAGAAGATTATGCGTGCCCGTAGTTCTTTGGATGCAGAAATAATCAAAGCAAAGACATGATCAATCAATTTCTCCTTCCTCAACATCTTTTGCTCGCTCTGGTACACTAGAAGGTGGTGGTTCAACTACTTCCTCTTCCTCATCATCGTCTTCCTTCATGTATAATCCTAGTTGCTCCAGAGGGTTACTACTTCCCTGAAGCTTGAAACTACCCAAGCAATTTTGAGAAAGATCTGGGCTTGTTTCCTCTATGAAACTTGGAAGCTGTTCATCATGGACCGTCCTAAGCATTTCTAAGTCTTCCATGAAATGACTGTTCTCGTTGATATCAACAGTCTTTTCCATCTGCAGAGAACAAGAAGATTTTTGGTTCCCCTTTCTTAAGAAGCTTTGGGGCTGGCTTTACATAAAATGATGTAATTTTACCTCTAACAATGCCTGACGGGCAGCTTCTCTTTGCAGTTCCCTCTTCTTTTTCGCTTCAGCAGCAGCTTCAGCTTCAGCTTTCCTTCTAGCCTCTTCAGCAGCCTTGGCTTCTGCCTGCAACCGAGCCTTTTCTGATATCACGGATTAAGAGATAAATCATTGATATTGGAAAATAACATCAAGACTCAAAAACTAAGGATATGATTGGTTGTGATTCCAAACCTTCCTTTTGCCTTCTTTCAAATTCCTCCTTCTCCTTCTGCAATTTCTCAGGATCACACTTTTCACCCTGAATTCAACATATCACCGAGTGAATCGTCCGCACAAAAAAAAAAAATTGAAAGCATGTAAATTTTTTGCAATAGATAGCATGAAAGTTGATGCCAAGACCAACCTTTTCAAGTGCTTTTTCTCGAGCCTTAAGTATGGTGTCGGCAAAACGGTTCCTCAACAAAGCTGCACGATAGAGCTTTTCGGGAGAGACTTGCCTCTTGGATGGAGCACTCTCCCCTATAATATTACACATGATGGGTGAGATGAAGTCCCGTATGTAACAGCAATCTTCTTAATGAGCAGGCTTACCCTCTTGGTGGCCATCTACCTCAGCTGCAACTGGCTTACCCTCAGTATCCAGCTCAATTTGGTCCAATCCATCTACAGATTCTGAACAAGGCAGTGCAAGCAGAATAAAATTGTTCAAAACAAACTGTAAGAACCCTAGAACATGAATAATATGTAACAAAACCTAAAAACTTACGATTTCCACCATCTGAATCATCAGGATCACTTCTCTTTTGGTCTGCATTTTCTCCAGGTTCCATTTTGCTCTATTATAATCAGAAATATAAGAGAAAAAACATTGTCATGCCTAAGAGAGAAGATCACAACATATAAATCCACACAATTTTCTGACTAAACCAACAAAATTTGTAGAATACATACCTTAGTAGCATTAATGGAAGCAGACACTTTCACTGCAACAGATTCACTACCAGATTCACTGCCAGAATCTGAATCTGAAAAGAGAATCACACACGAGTAAAAAGAGATCATTATACTAACTATGAAGGCTTTCTTAGCTCAATTTACATGCATGACCTTTTGCAGCAATAGAATTTATACAGAAAAAAGAAAAAGGAATTTACCACCACCAAATTACCTACTACTTGAGGGAAAAAGTAAGCAAACCACACATTCTTATGATCATTACACATGAACCTTGTGAATAAATAACATCATGAGGGCAATGCGCTGATACCAAAGCCACAACAGAGTGCAAACCAAACAGAAAATCCCAGTTTCCTAGACCAGTCATGGAGCAAAGCTTATGACCTGTGTTAAATAATCGGGAGATAGATACTATGTGGGAGAGTCTCACTCTCATTTCTCATACCAGTCAGCTATTCAGAGCATAGGAAACAGATGCAAGATAAGTTTAAGTTTCTCGCTTTTCACACCCAAAACAGTACAAATCTTAGAAATTGAATATGAAAACAATAAAATGTGAGAAACACAGTTCCTTTGCTTGACTCCTGGTTTATTATCATGTCAAGAAATTCACATATCATAGACATGCAGTCGCATCCTACCCATCCCAATACAACAATTGGGTCAAAAGATGTTTGTTCCAATCACTCGATGCATAACCCACAACAGTTCTATGCTAACCAGCACCCTTTGGATTCATCTTCACTTATCGACAACAAAAAACACCTGCAATGAACGGACATTTCCTCAGGGAAACTAAAATTCATCAGAATAACCAAGCACGTGGACTCTAAACAAAGTCCAGTGAGCCCACAGTTTTTTTCGCAAGCCAAATATCAAAATCTGCACTTTCTTCCCAGGAGTTTTGGATATGTACCAAATTTTAAATCTCAAGGGCTTGGTGGCACTTGGCCAATTATCGATAATATGAACCTCCACATCATTGACATTGTTGAGAGGATCAAAATTTTTATTAGCCAATGTTTCTTGACTGGCTTACCATTCCTGGGATGTTTCACCCAATCAAAAAGTTTGGTGACTTCTCCTAGCACCTAGGACTTCAAAACCACTAATCAAGCAGGAAAATATCATCTATGATTGGAAAGAAAACAGGGACTAAGTTGCTCTGATCCTTTAAGCTATAAGGTTAAAATGAACCAAAGTCATTAAGCAAACATAAAATCATTTCCATCTTGTGAATTTGAGGGTGGAAAGAATCATGGAAGTGACATTTCCCAGTATTTTAGTGCAGATGGATGAGGTGGAATTCAAAATTTCCCAAGAATCCATCTCTATCCAAGCAAAAACTGTGGGATAGACTTCTTTCCTTTCTTTAATTCCCTATTGTGTACATCTTTGGTGCGAGTTTCAAAAAGATCGGAAGCATCTTTTGTTCTAATCTATCTCTATAAAGCATCTTTTGTTCTCTATCTCAGTAATTTCTCTCGTGGACAAGGTCTGATCCCCGTATGTGTATATCCTTCATTTCTCTGATTAATAATCCTTCTTTTATATGTAAAACATTGGGCCGTAATTTACCTGCTAGAGACTAAAGCTCATGCCTAACCAATTGCATTGAACTGTTTGAAAAAATACTTCTTAACAGAGTAAATGTCCAACAACCTGTAACAGAAACATGGAGGGAAAATGCCTGCATGCATGCACATATATATAGAATCGTTAAGAAAATAAACCAGTCCAACAAAATTGATCATGGTTCAGCCCATAACCTGCTTTTGTATGTTTTGATGCACCAGAGTATGCGGCAACATGTTTCCACTCTTAAATCACATTGAAACAAGATGGGGCTTGTTAGATTCAAAAATCCCTGGTGATCCATTGATATGCCCCCCTAAATCAGGGTGTAGCCTTGCCAAAGTGTGGTAACAGATCAGACATACATCTAGTACTTTCAGATAACCATTGAACATGTAAACCTAACGCAAAAGCCAGACTGAACTTGAGTGTCAATGAGGGTCAAATAAAAGGGTATCCTCCTAAATGAAGTTCATGAGGGAAAAAAACAACTTGATACCAACAATAAAAGCAAGCCTTATAGAAGACATTCACTCAAAGATAGCTGAAGGTAGCTCTTGGAATAAAACAGGGAAGTAAGTTGTTCTCCCTCGCAGCATCCGTGCATCCACTAAAACAAGAAAGTGGCAGTTACACCAGAGTTTTAGGTGGCAAGATTCTAACAAAGATACTGACAGGGAACAAGGTGAAAGGAAATTTTATAACTATATTTTAAATATTTCACCATCTTGCAATTTACAGAGGCATCCAGCATATAACTATATGAGTTACAAAATAGGCTACACAGTTCTTGAATGGTTAGGCTAACAGAAAGGAATCAGAATCCAATGACACAATATGAAAGAAATCAGAGTAAAATTTTAAGTATCAAACAAGATGCAATGACATCATGATATTCAAACAGCACTCTATCAAAGTTTACAAAGATATGTGCTTAGAAATAACATCAGAAGTCCACATTCAGCATACCAAAAAACGATAACATGTATTCCAAAGTTCTGAAGAATCATGTTAAGAGACTGATGTCTATAATTTATTTCTTCAGAATCCAGGAATCAAGCATGAATCGCGATGTTGCTTATTTACATACTCCAATATCGAAAAAATATTGTACACAAATTCTCTAAGAAAAAGAAGTGGTGACAAAGAAAAGGTTTATAAAGCACTAACCACTTGAAGATGAGCCTGATTCACTATTGGAGCAACTAGGACTGCTACGTTTGCTTTTCTTATTGGCTTCATCTTTTTCTATCTTTATTGGAGGGTAACTTGAAATAGGAGGATCATTTCCACCAACAATATCTATATCTTCTTCAACAGTATCATTTCCTAAAAAACATCATGAATGAGTATTCAACTGGCAAAAAAATTAACATGCATAATGTGCATGAGATGCCTGGTATCTAGAGATGCGCAAAAGTATAGTAAAAAAGTTTACCTTTGCATGGTAGCAATGATGAATTGCTAATCCCAGGCTCATTAATAATCTTAATCAGAAAAACCACCGTGGATCAGACTTTTATTGAATGTTTCCAGAAAGAAAAAAAAAAAGAAACGTCAAAACAATGGCGGACAAACATATGACAGAAATATGGGTACCTCCATTTCACATGGTTCAGCTTTTGACTGGTTTTTCTGTTTCTCCAGTATATAATTATCCAAGAGTTTCCGTAACTTAAACAATGTATCATCACCAAGAGCATCAATATCAATCTCAATCTCGTCCTCACCAGTCTGGCCAGCATTACCACTATGCTCTTTTAGGAATTCAATAATGCTTTCAGGCAATTCACCCAGCAATGCCTCCAACTCCATGCTCAACTTCTGCTTCTCCCCATTAGACATGACGCGCCTGACAGGTTCTGGCTTAACCTTATTGTCACTCGGTGTAATTTTCTTCTTTTTCAAAGGAGGAGCACTAGTAGTTGTTTCCCTTTCTATATGCACATCAGTTCTTGATGGCATTGATTCCACGCCAGTGGTAACAGGAAGCTTCTTCTCTATAACTTTCCATCTAACTTCAAAGTGTTTACTGAGGGTCTCAGCCATGGAATGGACATCATTTCCAGGAGGGTTATACTTCATTGCATTTGAGAAAGTAAGTCGCACATCTGCAGCAAATCCCAGTGGACTCAAATATTCACCAGAAACAATCTTGCTCTTCACTGTACCCAAATCCATTGGATGTTTAATGATAGTAAAATAGTCCGGTATGTTCAATTTCACCACATCAACAGGAGTGTTGAAAATCCAACTGAACTGATGTGTCATCAAACGATTTAGTAATGCCTCACACTGTTTCATCAACATAGCAGTCGAAATACCCAGTGAAGCCGCCAGTGGAGCAGCTGGCTTCACTGGCTCAGAACGTGCTGGTGTAACCTTTTTTGTGTGGCCTCTATTTCGATCAGGAGGAGCCCGTTTCTTACTCTGTGGAGCTGATACTTCAAATGAACTATGGAGACCTTCTAGTGGAGGCCTCTTTTGGCCATCACTGCAACTCCTGATATCACTAGAAGGCGATAATAAAACTGTATTTGAACTCAGACAAACCACTTTCCTCTGCAGGATTCTGACCTGTTCAAGTTCCTTTTTCAACCTCATTTCCAAATCCTTCCTCTCTGGCCTTAACATCTTTGACAGTGACAAGACTTGTGATGGTACACCAAAAGAATCATAACAATCCATATTCAAACTAATGCATTTTCTCTTGGGAGCACAGGAATCTTCCGATGCTGTCATCTCAGTGTCGACACGTCCAGAGCTCCCAAACCCTTCTGATTCAGCCATGGTGTGAACAGCATGTCGAAAATCCGGAACAAAACCAGAGGAGTGCCCTTTAGAGAACTTCTTTGATTTCCCCATTGGTTGTGAAAGCCAACACTTTTTTGATTCCTTCCGTCCAATAAACTCTATAGGAACAGTCGGTGCCATAGAATTATCTTCCAATAACTGCACATATCATCAACTTCAGCTGTTTAACTTCTTATGTTTCCTCTGAATTCAACTTCAAAAAATTCATGCCAATGATCTGCTTCCAGTTCACAATTCCTCTACCACACACACATTTATTCAATTTCTTTTAACTTCAAGGAATCACGTTTAATAAATAAATAATTACTCTTGTTTTATGTCCTTTTTCTCGCAATTGTACTGAAAGTTTGAAGTTTTCCACTACAATTTACAGTAGTCCTCCTTTATTTATGAGCAGCAATAACAGATCCTCATCAAATCACACACTAATTGCAGGTGTCCCCAAACCTAAATTCATCTGAAGTAAATCTTCAACAAACGAACAATGATCTGATCTGATTCAACTCTCCAAAAACCCAAAAACAAAAATTAAAAAAAAAAAAGCTAAGAACCCAATCTCATTATCTCTCTCTCTCTCTCTAAAATTCAAACAAAAAGAGAATTTTAAGAAATTAAAGAACTTTATTTGAGAAACAAAACAAAATACTCACTCAAAAGAACCTAATAAGCTCCTTGAGCAAACAAAAAAAACCCATGAAATCGCAAACCCTAGATAGATCGAAATCGAAGCTAGAAATAAACGCATCGACACGAACACAATGTGACGGACACGCACACAGACACCCTAGAGCGAGAGAGAAAAATCAAGGCTTATTAATCAAACCAATTCAAAACCTGGATCTCCCGCTTTCGCCTTTGATTCCAACAAACCCTAGAGAGAGAACCCTTTCTCTTCGCGATTAAGAAAGAGAGAGAAACGAGAGACAGAGCTTCCAGAAGTGTGTGGGATTTGATGGGCTAGTTTGGTCGTCTATTTAAAGGCCCACTCGGCCTTATATGCCCGCCGCTATTTAAACAATCCTCACCGTTTACTTATTCACTCGATTAGATCTAATGGTTAATAACTAATAATTAATAATTATTTATACCACCGTCAAGTTCAGGATCTAACGGCTCCGATTTACTTTAAGCCGTTTCCGCGTAGATCGTGTTGGATTTTTGATATATAATTATCTCTATCAATACTCACAACAAAAACAAAAGCGCCGGCGTATATTAATAAACATATTCGCTGTACTATGTTAATACGTGTACGTTTACCCGCATAAGTACACGTGTAACGTTGTTGTTGGAGCGTGTGGATCATTGCTAGGTAAGGACCGTGGTTCATGTGGGAGAGAAAAGGTTTATCAGGGGTTGGTGAACACGTGTTTTTATTGACATTTTCACCGCCATGTGACGCGGCATGTGGAAGCTTGTGTTTCGCAGCTCCCACTGGCTTGACTTTTTGAGCTTGCTTTGCTTCGGAAACTTTGACCTTGTCACTTACACTTATTTACTGACTGAGGGGAATTTTTTTGGCCGGCGTGTATTGTCCGGTTACAAATTGGTAAAATAAATTGGAAATAAATTTTCGACAACCGTAGAGAGGGCAGTAGAAAAGGAAGGAGTTGGGATCTTGAGATTCTAGCAGTTAAGTTTGCGGCTATGTTTAAAATTAAAATTGTTACTTTATCTTTTGATATTTCAGATGGCTGCCTGAGTTCATTTATGACCGGCTTCAGGTAAGTAATTGCATCCACATTCCTATTAATCAAACCAATCCTTAGCTATAATAACGAAATAAAATAAAGTAAATCATAGTTGCTTCTTAATGACTGCTTGTTGCTGCAGTTGGTAGCCTATTTTTTAAAAAAAATTGGGGTTTTTTATTTGTTTAAAATTAATTTTTTATTTTTTTTATTGTTTTGATGTATTGGCATCAAAAATAAATTTTAAAAAAATAAAAATATATATTATTTTAATATATTTAAAAATTTAAAAAAACAACTACTGCCACAACTTAAAATATCAAACAGTCTTAATTTTTCATAATTTATGGCAATGACGAAGCCATGTAGGGTTAAAAAGAGGCAATTGCCTACTTAATGTTTTTTAAATTTTTTTATATTAGAATATTAATATAATAGCATGGTGATTAGGGTTTGAGGGGTTGACACACATAGAGACACAGGGGAAATATTATTGACTTGTATTTTAATATATATATATATATATATATATATATATATATACACATATGTGTGTATATATATATATATATATATTTTTGTTTTTGAGCCGATGTTCCCTGCCTCTTTCCCTTGTACAAATTTTTCTTCAAGTCCAATTAAGCAAGTAACTTTTTTTACTTTAGATATTTTTTTATTTTTTCTATTTATTTTATTATCTAATTTTAAGTTTATTTTTTTTAACTAGTTATTAAAAATATTAGAATTTATAATAATTTAGAAGTTTTGATATGTATAATGTTTTGAATCAATTAAAGGTGAGTGGTAGGCACCTGCAAGATTTTGAACAATAAATATTAATTTGATTATTTTGAATTAATTAAAGGTTATATAATTTCCAGTTAAATTGGTTATAATATGGAATTAAATTTTTTCACAAGATGAACAAACAACATTCTAATTATTATCGGTAAGTAAATATTGATATCTATAGAATTAAAATTATTTTAGTTTGAGATTGGCCCTTTTTATAATGTTAATTTTCTTGTGACGTTCTATAAAATAATCAGGATATATGATTAAGTAATTCATATTTTATTTTTTATTTTTTTTCATCACACAATTTGTGTTTTGCTGAAGCCTGGAGAAGAAGCAACACGTGCGTGCAAGCCTAATTTTAATTAGTGTATATTAGTTTTTTCTTAAAAAAGAAGAAAAAAACTATTTTTTTTGTAATTTTTTTTATTTTTAAATTGATTTTGTTTTATATAAGTTAATATATTTGTTTCGAATTGATTTCTAACACATATCCATATAATATAAAAAACTTTGGTTCCATCACTGATTTATGGGATTTTCTTCTTATATTTGAACATATTTTTAGGTTATGTACTTTTAGAGATAGGTGACGAATTTGTTTGATTTCTCCAGTTTTATAGGAAGAAATGCATGGCGAGTCATTGGATTATAGCGATTCAACGTCATAGATTCGGTGATGAGTTGAATTCACCACCATTGTAGGGTTCTTGATTGCAAGAAAAACAGGCACTAAAAGTCTCAATGATGTTTGTAGAATTGCATAGGAAGGAAGAGGAGTTTCAATTAGCCCTGTATAGCATGTAGTTTCAGTTTTGGAATTTATCTCCAACATTGGTTTTGAACATAAAGGTTGTCCCGCCATAGCTGAAGATAAATGGTTGACGATGGCCTGGTTAAAAAATTTACAAGTTGATCCTTTGTGATCCATAAGAAGGAGATGTGAAGTTTTTTTTAACTAAAACTTGACCCATAGTGAAAAATCAATTTTAATATATTTAGTTCTGATATAAAAAATTGAATTAAAAAACAAGCAAGTAGCTTCAATATTATTGCATCATAGTTATGGATTTGTTATTAAAAAGAGTAGTAGATGATGTAAAATGGATTTGCGTCAATGTAATTCAGTTGTTGAGTTGAAGAGTGATTTATATTCTAATTCAGCTGCCATGAGCAACAATGTGTTATTGCTTGCAACTCCAACTAATTTGAGTGGTTATGTGAATGATATAACATGTTACAGAATGTTTGAAAATATAATTACAGTTATTTTTAAAATGTTTTTTATTAAAATAATATTTTTTATTTAAAAAAATTATTTTTAATATTAATATATTAAAATATCTAAAAATACTAAAAAAATATTAATTTTTAAAAAACACAGAACATAAAAACAACCAGGTAATATTCGAATGTAACATGCATACATCTATGTCACCAACCTAGTCGACATCATTTAACCCTTGAAGAGGGTGATGTCATGTACTGCTGAAACGAATTCCAGAACTCACCATGGACTTAAGCTATGAAGGATTCGTTTGACAGCTTACTAGTAAATGTACTTGGTTTGATGCATGAATTTGTTAACATGGTACACATCAAAAGCAACGTCTGTACGAGTGAATTCCAAGAAATGTAAGGCACCAACTATGCTTTGATGGAGTTGAGGATTAGAAAAATCAAAGTTGTGTAATTATGCTTATAAGAGTTATAAACCCACTTGAACTAATCATTTGGTCCGTGAATTTGACAATTAACTATAATTAATTTGAATCGATAAAATTATAATTTTATTATATTAAAAAAAGAATATTATGATAATATTGTTTTAATTTTTCAAACCATTTGCATAAAAGTTAGATGCTTTTCTCTAATAAAAAAAAATCTTGCAAAAACAAACCAAAGAAGAAAAGGAGAGTTTCAGTCCGAGATGCCTTTCTTGTCCTTCTTTCAAATTGTCCAAATATTTTTTTTATGGCTTTTTTATTTTTATAGAATGAAGGACATATAATAACAAAGTTATATTTCTTTGTAAAAACAAATTCAGGAAAAGATGAATTATACTATAAAATTCTTTTGTTTTAATGGAATTTTATTTATTATTTTTTTAAAAAATTAACAACTGTCATGTAATTAAATAAAAATATTTTATAGCGCTCATCGCGATATAAATTAATATATATTTATCTTTTAACTTCTCAACTCAATTTTTAATTATTTTTAATATATTTTTTAATGTTAACCTGCACTTTTAATCCTCCGTATGTTTTATTAAACACAGGTATATATTTTCTAACTCGCAGCAACTTTATGGTGCTGCTGCTACAAGACGTTGGCATGGCTATAATTTATTTTTTTTTTTTTTAAATACGTTTGCAGGGAGTAGGTCAATAGACTAGATATTCTTTTTTATGATTTTTTAATTCGTTTCCATTGTTTTAGAAATAACATGTTAGTGTCCTGACCAAAGTTGACTGTTAATTTTTTTAAAAAAACATTTAATTAAAATTGTTAAATAAAATTTTAATTTTGTTTGTATTATATAAAATTAATTTTTATCATTACAAATAAAATATATTTTAGGCAAGAAAATGATTTAACTGTGAGAAAAACCAACAAAAGGACTATGTTGCATTTACAAAATAATTTAAGTGCAACAGTCGGAGCATATTATATAGCCATATCACATACATTCTAAAATTAAGAAATTAGAACTCAGTCCCTATATTTTTCATGGTTTTGTATTTAGTCTTTGTGTAAGTCCCCTAACTAAGTTCACTATTATTTTAAAAAAAATTCTAAATTACTTTTTTAATTCACTTTTAATAGATCTATATCTATATTAGATAGAAATAGAATTTCTTTTATTATAGATGAATGATAGTTTACGTAGAAAATAATTTAATTATGATGGAAAATCAACAAAAAAACCAGGTTACAATCACATATGAAAATACTGGGATTCAATATTATTATTTCTTAAAAAAAAAAAAGTAAAGGTATTAACTAACTATTTCATTAAAAAAAATAGAGATTGAATAATAATTTACTTCTCTAAAATCAATTGCATTTAATAATTTCAAACAGGAGTCATTGCAATTGCATAGAAAATCTACTTGGATCAAAACTAAGCCAAAAATATGTTTGCTTTTATGGTTCAACATACTAAAAAATATTAAATTATTTTTTTAAAACGTGTTTTAATATTTCTGATGTATTGACATAGAAAAAGATTAATGCATTATATACATATATGTATTGAATTCGAGTATTTAACATTATTTGGAAAAACAATTTAATTTTGATAGATATCTTGTAGTCCAGAACGATTGGTGTCCTTCTTCTCTCTTTTTTATTTTTATTTTTATTTTTATTTTTAAAAAAAGTAGAAGGGCAAAGGGGGTTATTGGACCGGCAAGGTGCACAGGCCCGTGCCATATCAACCCAATTTTCTTCCCGTTGTGACATGCTCCATCTTGCCACCATAGCTATGATCGATACCCATGCGCTTCTATTGTGTTGTATTAGCCCACGGGTCATTTTTTTTTAGTAGTTTTCTCGGGGCATGCATGGTAAGTGCATTGGTAAAATCTTTATAAAAATGTTAACATTAATTCAAAGAAAATAAAAATAAATAAATTATTATTTAACAATAAAATTAAAATAAAATCATCTATATATAACGTGAAAATGTAATTAAGTTTTTTCTTAAGGCTTCGTTCAAATTTATCATGATTACATTGTCATTGTAACTCTCACAAATTATTTTATTTTAAAGGCTTGATTTTTAATATATACGAGATAAATATTAAAAATATAGACATGAATAAAAAAATTATTAATATATTTTATCTAAAATATACATATCTTTTTATCAAGAGGAGTTAAGGATAACATAAAACAATAACCAAGAATTCCCTACAAAAACAATAATAACCAAGGTCATATATAATATTTTTTAAAATTTTGATGTAATTTGATTATTGTTGGATTCTAGTTACACGTGGTGTGTATAGAAATTAAGAATACAGGCATGAACAAAACAATTGAGAATGTTTTGATAAATCTTGATGTAATTTTATTATTTTTTATATTTTAATTATTGGTTCACGTGGATCTATTTTTAAGTATTTTCAGAGTTTTAACAGTAAAAAAAAAATACCAACAAGGTACTATATATAGGCTGTGACTGATTTAAAAAGATTATTTTTATATTTATGTGATGCATAAATAGGCATGTAATAAAAAATGAAATTAAGTTATTTTTAAAACAAATATAATAGTTTAATTTATTGACATGTGTTATGTATTATTATATAATTTATTTTTCCCTTTTACACAGTAGAAAGCTTTTAAATTTTTAGATGGAGGATTTTATAAAAAAATAAATAAAATTTGATATTTATTAATAAAATTCTCTTAAAACGTGTGATGATTTTCAAATTTTTAAGGTATTTTTTATCGAATCAAATATTTTGACATAGAATTCTTGTTTTTATGGATAATTATGAATATTATGGATTTGAAGAAAAAAAACAAAGAAATCAAGTCAATTTGTGATTTAACAATTTATAATAAAAATGCAATACATTTACTTTTTTTTAAGCGTGAAATTAATATTTGTCAAATGCAATTGTACTTCGTGTGAGCTTCAATCATGATTAATTAAGAATTATAAAAAGTTTCGCTAATATACTCGTAGCAGTGTATTTGCCCCTCATGGACGTGCTAGTATAATAACATTATTAACAGAGCAAATTGAACAAAACCCAGCTGACTTTGAAGGGGCCAAGGCCTGGTCCATAAATCGTCTAAGCAGCATTAACACCGCTTGAAACGTGTATTGAGTACGTGTCAAGCATGGGCCAGGCCCACTGATAACTTTGTTTTGTTTTTGCAGTAAAAAGGGTTTTCGAAAAGTTTTGATTTTTTTTAAATTTTTTTTTAATATATTGATATTAAAAATAAATTTTTTAAAAATAAAAAATATTTTTTTAATTTATTTCAAAATAAAAAAACAACTGCTATTATGTTTTATGATCTTGTATGGTTAGAATTTTCTCGTTGATCCTGAATCTTATTTTTTTTTTATTATAAGATTTTAAATTGACTTCTTATACATTGATATTGTTTTTGCCGAGACCGTTATTCTCAAACTCAACACTTAGATATGATGTTGTTAATAGACGGTTAAAGACGAGCTCAGTATTATTATTATTATAAATGTGTGAATTTACCACATTAATTACTACCGACATTATTCTATGTACTTAATCCATCAACAAATATAATTAGTATATTAATCATACAACCAATTATCGTTCAATAAATTACACTACATTCAGTACTTATAAAATTTACCCTTTTATAATCCAATAAAAAAATATTTCTATATTTTAATAAAAAAAAATTTACAAAAGGTACATCTACAGCCTCGGTGTCAAGGCAAGGCACGTATATAGATAGGGATAGGAGGACACTTCTTGGTAGGCTTGCTTGCCCATATAAAATTCCAAAAGCCGAAAGCCACTGCTGGCCTGCACACACATATTGCTTAGCTACCTGCTGCAGCATACATCATTCAGAGAGAGCATACGCAACCGAGACAGAAGGTTGTAGCCTCTCGTGGACGATAAAACGATCCCGTATACGTGTACGGCACCCTATCTGTAACCACCTGTCCCAGCCCGTGCCCTCCCTCTCGCGACAAAGAACACCTCACCCCACCCTCGTATACATGATCTCTCTTCGGCTAGCCTTTTTAAGCTTAAACTCTTACACAACAAATTAAAGAAAGTAGAAAACACAGCACATAAAAATACAGATAGCGAATAATTAAAGAGACGGTTTACTAAATAATATGATTGCAAGAAGCTTTACTTTCCAGAATGTTTCTCATCAACAAATATCTAGAGAGACTTGAAGAGTGAACACAAAACACCCAAAGAAAACGAAGATAGAGATAAGGAGAGAAGAGACCATCAGGGAGCAGTAAAAAAGTTAAAAAGAGCAAAACATCAGAGAAGCAGCTGGACCACCAAAAACTATGCACAATTTTAAGGTTATGATCATCACCAACATCATGTCCATGCTAAAGCCTCGGTTTAGGGTAATTAACAATACTGGTAGTACTACTGCTTAGGTCATAAAATATTGATAATATCATATCACAAGGTAGCGGCTTGCTGGCCTGGTTTCCTTGTCTTTCTCTTCTTTAGTTTAGCGGCCCAGACACAGAGCAGCCTTGACGTCTAATCTCCATGCAAAGCCACCAGTATCCATTCTCCACACATCACACGGCACCGTAATGATCGAACTCTTCTCCTTCCCGTCAACCTCACTCGTGTTATACTTCTGGTATTGCACCCTAACCCTGCACGTGAAAGCCTGGTGACCTCCTACTGACACCGTTACCGGCGCCTTCTCCTTTATCGCCAACCACACAAACACCTGATGATCTCCTCTCAACCCTTGGCCCACCATCTTCCTGTACGCCTCGTTTGTCCACGTAACTCTCCCGTAACCATCAGATATAAACCCCGGACACGTGTCCTTCTCCAGACTAACCCTCTTCTCCTTATCAGTACGCCCAAGACCATCCACATCCACCCACGTGTCGGTCACGCATTCAAGTGTCACGCATGAACCGACTATATTCATCACTCGCGGCATCACAGCTGCCCGATCTGCCGGCAAGCCAAAGCCCACCGACTGATTATGACCACCAGCATGATCTTTCACATTGCCACCAAAACTAAGCCACGTAGGCGTACCCTTAACTTGCTTTGGCGTGAGGGAACACAAACCTACTTCAGACTTAGGCTCTTTCGCCGGGGAATCTTTCCGGCCAGGTGCTTCCGGCAAGAGAGGCAAAGTTACAAAAGAATCAACCACCACCTTATTCTCTTCCCCTAAAACCTTTTTCTTTCTATTACTACCGCCACTACTATTACACTTCTTGGTATTACTACCATTACTGGTATTGTTGTACTTTCTCTTTCCTCTACCAGACCTAGGACTTGCATCACTCATTTCTGGCGACGATCCACCACCTGAAACAAAAGCGGCGGAGGAAGGGGCCGTGGACGGTTTAGGCGCTATTGGCCTGAACCTTAACATTATCCGGTCCACCTTGGACATGTCGTACGCTCCTCCACCACCTGCATATCTTGCGATACAACACCCTCCTCTACCATCCATCTCTCTCTCCTGAACTCAAAAACCTCCTTATTTTCTCTCTCCCTCCCTCTATCTTTTAGTTTTTCTTAAACGAAGGCACTAAATCCAAGGTGGTGTAGTGGTGGTGTTTTATAGGGACTGTAGGGATGACACGCACTAAGATGAAGACACGTGTGATGGCACTGTGTTTAACAGCGCAGGAAGGGGATTGGTTGAGGTTCATAACGTGGCACTTGTAGCGGTTTCCTGGGACCCACTAAAATGAAAAGATCTTTGACATTGGGCCTACCTGAACAACCAATTAGATCGCGAGAAGTGTTGAGTTCTAAGCTAAAACAGGGGCACGTATGTTTTTTGGCTTTTGTGCATGTGCAAGCTTCAGTTTTGGGGGCTTTATTATTATTAATTTTTTTTATTTTTTATTTTTTATTTTTGGAAAAAAGTATTTTCCTCTTCTGATAGTTCGAGAAGGAG
This sequence comes from Populus tomentosa, assembly GCA_018804465.1. Lineage (NCBI taxonomy): Eukaryota > Viridiplantae > Streptophyta > Magnoliopsida > Malpighiales > Salicaceae > Populus > Populus tomentosa. The sequence continues at coordinate 9,392,205 of CM031997.1, forward strand.
GACACGTGAGCCAATGGAATTTGGATAGAACAATAGAGACAGGTTTCTATAAATAGTAGAGAAGATCTTACCACGTGGACGGCGGATGTTGACCAGGATCTTTTTGAGTTAGAGGTTGACGTGAGCTTTGGGCTGTGTTTAGGGTGGGGGGGAGGGAGGCGATTCTTGTTCTTGTCTCTCTAATTGGTGAAATGGAAAATGACCGGTTCTTCTTCTCTCTTCAGCCTTCCTGGTTTTTATTATGTTTTTTGGTTTCCATTAGCCCTATGAGTATACTTTTTTGTGTTTATTTTTGCAGTAAAATCGTGATGTTATTTTATTTTTAAGTTAATAATTTTTTATATGTTGTTATTAAAATATATATATATATATATTATTTTAATACAATATCAAATAAAAAATAATTTAAAAAATAACTTCTATTATAATTTCAAATACTACCTTAATATTTATTAAAAAAACCCCGGTGGTGCTTGAAGAAAGTGGATTTTGCCCACCTTGCTAAAAAAAACACTAAATCTGTTAACGAAATCATCATTCATTAAAACTTAAAATTCTATTTATTATAATAGTTTGATAATAAAATTATTATTAACTTATAAAACTTTTGAACTAGGAATTGATAGCAAGATTATCTTTTCAATATAATTGCTTTTTTTTTTCAAATTATATAGGTGCATGTTAGTCTCTTCATTTTTTTTTTGGCACCATAGAATTAGTCTTTTTAATTTATTTAAAAATAATTATGTAAATTGTTCTTCTAGTCATTTTACCTTGGTTTTTTGGTTAATAAAAGGGACTAGGGGGCATTTTTTGTATTTAAGTATTTATTAATTATTATTTAAGAAAAAAGTTAAAAATAAATGCCACGCCTGGGCTAACAGATTAGGGCCACTAAACCCTTTCGACCAACACGTTTTGAGCTATATAACCACCAAACACCACTTTTCATTATAGTGTTTCAAAGGTTTCAACAGTCTCTTATTGATGGGGCGATGTGTGCACCATATACATCTCTGCTTTGGCATAATGAACTATTTTTTTTTTTTCCTCTTCGCCTTGAATTCCATGCTAGCACCTTCAAAATTTTAGACCAGTCCTTTAATTTTTCTCCTTAACATTTGGTCATTGTCTTTTTATTTTTTTATTTTGAATAATCTATAAAATTAGTTTTTTTTCTCAATTTCACCACCTTCTACATTTATAATATTTTAAATTTGGTCTCTAATCTTTTATTGGTATTTGTTTTGTCTGGCATCATTAAAATTTTAAATTTTTTTACAATTTTATTATTCTTTATTTTTTTTCTTGTCAAATTTGATTTTCATTATCTTGATTGTTTTTTTACTTTGATAATTTATTTTCCAATTTTACCCCGTTCATTTTTTTTTAACTTTCAATTTTGATATCCATTCTTTGAATTACTATTTGTTTTTTCTAGGATCATTTAAATTTTTTTTCATGATTGCATCCTTCTTAACCTTATGTTTTCTATTAAATTTGTTCTTCATTCTTTTTATTTTTATTTTTTTACTTTGATTTTTTTAAAATTGATATTTTTTTTAATTTCATCATTAAACATTAAAATAGCTGGGGATTAATCTTCTTAATTGAGACTAAATCTAGAATTACACAAGCTTTAAGCTTTGAAAATTATCATAAATTTAGAAGGTTTGTCCGAGTTTGCTTTATTTTTTTTCCTTGTTAAAATTAATAGTTTTTCAATTTCATTATTTAATATTTATTCAATTAAAAACTAAGCTTTATATTTATATTTATATTTTCTTTTTTATAAAATCTATCACTAATTTTTAAATAACTCAGGTTGTTTCGGGTCTTTTTATCTATCGTGCTTTGTTGAATTTTTTTTTGCTAATTTTTTTAAATTGATGTTTTTTTTTCAATTGAATACATATTTGGAATATCTTTTTGATAGTTTATAATTTTATTTTTTCAATTTCATCCCCTTCAATTTTTTCAATCTTTTAAATTTAGTTGACATTCTTTTATTTCTTATTTATTTTATTTAAAATAACTTTTTTAACAATCTCACCCTCCCTGACTTTATTTTTCCTATCAATTTAAATTACAAGTTCCCAATCCATTTTTAAATATAACAACATCATTATAAACACTCAATACTTGCACAAATCTATCGGTCCTGGTACTTTAATCATCTTATATTTAAAAGCACTACTCTGACATCCATTCAAAGAAGATTCCTCTGGGCATGGAGTTTAGAACACTATTAATCATGTATATTCTTCCTGCCATGCTAGCATCCTCCATTTCCACGAGGAAAGCCTATCACGGAATTTTATATATATATACGAGATAAGAGTTTTAATATTTGTAATTTCCTTATAAATCTCTCGCAATCTTTTTTTTTAAAGAAAAAGGTAGTCGATTTATCAAATTAATAAGCATTCTTAGAGATTGGCAATGTGTATAAACAAAACTACATAGTGTTTTATTTCCTTGCAATATATTTAATATTTATTTCTTAAAGGTCGGAAACAATGGTTTAAACAAGATTTTCTTAGGATTTCCTGTCATGATATTTTTAATTGCTCATTAGTTTATATATACATATACACTTAAAAGTATGATAATTATTGTTTTTTAAAATAGTTTTTATTTAAAAATATTTAAAAATAATATTTTTTTGTTTTTTAAAATTTATTTTTTAATATTAATATATTAAAATAATTTATAAATACAAAAAATATTAATTTTAAATAAAAATTTAAATTTCTTAAAATACAAAAACAAAACATTATGTATACTTTGATATCAACTTTTTTAAATGTGCCACGGAATTATTAAAACTAGACCCCAATTTAAAGTGGCTTAATTACAGATACGATGAGGTACTATATTAAAATTTTTCATCCACGTGGCCCTATCAAATCTACCCACGTGCTACCATGACACTGCCACAGGGACATTCAATCATTTCCGAATAAGTAAATAGAAGTAAAATTCTTTTATAGTTTTTTTTCTTAAGCTACTACTGTTCACATTAAGTCGGCTCTGCTTCCTTAACCTTACACCATCTTTGTTATCTGACGGGTCAAGGAGACAGCCTATTCTTTATTGCAAATTTCTTGTGGACCCCTGGAAATATTACTGGAACAATTGTAGCCGTCCGATCGCGGTCTAACACATGATTAAGAGGGTCCACCTATCGAACGTACATTAATTGACATCACCAAATCGTACGGTATAGATTTGTGAAAAGAAATGTAATGAGTGATTGCAACGTTGGGTGGCAGAGGCTGAGCCAGTGTTTCTGAATCTGCTGCGGATTGTATTATTGATATTGGCTGGGTGCTACGTTTCGAAAAATGAAAGCTTCATTCTCATGGAATGATTGGGCTGTGAAATATGGAGCGGTGCAGATCGCAGGTCAACATCAGCGCTCTCCCGACGGATATCATTCCCTCCTCCCCGCTGCATGTTCTATGATCATAGGCGCAATATTGTCGTATTGTTTTTAGGTGTTTGAAACCTAGTAATTACATCTGATATCGAAGTCGATCCGGTGAAGGAGACAGGTTTTAAGTTACATAGTTCTATGATCATAGACCATATATAAATATGAAATTTAAAATATTGTTTTAAAAAATATTATATTTTATATTAAAAAACTAAAATTTTATTTGTTCAATATTAAAAAAATATAATTTTTTTTATGGATATATATTAAAGGGCTTCAAATTTTATATTAAAAAATATTTTATTTTGTAAATATAATGTATATTTATTAAAGGGTTTCAAACCCATATTAAAAAAATAAAATATTATTTTAGTATTTGCAGTAAACTTTGAAAAGTGTTAATAACTAATTCAAAAATATATAAAAAATTAGATATCTAGCTAGGAGAAAAAACACATTTGAAATAAAAAACCGGGTTTTGTCGAGTCATCAATCAGGTTTTATAAGATTTTTGCTTGTCCAAATCTTTTACCTTACCAGATTAATCTAGTCATAGGTGGACAGAGCTCTTGGTTGTCCACGTTCTAGTCCGAGTTTAATTATTTTTAACAATAAAATATTGATTTTTAAATATAAAAAAATAATTTTAAATTATTATTTTTTTTAAAAAAGAAAGACATACCTTTCCTTTTCATCGATTATTTTCGTGTTGATGGTCCTTGGTCATGGTTCTCTAATTGTGAAACATGCACACATGAAATTCATGAATATGCTTCCACTACGTCAAACACTGACATATGCACCCTGCAGATGAAGGACAATAATCATGGCATTTACTTTGAAATGCCTTCTTTAAAACGACGTAGGATGATTGCGGAATAGTATCGAAATTTCGATCATGATATACCAATTCCATTGATGGGCGAACTGATAATAAATTCACTTGTCTAATCAATCCAATGCACTCATTAAATCACTGAATAATCATCTGATATAGATTTGTGGTTTGCATAATCCAGAATTTCAATAATAATTTTATATTAATTTATTAAAATCAATAAAAATTACACATTTATGTTGTTTCCTCAACTGCCGCAACAATTACGAATGCTCGTGAAGAGTAAAGGGATAGTGAGTGGATAATTGTTATGTTTTAAATTGGTTTTTTGTTTTAAAATATATTAAAATATTTTTTTTATTTTTAAAAATTATTTTTGATATTAATATATTAACATAATCTAAAAATAAAAAAAAATTATTAATTTAAAATAAAAAAAATTTATTATTTTTTTTAAATACTTTCCAATCATACTAGACACTATCTAAGTTTTAGAGTTGAAACATATTACTTTTGATAATGATTCTGTCTTGTAAATATATTAAAATAATTTTTTTTAGAAAAAATAATTAGACTATAGTGTTAAATAATCTGGAGTTCTGTTTTTTAAAATATTTATTTTTAAAAATATATTAAAATAATATTTTTTATACTTAATATAATCATATAAAAAACAATTAAAAATATAATTGAAGACTAAAAACTAAAAAAAAATATTAAAAAAAAAATTAAACCACAGTACCAAATGACGTTCATTGGAAAGTGTGTTTGGGTTAGGCGCTTCGATGGATGCAAGGATCCAAGTCTGAAAAACAAAAGAGAAAAAAAAAAGAAAAATATTACATGCAAAAAAGTAATAGGAGTCCCACCGCAAATTTATAAAAACCGTTGACCAGACTAGAGGGCTTTCCAGAAAGATTGCTGGCACGACCACCAATTTTTACTCATATATAAACCCTTTTAATTTTGTGAGGTTTTTATTATTGTTTTTGTTGAGCTGGCTTATTGTTTGTGCCGAGTTTAATATATTAGGATTTGTTTGAAATCAAGATAAACACTCTATTTTACTTTTAATTTTCTAGGTTAGTCGTTAATTTATGATTATTTTATTTTAGTTTAGTTTTGATTTGATTATTATTTATGTTGAGTTTGATATATTATAATTTGTTTGAATTAAGAAAGATTAAGCATAAATTGATACAATTGGTGCTATAAATAACATAATTAGGTAAAAATTAAATAAGCTAGAGTTTGTATTGGATTTTAGAATTAATTAATATAATTAAATAACATTATATTGCTCTCTTGCTAGGTCTCTAAAACCATCAAAATCTTTAGTTATTTTATTTGTTTTTGTATTTTAAAAATATTTTTAAAAAGAATTATTTTTTTTTAATGTTTTCATATTATTTTGATATATTGATATTAAAAATAACTTTTTAAAAATAAAATAATATTATTTTTATAAATTTATAAATAAAAAACACTTTAAAAATTAACACAAAATAAAAAATTATTATCATTATTTTTATTTTGATGTCGAGGAAAACATGCATAGCAGAATTCCTATCTCGAATCACCATTAGAAATTAAAAATAACGGATGTGACTTTACAAGCATTAATTTTATTTCCATGATTATTTTGAAAAAATAGTTCAAAAATATATTTTTTTTTATCAATAAAAACATCTTAATTTAAAATCTTAAACTAATTAAATGATTGATTTAGATAAATAATCATAAATTAACAGAGAGAAGCATGTTTTCTTTCTACTCACGGAGAGGCCCCTGTGTTGGGTTTTTTAAATTTTCAAGGAGAGCATGGTTCCATGATTACCTGATAGTCATTGAAAAATGGGATTTGATTGACTAATTCTCCTAATGGCATCTTATTAAAGTGAAAGTGACCTCACAAGATTTCAGGCAGACAAGATCATCTCTATGCGTCTCTTCCTTCAGAATTTCTGCCAATAGATTTAGGTTGCCTTTTATAAAGGGCAAGCCACGGCCAAAGCCAGGAGAAATGCATGCGAGCCCTTCGCCTTTTCTTTTATTCGCAAAGCAAAGAATCAACGGGGTCTTAATTCAGGCCGCAAGTCTCCATGATGCGAGCACAGTGTTTTCCTCTCTAAGTTGAATAATATCTAGGTTTCTTCCCCCTCCTTCCCCCCTTCTTCATAAAAGAAACACCTTCTCTCTTTATATATATATATATATATATAAAGGCAAATAAGTCAATGAAATAAAAATGAAGATATATTCCAACCAATATTACTTTAGCAATCTTGGCGAAGAAAATATCTTGCATTGAGAACGATGGGGGCACGTAGTTTTATCTATACGTACATTAATTCGCTTAAAACATGAAAAAACATTGACGTGTAGAGTCTCTACCATACACATGGCAGGCTAAGAGCAAGATCGAACTATTCGATGAATTTGGTCATGCATCAACTTTAGAGCTGGCCTATTAAATTGATTTTTTCCTAGAGGATAGGACGAGGTCGAGATCAACATTCGAGTTATTCTATGAATGTGCAGATACAAATTAAAATGCTCCCTTTCATTGCTGACGAAGAATTTCAATGCCCCCGTTCACTACACCACGCAGTGACAACGACTTGTCGTTGTTTATTGTTTTCTTGCCAGCAGGTCCATATACTGCGTGCATGACAAGCAACTCACAACGTATGGGAGCTCTCATTTTAGTCATATTTTTCAAAATGGACATTTATATGTGGAGGATATTTGGTTCTTCTCATATTGATTAAGAACCGTAAATCACGTAATCGCTTATTTGAGCAAGGCATCGCATCATCGATGTGATTTCCATTTGAACCATGACAAGGGCTTCACGTACATTGACATATTTGCCGAACGTGGCTGGTAACTCGACGCGGGAAGTGAAAGATTGCGGGTAATTAGCAAGTCGAGGTTGATGATAGCCGTTGTTGCTGCTCGGTGATTGGTAGGTTAATTAAGATGGTTAATAGGTAATGTTTTATAAGCTAAGGTCATCAGTATTTTATAAGTCGGGGTGGTTAGTAGTCAGCACCCGTAAAAAGTTTTTTTTTTATGATAAATAAAAAATTATTATATGTTTAAGTATTTTTACAATGAAAAATGATATAATAATATTTTAAAAATACAAACTATAAAATATATATGAAATATAGAGTGGAGGTTATGGAATTGAACTTGGTGGATTCATGGGGTATAAATAGTATATAAGTTTTATTTTTTTAAAAAAAAAGAAGTCGGAGAGTCATTTGGTCTTTACAAATTAATAAGATATTTTGAGTTGTATTTTTTTAAAATAATATATATTGAATTAATATAAAATATTAAAAAATGTGTGTAGGTCTATTCAGAATTGCGCCCAACACTGAAGAGCTAGTCAACATGCCCAATATATCAATCATAAAAAATATCAATCTTTTTTTGTGTGTTGAGATGCGCGTCCAACACATAACAAACTTTGATCTAAGTATATTCCTGAACCCATTCTTTGTTGGGTCCATACATTACATAGATCCAAGAACAGTTGAGTTTAGACAATAACCTTAATTTGCTCTACTAAAAAGTCTTTGATGTATTTTATAAAATTATTAAATTTATGTTCTCCCTTCTTCCAGTAGAAGTTATTTAAGTGTTTAGAAAATATGGATCACATATTTAGGCAAAAGTTGCATTCTATCTATGGGATAAAGACATCGATTATGTGACATGTCTGCCAATCCCTTATTAATTAAGAGAGCTATACACAAAAAAAAAAAAACACTTTAGTTTATTATATTAATTTTTTTACCTATATTGAGCTCCAAGGTTGGACCTCCCTCCCTTACAGGAGCATGTGCATCCAATGGAATTAGAACAAATCAAACACTATTCGAATATTTTCAACGTCAGGCCCCATTCTCAATGCTTTAAATAGTTTAATTCTAGCTTCGTTCGTAAACTAGTGTTGGCTTTATGCCACGTGTTGATGCCGGCCATGACTACACAGTAAACCTGCTAACCCTAACAAATCTAGGTTAGGTTTTAGGGCAATCCAGGAAGGGATTACAGAAGACTAGAACAGCGCTTTTAGGGCAAAAAAAGAGGAATTTAACTACCTTTGGAATATCTTCTTATCTGTATGCCATGATGAGTAAGATTTACGTCAGAATTGGACCCATTAACGCATCTCCTCTCAAGCTACCGCTAGCTAGCTTATAATAAAATCAAGGGAAAGAATCCAGTTTTGTATAAATGGGAAGGATGGGCGCTGTTTTTGCTTTCTTTTCTCTCGATAGTCGAAATTAGGGTGGCTATTAATGTTTCTCGGAAATTAATTTTTAAAAAACTATATTTTAAATTTTTGTGTATTTATTTATTATTAAAAAAATTAATTAACAAAAAATACTTTACAGCTAAAAAAAAATCTAACTTGTTTCTAAAAAAGTATTTTTAAAAAAAATTTAAATGAAAAATATTTTTTTGAAATTGATAAAAATTTAAAAATATCATATTATATGCTAATTATATCAAATTTGATTTTCTAACTTTTAATTGTTATATATATTTTGTTTTAAATATTAATTTTTTTAATTTCATCTCTTAAAATTTAATTTTTATATTAACTGTGATTCTTATTTTTATAATTCTTATTTGTTTTTTTCTTATTGTTTTTTTATTGAAATTTTTTATCTATTAAATTCAGTTCTTATTCTTTTGATTTGATTGTTACTTATTTTATTTGAAATAATTTATGAAATGTTAATTATTATTATTTTACTTCTTCATCTTTCATCTTTATTTTTATTTTTTAGATTTAATCTCTATTATTTTGATTATTATTTATTTTATTTGAAATGATTTATTAAATTATATTTTTTTTTCAATTTCATTCTCATTTAACTTTTTAATTTGTAATTTTTTTTATTATTTTAATAAACTTGAAAAAAAAAATATTAATAAGTTATTTTGCAGCTCATTTTTCATGATATAATCAAACATTATAAAATATTTTTTAATTTATTTTTTATTACACTATCCAATATTAAAAAATAATTTATTTTCTTAAAATTTAATTTTTTAAAATTTATTTTTATAAAAAAATATTTTTCAGCAAATAAGTGAGGCATGAAGAAAAAGAACGTGGAAGATTGGAATTTTTTATGTGCCAGAAAACAAGTCCTGAAGATATACTAGACCCATAAACTTGTAGTAGTCATTGCAATCACTGGTTACGCATAGAATAAGTGATTACAAGAACACATGTCATCAAATAGTTGATTGGCTTATTTTATTACTTTTTTCAAAGTCAGTCTCTTCTATTTGACTTTAAAAATTGCAATCAGTCCCGAAATAAGAAAAACAAAAACATTAGAAATAGAAATGTAATTTATTAAAGAGACAGAGACAAATACATACATATAAATTTATGATAATTTTAGTGTGTATTTTTATATTTTTAAAATATAAGATGCAGATAAGACATGTTTCTATAGATAATATTTTTAATTTTTAATTTTTAAATTATCATAATAAAAACCTTGTAATTTTAAAATTATTCAACTAAGAAATATAATGATAAAGATAGTTATTATTATAATTTTAAAATTCAATTTAAAGGTTTAATTCGAAGCAAAATTTTGATTACTGGTCAAGGCCAGAGTCATTAATTGTGTTGACTCAGGCCAACATAAAAATAAAAGTGATTGTTATCAGAATTTTAAAACTCGATTCAATAATCACTCAAGGACAAGGTTCGAGTCACGAGCGAGGTTAAATGTTGATCCAGGTTAATATAAAAACAAAAGTTGTTATTGCTATGATTTTAAAATTCAAATTAAAAGACTTGGGTCACGTGTCGGAATGGTAAATTAGGGTTGACCAAGCCAACATAAAATAAAAGATGAACATGAGTTAACATGGTTTAAAGACATGATTTGAAAGTTAAGCCGGGCCTTGGATAAGAAAGATGAACATGAGTTAACCTGAATCAATATAAAAATAAAAGTTATTATTATTATAGTTTTAAAATGCAATCTTAGGGTTGATCGTGACAAATCTGGGGTTATAGATCGGGAGGGTTAACATGGTTTTACCTGAGCCAACATATTGATATAAATAATTACTATCATAGTTTTAAAATTTGATTTGAAAGTCAACCCAAAATAAGATTTAGGTTATGGATCAAGAGGGTCACCTTGGATGACCCAAAATAAAATTCAAAACAACCTTATTTTGACCAAGATTTTTTTAAAAAAAATTAATGAATTTTTTGATTAATATTTTATCTCGGGTTGATGTGAATTTTTGAACTAGTCAAGTTATATTTTTTTTATATTTTTTAATTTATGCCAAGTCACCTGTTAGATCAATCATAGTTTTAATTATTATAATATTATTAATTAATATAACTCGAAGGGTTAACTTCTTGGTAAACATAAGACCAGCCCGAGCTACAATTGCTAGAGGCAAGCCCGAACATTTTTCTACGAGATTTCTTGCTAAAACAAGGGATCGAACCAACCTATTAGGGTTATTCAGTTAGAGGTGGGGGGTTTCAGAGTAAAAGTAATTTGAATAAATAGGCAAAATATGGGCCGGATCAAGCAACTATGGTGTGACGCGTTTTTAAATAATTAAAGCCCAAACTACTTGCTATCAAGCACTCCGTTTGGGGTCTTTTCCATAATTTACCCGTAAAGCCTAAAGAAATATAAACCTTTTGCGTTCAAAATTTCTACTTATCTAGGCCCCAGAAAAGTAATTTTTTTTAAAAAATAAATTTCAGAAAAATAAATTATTTTTTGATATCTAGTAGTATTATAAAAAATAAATTAAAAAACACTTTCTAGTATTTGGTTATGTTATGAAAAATAAACCGGAAAATAGCTTATTAATGTATTTTTTTTCAAGTTTATTAAAATAATAAAGAAAAAATATTACAAATTAAAAAGTTAAATAAGAATAGAATTGAAAAAAAAATCTAATTTAATGAATTATCTTAAATAAAATAAATAATAATTAAAATAATAAAGATCAAATCTAACAGATAAAAAAATTAAAAGATGGTGAAATTAAAATAATAATAATTACATTCATAAATTATTTTAAATAAAATAAGTAAAAATTAAAATAATAAAGACAAAACTTGATAGATAAAAAATTTAAATTAAAAAAATAATAAGAAAAAAATAAATAATAATCATAAAAATAAGGATTAAAGTTAATATAAAAATTTAATTAAATTAAATTTTAAATAATAAAATTTTTTAAAAAATCAAACAAAATATATAACAACCAAAAGTTTGAGGATTAAATTTGACATAATCAACAAATAATATGATATTTCTAAATTTTTCATAACTTCTGAAAATCGCTTTCCGTCTAAAACAATAAGAAAACACTTTCTTGAAAATCAAGTTAAATTTTTCTCTTACATGTAAGTGTTTTCCGTTGGCCAACTTTTCTAATAACAAACAAATACAGAAAAATTTAGAAAATAATTTCCTATAAACTATTTTTCATGAGATAAAAGCACCCTAAAAACTCAAAACTTTCCCTTATTTATTTTATTGAAAATCAAGTGAAATTTTTCTCTTACATATAAGTGTTTCTTGTTGATTAACTTTTCTAATAACAAATAAACATAAAAAAATTTAGAAAATAATTTCCTAAAAATTATTTTTAGAAAACAAACGTACCCCTAAAAACTCAAAACTTTCCCTTATTCCTAGTTATGTTTTATTTTATTACACATTATACTAACAAATAAAAAACGAGTTAAAAAGAGTTGGTTCAACTGTTGGTGTAAACAATCAATAAAATTAATTTATTTTTTAATCATTTGTTATAAGCTCAGTGTCATAGCTTAGTAATTAATGTGTGGAAGTAATATAAAATTGCAAGTTAAGATTTAGGGGTATTAAATTTTTTCCTCAACTAAAAAAAGAAGAAAAGTTAATATATTATTTTAAGCGTTGTAGAATAAAGTGATGCCTTAACTTATAGGTGCACACGGGGGCACCTATAAAGATGCGAGTTTGATATATGTTTTATATGATTTTAAACAAACACAGATAACTTATTATTTGTGTTTGTTTTTTTAATTTGAAAAAGGAGGGGCAGAAAAGGAAATCAATATGGATCAGGCATGCAGGCCTCCCTTGAGTCCACACGTCTATCTTTTTAAGTTAAGCCCAGGCCAATGCAATCGAGCTTTTTTTTTTTCTTAGCCATTTTGTTTTTTAAGGGGGCTTTAAATTTTAATTTTTCTTTAGGTTCATCATTTAAATTGAGATTTTTAATTAATTTTATTCTGCTGTGTTGGGTTGATAGATAACTTTTGTATTTACTATCATATAATAAAATATAAAATATAAAATTGACTAAGTGGAGTTTATACCCCGGATTTTAAATTTGACAAATTTCCTAAATATTAATTAAAGAGTTAAATTGTGATTTTTTGATAATTTTTTTTATATATTTTTTTCTTGTCCCATTATTTAATGGGAAGATTTTATTTCAATGATTAATTCAGTATTGAATTAATAATAAATTAATTTTAGTATTTTTTTATGATATAATAAAATGAAAAACTAACTTGATCCAATAAAGTTTCTAACCCGAGTTACAAGAATTACAATCTAGCAAAATATGGATACAAAATTTTGAAATTTAAACTATTATAAGAAGTTTAATGATAATATTCTATTTAGGTATATTTTCTTCCGTTTCAAAAACTTTATGTTGAACCCTCAGCGGAAGCGCATGGATAAACTAGTAGAATTTCTATATTATTTTCACGGAATTGACGTTTTTCTTTAAGAATCATCTTAGAAAATGCCAGTGTGTATGAAGACAAAAAAAAAAAAATAATAAGTGCAAGTAAAGGGTGGAACTTAAGTTCAAACAGATAGAGAAGATTTTATTCAAGTTGTAGACTTGTAGTAGTAGAGTAGAACAGGAGGGCACACATCTATCCATGGAAATTAAAAACAAGCGATGAAACTCGTGACTTAGAGGCAGGATGATGATCCCATAGGGTGATGGATGACGATATTTTCATAAGCATTCAGGGTAAGAAAATCATCTAGTGCAGGTGCTGTGCATTGCCTTGCGAAAATCTTGCAGGCCTCCTTGTACCTTCCCCTCTTGAACTTCTCTTTCCCGACTTCCCTTTCAATCCTAGCCATTTCCTCCTCCACCACTTTCCCGAACAGATCATTGTTAACTCTCACTCCAAGGCCATCTCCGTCAAGTTCCACTCCATATTTAAGCCATTGCCAGTTCTGAACTCTGCTGATTTCTGCAGTGGCAGCATCTTCCATGAGGTTGTAAAGAGGGACCGAGCCAGTTCCAGTTAGCCATGCTGCTAAGTACTGGATTCCTACACGGGTGTTTAGGCGGAGACCTTCCAATGAACGGGACCCTCTTGGCCTCTGTAAGAGGTCTTCCTCTGTTATGGTTGATGCATCTTCGCGCTTCATGGATTGGATCTGGTTTGGCGTGTTTCCCATGTTGTCTGAGAAGACTTCCATGCAAGCTGGGATAAGTCCAGGGTGGGCTGCCCATGTTCCATCATGTCCTGCTCGAACCTCTCTCAGCTTGTCCTTTCTCACGAGTTCCAGTGCTTCCTTATTCGCTTCTGGATCGTCTCTGATTGGAATCTGAGCTGCCTGTTTGATATTTGAGAGATAAAACATGGATGTGAAAATTTCCAAATTTTTTAAAATAAGATGATGCATGCTGTATGATGCACAGAATAAAGTGCCACGTACCATGCCGCCCATCGCGTGCACACCACGCCTATGGCATGTCCAGATGAGGAGATCGGAGTAACTCTTCGTGAAGTGCTGAGTCATGCCAACTTGAACCCTGTCTGGTAGCAGGCGATCTGGGTGAGCCTGGAATGTCTTGACATAGCTGAAGATGTAATCCCATCTTCCGCAGTTCAACCCAACAGAGTGATCCCTTAGTTCGTGGAGGATTTCATTCATTTGGAAGACAGCTGGAAGTGTTTCGATCAGGACAGTGGCCCTGATGCTTCCCCTTTCAATTCCTGCCATCTTCTCTGCTTTCTCAAACACACAGTTCCATATCTTAGCCTCCCTGCCAATAATGCAGATCATGTAACCGTGTTCAGTTCAGTATGAAATCATGTCATGACCATTGGTAATACATATAGCGTCGTCGATCGTTGTTCTAAAGGAACATTCCACAAGGGAACCTTCCAACGAGTGATGACTATTATTGAGGTGCGAGTTCTTGAAGATGGGAAATCGAGGCTGAAACAATCTGCTGAATTAATTGATGCCTTTCTGTGAACTTCCAAAGATCTTTCAGATTATTCTCAAAATTAATTGCAGAAAAAACTTCGAAGTTATGATTGCTTGACAATTTAGCTACTCTATTATCTCAGATGAAAGATTACCTTGAATTCTCCATCTTAGGGAGATAGAAGAAAGGCCCGAACCCTGCACCCTGAATCCGACGGAATGCTGCATAGTTGTGGTAAAAGTAAAGGCCAAAGTCCACAAGGCAACCAGTTGCAGGTTCTCCATCAATGAGAATGTGCGCCTCAGGTAGATGCCAACCTCGTGGGCGGACAAACAACTTGGCTGTCTGGTTATTCAGTTTATAAACCCTGTTCCTGACCTTGTCGTGAAAGGTAATAGTCCCATCAACAGCATCCTTCAGGTTAACTTGTCCTCTCATAAGGTTCTCCCAACTTGGTGACAGTGCATCTTCAAAGTCAGCCTACCAAAATTTACTAGAATTTTAAATTGCACAAGTTTAAAGGACATTAATCATATATTTTCGTTCTTATATTGCTTCTTGTTGTCCTGATTTATCGCTAGCGACTTTTACTTCTGCCTGATGCATTCAAAATGGAGATAACTGCAAATTGCAGAAGTGAGTTTTCATTTCTGGCTGAAAATTCATATATTTCGGAGCTTCCTACATGATCATGCATTCAATCATTCATGGATATTACGTTTTGAAACTAGTGGCTTTCGACGAATATTAAAGTAGAAGTACTGCCAAACTGACCATGAAAACTTTAGCTCCAGAATTGAGGGCATTGATGATCATTTTTCTCTCCACTGGACCTGTAATCTCCACCTTCCTATCAGCAACAGCTGGAGGGACAGGTGCACATGTCCACTCCTCCTCCCTTATGCACCTTGTAGCTGGATCAAACCCTGGTAGAGCCCCCTCACTGTACCTCCTTCTGGCTTCCTTGCGACACTCCATTGCATACTTGATGCGGTTCCTAAACTCTCTCTGCAAATCAGCAACAAATTGCAAAGCATCCTTGGTAAGGATCGCTGCAAACTCTCCATCATATCTGCCCCTGATTTCAACTCCTTCAGGAGCATCATAGCCAGACTTCTTCATATCGGGCGGTGCATGGTGATTCTCAGAAGTTGCAGGTCCCATTATTGATCTGACTGTTTTTTTAGCAATGCGACTCTTTACTGTATGGTTTTTAACGTGTACGAGAGTGTTTCAAGGGTAAACTCAAGAGTAGAAATATATAGAGGGAGAGAAGAGGCAAGTGGATAGGTACAAGGAGCATTATCGTTAATTCGTTATGGCTTTATGTGCGTAAGATTTGATTAAACGTGACGCAGGTTTTTGATAGAATGAAGGGATATGAGGATTGATTTTGGTGTTTGTGCCGCCTGCCTCGGGAGGTGCAATTTGTAAGATAGATATGGTGGTGGAATGTACGGGTAATTGACACATAGCGCTTATATTTTTAAAAATATTTTTTTATTTAAAAATATATTAAAATAAAACATTTTTAACTTATTAAATATATAAAAAAGTTAATTGAAAATAAATAAAAAAATTAATTTTTTTTAAAAATATTTTTAAAATACAAAAACAAATAAACCTTCAAAAGCTAGTTGTTACTCCAAATCTTTAAAGTATATTTAACAATATGGTAGTGATTATTTTTAAAAGTGATTTGTATTTTAAAATAAATTAAAATAATATTTTTTATTTTATAAAAATTATCTTTCATATTAATACATGATTAATAATATATTAATTTAAAAAAAATTAATTTTTTAAAAAAATATTTTCTATCTGTAATGTAAAACACTGCCTTTATACTGTTTGTCTTTTTCTTTAAAAAACATTTTTTTATACTGTTTTGTTTCAAATTGAGGAGGAGGAGAAGAGTGGAGACATGATGATAATGGTGAAGGAAGGTGGTGGTAAGATAAGAGTAATGATGGAAAAAAAAGTAGTGGTGAGATGACGGTTGTGACATAACGGCGACAACAATGACGAAATGGATAAAGCTATTTGAAATTTACTTAAAAGAACAAGTTATTTCATACAAGCAAACGGAAATAAAGTCCCACTTGGCATTACCTCGGGCCCAATAAGACGGCAAAAGCTGACGGGCAGATGTGAAGGGAAATTACGAAATGGAGGACTTTGCCATCACATTGTTTATTGTCAATGAAAGGAAGCAACAAATGAGGATGAACGAGTGATCTCGAAGAAAATTGTTATAATGAACTGTTGTTTACTTACTTATACTTATATAAATTTATCCTATCATCTCTTGAAATTGAAAACACCATAATTATAATTATATTGTTTTAAAATTTTATATGAAATAGTCATACTGTCATGAAAATTGCCTTGTCTTAACAAAATTTATTACTGTATGTTTAAAGTATGGTTATAATTGTTTTTTAAAATATTTTTTATGTTGAAATGTATTAAAATAATATTTTTATATATTTTTAAAAATTAATTTTTAGATCATCACATCAAAACAATATAAAATATATAAAAAATTAAATTTTAGCAAAAAAAATTAAATTTTTATGAAACACGGTAATGTTATAATGATTTTTTGATAGGAGAGTTAGTTGTTTTTTTTTAAAACAAGAATGATATTTATGAAATAAAAAATAAATATGTAAAACAGTATCCAGAAACAAATTGTTTATTCTTGAATTTCAATACATCCAAATTAACTATAATTAGGTTTTGAAACTTAATGGTTAAGGTGAAAATTTATCAATTAACCATAAGTACGAGTCATTAAAACAATTGGTTCACTTGAAATAATTTTTATTTTTTAAAAAACATATAATTAATCTTTATCTTGAAATTACAAAAAAATATATTGTTCTTAACTCAAAATATATTCTTATACATAAAACCCACTAGCTTATTTTTTGGAAAGCTACGAGCACTTCAAAAGTTTAGGCTGATATAAAAAATTATGTTTGACTTTTGTTTAAATCAGATAAAGTAAAATAAATAAATTAAACTATAAGTTCTATTTAATTTCTCAAGTGGTTCAAATTAATTGAATGACAAAAATAGAGTGTTAGAAACATAAATATATAAAAGATGCTGAGGAGATAATATATATATATATATATATATATATATATATATATATATAGAGAGAGAGAGAGAGAGAGAGAGAGAGAGAGAGGGGGGGTCACCACTCTCCAGTCATCTGTTATGAAAGCAAGAAAACGAGGCCGTTTGTCTTTGCGGTAGCTGCTGTGTTTTTATTCAAACGCATATAATATGGTGTTTGGTTAATATATAAAGCTACAGTTTGGTTCATGGGACCCACTAAAGATGAGGTTTAACCTTAGGTTTTGGCAAAGCAATTTTTTCAAGCTTCTCATCCAGCCTCATCCAGTGTTCTGTATTTTTACGTTTCACTCTCCACTCCACTGTTCACTTTTGCAAAGTGAACAATGAAGAACATATCCACTGTCGTTCCAAGCCTTTTCAAAACTCACGGCAAGCAACTCCTCACCACCAACAACACAAAAGGCTCCCATCCTCCAGCTGACAGCCAACAACTCCTCCCCTCTTCACCGTGGTCAGCAACAACAACCACTATGTATGTACTAGTAGAACCAACTCCACCTTCAACCAAACCTGATCTGGCCAAGCCGTTATAGAATCTCTTTCAGTAGCTCCTGCACGCGGACCTCCTCCTTTTCGCTAGTTGCTCTTCTTGGTCACAACCCCCTAAGCTATTGATAGAACCCATCTAGAAATAATAGAGGTAGGGAACAAAAATAATATCGAATCTTTATGCTAGTTTTTTCTGTTTTGCAGGTCATTGATGGGATAAAAAAAAATATCTTCATTTATATTGTTTTTCACACTTTCACAACAGATATTTTAAGTTTATTGTGTTTAGAAAAATGTTTTTAAAATATAATATTTAAAATTTTTGTATTTTAGAAGCGTGATGTTAAATATATCATGTTTTTTTTTAATAATAATGATATTTATTAAATTTTATGTTTATAAATATAATATAATTAGAATATGCTAATTAATTAGCATGAACATTGGCTACACTGTTCACGTGAAGAGTATAGCCAACTATACTATTTTGATCGGACTGGTTCTGGCCAGACCGGTTCCGGTTCAAAGCTTAAAATGCATTGAATCAGGTCTAACCTAGTAAAATAAAAATTATTTTTTATTTTTTAATTGTGTTTTATTCAAAAAATTAATGTTTAATATTATTCAATGATAATACATAAATTAAACAGACATCACTTGATGATGTAACATTTGCAGAATTTGATCGCAATTCCAATTTTGTTCTTGATGTTATTGTGCGCTTAAGAAATCAAAAAAAACTGTAATCCTTGTCGGATGTATTTCATACATTATGAAATTTTAGATATTTTAATGGAACAATAAAAAATATTTTATATAAAGTATTATTTATTTCATGATGTAATAGAAATAGTTAAATCTACAACATTTAAATTAAAAACCATATATATATATATATATATATATATATATATTTAAAATTATTTTATAACCTCAATTTCAAAAGCATTCTTAACCAAACATATTAAACCACTTTTTATTCAACCTAAATTTTAACCACAGTTTTAACTAAACATTTATTTTTTCAAACCAACCTCAACTAAAAGTACTTTTTATAAAATATTTTTTTTCAAACCACAACCACAACAGCTACCGCAATACCAAACACACTTTTAGAATCGACTCAGTTTTATTTTTTAAAAAACCTAAGAGAGACTAGTCAATCACCGTGCATTAAGACACTTGTTACCATGGAATAATATTGTAAAATAATCGTTTTCTTCTTCTCAAACAAAATTATTTAACTATTTATTGGAAGTAAAAAGATTTTTTTTATAAGATACGTTTGTTATTATTATATTAATCAAATACAAAATGGTTCTTAATATTTTAGATATACAGTAAAATAATTTAAATGTTCTTAAAAAAAATAGAAATGGGATCCTAAGGCTTTTTATTTTTTTAACTTTTTCATTATAAAATGAAATGACTAAACTATTCTTGAAAAAAAAATAACTTATAAGGGTTTTTTTTGTATTTTTATCATGAATTTTTTTATTATAATTGATTTGAATGAGTGACAATTTAGTTTTTTTAATAAAATATAAATATTAATAAAAAAATAAAAGTGGTTGACACATGCTATCAAGTGAAAGATGCTTACGCTTTTTAGGTGGCATGTGCGGTATCTCCTGTCAATTGAATGTCGTCTTCCATGATAATGTTAGAATCATCTTGTATTTTTTTTTCTGATGGTGAAAAGTCAATACACGATAGAGTAATGATTGATCTCTTGTTGATATATTTTTCTTTCTCTCTATTTGTTATCTCCCCTTGGATGTCACATTAACCCTTTCAAGAAACAAATGTGTTATGTTTGTTTGTATTTGTATTAATTTTGATAATTTTTTTTATTGTTGTTTATTCTGTTTTTAATGCTTTTTTAAGTTGGTTTTTTTCTTAATTTTATTTCACAATATTTTATTTTATTTGATTTTTATATTCAATTTGATTTTTATTTTTTTGATTATGATTTGCTTTTTTAATTTCACCTCTCAGCATTTTATGTCATTTAGTTTTATATTCAATTTAGTTCCTTTTTCTCTTGATAGTTAATTTTTTATCATTTTTTTTCTCTATATTATTTTTTAATTTAGTCCCTTATTGTTTCCTTTCATCTAGTTTTTATACCTAATTTGATCCTCGTTGTTTAGATTTCTGTTTATTTTTTAATTTTGGATAATTAAGAATTTTGCTTTGTGATTTTTTTGTGTTTGTTTTTTATGGGGCAATCTCGGTTTCATGATTTGAGTCACGAGTTTCGATAATCATCTCGATTTAACTTTGGTTTTTTAAGGTCCTTTAATTTTTTTTTAATTTTATCATTTGATATCAGGTTACCAGACCTTGAGTTTCGTAATTTTTTGTATATTTTTATGAGCTTATCTTGATTTCATATAATGGGTTGCGAGTTAGTCAAATTAACTAGGTTAACCTATTTTGTTTTTCAATTTTGCTTTTTATAATTTAGTTTGCTTGAGAATTAACTTGAAATTGTTTTATTTAACTTTTATGTGTGTAGTTATTTTGGTTTCATAACTGGACTATAAATTTATTATGTTGACTCGAGTTAATTTTTGATGTTTTATTTTAAATTGTTTTTCTTCTTCTTTTGCCTTTCAATGTTTATTTTGTTGATAATTAATTTTTTTATTATTATTTATGAGATTATCTCATTCTCATTTTATTTTAATTTTATTATCGAATATAATGGTTAATAACTTTTAAAAATATTTAGAAGATATTTTTTTATAATATCAATAAAAATTTATTTATTTAATGATTAGTCAATAACATTTCTCATGGTTGTTGATTTTTTTAAATATATGATTAAATTAATCAAAAATATTAAAACTATTCAAATAAATAACTCGGATTTTAAAATTTTCTTGCTTCTTCATTCCCAGACTTTATTTTTTAGTTGATAAAAATTTGGCATGGCTTTTTTATGTTTTATTTTAAATTATTTTTCTTCTTCTTTTGACTTTCAGTGTTTATTTTGTTGATAATTAATTTTTTTTTTATTTATAAGATTATCTCATTCTTATTTTATTTTAACTTTATTATCGAATATAATGGTTAATAACTTTTAAAAATATTTAGAAGATATTTTTTATAATATTAATAAAAATTTATTTATTTATTGATTAGTCAATAACATTTCTTATGGTTGTTGATTTGTTTAAATATATGATTAAATTAATCAAAAATATTAAAACTATTCAAATAAATAACTCGGATTTTAAAATTTTCTTGCTTCTTCATTCCCAGACTTTATTTTTACGTTAATAAAAATTTGGCCTGGCCCGCAGCTTTGCACGGCCCATCTATGTGGTCTTTCACTCTTTCTCTATATAATAAAATATTCCAATCCCAAGTCGAGACCAAAACCACCACCGCCGCACAAAGACGCGTAAACGTGGTTTCCATCCTGAACTCTCTTTTTTCATCTCTCTTCTTCGCTTCCGATCAAAGCGGCTTTTGCTTCGGTGTCTCTCTCTGGTAAGATCTGTGATTACCTGTGTTTTTTCAACGAGAGACACAGTCAAAACCAAAAATAGAAAAGAAAAATGACGATCTAGAGTTTCGATTTGTGATTTTTCCAACGAAACTCGTTTTTTTTCAATTATTTTGTTAATTTGCTTGCAAATTGTTCAAATACTTGTTTGTTTGCTTGATAGATTCTGTATACCCAGGGTTTTGTTTAAAAAAATTGATTAGGGTTTGTGTTTGGATATCTGTGAAAGAAGCTGTTTTGCTTGTTTCCTTGTGATTTTTTATATTGAGAAGAGTTGTGTGTTGTGGTTGTTAATAATATGGCGGCAGGGCGGCTCGATGTGTCTTGGAGAAGGGGTGGTGGCGGTGGTTATTTTGATGAGTTGAGGCGGGGTGGTGATCGTGGTGTGGTACGGAAAAATGGGTATCATAGCTCAACAAGAGTGCGCAGTTTTGATTTTAAAAGAAGTGGGTTTAATTGTAGAGATGAAGAGCGACAGTGCGGGGAATTATGGCAATTTAATGCCTTTGGTGACTCCCCGAGGTATGAGGAAGGTGAGATATCAGGGAATGAAGATGGGGTTCAGTTGCCTCTAGAGAAGAAGAGGAGGTTTTCTCCTGTTGTATGTGACGCAGAGGAGAAGGAAGCGAGGATTTCTTTGAAGAATAGGGTTTTTCAAAGGAGCAGTACTCAGGGTTTAAATGTTGTTTCAGACGAGGATGTCGTTAAAAGTTCTTTCAAAGGAGGATTGGAGCTTGTGGTAGATGAGGATCGTGTGGATGGAGGATCAGTTGATGGTATTGAATCCGAGTATCCAGCTCCTCAGTCTGCTTCATTGCCTCCAAAGAAAGATGGGGGTTATGGCCAAGAGCAAGACCAAGTGGAGGAGGAAGAGCTTCCCAATGCACGGAATATAGCCATGTCCCGGTGGGCATCTGATGATGATTCTCCAAGGGATACCACTTTGGTTGATGATGAAGGCATGCATGGAGAAATTGTGTGCAGAACAAACTCCATTGAGAGTGGGGGGTGCCAGAGAGAAGTCTCAGATAGAGATAGATCAAGTTCACCTCAGTCGGATGAAAGAGGTTACAGCATCAGCTTTACTTCCGAGCACGAATTGCAAAATGATGCCATGGATGTTGATGATATAGGGGATGAAAATGCCAGTGTTAATGATATGGAGCAAACTGATGGTTGGATTGATGAGCCCACAACTACTACCCAAAGGGGGATTAATATGCTAGAGGGTTGTAGAAGTGTTTTCAAGTATGAAAGACTCAATGAAATCAACGAAGGAACCTATGGTAAAGTGTACAAAGCCAGGGACAAGAACACTGGAGAATTTGTGGCGTTGAAGAAAGTGAAGATGGATGTTGGAAGAGACAGGTACTTGGAAGAATATGGTTTTCCCCTGACATCATTGAGGGAGATTAACATTCTTATGTCTTTTGATCACCCTTCAATTGTAAAAGTTAAAGAAGTTGTGATGGGGGACCTTGATAGTGTTTTCATGGTGATGGAATACATGGAACATGATCTCAAGGGGGTGACACAGGCAATGAAGCAGCCTTTCAGTACAAGTGAAGTCAAATGCTTAATGCTACAGCTTTTGGAAGGTGTCAAGTATCTTCATGATAATTGGGTGCTTCATAGGGATTTGAAAACATCAAACCTTCTTCTCAACAACAAGGGAGAGTTGAAAGTATGCGACTTTGGGATGTCACGCCAGTATAGTAGCCCATTGAAGCCATATACCTCTCTGGTGGTTACTTTGTGGTACAGGTAAGCTGCATTTTACATGCTTAATTTATTTTGTGCTTTGAAGTGATGTCTTGTAATGTTCTGGATCAGGGTAACCAGATGTTTTAAACTTATCCTGTGTTACTTTTACATTGCAGGGCACCTGAACTTCTTCTTGGAGCAAAGCAATATTCAACAGCAGTTGACATGTGGTCAGTGGGTTGCATAATGGCTGAAATGTTGACCAAGGAACCCCTATTCACAGGGAAAGGTGAAATTGATCATCTGGACAAGGTATTTATCAACTCCTGCTCCTGTTACTTTATCCATTTGATTTTTTTAAGATCTATTTTTGTAGTTCTCCTCTTAATTAAAAAAAAAATGATTGCAGATCTTCAAAACTCTTGGAACACCAAATGAGACAACTTGGCCTGGGCTATCAAAATTGCCGGGGGCAAAAGCAAATTTTGTTAAGCAACCGTGAGTATCTGTTTTGTCTGTCCTGTTAATTATTTCTCTGTTTATTTTTTTTGTTTCCCTAAAATATCCAAAAACTATTAGCCCAGACATCTTATAGATACTGCTTTCTTTTCCAGGCATAATCAGTTACGAAAGAAGTTTCCTTTCACGCCTTTCACGGGATCTCCAGTTCTCTCTGACTCGGGATTTGACTTGTTAAACAAACTCCTAACTTATGACCCAGAGAAGGTAATTGGAGTGCACATCATCCTCTGGGATTTAAAATATATTATTGTTACTGCCCCATGGTTTTAAAATATTATTGTTATACTAATCAGTTTTGCTTATTGCTAATGCAGAGAATAACAGCAGATGATGCGCTTAATCATCCATGGTTTCATGAGGTTCCTCTACCAAAATCAAAAGAATCCATGCCTACTTTCCCCCCTCAGTATGCAAAGAAAAGGTAGCTGATCAGACTGGATGACTCGAAGAAATACACAACTGAGAAAAAGTTCTTGAACCTCTTGCCTTTCGTTCACTATTTCCCAGAATAGTGCTTCGTGTTTTGTAGCTTTTTCTCAACTTGTACTTTGACTCCTTAGGCATAATCGAAGAGCAATGAAATGCCTAGATTCCTGGAGAAGCAGTGAAGGAAGGCAGTACCAGATGTTATCTGGCATGTATTGGTACATATCATCCTCTGGGATTTACAGCCTTCTTTATAATGATCCTCTACCCTCTTTGACCCACAAGGTCCTGAGTATTGACCTTTTTTCTTTGTCTTTGATTGTTCTGTTCTCTTTGAATCAGCTTGAGTTCTGAATGAGTGCGCAAATATTCTCAACTGAGTTAATTGATTAGATCTAATTTTTACATTTATTTTCATTTAATGTTAAACTGTTATTCACTCATTTTCTTGAATATTCACACTTTGTTTGCAAGAGATAACTGGTGTAAGACAATGGATTGGGGCTCTGATCTTTCTGGCTGCCTGCAAGGTACCTGATATCTTACTATTAACTAATCTGGTATCTTTTGTTTTGATCTAAATTAAAATTTTTCCCAACATTCAGTTGATTCTACTGTCACGTTGACTCTTTTATGATCTCATAAAAGACAATAATATATTTGGTATGGCTGCTTTACATTTCATAGCCAGCTTTCTGCTGATTAAATTCAACACAAGAAAACCTTTTTAAGTTTTTCCGTTTGGGTTTATCAATTCATTTTCTAGCTAGTATAAGAATAAAAAAAAGTAATGACACGCTGCTGTAGCATTTAGTTCTCATTTGATCGGACAAAAAAGATTTATCATGTAACTGGTGAATTTAGTGTCCTTTTTGAAACAATAGGGATTCATATCATCCTTATTGAACAAATGGTGGTGCATATACTTCTCAGTGCCTCACTGATGTTTTAGTAGTTGTGTTGGTTTTTATAGGTCTACAAGTTTTATTTTTTTGACCAATGTCAACATCACAACATGTGGGTAAAATGTTTCTGATGCTCGTGTTTTGCTTGTTTGCTCGTTTTATTGATTTGATCCTTGTAAACTTCTGAGTTACCAGCTACCTTTTAATGATGCCTGCTGTAGAATTTGCTACTACAGCTCCCATGTTTCTCAAGTTCTTTTCGTTGGATATTCAGCTGGTATGTGCTTTTGAGTGTTACCCGGTTGCTCCTTTATTTTCACTCCATTAACATCTCCATCCTCTGCTTGTGAGCATATTTCTTGTTTCTAGATTCCTTTTCTTCACAAAAGTGCATGCAGGTATGGTGGAATCTTTCTAATTCCCTTGATTCTTCCCCTCACCTGTGCTTTTGCAATTTTGCCTGAGTGTGTCCTGCTTTCCATTTTCCACTTTATAAATTATTGGATTCTTGTTTTTCTCATAGTTCTTCGGGCTTTGGATTTATAGCAGTGTGTGAATTCAGGTCACGATACTAATCAAGTAGATAGAAGATGTTTTCGTGAACAGTGTTATTGCCTGCTGTTTGAGTTAGCAAGCGACATGTTAGTGCCTAAATCCTAATTGAATAATTGTGTGGTTGGTATGTTTCAGTACAACTTGACCTCCCTCCCTGCCGGGAACAATGTTCTGTCACGTCATGGTAAAACAGCCCAAAAAGACCGAAATTTGTTCATACAGGTATTTCCCTCGGAAAATGTGCCTGATATGACTCTGAAACACAGGTTATTTTACTTTCATTTAACGCGCAACTTGGGACGTGATTTTGCTTTCAACCAAACCAACATCTTCTAGATGTGCAATGCCATTTATCAACAATTATGCGAACTCTTGTTCTTTTCCTGCGTAGCCAGTAAGTAGAGGAGCAAGAACTCTCCGATCGTGAATGTTCAATGATGATGACAACCGCCCATTGAGCTCCATGGATGGACGAGAGAAGTCAAATCCAAGTCCCATGTAAGTAAGGCATATGTATGGACCGAATATTTTAGTGGTGTCTTGTTACGCACATATATTTTGATGATCTTCCATTGTTAGCACATCATCAGTGATGTCTGTTGATCTGTTTTAGAATGGAGCAACAAATTGAAGAGTTTAAGCCTGTGATCACTGCTCATTTGCGATCGGCCCCGCTGCTCTAGAAATGTGGAATAAAAAAAAATCAAGCGATTTGAAAACCTTTTAAAAATAAAATTGGAACCAATTAATTCTATGGAAACTGAAACATCCAAGTGTGAACTAATTTTAAGAAAATCTAAACGAAACATACAACAAAGATTAATTTAGAACTCATTTATAACACCAATTCAATGTACTTAATTAAAATAATGACATGAATTTCATTTATTGACTTGTGATATCTATTGGGATTTTCTCTCTCTCTAAATATACTTATGAACTCCATCGGGTATGCTTATGATTTTATTGAGTTTAATAAATTTTTATTTAATAAAAATAGCTAAATATATGTTAACAAAAGTAAAGGGATATTTTTTATTAAAAAATAAAAGATATAATTGAAAGTGAAAAAAATAATAGAAGACACTATGTGCGGACCCTGGGTGGCTCACTTGAAAAAAGAACTTGGATGTGTGTTTTTTGGCTTTCTTTTTATAAGAGGCAAACGACCCATCATACATCTTTATGTGTTTTTGTTTTTTTTAAGTAAGATAAACGGTGTGTCATTAGCTATTATCCAAATCTTGACCCCCCCCCCCCCCCCAAACCGGTGGCTGTCAGGGTTTGTTTTATCAGGTTAAACCTCTTTTTTGAATTAATTTATGCTTAAAACATCTAAATAACACCCATTTGATACTAAATAAGTAATTTATCAAACTAAAAAACCCCAGAAAGCCTTAGAGAACATCGCACGAGAATTCTCTGGAAGACATGATAAAGGTGATGATAGTTGTGCCTTTTAATAGTCTCTGGTTTGTTTTCTTCATAACGATAAAAATGACACCCGTTTGGTTTTTTTACTAGAGTAGTTTTCGTAAATTACCCAATAACGAAAATTCCCGTACACATTTTTATTTTTGTTTAATTCAAGATTAATAATATTCTTTTAGAACATCTTGCCCTTAATCATAATAAAATTTCCTCTGAATTTTCATTATTTTGGGTTCAAAATTACATGGTTAAGTGCGGGGTTTACACCGCCAACAGTTGGTGTTTCTTGCCTGTAAATATGGACACTCATCAACGAGGGGTTTGTTGCGATTGACATCGTCGATTTCTTTCAGCAATGCTTACGAGGGAGGGCGGAACAAGAAAAAAATGACATCAATAAATCAACATTGCGTCCCATTTGTCAACTATAGTAAGCAACCTAATGTTAAAACAAGGCTGCCAACAGGGAGATGCATCTAACGCCATTACACAAACAACATATCAGAATCAAGAATGATAGAGAGTTACGGTCTTCCCCAGTACAAAAAGAACTAGTGAAATCTCCAAAAAGAAGATGGTGTTGATGAGTGTCCGATCCACTCTCCATCCAAAAACAGTGAACCCACCAGGATTGGCCTGCAAATACATCACTGCAAAGGCAAACATGCGGAGGAAGAAATGATAAGAGCCATAAGAATAGAAAAAAATGATAGTTTTATTAGATTGATATTCATTTATCTGCTTTCTATGTTCCAGATCTAGACTATGTGAATGCAAGTCAGGAACAGAACTTATTTTCTTTAGCAGTTTCCAGAAATGACAATTAACTAGAAAAATTGTTGTCCCTTGCCAATGCCACCCACATCTGCACCTGTATGTTTAACTGCAGAATTGGATGCGCTCCCTACTGTTCCTGTTTACTATAAGTTTAAGTATGTTTCATAAGAGTACCATCCATGGGAGCTTTTTCTGTGTTGTGAGGATAATATGCACCAAATAATGACATGGTTTAGAGACTGCTGCGGGAAAAAAAAAACATGGTTGGACCAGGGAAAGTTCATGATGGCACTAGAGATTTGATAGGGAGTACGAGAGCATGGCGTCAAAAAGGGATTTGCGCGCATGATAAAATTAATTTCTATTAACTTTGATATTCCCAATTTGGCTTTTTATGTGTTGAACTTTTCTTACATTGTAAGAGATTCTTTGCTTGTAAATGCAATTAAGTCCTCCAGTATGATGAGTCTACAAGTTACATGCTGAAAGCTTGGGATGGGGATGGATCTCCAACAAATTGGGATTAGGACACTGATTAATCACTAGTATGGAATGCATTTTCATTAGCAGCTACAATTACAAAGAGATGGAAATATTAGTGAAGAACACTGCTAGTGATTTAGATACGTACCAAACGATTGTCTCTTGTGATATGACGACATGTATGAAGCCAACTGGGTAGTGGTTGGCACTGGCACATAGTCAACTGCCTCCAAATCACTTTCTGAATAATTTATGTGTAACAAGTTGCTTGGATTGGCAGCCTCCGAGCTTCCACTGTTAGTGCCTATTTCCACTTGAGAAGTGTCTTCAGAAGCACATGTAACTAAAGAATGCCATTTAGCAGCAACCGATCCAGTGCCTTGAGCTCTATGTGTGATTTTCGCAGCAGCTTGCAGGGAAATTATTAACCCAACAAGCTCAACTATAGATGAGATCTGCAAACATAGCGATATCGCAATCTAAGAAAGAAACTCAAGTCCACAATTGCTATAAAAACTCAAGTTTCTGCAACAGGTGGAAAGTAACAAGGTGTTCCTTACGAGATCTACTGTAAATCAAATACGAAAAAGAAACAACAAATTGTTCTTCACTCACCACAAAATCACCACCATTGACGAGATTGATAATTTCACTATGCCAAGTAGTTTGAAATAAAGCCACGACCTGGCTAGCTGTCACAACCAGGAGCTCAAGAACAAAAAATATTCGGAACCTATGGCTTATCTTAGACAGATAATGTGTAAGACGAATGTGTTCCTCAATGTACTGTGTAACATCCAAATCCCTTTCTAAAAGCTTCCCATAATTTTCGAAGTGAATCACTTGAAAATTGCATACTAAATTGAATAAAGCACAGCCTGATAAATATATAGTAATCGAATAGGTCCATGAGACAACCAAAGCTATCAGAATACCAACAGATTGTCCCCAAGAATGGTGTGGAGCATATATTACACGAACAGCCTCACGGATAGTCTTCAGGACGAGGAACGGTAGCAGCCAAACAGCCAACAAGCGGAAGAAACCCTGAATAAATAGTTCTTTCAAATCAATAGCTTGACATCTATAAGTCAAATATATTTCAAAAAAATATATTATACATGCAAATTTCAAAACACAAGCATTTTTCAAACGAATGAAGAATTATCCACTCTTTCTCCCAAGTGCAAGATATAAATACAGATGATTAAAGAAAAGGCAGTTTGAAGCTCTGTCTATTAAACGGACAGCATGATATTTTACTGCATGATTCTGATCAATCTGAAATTGTAGGAGAAAAGTTACCTCTGTAATGGACTCCAGTATCTTATTATTATTCCACAGCACAATTCTTCAATACCGGTTATTGCTAATTTCTTGATTGGATTTCTTTTCAAAACAGTATCTCCATTCAATCAAACAATCCAAAAGGATATTGATAACAAATAAAATAATAAACAGAAGACGAGGGCAATACGAACAAAAGAACAAGCAGTTTTCAAATATTAATCTGAAATTATAGCAAAAGAGATCCCTCGGTTAATGGACTCGTGTATCTTATTGTCAGTCTACAACACAGTATATTGTACTTAACAACTCAATTATTGCTAATTTCTTATTTGGATTTCTCTTTCAAAACATCATCTCCAAGCAATGGGCAAGGAAACAACTTCAAAGAGATATGTTATGAATGAATGAATGATTATAGGTAGAATAATAAACATCACAGACTGATTTCTTGAATGTCAAAACCTAACCCCATTAAAATCACTCCAAATTCTCTACTGCGTCTAATGAGTCGTGCCATGACTAGTAATAGCAAACATCAAGAACGAATCTTAAAAATCCAATCAAGCCAATCACAGAAAAATTAACAGAAAAGATCTTAGCTTTGATCACTAAAACAACTACAACAAATTTAGAAAGAGTTAAGATAAGGGGGGTTGCTTACATTGATCTTCTTGACATATTCATCACGATACTGTGCCATATGTCCATGAAACCGGTCCACAAATAGAAACTTCCTGATCCCATACTTCCTCAAGTTATGTGAAATGCAAGCAAGAGAAATGGTAGCAGCTAAAGACTGAAACACCAAAACCTGAATCTCAAAGCTACTAATTTGATACTTCTTACAGTCAGTACAGTGAGACAAATACTCGATCATGACAGCAGGAAGAGCAATACCAAGAAGCAGAAAAGAAAGCCATGAGAGTATGAGGCTTAAAAAGGAAAACTGACAAAAGCCAAAGACCCCTAAAAAGGTCCCTAAATGGTTTAAAGACTTGGAGAGATGGGCTTCATCTCCTTGGTCTTCATATATGAGAGGGATTTGTGTCGTAGAAGATGAGTTATCTGTTTGCGGGTAAGCAACTGCCATTTTTTAGCGAGTGAAAGTGAGGGTTCTTTTTTATGGGTTTTCAGTTTTCGGACTATAGACAGAGAAAACCTTAATAAATGTGTTAAGACTAAACTAGATTTTAGAGAGAGGGAAATGGAGACCGTGTCTGTCTGAACCTGGACTTTGTGTGTTGTGCATCTCTACGTTGCTGGAGACTACTTTTACATGGTATGGTCAAAACTTTGAAAATTAAACACGAGATTTGCAGAGAAGAATTTTGATTTTGGAGCCCTCTTTCGGTTGCTTTCGAAACCAGGAAAATTTCCTTTTCTTTTCTTCATTTAGAACCCAATTCATGTGTATTTTTTTTTCTCATTTTACATTAAAATTAAATGTTTATTTTAAGAATGTTTTTTAAAATATATTTTATGCTCACAAACATTTCAAGACGATTGGTAAATTATTCAAGTTTATTCTTGAAAATGATTTACAGGTGTGAATAGTTTATATAATTTAATAATCTATCATGAACCCCTTTCTCTAGATTAAAAAAAAAGAAAGAAACTTAATGTTTAACAATTTACAATGATAACTAATCTCATTTTAATTTTATAATGAACAATGGATTTATTATTTTTTTAATTCAAAGGTCTTGGAGTTATTGGGAAAGTACCGGAGAATCTTAATCTGGGAAATAACTCCCCATGGCAAGGGAAATTGTCAGTCAAAGTTTGCTACGACTGTTAGGTTTGGTGTCTCCTTTCAATCAACTTCAAAAGAGAGCGAGCTCTTTCACATGGAATGGAAAGTGGGAACCCTGTGACCGTATGACCTTCGGCTAGCCATTATTTGATTGGACTACTACAAACAAAAGGTGGCAAAAACATGTTTTTGTTCTTCAGATGTCTTGATTTATTCTTCAAACTGCCAAGTTTTTTTGTTAGGAGAGCCTTTAAAAGGAAACAGTATCATGGGGTCCCAAGAAAAAGAGCTACCACCATAGAAGAGTTATGATTGAAACCCCGTTCTCCTGCAATTCTGCAAAGGCTTTTAACTCTCAATGTTGCTGTACCACCGGTTTGATCATGTGTTTACAGTCAAATCCTTTTCTGTTAACAACTGGGAAATCATGTATCCGAGCAGTATCCATGTCTGATACATGTGCCTCCAGTGTAGAAGATACTATTAATCAGTATGAAAAACAATATGCCACAGGCTCATGAACACCAGTATTCATGTTGGATTTCCGAATCAACTGCATAGAGGTAACAGAACAGTTATTTTACCCTCATGTTCCTGAGTTGGTGTTTGGACAACATGGTATTCAACAAAGGATCAGTAGCCTCTGCAGAATCTCTCTCTAGGCTATCAGGTAGAATTCTGATTCATGACTAGCCAGTGACTATCGATCCAAGCTTTGGGTGACAATAAGAACTTTGCCCTCAAGCGGTTTTTGTTTTAAGAAAATGGATCATAGTTTAGACGAAGCACCAGAGAGAGCATGATCGACCAGCTCTCGCCTCAGGATCTTTCCTGCTGGAGATTTTGGAATGGCACTGATAAAAGCTACTCGTCTTATTTTCTTGTATGGTGCAACCTGCAAGAAGAAATTATTAGTTTAGAGCAAGACATCTTACAGAAGACTGAGCTATTAGGTGTTTTTTCACCTTGAAATTGTCTTAAAACTAGATCTAAACTCTAGAAGAGTTTTTGTTTGGTTGATTCCGGGATTATATTTTTTTTGTTTTGTTTTTTAAAGTTATTTATTGGTTTTTCAAGATTTTTTTATAGGTATTTTGGATTAAAATTAGATTGAAAATAAAATTTTAAGTAAAAAAACATAAATCCTGTTTTTTTTTTTGTTTTTTTCCCAGAACAGTAGCTAAAATTTAGGAAATACCAGTGACACATTGTTTGGAATTTTTTTCCCTCAAAAAACCTTCAAGTGGACAGCATGTCCGCCTCAATTGAATAAAAACAAATGGGCTCTCACGTGGGCTTGCCTTTATAAGTCCGTATGCTGGGCCATTTTAAATGTGCCGCCTAACTTTTGTATTTTTAATTTTGCCTTTAAAAACATCATGCTTTTTTTAAATATGTTTATTTTAATAATTTTTTAATTTATATTGAAACTAATTCCCCTTCTCTCTAATTCTTTTAAATAGTAATTTTTTAAACGCATCATAACAAAGAAGGAATAAATTATTTTTTTATTAAATATAAAAATATATTAGGAATCAAAAGTTACAAAGCAGAAATAAAAAATCATGAAATAAGTACAAGAGGGACTAAATTATTGTTTCTGTCATTTCAGACGGTCATGATATATAGGTACTATTTGATTTTGTGTTTTAAAAATAATTTAAAAAATAATATTTTTTTAATTTTTTATTTTAAATTAATATTTTTTAATATTTTTATATCATTTTAATGTATTAAAATCAAAAATAATTTTTTAAAAATAAAAAAAATATTATTTTAATAGATTTAAAATTAAGAGGTAACTGCATCTTTAATAAAGAGGTGTATCATGGATTCAACACATATCCAGAAGCTTACCTGTTTCGCAATAGAATCCATAATTTGAGCCTCGGTAATACTGCTTCCTGGTTTCCTCACCACATAGGCCATGGGAATCTGCCCCGCCTCCTCATCAGGATAACTGCTCCAATGGCAGATAAAACTTTCTTATCACCTCAAACTATCGTATGCTTTCTAACTGTAGTAGTATCTCTCAAAGACATGTAGAAATCTGATTGCCCTATGGATGGATACTCATGGCTAAAGTACCAGAAAACAAAATTCACAATTTCCATATGTTGAGGGAAGCTCATCTGAACCAAAAGAATCTCTTCTGCTTCCCAGTAAATGGGCTAAGAGAACCTTGCTAAACCAGCTAAAGCAAATTGAAAGCGTGGAAAATGGCGTGTGATCCAACATGTTTCAAGAACGAGCTACTAAATCAAAGAAAACTTCAGAAAAATGTCAGCGAAATGGCGAGAAGTTTTCTGTCGATGAAACAAAAGCAACGTCTAGCATACAAAAGTATAATGACATTGCAGGGTGAGTAGCAGATGGAGCAGCTGGAAAACTTACGGAATCACAGCAGCATCAGCAATTTCAGGATCAGACTGAAGCAAGTTTTCCAACTCAGCTGGGGGCACCTGGAAATAATCAAAAACATGGTAAGACAACAACATTCCTGAGTGTTCAAATTAGATTTACAATCCCTGTGTCCATTGCAGTAAGGACTCTGCTGATATGATCCAAGCACCTGATATGCCTTGTATTTTATCAGTTCCTTTAGCCTATCAGCAATGTATACGAACCCCTCTGAGTCAAAATAGCAAAGATCCCCGGTCTTCAACCATCCATCTGGAAGCAAGGTTTCAGCAGTTGCCTTCTCGTCTCCTACATAGCCTACATAACGCCATTGTTCTGGTCATTGAAGAACAAGCTTGATTGATCTGAAACACGTAATATTCGAGTGGATTGGTTTGATTAAGGTTTCAACATACAAGTCCCTGGGGAGAAGGTTTCAAGGAATTCGTGTGGCCAAAGAAAGTATCGAGGGAAAAAGGTGCCAAATTAAGTTTTTTACAACACCGACTCTTAAATTTCTAGACATGGCATTTTATTTGTCTACTTTCAGATAACCAGTATATTTAGTGAATACCATGGTGCAGTATGAACTTTTAAGTTTCCAGCTTAGTATATAAAAAGAAGGGGAATATTTTATTATTATTATTATTATTAAGTATAAAACTAAAGGGCGTCGGGCGTGGGTTTTCTGCTGTAGCTAGCACTGTTCACATTGTCATAAAACACCGTGGACCTCCTTAAAGTTTAATTTTGGGCAATTAAATCCTCATTGAAAGTCAATTACTTTAGATTTCTTAGTCAATGATATTATTGGAAGAAGAGGGACTATAATGAAAAAGACACCAAACATGGATGATATGCCATGGATTTAGGGAAAAAAACACGTGAGTCCTCAAACTTTCAAAATAACACAAATTATATAATTTAGATCCCTTTAATTATTTTTTTTAAAATCAATTTTGATACAAAAATTTATTTGTGTTATTTTTCAATTCCTAGATAAAAAAAGTGTTAGATTACAGCAATGAGAAAAAAAGTCATGTTGAAGCCATTTCCGACCACCAAAATAATTTTTTTGTATCCACAAATTCCATGAGATAAGATATGTTGGATGGTGGTTTTTCGGTGCCTCAATATTAAGAGTAAGCAAAAAAAATCAAAAAATCGATTAAGCTGAGAAAACTGGAAAAAAATAACCGAAAAAACCAAATCATGAAAAAACCAATTAAAATTTTGAAAAAATCAATCAGTTCGGTTTCGGTTTTATAAACCTGAAATCAAAAAAACCGAAACGAACCCAAACTGAAAAAAATCAGAAAAAAAAACCGAGCCAAAATTATTTTTTTTAGATGAACTTTATTTTTTAAAATAAAAAATATTTATTATTAGATAATATTTATAATATGTGTAGCCTTACATAATATATTTTTTTTCCTTTTATTTTATTCAAGCAGTTTAATATGTATGTCTATTGCTATTATTGTTTGGTTGAATAAAAAAATTATTTTAATTAATAAAATTTAGCCAATACAACTAGATAAATATCTCATCTTGTAAGATTAAATATTTTAATATATATTTATCTCTTGATATTTTTAATGTATTTTTAATTATCATTAATTAATATTATTATTTTAATTTAATCTCACAAAATAAATTTAATATACTTCTAAATAAAAAAAAATCAAATATAAATCCATGATCACTACCTTTCATGACAGTTGGCCCTCGCAACCAAAGCTCCCCTCTCTGGCCAAGACCCAAGGCCTCTCCAGTTTCAGGATCAACAATCTTGGCTTCCATATTTTCAGACAGGCGACCAACAGAAGCAAGCTGTCTCCTCTCTTCAGGTCCTATAGTCCTTGTTGCCCCTGGCCTCCAGTCTCCGTCAACCCATATCCCTGAAAATCAACACACAGTCATGATTATTCAACAACCTCCTCCTCAACATCCAATCACTCCAATAAACACGCAATCATTTTATGTAAAAAAACCTTTTCAAGCATAGTAATTGTTACATGGCTGGCTAACTACTAATCCCACAAGGCATAAATTAAGCTAAATCTATGGAGTCCTGCAGAGAAGCAGACATGCAATAAAAGTGGCCAACACACCACCACCACTAACAGATCTTATCTATTGCGGTAGTACTTTTAATAATTTTACTCAGAATTGATAGAAGTCTCGAAAAGGGATCACCTGTACTATTTCCACGTGTGGGAGTTTCTCCTTCAACGCACCAGCAACCTCTTTCCCTAGTGGTGCGCCACCGCAGCCAAGCGTTTTTAAGGAACTCAAATCATACTTTTTAGTCAAATCCGCTTTCACAAACGCCACGATAAGCGGTGGCGAAACTGGCATGTGAGTAATTCTATATTTTTCTACGTACTTCAACATGTCTACGAAATCAAACCTCTCCATTAAGACCAAAGTCTCCCCTATCGAAAACGCATTTATTGATTTAAAGAACCCAAAAACATGAAACAAAGGTAATATAAGCAGCGAAACCGGAGGTGGACCGGGTTGGTTCGGGTCGGGTACTGCCTTGTTATGATGAAAACCGGAGATTAAAGTGATCAAGTTCCGGTGAGTCAATGCCACGCCTTTGACTCGCCCTGTCGTGCCCGAGGAGTAAAGAATCGCAGCCACGTCGGACTGGCTCACTTCAACTTGGGGGTGGGTGGTTTGGGGTTTGAGGCGAGTCAAGGAGGTGAACTCGGGGGAGTCAATGAGGATGGTGCCGAGGGGGAGAGAAGGAAGCTTGTGGGCAGTTTGAGAGGTGGAAAAGGCGATCTTAGGCTTACAGAGTTGGATTTGGTGAGCCAACTCGGAATCGGAACTGAGTGGATTGGCTGGAGAGATGGTGACACCGAGGTAAAGAAGAGAGAAATAAAGAATGGGGACGTGGAGAGAAGGTGGGCAGAGGATAAAAGCAACGTCATTATTGTTTAAAGAGTAGTGGTTCCTGAGAGATGATGAAAGAGAGTAAATCTGGTCGATGGCTTGAGAGTAGGTCAGAGACTCGGCAGTGGAGGGGATAGTGAGGTAGGTGGTGGTGGTGGTGGAGATGGTGGAGGAGCGGAGGAGGGAAAGGACGAATTGGGTGATAGAGAGAGGTTGATGTGATGGTGGAAAAGGAGTAGGTGGTCTGAGACTGTGAAAGGTTTTGGTTTGCTGGCAGAAACCACTTCTTGGGTCAATTGCCATTTTTTTTTGGATACGGAAGAGCTGCTAAGGAAGATGGAGAGGAGGAGCTTCTCTGTGCTTGTGTTCCTGTCTGTATGTAGTCGGCCGGTCGGAAAGACAGGTATTTGGAGATGGTCAAAATACTGTTACAACGATACACACACCTCGTTCCAAAGAGAGAAGTGCATGACTAAAATTTTTATTGCATGTTATTAAGTTGTCATATTAAGAGCTTATTTATTTGTTATTATTTTTTCAAGTTTATTTAGTATTTTACAGATTATAGGTTCATGCTATGTTGTGTGTGTGTTTTTTTTTGTATTATTATTATGTAAAAGTAATGAGGTGTTGAGTTTGAATCTGATAGTGAGATCCTGATAATCTCATGTTTTTTCCTTTTCCTTTTTTCCTTTTACTCTTTTCTCCCTTTTGCTTTGTTATTTTGCTGGCCCACTTGGTCTTCTTTCCTCTCTACCTAATTCATTTGGTCCCTTAATTTTTATATTTAGTTAACTCTAGTTTCATTGTTATGAAATTATATGAATTTTGCTAAAAACAAATGATAGAATAACCTTCTAAAAAATAAAAAAATAATTTTTTTCCCAATTTAAATAAAAATATGCTTTTTTTTTTACAAAAAACAATGGATGAAATAATAATAATAATAATGGAACAAAAGTTAACTAAACATAAAAATTGAGGGACTAAATGCATTTTGAGTAGAAAAAAAAGAAAAAAATGTTCAGATTATATATAAAAAAAAAAGTTGATGTGAGATGCGCATGTGCTATCATGCGCATCTGTGTACCTCATCACATGATGCTGGTTTGGAAATTATTCTTTCAACTAGTTTGGAAGTAAAAAAAAATCCATTGTGCTGGTGTTGAAAAAAAACTCAAAATGTGAAAGGAAGAATATTTTTCTTTGTTCGGAAGAAGTGACAATGGAAAGTGGGCAGAAAATTCTATTCCCACCCAAAATATAAAAGCAAGGGTATCTAATATTATTATTCTTTCCTTCTAATTACACCATTTATTTATTTTTTTTATAGAAAAAATGCTTTAATTTTGTTATTATATATTTAGCTAAAAAAAATTAATTTTTTAATTAAATTTAATAAAATTCTTGAGCAAAATACATTAAGTTACAAGATTCGATTCAATATAGTTTTTTTTTTAATTTAATTTTTTCTTGATAAATCAATTCGTTCCAATTTGTTTTTTAAAGAGTTTCCCTTGCATGTTTCAGTTTCCATTGAAGTAATTGGTTCCAATTTTATCTTTAAAAGGTTTTCAAATCACTAATTTAACATGTTAATCAAGGATTTTGTTTTTAATCCACGTTTCCAGCGTGGGGCAGTAACCCGGTCGCTACTGAACAGTGATTACAGGCTTAAACTCTTCAATTTGTTGCTCCATTTTAAAACATACCAACAAACATCACCGATGATGTGCTGACAACGGAAGATCATCAAAATTTAAGCGTGCGTAACAAGACCCCACTAAAATATTCGGTCCATACATATGCCTTACTTACATGGGACTTGGATGTGACTCCTCTCGTCCATCCATGGAGCTCAATCGGCGTTTGTCATCGTCGTCGAACACTCAATTTGACTCATTCAACGAGAGCAGAGCGGATGATTATTATGGGTATTCTTGATCGAAACCGGTACACATAAAACCCATTCCGACGGGATCCATTGCCATTCCTGCTAACAAGCAATTAACAAGAAATCCGTTGGCAAATGGATGCAATGGTTTGAAGACAACTATAGAACAATAAGGGACTGGTTTGAAAGGTAAGGAAAGTAAAGGGGTACTAAAGTCTAAAGCAGAAAGTCAGGAACCCAAAATACAAAGAAAAAATA
Source organism: Populus tomentosa (assembly GCA_018804465.1). Taxonomy (NCBI): domain Eukaryota; kingdom Viridiplantae; phylum Streptophyta; class Magnoliopsida; order Malpighiales; family Salicaceae; genus Populus; species Populus tomentosa. The sequence goes on from CM031997.1 coordinate 9,431,212, forward strand.
AGAATTAGGGGCTTAGGGTTTTGTATCCTCTCTCTCTCTCTCTTTCCCTCTCCCTGTTTGTATTGGCAAAGTGAAACTGAATACCGTAAAACAATGCCGCGAACTACGACATTAGAGTGTCCTGGTTGCCCTCCACTTCGAGCTCTAACTTTTGACTCACTTGGTCTCATCAAAGGTAATACTCAATCAATTTCTCTTTAGATAACTCATTGAAGTAAATAACTGGTTTCGATTCTTATTGTTTTGATATTTGATATCTGATTATAGTGATTGAGTCTCGTGGTGAAAGAGGAATACCTCAGGTTGTTGAAAGATGGGGTGATCCTGATTCCTCCAAATGCGTGCTTGCTGCTTCCATTGATGACCGTAAAAAAGACCCTGTATGTTTTACTCTTTTTCTTCATATTTTGAGCTGAAACTTGTAAATATATGCCATTTCCTATGTTTTGATTTCTGGGTTTTTCTTTTTAGCGGAGTTAATGTGTCACAACCATGCTTGCAATACATGGTGGTGGACGCACTGATGCTTTATGCATTTATTAAATGTAGTAAAGTTATTGTCTTACCAGGGTGTAATTTTTTTTCTTGCAGTTATTGGCTGTTGCAAGGAAAAATGGAGAGGTGAGTTAAATTTATTAGTTCTGAATGTAGAAGAAGGAATGCAGTTTAGTTTTGGGTTCTTAATAGTAGTTCTAGTGTCACTTGAGCTTTGCTTTGTTATTGTTATGGATAATGAACAGGTTGAAGTACTCAACCCTCTTAATGGGGAAATTCGTGTTGTGTTTTCTAATGTTGTCGAGGATGGTGTTCAACCTGAAGATGATGCTATTGCTGGTTTGCATCTATTCAAGAGAGAGAGATCAACTGGGTACTCTCCACTGTTTCTTTTTCGGAGTCTAACTATTTGAAGTTTATGGGTATTGGTATTTACGGCTACTAGTAGTTACTGATATTGGTTGTGTTGATTCTGTGTAGATCATGTGCTTTGCTTACATGTACAACAAAGGGAAATGCAAGCATGAGGTCCATTGGAGTTGATAAATCGATGGCTGATGTGGCCAATATCAGTGTAACAAAGACGTGGAAAGTTTGTGGTTCTGGCAATGTCTTGTGTTTTAAAGTGGATGGAAGTGAAAATTATGCTGTGTTTGGAGGGTGAGTATCTCCATCTGTGACTGAACAAAATAAGATTCAGACTTGAAGTTTATGTTCATTATTGGCATGATGGCTTTTTTGTTTTCTGATTCAGGAAAGGTGTTGAAGTTAATCTGTGGGACCTTGAGAGTTCTACTAAGATTTGGACTGCAAAACCTGTGAGCCATTTTTCTAGTTAAATAATCTAATCAAGAGAGAAAAAACTTATTCATTTACAAGCATTTTTGTAACTGCCCTCATGTCAATTTCAATAATATTGCTTTGTGCAGCCTCCTAAAAATAGCCTTGGAATATTCACCCCAACTTGGTTTACATGCACAACATTCCTGAGCAATGATGATCACCGTAAATTTGCAGCTGGCACCAACAATCATCAGGTAACCTTTCCATAGCAAATACTCCCTTGGAAAAATATTAGAGTAAGGGTGCCATCCACAAAGTCACAATGCAAACTAAGTAGTTTCTCCCTGACAATGTGTCTACTGAAACATTCCTACCCGTTCTCTCCTGTTTTTGCAACTTTGCATGGTTATGAGGAGCCAGAGTCAGTTTTTTTTTTTTATATATATATATATATATATCTGGTTACTGCAAAAAATTGTGATATAGTTAGCAATGTAGGGATTTAGAGATAACTTTTTGTGAATTTGACAGTTTCTATTTTTGGTAGAATCACATTATGTTTGGAATTGTTATTGCGAATAATTAGAGTCATTCACTAACAGCTGAAGAGTTTTCCAGATGACCTCAATCTTATATAACTTGATATTTTTGGTTTACTTAACAGGTCCATTTATATGATATCTCTGCTCAGCGCAGACCTGTCCTGTCATTTGATTTCAGAGAGACCGCTATTAAGGCAGTCACTGAAGATCAAGATGGCCATACGATTTATATAGGAAATGGGTCTGGGGACCTTGCTTCCTTCGACATGCGGACAGGTACATGCATCTATTTTTACTAAAACAAGCAATCGTATTTTCCAAACTTTAATGCATATCTATTTTGTTCTGCATTCTGCACTTTTGATTGTAACATCAAAAAATCACCTTGAGTAGATACTGCCTCATTTGTGATTATCCAATAGTTTCTTGTGAATGACTGCCTTTACAATGGTTGTTACCATGGAAACATAAGGACAGATGCTCCTGCTTAAATCTATGGTGGATGATTTTATACACATTTTTTTTTTTTGGCAAAAATGAGGAACCTGTTATTGATTCCAGTTTGTGTTTTTGTTAGTATGGTTCTTTTATATACATTATTCTTTGTATAATTTGAAAGTATCCATGGAATTCTTTCTTAGACAAGCTTGTGAACACCATCAAATGGCTCCCAGTTTTGAATTATAATCAAAGCAAGCATAGGCTCAAACCATTTCATGAGTTTTATGCCACACTATTTCGGGCTTACGACTCTTTAAGAGCCCAGCTAATCTCAAGGAACATGCAGGCCCTCCATCCTGCATGCAGCGATGAACTAATTAGGCTGTTTCAATTCACTATTTTAATATGTTTGGTTGTTTTGTCATGACTGGAATCTGCTAATTAGGCTGTTTCAATTCACTATTCTGTATACAGTTGTTTTGGTAACAATTTCATGGTTGTGGATTGGGCTATATTTTGTTGCTCCTGTCCTTAATTAAGTTTATCCTCTGAATGTTTCTTCTTCCCTATAATTCTGATAACATTGGATATATCATTTTCTTTCAGGGAAATTATTAGGATGCTTTATAGGGAAGTGTTCTGGAAGTATTAGATCCATGGCTAGGCATCCAGAGCTCCCTGTGATAACATCATGTGGTGAGTATATTGAAAATTTTCTTTGTTTTATCCTTCTTACAGACAATAATTTGACTTGGTGCCCTGTGCTGTTAGATGTGCAGCATCCCTTTTTTGGTGCCAAAATTTTTCTCCACTTACCATTTTCTTTTTCTTAGGTTTGGATAGCTATTTGAGGTTGTGGGATATAAACACTCGTCAACTTCTTTCTGCGGTATTTTCTTGGCCTTAAAATTCTATCAAGTTTCATCTAATTTACTTGCTTTACACTTCTTTATTGTTTTTAACTCTTTTCCATTTAGAATGATATTGTATTAGACTTGATGTTTGTTTTGGAGTTCTTTTTATCTCAGCTAGTTCCTTCCTAATAGTAAAACTATGAGTTAGAAATATTCCAATCTATTTAGGATAAGAATGTTGCAAATGTTTTAATTTGTTATGGGTACTTGATTTATATGGCTTACTTGTACTTGATAATTTTGATATATTCCAATCATTTTACTTGACAATTTTTATATACTCGAATCATTTAATCAAACCGTACTGTATGATGCAGGTTTTCCTGAAGCAGCACCTCACAAATGTTGTTTTTGATTCCAATTTTGTTGACAAAGGTTGGTGTTCCCTTTCTTTGCACGGGCTTGGATAGTAGAGTTATATCTTGAACATTACTAATCTGGACCTCCGTAAAACTTGGGTGATTGTGCATAAACAAGTCTAGATGGACTGTTTACCCAATTGCATACTATGATAATGAATAAATTATGGATGAGTGCGAAACTTAAAAGAAAAGAGCTATATTGCTTGTTTGATTTGCTTCAATTTAATGATTTCCGATGATTGGTGTTGCTCAATTAAGGGAATATTTACCAAAGCTTTCTTGGGAATCCCATTAAGATTGAACTTTTTAATACCTGCCAGACTCTAGGAATATGATAACTTCGTCTTTTTCACGTGGTGCTAAGAGATTATGTGCTCCCTTGGAGACAACGGATGGAATTTGAAGTGAAATGATTATTAGTCTATATTATTTGATTGTTTCATGGAATTGGTTTCCTAAAGATTATTTTCTCATGTCTATTTACTATTAGAAAAGTTCATAAATAAAAAATATTTTTCAGTCAAAAAAAAATTTAACTTTTTTTTTCAAGAAAATATTGTTCTTTTATTTTTGATAGAATTTACTTTCTAAAAGTTGTAAAAAGCTCAAAAATATCATGTTATTTATTAATTATATCAAATTTAACTTTTAATCTTTTGATTGCTATATATTTTTATTTATTTATTTAATTTTATCCTTTAGAATTTGATTTAATTTGATTTTTATATTAAATTTATTTTTTGTTTTTTTTATTGTTATTTTTTCTTATTTTTTTTGTGATTAATTTTTATTTATTTATTAGATTTGATTTTTATTTTTATTTTTTTATTTATTTTATTTAGATTAATTTATTAATTTTTTTATTTCATCATCTTTCAACTTTTTTATCTGTTAAATTGTCACAATTGTTTATTTAAAATAACTTATGTATGATATTGAGATTTTTTTTACTTTCATCCTCTTGTAATTTTTTTTATTCATTAGATTTGATTCATATTTTTTTGATTGTTATTTGTTTAATTGAAATAATTTATGAAATTAATTTTTTTTTTTTAATGCTATCATTCTTCAATATTTTTCATTTGTTATATTTGGTTCCTATTTTTTTATTGCTATTTGTTTCATTTGAATTGATTTATGAATTTGAATATATATTTTTTAATTTTATTCTTCATCTTTTTCACGTGTTAAATTTAGTTTTTATTTTTTTTTATTATTTGTTTTATTCAAAATAATTTATGAAATTGAGAAGTTTTTTTTAATTTCACTCTTACTTTTTTATCTTTCAGTTTTAGGCTTTTTTTTTTTTTTTAAATAAAATATTAATAAGTTATTTTTTAATTTATTTTTCATGGCATGATCAATAAAAGTGTTTTTTAATTTTTAATTTTTTTTTAACATGTGAGACGTTGAAAAATAATTTATTTTTAGGAATGTATTTTTTATAAAAATTATTTTTTAAAAAGAAACTACTTTCTCTCAACATGAGATTTGTCAATCTGATAGCACTGTGATGCATTTTCTTTATTGCTAGCCATATAAGTGATATTTATTCTATCAGTGACTAATTATTTTCCTCAACAATGATTATTATTGTCCTTATTGTGCTAGCAGAAATTGCGGCAACAGCACAGAATGTGGATGGGATCCAAACCACTGAGATACAAACTGAAGATGAGATTGGAACATTGCCTGTGAAAAGAAAGAAAGCATCTAAAGAAAAAAGGGAGAAAAAGAAGAAACCTGAAGAAAAAGAGGAAAGCGCGGTGACGAAATCCAAGAAAAAAAGCCGGAAGCACAAAAGGGAGAATAGCGATAACGCCTGAGATTAGCACGGTAAAGAGCTGGGATTACGCGTTGCCATTTAGAACACAGCAGCATCATATGGCCGCTGCTGCATGGCATCTTGCGAGTTCCCCAAGTAGAGACGTTATTGTAATGAGATCATCTCTGAGACTGAGGCAAAACAAGGCCGCCATAATTCTTTGCAAAAGACCTTTTTACAAGGAATTCTCAACGTGAGGCAAAACGAAGCTCTTTATTCGCCTTGTAGAGAATTCATTATGATTAATCAATTTTGCCCTTTGATTTCACTTTGTAACGCTGCAGTTTTATATATTTTAGTAAGAGTATTTGTTTTGGCGATTCCAATGATAAGAAACAAGAAATTACAACAAATTTCTTCAGAAATGACGATAACAGTAACTGGAAACAGGGCAGCGAAAGCAGTTGCATCAAGTAACTGAGATCTGGTTTCCTCCTTTTTCTCCGATGACAAGTACCTACAAGAAAAAATAAAGAAACATATAGTGTTATACCTTGGAATATCTACATGCAACAGAAGAAGATGGAAAATGAAGATAAGAATAAACGCCTACTGGTGAGAAATCCAGCTAATACAATATAGCACTATAAAAGTGTTAAGCATAGGACACATTTCAAAAGGTATATCAGCTCAGCAAAGAGAAATGAAAGTATCATCAAGTCTGAATTTAAACCATCCCTTCTTTGTCCCGTGAGGCTCCTCTCCTCCAACACAAGGTTGACTTGGCAGATCAAACTACCATTGCTAGTAGAATATGCAAAGTCAATAGCATTGCATCATCTGATCTCAGTTTAAGAAATTCTTTTATTTAAATAGAAAAACTGTCAATATCTTGAAAGGGTCATTGTTTCATGGAACGGTAAATGTCTTTGCTTATTAGACCAGGAAACATATTTTGACTCCGCTTCTTGAAAAAATGCTACAGCCAAAAAGGAGAAAAAAATCACTAAATTTTCCTCTCAAGGGCCCTGCTCCTGCCAGACCATAATTGAGGGAATCGTTGTATTCGTTTTTTCTAATATGACTCCTGACTCCACGCAATACTAGAACATGGGAAGATACATTGCTATTAAGAACAGATTAATTCAGTAGAGATCACAAGCAAAGTTACTCACCCCTGACCCTTTGCCCAACGGGACAATTGATAGAGCTGCAGAGTCTCATTTGAAGCATGGCATGCTAGAAGTAGATAGTTTCGAGGCTGTACCATCCACGCAAACCTCATAAGCAATGCCGAGCAAACACTCATAGCTGAAGCACCATTAAGAAAAATTAGAACCTCAACCATCCACTACAAGTCATAGAAATTCAACACCAGAATTCCTTTCCTGTCATATTTCCTGAAATCATTTCTGGGGTTTTTTTTATATCCACCAACCCCTGTTCAATAGATCAGATACTATCATTATAATTCACAAAGCATTAAAATCTTGTATGAACATAAAATTTATATAAAAGGGATATCTGTATAATCAAAACTGGAAAAAAAAAAATAGTAAACATACAGCAGCAACAAGTCCCCAGTTGGCAACATACAGGTTAACTCCGTCTACTTCAACTTGGTCTGGTTCTAGCCCCAGGTCGATCAAGTCCCAGGTCAACCTGTCAAGCTGGATTTTAAAACTATGTTTGGGAGTGATAATATGTTTTTTTATATAATTCTTGCCATTGTATATATCTAGCAAACTTATAAGGAAAAAGAAAACCATGTATTCCTAAAATTTGTTAAGAATTATCAACGAATCCACAATAATTTGACCATTCATCATGCATCACCATCAAATTCATAAGTTAAAACTATCTTTCGTGATTAGATTTCATTTTCAATTATTATTTTTTAAGTGTTCAAATTGTCTTTTTTTTTTTAAAAAAAAAATGCAAGTTTTGATTTTATTTATAGTGGGTGAGATTAGAAGATCTGACAAGAAAAAAAGAGAGTATATTTTAGGATAAAAACTAATTAAATGGACATGAAAATCTAAAAGAAGGACTAAGTTGCAAACAAATATCAAAATATAGGTGAAAGTGGAGCTTGGTTTTCACGAAAATTTAGTATGGACAAAATGGTAATACACGAGTTGTTGTACATGTGGAAACAAGGAAAAAGTACAAAGCTATTACAATTGGCATGCAACAACATCAGTCTACTTGTTGAGTAGCTCAAAAAATTGGTGTTCGGTGCTTGCACATACATTCAGGAACTGGATATGCAATCACATCTCGGTCTCTCTTGTTAGTCCTTGGCTCCGGTTGGCCCTGAGATTTCTTGTGCAGCGTCCTGATGATGCTTCCGAATTCGAAGGTGGAGTTTTCGAATACAGGAAGCATGGCTCGCTTGTTAGGCCTTACGTGTTTCTTATGACCGGCATAAGCACGGTGACCCTGTGAAGTTGAATACAGAAAAACAGATGTTAACTACCCTCAAGTCTGCATTAAGTTAAGTAAAATGCATTAGGTAATTCTTTATGGAATTATTTGCATCAAGTTTTGCAGCCGCTTACCTGCATGACTCGACCAAAGTTTCCTCCATGGGAAGGTATAAAAACGTTGCTGCTTAATGAGATGATGTAGTCTATAGCAGCCAGAGCTGAGGCCTTCTTGATAAATGGTGACAGTTCACCTCCTCTTGCCAATATCTCCTTTGTTATTACGTTTGGGAATTCGGCAATCAGTGGTTGCAGAGCCAGGCTGCCACCAAATGGCTCTCCTCCAGCAATGTATATTCGAGCAGTGCTTGGTGCTCCTAAAGCCTTTAAAAACCTGCAGTAATTCACCTGTCTCCGATTATAGTCTGAAAACTAAGTTCCCTTTAGACTTCAAACATATGTTGGTAATTTTTACCTTGCAATTTCTAGTGCACTGAGGGGACATAGGCCGGCAAGTCTTCGCCGGATATGGTTCATGTTCAACCTTCCTGTAAGGTATTCAGGTTGAGACTCTCGTGATTTGGCGATGATTTTGTCATATTCTGGGCCTAAACCGCTGAGACATCCGCTTCTGACCCAGATATCCTTCTCTAACCTGAGATGGAGGGCAATATATGGACCTTCAATCCACATTCTCTTTGAAAGCCTGTTACCGAGATCCTGTATTGGTGCTGCAAATCTCAATGCATGGAAAGCTACCTGCAATTCACAAGACATTTCCCTTGAAGAAAAATATGGCAGTTTCAGTGGTACTTATGGTTCAGAATTTTCTACCTGATGGGAATTGTGACCATTACCTTGCATCGCAGCTTCTGCAGATCGGGGGGGAGATTCTTGGAAAGTTTGGAGTCTAATGCTTTTAGAATAAGAAGGCCTTCTTCATTCAGCTACAGAAACCATTAAAAAAGAATTAGAAAAGAAAATTGTCTCTCTACTGAGAGTCTGAATAAGTGTTTGTAAACAACCTCAAAGGTATACTACAGATTGTTATTCTGCCATCTTAACAATTTCAATTGTAGATACATATTCATTCTAAACTAGAAAATGCACAAAATCTTGGCATCTATTCCAGCATAAACTTCTGATTCAACATCTTAAACCCATAGCTGTTTCAAATTTGAAACTAAGGTATCAAGATTTAGTACAGTAATGAAGGGCTAGGCAATTTTATTATTTTTTGTTAACAAAATGAATAGCACACCAAGAGCTATACTCTGCCCTTACCAGTCTGGAGAACCTGGCACGAATCCAATATGGTGAAACATCATAAGGAATTTGGTTTTCAATGGACTGCCTTGACATCAAATGTGTGGAGGGAAGGGACGATACAATTCGTACATCAGCTCGTAAAACTCTCTTGAAATGCTCAACATTGAAAATCTCCGAGAATTCACTGAAATTTTGAAAAACAGACAGAATCATAGGACAACCCGTACATTTTAGATTCATCAGAGTTCAAAACTGCGTGATCAAATATTAGAGAAACTAATGCCCTATATTAACATTTGCAGATACATCATAATCACTGAAATACATTCACAAGGATATAAAGAATCTTTTGAAGAGAAGAAAACACAACCCAGATGCCTGGTATTTGAGAGAAATCCATAAACAAGAATGCTTCAGTGAAAAAAATCAAGAACTGACAGTCACATAATCGACAAAGAGAGAAGATAACCCTCAATTTCTCATTAAAATCAACAATGTCCTCAGGAAATATACAGCACATAAATCCTGAACATTCTCCAAGTTACCTCTCATCGTCCCAAATTGGATTAACCTGCAAAACAGGAACAACCAAAGCTGCTTCAAGAATTCTTGCAATGACAACAGCATCAACAATCTGATTCCTCTGCTGGTTCAATCCCCCGGAGGCTACCACCACCAAGAACCTCCTTCTCTCCTTTGAAATTCTCGCAGATGCCTTTCGATACTTGAGACTAAAATCCAAGCATGGCTTGTACCCTTCTCCATCCGGTTGCTCCCAAAACTCTTTCCCCTCTTTTGACACATTGCCAGTAACGGGATGCAATGGTAATGGCGCCATTAAACTCTTTGCCATTCTTGGCTCATTTTCCACATTCTTGGGAACAACAGAAGAAAGGGAGGTCAAAAGCATTGACGAAATGGACATAGAAGGAAATGAAAGAGAAGATGGAGAGTTTAGAAAGCATGGAATTGAATCTTGAGAATTGGATGTGAAGCCAAGAATGGAAACTCCAAAGAGAGTAAAGGAAACAAGAAGTGAAATTAAGCATAGAGTTGGTGGTGTCAAGAGTTTGTTGAAGTTTCTTGGGCTTTTCTTGGGAGAGAAAAGAAGAGAAGTGAATGGAGAGGCAGAGAGCAAGTGATAAACTGGTGATGGGGTCAGTGTAAAGATTGGGTTCTTGATGTTTCTTGATTTCGCCATTGAAGCTCTGCTTGTGCTAATTTCTTGGCAACTTGGAATTTTTTGCGCCTTTTTGATTTGGGTGACTTCTTCTTCTGATTCTTGAATCAGTTACAGGAGTGGGAAAACTGTGGTTAAAAGACGAAGACGCCTCCTATTTATTGCGGGATTGAGAAGGCTATGAAAGGGGTCTTTTCGTCATTCTGTTAGTGGGTAGTTAGATTCTGTTAATTTTCGCGGGCAGAGGAGGCCTACAGTAGTCAATAAACAGAAACTAAGGCGGGAAACTACTGTGCCATTTTCACTTTTTCATCTTCTCACGGCGGGGACTATAATAATGAATTTTTTATAAATTTTTAATTTGACCCTTGAATATATATATATTTTTTATATAATTGAGCCCTTTTAAGTTAAAAGAAGCACTTAGTTGTATATTTTTTGGAATGAAGGGTTGAGTTGAAAGACTAAGGACTGAAGTGTAAAGAAAATATAAAATTAATGTTGTTTTTAAATTTTTTTTGAAAAGTTTATTTTGCCCCTTATATATTTCAGCTATTGTATAACTGGTCCCTTTAATTTTTAAAAATTCAATATTAGTATCAAATTTGAATTTTTTATTTTTCAGTTATTTTTTGTGAGAATAAAAAGATGATCATTGGATTTTAATGTAAAAAGAAAAATACATTGTTGTTGGCGATTTCAACTATAAAAATAATTAATTTTTATATAAATAAGTTTCATTTCATGAAAGGAGTTTAACCAATATAAAATATAATTTGATTTACTATCAAATATTTTATTGTATTTGTTTCATGGCAAATATAAAAACCAGCAAAAATAAAACCAACTTCAATATGATAATGCAATATAATTGAGAAGGAAAATGTGCAACGATGATTTTATTTATAGAATATACTACTCTTTATGTGTTGATTGTTTGTAGAAATATTATTTTTCACAGTTTACAACTGTTTGACAACTCTTTTAAAAAAAAGTGGATAAAGAATGTTTTCTAATAATAATAATAATAAAAAAACGTAAGGCTTTAAGAGGGGAAAGTGCTTTCCTCTTTTGAACTTGGAAAAAACACTTTTCATTTTGTTTGCTACATGTTATCATTATAAATTATGTATATATATTGATGGTTTAAATTAGATTTGAATTTTATTGTTTATTAATATTTGAAGAGTAAAAATTCTCTATTTGTTCTTTTTTCATTCCATACTATTTTTTTATTTTTATTTTTTTCCTATTTGTTTTTGTATTTTAAAAGCGTTTATAAAAAAAATTATTTTTTTTATCTTAAATTAATATATTTTTTAGTTTTTTTTAAATTATTTAAATGTGTTGATGTCAAAAATAATTTTTTAAAAATAAAAAAATTATTATTTTAATATATTTCTGAATAAAAAACATTTAAAAAAACAATCACAATCACACTATGAAAAAAAAGCATGGAACAACCAAACTTAGATTTCTCAACTCAGATCATAAACGTAGAAAGCATAAATCCAAAAAAACATTTTCACAACTTCATCTATATTAATACAAAATATTCAAATATGAAAAGATTCATTGAATTTTGGTGTGAAAGATGAGTAGCGGACCCTCGTGGTTAATACCATAAAAATAAATAAAAATAAAAAATCAAGCTAAACAACTTGGTACATATGGGTGGGTTAGGTATATATTCCAACTTCCACAGAGATTGCGTGTAAGAAAGAGCATCATCATGTATGTGTATTGGGCCGCAGCCCATGATACATAATAAGTTATACTAAAACTTCACCCCACAGCCCAACTAGCAATCTCTCGCCAAATCCACAGACAAATCCATAAATACCCACGCTCAACACAAAATCAAGCATAGATTAGAAAACAGCAACTGAGCAAAGCAGATTTTGATACTAAGAAGAAGGAAAAATGGCGAATAATAACAAAGAACAAGAATACTGCGTTGCCTCTGATCTCATCGACTTCTTAAACGCTTCTCCAACAGCTTTTCATGCCGTCGGTAACCCCCCCTCTCTCTATATATATATCAGATAGATTCTGTTTGTTTTAGATCTTTTTTTTTTTAAATGAAAGTAAAATATGTTTGACTGATTTGATTTTGATAGAGGAGGCAAAGAGGAGATTGAAGAATGCAGGATACGAGCAAGTTTCAGAGAGACACGATTGGAAATTGGAAGCTGGAAAGCGTTATTTCTTCACCAGGAATCACTCTACCATCCTTGCTTTCGCTATTGGTAAAAAGTATGTCTTCTTCTTCTTCTTTATTTATTTATTATTTTTAATCACAGCAAAATAATTTTTTTGTAGCTGATAGGTTAAGCTCCTTTATCTGGTTGTTTACAAATTATATAAGACTAAAAAGTCAACTTTTTTTAATTTATATTTTTTATTTTAAAAAAAGAGGTTTGTTTTTACTTTTGAGCAATAAAAAGAATGTCATCTTTTAGATTTTTTCAAATTATCGATGGCTAAAGCAAGGTCCTTTGTTTTGCTTCGTTTTAGTTGTTTATGAATTATTATTGCTGTTGTTATCGTGACAGGAAATGGATTGCATTTAATTTTTATTTATTTATTTATTGCTGATATTTTTTTCATTATTTGATTTTTTAGATATGTAGCAGGCAATGGATTTTATATAGTTGGTGCTCACACTGATAGTCCCTGTCTCAAGTTGAAGCCTGTTTCCAAGGTGATATTCGAATTGATTTTGCTTTTCTTTTGTTTTTATTTAAATTGTGCACTTTGTTGGTTTTGTTGAAGCCTGTTTCCAAGGTGATATTCGAATTGATTTTGCTTTTCTTTTGTTTTTATTTAAATTGTGCACTTTGTTGGTTTTGTTGAAGCCTGTTTCCAAGGTGATTCTTGTCCAAAGTATTGATCATTTGCTGGTTTTGTTTGAAAAATGTGCACTTTGTTGAGTAAGGTACTGAATTTAGTGTTTGGGGAATGGATCGATTGGTCAGGTAACGAAAGGTGGGTTTTTGGAGGTTGGAGTTCAAACATATGGAGGTGGTTTGTGGCATACATGGTTCGATCGTGACTTGACAGTGGCAGGGAGGGTGATTGTAAAAGAAGAAAATGATGGTTCGGTTTCCTACTCACATCGGCTAGTTAGAATTGAGGAACCCATTATGCGTGTCCCTACAATTGCAATTCACTTAGAGAGGTTTGGTAGCTGGACAAATTACTTTCTTTACTTGTTTGATCTTGTTTTATATAATGCTATTAATGGCTGGGATTCTCATGGGTTTAGGATTGGGTAGTCTCATCTTTACTTTGCTTGGTGTTATGATATTTTATGTTGTTATGTTCTGAACAGGACTGTTAATACTGATGGGTTTAAGGTGAACACACAGAGTCAACTTCTTCCTGTCTTGGCAACATCAATTAAGGTAACCTTTGAGTCACACACAATTTTTTATGTTTTCATTTGTTTGTTGGTGTACTTGAGTTTATGCTTTTATTCTGGTTTCCACAATTACAGTTCAAAATATGTTTCTTGCTGTAAAACAACATAATGATGAATTGAATTATTATTGCTAAACATAATATTCCTATAAAATGGGCATTAAGCATGATGCACATATTCCTTAATGATTTATGAAATTTTAAAATAGATTTGCTGCAACTTATCATAAAAAGTCCTAGCACAACCCTTGAGAACATTGTGTCCTACACCACAAAGGATGTTTTTTATTTAGTTAGTTAGAATAAATTATTTCCATCCAATGTTTTCTTCAATATATGTGGAGCTATAAATTTCTTTGACACTCTAAAATATGTAACTTTGTGTCTTCTTAATATGGACCATATCTATTTTTTACAGATTTAACTTGAACTTGAAGCAACCTGATGCATTTAAAGAATTGACACTAAGAAAGAGAGAACCTTTGTTTACCTTTTGAGCTCAAAGATTACTGCTCGACAACTAATTACTTCTTTACGAAACAGAAGTTAGTTATATGCTTTTCAAATTTCCGAGCATTAATGCTAAATCACTAGTAAGCATCCAATATTTTGGTCACTTAACTGTGAGAGAGTGGATATTTCTTTAGGATACTAGTGTATGAGATGATGTCTCAATACTGTTGCAATATTTTCTGTTCTCTATTAGCAAACTTCTTTTACAGGCAGAGCTCAATAAAGCAGTTGCTGAAAATGGTCCGGTTAAGAGTGAAGAAGTTCAAGCTGATGGGAAGAAATCTGATAAAGGAACGATTTCCTCAAAGCACCACTCACTTGTACTAGAGGTTAGTAAACTGAAGCATGAATATATTCTCTTCTTTTATCCTTTTTCTGTTTATTTTGACAATTTTGATTTAAGTTCTGATGGCTGTTCTGTTATTTTCTTTCTTGTATTCTAGATGATTGCAAATCAGATTGGGTGCGAAGTAGATGATATATGTGACTTTGAACTACAAGCATGCGATACTCAACCAAGTGTAATAGCTGGAGCTACAAAGGAATTTATTTTCTCTGGAAGGCTTGATAACCTCTGCAGTTCATTCTGCTCTCTGAAGGTATTACTTGTTACATGGGCTGTTGTTAGGTTGCAAATCATGTTGGTTTGTATGATATCAGGTCCTGTACGCCAGTCTCATCGCTACTGCATTGCCTTTCTATTATCTGACTACAAGATTTGCTGTTGTTCTTTTGAACACAGAATGCCACCTCATGTTGGATTGAAGTTATCATGTCAATTTAGGTGATATTATGTCCCGTTGCCCCTGGCTTTCTATCTCTCAACTACAAGTTTGTCTGATGCCTTTTGCCCTACTAAACACAGAACCTACAGTGTTCTCTCTTGTGTAGTGAGTGAATCAAATTCAAAGTTTCTTTGCTTGTGCTGAGCATTAGGCATTGGTTTGTATTCGTTTTTGGCTAAAGTGATCGCGTGGATTTCATTTTCCACTTGAAGTTTGAACTTTAGGTTTGTCCTATTTGAGTTTCTGCTACTTTTATATTTTGGAAGTTAGTATTGGTTTATGGTGGAATGAGTTTCAATATAGATAGTGGGATTAAGTTTGAATATGAGGTTTAGTGTTGTTTGAGTTTAAGCTATGTTATTATTTATATTGGTAGACTTAATTTTTTCCACTGCTGTTTTCGTTCTTTGGGTGTGCGAGGCTATGAATTAAAATTTTGTGAGTGATCAAAACTGGTAATCATCTGAACAATTGTTTTAAGTTGCGTTGACAACCTACTTCAGTTGCATGTTATTTAGCATCAAAATGGCTGCTATAATCCCATCTACATTTATTGTTACTTTTCACTTTTGCACAAGAGAAACACTGGTCTTTGCTCTTAGAGTGTTAACCCACAGAAACTGATTCTTATTTGTGCCATTTCAATTTAATTTCAGGCACTGATAGATGCAACATCTTCTGAAAGCGACCTTGAGGATGAGAGTGGTGTTAGGATGGTGGCATTGTTTGACCATGAAGAGGTAGGATCTGATTCAGCACAAGGAGCTGGGTCTCCTGTCATGCTAGATGCTCTGTCACGAATCACAAGCTCTTTCAACTCAGATTCCAAGGTGCTTTTTTTCTGACTCTGACTTCTGCTTCAGGAAAAAAAAACTTGATAGTTACTATTTGGGGAGAGTTATGGATTTCTGAGCTGAGTTTATTATCTGAGTGCTATAGTATTAAAGGGATTAGTTTTGGTTTCTATTTTATTGGAAGTCATTTTATTCATGCATCTTCATTACAGGTCTAAGTCACAAAGTTAACCATAATTACCAGCATAGCAGTGTTTTTTTCATGTTTCACTTGCCTGATTCTTTTGCACAAGAGAAACACTGGTCTATAGCACAATCATTTCACTTTTGCAATAGTGAAATGATTCTTGTAAATTTCACACCTAAGATTTGCTAGTTATGTTGATATCAGTCCATCCACATAGGGAAGGGCTATCACATCAATTGGGGCTTATGGGTTTGACCCGCATGGTCGTGTGGAGGAACAAAATTTGGGGATGCTTGGTCAAAAGGAGTGGGATATTAATCTTGAAATTAAATCTCAGTTTAATTCAAATAATCATAATTGTTTCTTTTCTTTGATTTCTTTTCAGCTGCTTCCAAAGGCAATCCAGAAGAGTTACCTAGTATCTGCTGACATGGCTCATGCCCTCCATCCTAATTATATGGTACATTGCCTCATTGCTCATTGAGATGGTGTTGTTCTTTCAGACTGTTCTAACATGGGATATCTCGTTTTCTAGGACAAGCATGAAGAAAATCATCAGCCCAAGTTGCATGGTGGGCTTGTAATCAAACACAACGCGAATCAGCGCTACGCAACAAATGCAGTCACTAGCTTTTTATTCAGGGAGATAGCAACGAAGCATAACCTTCCCACCCAGGTCAGTTTTCTGCCAACTTAAATATCATGATTTTGAACAACGATAACAAACATAGTTTCTTATTTTATTCTATATAAGAACTTGGACAAGCATGGTTCTGTCCATTTTGTTCTCCATCATTTCTTGCTAAACAATGCGATTTCAAGCATCGATGACGATTCGATAGTCAAAATGACGAGAAAAAATTGTCATCCGATACATTCTCACACTGATTTTTGAGTCCTTAATTCTTTGTACTTGGGACGAAATATACCTGTTACAAATCAAAATACAACAAATGGCTGCTCCGACTTTGAATTTTCTAGTTTTTGTCACCATTGGAGATTGTATGCTGCAAGGCTTGCAGCCTTGGTAGTAGCAATTCAGCAATCGGTAGAAGAATTAATTATCATGAAATCACTGTAAATGCAGGATTTTGTGGTCCGAAATGACATGGGCTGTGGTTCAACTATTGGTCCAATCCTAGCTAGTGGTGTTGGGATTCGTACAGTTGACGTTGGTGCTCCACAACTATCGATGCACAGTATAAGAGAAATGTGCGCGGTTGATGATGTCAAGTATTCCTATGAGCATTTCAAGGCATTTTTCCAGGAGTTCTCTCATCTGGATGCTAAGATTACAGTTGATATGTAGGTCACCGACTCACCGCACCTCATCCATGCTGGACGTCACCGACTTCGGGAAAAGACTTCATAATAGGCCAGCCAGGACTAGTGTGATCCTAACCGGTCTTCTTCTTACTTGCACTATTTCTGACTCATGAAACAACTGCTCAGAATCCTTTGTGCCCAAATGCTAATGTCGACTTGTTGTAAACGATACATTGCTGGATCGAATTGCTTTTTTCAAGGGGTGTCGTGTTTTCAATTACGATTAGACTATCTAGTATCTGCTGACATTTGAAAGAGTGTTTGCCTTGTGCATGTTGGCACCTTTAAGAGGAAGGTGCCAACTTCAGCACTTTCGGGCGAATCAGATCAAATTGGAATTTATTTTACCTATTTAGTTTGGGATTTATTTTAAATATATAGTTGTGATTGTTTTTTAAAATATTTTTATTTAAAAATATATTAAAATAATTTTTGATATTAATATATTAAAATAATTTAAAAATATTAATTTAAAGTAAAGAAAAAAAAATTAAAAAAATTTAATTTTTTCAAAAATATTTTTAAAAGATAAATAAGAATTTAAGCCTTTTAACATTTCTTTCACTTTCTAACCTAAACACATATCGTGACTTTGCTGCTAGCATTTTATTAGCTTTGAAGCATATTTTTAAAATCTTACCCAACTTAGACTAAAATAAGATCAAGTAAAAAAAAAAAATCTAGTATAACTTAATTAACTCAGTAACTTGATTAACCCGGCAAAAACAATATTATTAGTTTTTTACTAAAATAATATTGTTTTAATTTTTTAAAACAAATTAATTTAAATAATTCAATAAAACTCCATTACCCAATCAAAATCCAAAATCAAATTTTTAACCTGACCGGCTAGCAGGTCATGTCTAAAAGCTATTAAAAACTATGCTCTGAAGGCTGCCGCATGTATTTGAATACAGCCTTTTCGAAGCAGACAGGTGGCCTGGTGCCACGTTTTAACTTTTAAGAGAATGAGAGACGGAATTACCAAATAGGCGGCCAAAATGTTGCAGTTTCTTCAAGGGAATGACGTATCCGATTTTTTTTCCGCAGTAAAAAATAAAAAATAAAATACCAAGCGGCATAAGAGCATCTCCACTGATAAAACCAACAACGATAAAGAAAGAAAATATGGCAACCCTGTAGTATCTTTTATTTCCACCTGAACTCAGTTATTACCTCAATGACAAAAGGCAGCGCCGGCAATTTGCAAACAAAATACGGGGGGAGCTAAATGATCAGCTTGTGTGAAAACATGTCTAGTACATAAGAAAAGAAAACCCGCTGAAGTCAAGGGTCGAAAGGGCCTCCGTCTCAGGAGGAAAGCACTTTCTTAACCTCAGTTGTAACCTCCTTTGGAGGTTTCTCTGCATGAAGCTCTGCAACAGCACCTTTCTTCTTATAATAATCAATAACCTGCATTCCCAGCATCCAGAATACCATCAGATTTCACTAGGACAGAACTGAGACATGTTGATCTGGCAAGACATGGGCAGGATTAAAAATGGCGATGAAATCTAGTTGCGTAGGCACATCACATGGCTAAAATCAAAAGAGGTGATTCACGTGGCGTGGCTCGGCTCGGCTCGATAGTCGATACCATCCAGACACGTGGTATTCATTGTCGCTCAATGACTTTATAAGCAGCCATATTATAAGGTAACTATTCCCGAAAACCTAATTGAAATTCAATGGGAGTTGTGTTATTCCCGTGGTTCATGCCCATGGGAGAATAATAATTATCACAAAACCACGAGTAAAGGGAGGCCCGAGAATTAACAACTAAGTTGCGAGGCAGAAGCTTTCTCAGCTAAGAAGACCTTTCTATGCTTATAAAATAAATGCAATACCAAACATCCACGAAAATAGTTGTCCTATAAGTAGGGAGAAGTAAATACCATAAGAAGATTTGGACCATCATCCCTTTTGTTGTGGGTGACTGGGTGATTGAATCCAACCCCAGTTCATGTCATGAAAGGTAATGAAATAAAGCCAGAAATCTTACCGGTTCAGTTTGCTTGTGAAATGCCTCCAGCCTTGACTTAAGAACAGCGGCAGTATCATCTTTGCGTTGAATCAAAGGCTCTCCAGTTACCTTCAAGAAATCAAAAGAAAGAAGCAAGTTTGTGAACATACTTTCATCTGCTGACTTGCGAAAACATTGATGCAGCTAGCACGGTGATCACAGCGGAAAACATGTATAAGAAACAGTCTCAACCATATTCAAATAACCTTGATTATTTAATAATTTCACAAACCAACACACCCCAAATGCGGGTGCCGAATGGATTCCCTGTGAACAATTTTCTACTAACTCTCTTAAATTACCTAATTCCACACCACTGATGTCTTGATCAAGGGTTTTAGTCAAGATAGATAATCCATGACTATATTACCTTCCCTTGACATATCCAGCCCCTTGTCAAACATAAACGGAGATTCTACAGCTATACAAACAGTACACTGCCACTTAGACTAAATATTGACAAGTCAGATCCATTATTGGCCTAATCAACCTAGAAGAATAATATCAAGAGTAGGCAATCATAATTACCAAGAACTATTCACAATTACTTTTACAGACTCCCATATTTTGAAAATATTGATATCTACAACAAATGTACACCCTTTAACCAGTTTCATTTCCCCTATGTTCTCCCATCATCAATATATACATCCGAAAATCCAATTAAATAAAACATGATAACAAAAAAAATGTAAGAGAAGGATGATTTATGTTCCCTTACATCATCAACACCAGGAGCCTTGGGAGGCGCAAATTTTGTATGGTAGGTTCTACCACTAGAAGGATGGATCCAGCGACCTGTGATCCTCTCCTCCAAAATTGCATCATCAATTGCAAAATTCAGCACCTTATCAATTTTACTTCCCTGCTTTTGAAGCATGTCATCAAGCTGTGCACATAGAAGGTAAACAATTTATGGTTAGAAACATCTACAAAAAAATCATTCAATATGTCCATTGCTAGAAACATATAAAAACACACTGAAATGTTTATATTTATTCAAACTCACACACATATATATATTATACAAGTAGATAACGATACCTTCTGTGCTTGGACCACGGTCCTTGGAAATCCATCTAGAATGAAACCTTTCTGACATGAAGGCTTCTTCATTGCTTCATCAATAATGCCAACAACCAAGTCATCAGAAACAAGTTCCCCCTGAGAAAACCATATGAAGCACTCCATTAGCTAAATCCAGCAGAACTATGAAAAAATAAACAAAGATGAATCACGAAAGATAAGAATGGTGCAAATTCAACCTTTTCCATTGCCTCCTTAGCCTTGATGCCAAGAGGGGTTTTAGCAGCAACAGCAGCTCTCAACATATCACCAGTAGCCAAGTGGCATAGACAGTAATCATCCTTAATGATCGGTGATTGAGTACCCTTTCCAGATCCAGGAGGGCCTGCCAAACACAAAACTAAAAGATTACAACCATGGAAGCTTCTGACCAAAGCCAAG
Organism: Populus tomentosa; assembly: GCA_018804465.1. NCBI lineage: Eukaryota > Viridiplantae > Streptophyta > Magnoliopsida > Malpighiales > Salicaceae > Populus > Populus tomentosa. The sequence continues at coordinate 9,451,907 of CM031997.1, forward strand.
GTTTGATTGGCTGATTGGTTGCTAACAAAAATACTGGAATCAATAGAAAGTTTTCACCAAATAATATGAACAAGAAAATATGCATTTGTTGCTACATGAGTATGTACTGAGGTGGTCAATTGCCGGGGCATTATGCAGCACACATGATATTATCACAGGATACACATCGTGGATTTGAAAGTTTAACCAAAAAAGTAGTTCAATATTCACAAGTTCGTTCAATTCATTTTGTCCTCCTAGTTGAATCAAATTCTAATTATTTAACCAAGCTTATTTCAAAGTAGCCGTGTTAATTTCAAATATTAACTCCCAACTAGGCAGCCGATCTAAAATCTTTTTCTTCTTTTTTTTTGAAACAAGCAAGATGCTAAAACAGGCAATCAGATAGAAACCAGAAAAGGCCCCAATTGGTCTGTTATGTGTCACTGAGAAAGTTAACAGATAAGAATTTTTGGGCACGAATGAAAATGAGCCAATACTAATTTTGGAGAAAAGATTCTTCATACAGAGTTACAATAAATGAAAATAAAAAGGTTTGATGAAAATAAATCAATCAAAACCTTTATCTAATAACTTAAAGAAAAGGATGATCATGCCATTGTCTCAAAGCATTTCCACTGAATGGAAAGACGTTAAATTTCCAGATTAAACGTGTAAAAGATGACGAGTGAAGATCGATGTGGTGAACTCTCTGAATTCAAAAGAAGATTTTGCAATATATTTTTTTAGAAATGCCCCCCTTTTAACAAGAAATGTCAAAATTCCATCTTGTGAGTCTCGGAACATTAACTAGTCAAAACAAAACTGGCCATAAACACTGCAAATCTTCTTTCTACCACGCAGCATCATCAACCTTCAATTCAATTTTGAAAATATAGCCAAAGATTGACATGACTTGACTTGCGAAACAAAGCGGGCACAAAGTATCTAAGAAAAGTAATTCTAGTTTTACATTCATTAAATACCGCATCTCAATGCAATCAAAATCACAAAAACCGGAAAAATCACTCGCGCGTCTAAAATTGCCCCGTAAAGAAGGTTTTTTTTATATGTCCTCGAATTCCCAACTCTATGAACAAGCAAAAACCAAAAACCCACTTCTCAACTAAAGCAACAGTAAAAAAAAAAAAGCTCTAATCTTTTCCTTTTCCTTTTCCTCAATTACCTCAGCGAAAAAACCAAACAGTGCATAGTAAAAAACAAAAGAAAACATCTTGGCACAAAAAAACCACAAAGAGTTCCTGGATCTGAATGAACCCTGGAATTAAAAACCAAGAAAGACCAAAACTTTAGGAAATGCACATCATGCTACATAAACAAAACAAGGTGCGTAGTGTAATGTGGAAAGAGAGAAAGTGGAAGAGTAAAAAATGAGACAAACCGATGAGTATGAGACGCTTGTCGGGTTTGTCAGAACACTTCATGCGACGGAGGAGCTCAGTCATGAGATCCAGTGATGGCACATCTTCTAAGTTTGCGTCTGCTGCTGCACTGCCTGCCATTCTTGTCTAGTTGAGAAGGGGTCTTGTTTTGTTTAGGATTTTAATTATAGTGAAACAGAAAGGAGGGGGTGGAGGGCTTATAGGCAGAGGGGTGTGGCTGTGAAAGTGAGAAAGGTAGGTGTGTTCTTGTGTTAACCGTTCGGACCTTCCAAGGCTTCAACTTCAAGTAGTTCTGTTCTGGTCGTCCTCCCACTTCTAAATTACTCTTCTGCCCTCCCTTTTTTTCTTCAGTTCTTTTCTTTCTTTCTTTTTTTTAAAAAGTTTGTATCATAGTGTATTTAAAAGAATTTAATACATTTATGATTTATGGACATGCTTGCCTAAAATTTTAAACCCGAAAAATGAAAAACTAGTCAACTTTTTTAACCACTAGGTCAACTATTGTAACTATAACATTTTTCATTAATACCTTTTGTGTTTAATAAAAAGATTAATCTAGTTGAAGCTATAAATACATAAAAATAAAATTAAAAATATTAATTTTATAGTGTTAAAAATTTCAGGAGATGATTTAAGAAGGTATTTAAAAGTGTGATTTTTAAAATGTTTTGTTTGAAAATGTATTAAAATAATATTTTTTAAAAAATATTTTTTGATATTAAATAATTAAAATGATTTAAAAATATAAAAATAATAATATTAAATAAAAAAATTTAATTTTTTATGAAACGTTATTTTTAGAATGGGAGAAGCAAAGTCCTGATTTTGTTTGTCTATTTGATTGACTTATGGCATGTTTGGTGGCATGAAATGTAATCATGATTTCAGTGCAACCTTGATTACTCTATTAAATTAGTACATGACAAGTTCTAATGATGATTATATAGTGAGCATTACGTTTTAAAGAGAGAAATATGTTAAAAAGTTATCAAAATATGATTAAAAGCAAATAAATAATTATATTTACATACAAGTTCTCGTAATATTTTCCATGCATTAGGCATCACGGTTTGGTGGGGTTGAAACATTGAATCTCGAGCCCGGCAAGTTGTATTGTTTTTCTACAGAGTATGCCAATCGTGCAGATTGAGCCTTCAGTTCAGTTCTCTTTCGAGGCCACAGCCTCCGACAACTCTCTTTAGAAAAAGCCGGTTTCACAACGCTAGCAATGCAGCTGTGCAAGGCGGCGGTCCTAGAAAAAAGCGACCGCCTTAACGGCAAACTATAAAAAAAAAAGGCTCGCAGCTCGCCTGCAAAATGGGGTACCTATGCCGCGAGCTCAAACAACAATCAGAAGTCAACACCATTGATTTCCACGCATTAATTTTTTATTCGTACCAAACCGAAGCAAAGAGTTGCTTTTAATAGCTGCAATGGAGACCCGCCAACCTCCAAATCTTGAAAATAGAAGTTGACCCACCTACTCATGTAACAACCTGTTTATTTTTTTTATTTTTGAAAATACCTTCAAAAATTTTTATTATTTTTTTCTTTGATTTAAAAATATTTTCAGATTATTTTTATATATTAATATCAAAAATAAATTTTAAAAAATAAAAAATATTTATTCATAGTATTTTTTAAAAAATATTTTAAAAACAACTATTATAACAACACCAAATAAATAGACTCCAAACCTTCAATATATACATAAAAAGAGTGTTTTGATGTTTTGAATATGTGATTTTAATTGCCTTTTAAAATATTTTTAAAAAATCATTTTTTTAATCATGTCAAAATAATATAAAAAAATTAAAAAAAATTAAAATCACAAAATGCCCCTGAATCTCCATAGAGTTGGTAAAGGCATAAACCATCTCAACTTAAAACCACAAAAATATATCTCCAGGACCGCAACATATTGGCTGGTCATGGATATTATCATCATCCTGCTACAACAACACAGGTCCAGAGGACAAAAAACCAAGATAATTCAGATTAATAAACACAAAACCAAAACTAGGGCTACAATTCATAATTTGTAGAGATCTAAAGGCATCTAATCTTAACATAATTTGTGGCGAGATCACAGTGAACAGAAGGCCAGTTCTACACAATTAACAGCAACTCGGATACGTCAAACAGTTATCAAAACTCACTACTCTTCACCTTTTGACTTCTTCTTCCTTTTCTTTTTCATGTCACTGGCATCTTGCAGATCCTCTCCATCTTGATCCTTACTCTTCTTCTTTTTCTTCTTTGTGGAAATGCTATCCTCCTCCGCTTCAACCCCGTTAGTACCATTTGAGTTCTCAACAGCCTGCTCCTGCTCCAATTTTCTCTTCTCCTTTTTCTTCTTCTTCTCCGATTTAGCATCCTCTGAAGCACCTCCATTTACAGTTGGTTTGTCTTCAGCCATAAGCTCACTATTCTCTGCAGCATCAGATTTTGATTTCTTTTTCTTGCTTTTCTTTGCAGAAGGAACAGTAGTTGCTTCCTCAGTTTCCATATCAGTATCTAGAGAATCCAACAATTAAAAACACAAAGTAAACAATCAATATCAAGAGCTGAAAACTGTGAAAGCAAGAATGTCAACGAATTAAACAGGTCATTTTTAAAGAACAATCATGAAATGGATGTGGCAAGTAAAACTTACAGCCAGGAACACACAAAGGTTGTTCATCAAATCATGTTTGCATGTTAACAATGCAACTGAAGATGCTATGGAAACACCTCCAACAGAATACCAAATATTTTGAAGGTGTATATATATATATATATATATAAAAAAAACAGCATCATTTTACTCAGGCTCACACCTTTATTTTCAGTACTTTCAATTGCAGCTTTCATCACATCAATGTTTTTACGAGGTGCAACACCCTTGTCATAGAAATCCAATCTCTCCTCAACTTGTTCTCTTAGTTTCTCCCCAAAAACAGTTGTCCCGTTCTCTGCAACACAAGATGTAAAAATAAGCTAATTCTAGAGAGTTGAAATAGTCAACCAATTTATGAAAAATTTTGAAATTTACCAGAAAAACAATCAATGCGAGATGCAATAGAACACTTGTTTGCAAGATAGCGAGCCATGCGTCCCTTGTTGCGAGCAGATGCGCGACCAATAAAAGATGAATGGAAAATCAAACCATATTTTGGTGTGTTTCCACGAGTTTTAAGTGCCCTAAGAACAAACCATCATAAAGGTGAATATTTGGAACTCAAAATCTACATGGAAGAATCATTTAGGGGAAAAACATTAGCAGAACAGGTAATAGTACACAAGTTCCAAAGGGAGCAAAACTCTAAATACTATTTGTAGTTTTGTGAAGCAATAGAAAAGGACAAGTGTTATTCATAATTATATGATACAGTTATGCCATATTCAGAGAATACTAGCAATGGAAAAATACCTGAAGAGTGCCTTCTCAGCACCAAGGATCTGAAGGGTGGAAGAAGGGCACTTGGCCAGATTTGTGAGACTGCCCGCATGAGAAATCAAACGAGCCCCAACCATTTCACCAATCAAGGAAGCCAAATTGGGAGCAATATCATTCATTTTAGTAATTAGATATTCATGGAGCTTCTTCCTGTACTCAGAGAGGTCCATTACCCTCTGAGCAAATTGCTGGACATTAATCAAGTCAATGGGGGACAAGTCTTGCCCTGCAAAAGGGAAAGAAAAAGGTGAGTCGAATATGAGACAGGATTAAAAATTGGCTGACATGTAATATACAAATAAGAATTCTACCCATTGATGCTTTGGCAGCTTCTACAACCTCCTTTGCTTTATCTTCATCTCCAAGTAAGTCAGTTAGTTCTGGGAGTTTGTCTTCGGACAACTTGGACTTGTCATCAATGAACTTTGCAAGTTTGGCATAGAGGTAGTTGTCATTGACAATCTTCGCTAATTCAGGGAAATGCCAAGAATACCATTCTCTGTAGGAAGTTAAGTGTTAGAGGAGATACAGCTAGATTGATACAAATTCCAAATAATGCAGACAGCACTTTGGTATAAAACTCAATCACAAACCTGACTCTCATTGCAAATGAATTGACATCCTTATCAAGGGTATCAAGAAGGAAAATTGCTTGAATAACCATATTGTCAACTCGGTTTACATTGAACTTCACTTTTGCTCTGCTGTAACTGTGTCCCAGACCAAGTTGGGCTTTCTCCAAGTCACCAGGCTGTATAAAGGGATTAGGGAGGAAAAGAATAAAATTGTGAGAAACATACCTCATGAAAGCAAACAACAGGAAAGCTTTTAAAAAAGAAAAGCATGAATCTGAAGAAATGCAAACCTTCAAGTCCTTGATGAACCTTTCAAAATGTAATCTTACACCGCGAAGAAGCTCATGAACAAAGTCATTACTTTGGCAAGGAATTTTTGTCACCTCAAAGATATGTGACCCAATCTTTGGCTCAGCAACTCCCAAACTAAACTTCGCCTTCTTTCCCTCCTTGACTTTTGGGAGATTAAGCTCCAAAAAGTTTCTCAATTCATCAGTCATGATACCTGCAAACAAAGACCAATAACAAACGAGACATGAACTAACGACAAAAATTTAAATATGGAACCAAAGAGAGCCAATTGCATCTCTAATATCTGTCATTTAACATCTCGGATAGCACAAAACAAGCAATTCATCCAGTAAAACCGCAGCAAAGTTAATTACTCTTACTTTATCAGTGACGAAAAATTATCGATTAAGACATTTTCTACACGTGAATTGCTTCCTTTCTTTAGACACAGTTTCCCCCAACCAACCAATAAAGACAGGGCCCCTCAAGAACCAAAAACACCCAGTTTTAAACAAACAAAGCAAGCACAACTATCTATCAGAACAACGACGCCGTCTCCTCAGTTCATAAAGCGTTAACTGACCACTAAAACAACAGAAAAACAGCAACCACGAAGACTAATTAAGTCCATTCACCATCAGAAACATATATGAACAAGCTAATTACTACTTGAAAAAAAAGCATGGACATTTTCTTGTTTTCAACTTACTTCAAATAAAACAGCCTACAAAAACCAACCATTTCCAAGAAATCAATTAACACGGACATATATAAACAAACGGGCCTAAAAAAAAGCTATACCTTCAGAAACAGAGTTAATCTGGTTGAGAGCATCAAGAGCAGAATCGAACGGGTGAAAAGCAGTGAGCTGCACTACCTTACCAAACCGGTTAAGATCCGAAACAGAGTTCCTAACAGCCTCGGTGTTCTGTCCAATTTCATCAATACCACTAGCTTGGAAAAGACTGTATCCTGATGAAGTCTCGTATAGCAAATACAGAGCCATTGAGGAAATGAGATGTTTTGCGGCCGCGATGGTGTGGTGGCAGCGGTGGCTGTGTTGTTAGGGTAGGGTAGGGTTTTATGTGTTTTAGGGTTTATGGTGAGGCATAGCTTAGTGGGATATGAAGAGTTAAAGAGGGAGAGGGGGTACGTTGGGTTTTTGCTTGGTGTTTTTATAAAGGCGAATTAGGGTTGATGGTGGCCATGGGTCGGGCCTCGTCTAAATTGGTGGTGTGGATTCGTTGCCAGGGTTATTCGGGTTCGGGTTTAGAATATACCATTTGTTATAAAAGCGTGTTTTTCACAAGAAAATTATTCAACTATTTTTATGAGTGTTTTTTATGATTTGATTTAATAGTTAATAGTCAAAAAATACAAAACACAAATATATATTTATATATATATATATAAGAACTTTAAAAATATGATCTTTAATAATTTCTTATAAATACAATTTGAAATTGAAACAGAATTTCTTATATAATGAAATTTTATGTTTTTTTAAGCAAAAACAAAATTTAGAAAAAAGAGGGTGTTATTTTTTCTTATAGTGCATCTAAATAAATTAAAAAATCATTTCAATTAAAAAAATTATTTTTTTATTTTAAAATAAATGTAATTTGAATTTATGATAGAAATTTATGTAATAGGACGTAAATTAAGAACATGAAAGATTATAATCTAGAATTATTTTTTATTTTATTTTTTAATTACTTATATTTAGTAATATCTATAATTGAGAACTCTTGAACAATCTCTTGAAAAAATAAAACTGGATAAAACATTGGAACTTTGTAGAATGAAGATAGTAATATCTATACTGATATTTATATTTTAATATTATAAAATTAAACTATCTTCATTTACCAGAATTTCTATTATATTACAATATTTGTAAGAGTCTATTAAAAAATCAAAGATAACATGAGACAATAACCAACTATCCTCTACAAGAAAATAACTTAGTTTTAATTTAATATTTTACTAAATTATAATATAATTTATTAATTTTAATTTCACATGGATGAATACAAATTAGAAATATAAGCATGGATAGATTTTTTATGGATAATTTTGTTTAAATGATTCTTTTAGATACTGGGAACAATTTAAAAGTAAAATATGAAAATTCATAATCTATTTTTATTTTTATTATTTATACTTAACAGCGTCAATAATAACTTAGAGTTTAAAAAATATTTATACGTCAGCAGTTCACCAGATCTCCACCACATGTCCAGCCAGCCTCCCTGATTTTCTCAAAGCATTATGATCCTTGTATAAAACGCATCCAGATGACGACTGCTGTTTTTAACTTTCTTCCATGCCATCTCGAATTGAACCAGAGTGGTGGGTGATTTTCTCTCTGTTTGAGAGAGATTTTTTTCTGAGTTTTTTAATTTATTTGGATTTTAGTTTTTTGGTTAAGTCATTGTATAGAATTTTACCAGTTGTAAGCTCTTAAAATTATTTTGATTTTAGAAGATTTACTTGAAATTTATTTGTTTTATTTAATATTTTTTAAAACTAATGTTTTTATTTTATTTTATCTTGATGTTTATTTAATTGAAGATTGAACTCTATTTTTTTTAATTTTATCTTTTATTTTATCTTTTTTTTTCAATTTAATTGGGTTCTCTTGGATATTTTATTTTCTGTTTTTATTAATTTTATTTTTAAATTAAATAGAATTAATTGGTTGAATATAAACAAATAATCACCTGATTTTTTTCATAGCGTTGCTCTAATGACCCATATGGTTTTTTTTTAATGTCGCCATGTACTTTTTTACAACAAGATTTAGATCGTTTCAATGAGATCTTTTTGTGGTATGTATTTTCATAGTTGAATGATGATGAATCTTTAATTGTCTTTTTTTTTTCTTTCTAAATATAATATTAACAACTTATTTGTTTTAATTAATTATTACTATAAATATTTTTTATACAGTTCGTCTTCTATCATTTTCTATGATTTAAACCTAATTGTTACATTACGTAGGTTTCATTGAATTCAATCAAGTTAATGACACAAATATTAAATTTTTTGTTTTTGTTTTTTTACGAGCAGTGTCATTGCCTAAACATCTATATATATAATGCTCTCGGCAAAGAAGTTTAACATCTCATATTTCATTTTGATTGAATTTCAAATTTATTTTGCACAAAAAAAGAAGAAGAAAGAAAGTCCAGGAGTCATGTTAAACTTAAACAACATATTAGAAGGGCGCATCCGATCAAACGAAAGAAAACGCAACAAAAATAAAAGGAAAACCTTCATTGATATTTTATTTATCAACATATTGACTAGTTGAAAGAGGTCGAGAATACCTCTCAAGGTTATGTGGTGACCATAGGATCGATGCCAGGGTAAAGCATTATTTTTCATGGTGGCGCCCAAGCTGGTTTCTTAAATAAAAATGTCATTGACCTAGATGCCTTTAAAGCCAAACACAGGGATATGGCAGGTATTGCTAAGTTCTTGTAGATGGAGACTTGAAATTAGGAAGAGAAGTAGGTGATTTCCTTACGAGATTAGACAGTGTAATCCCGTGAACTATGTGATGTGTCCAATGTCTGCTATTAGAATGATGTGAGAGAATAAGGGATTTAGCGAGGAAAAAGAGGTTAATGAAAGAGGCTGGACATAGTCTGGTAGAGATTGACATTGATTTGGCTTTGGTTTGACGACTTCAGTGTAGACCAAACCACTTTTTATCCATGTTAATTTATTGTCAAATACTTGTTCTGAAAGCTTCCCCTGCAAGTTAAATTTAGCTCTCCAAATATTAGTTTATTCTGGGATTGCTGCTTGCTGGAAGTTACACAATGTGTGTTTGGGAAAGAAAGGAAAACTAATTGCAGGCAAACTTACTTGTTTGTTTTAACTTAGGACTCTTTAAGAAAAATAAAAAATTCTTCAGGTAGATGTGGCTGCTACCAGTGGCAGCTCCTTTATGGAATGGTTGGAAATGTTGTAGTAGAAGCTTAACAATGCAGAAGACAGGGCTCCCCTTCTTTGTATTGCTGCTGTTTTGATTTGGCGACTGTAGAAGCATTTTAATGGCGTTGTCTTTAATGGTATCTTACTTAATCCTCAATCTACTGTCAATCTGGCATGAATTCATATCTTGGAATATGAGCTTGCTATGGAACTTTCACTTAGCGCTGGCTGTTTGTCCCAACACAGCATATCCAAACCGTATTAAGCGAGTATATCCTCCTTGTGATACACTGGGTCTTCAGGTTTGTTATATTGTGTCATTGCTCTTCTCATGGCAATATCTTCCTCGCTTAGGGTTCTAAAAAGTTGAAGTCCAAACAGGTGCTTCCTTTGGAAAGACCTGCAGAAACTCCGATGTTTATATCCGTGGCTCAGTTTCGTCCCGAGAAGGTGGGCATACTTACATAAACCTGGTGAGCACAAGGTACTGCAGTTTTAGCGGCTTGTTCCGGGGGCCTTTGTGGGCTTACATTTGTCTTTACAGCTTGTGTTTCATGTCTCAGGCGCACCCACTTCAACTCGAGGCCCTTTCAGTTGCCATTAAGAGGTTAGATGCAGCCATGGCGAGACCTGTGCTCCAGTTTGTTGGTAGTTGCCGAAACCAATTTGATGAGGACAGGCTGCAGAAATTGCAGGACAAAGCAGTTGAATTGAAGATAGATGGGGAGTTACAATTCTACAAGAATGTGATGTATATGTTGGCAAGCAAGCAAGCGCACTTCATTCTACAGTACTGTGTGTGTGAATTGTATTTTTATACATTTATTCTTAAAAATGAAAAGACACTGGAAGGATGCTCCATACGCGGAAGAAGATGAGTACTCATACTCTGTTTGGTTCAGCTTGTTGATCAATTTGATATTTATTTTAGTGTCTCACTAGTAAAAGAAAAAAGCCTTTCGTTAGGTTTTCTTTGCTTTTGTATGATTCATGACTTGATTCTGACCGTGCCAGAGTATTCTTGCATCACTATAACTAACTTGATACGAGATTTCATTTGGCTGAGGAATTGCGAGTTGTGCCTCACTGCTGAATTATTATTTAACCCATTGTTTTGATGTAGAATATGATGCTTGGTCTAGAAAATTTGATGAGAGGTCTGTGGAGGTGATGGGATAATCTAAAAAAAGAGGATAGTGTGCTAATTGATACAATGAATCATTAAGTTCAAGAGTTTCTTTTGTGGCTAATGATTTGTAGTTGATTACCCCACCTTAAATTTCAGGTTGGTTTCAGTTTTATTACCATCTTCTTTATCTGGAGTTCCTTAGGCTCAGTTAGCTTTATCCTAATAAAGGTATTTTCCTCTTCTTTCCCCTTCAGTGTTTCTTGTCTCCATCCTCTGTCTTTGGGTTTGGGGCATATTTTCTCATGAATTCATATAAACTGGGAAAGTCTTTCATGGCGTTTTGCTTTTACCTGGAGAAATAGAAAGGGAAGAAAACCCTAGTGTTCTGATCCATGTCTGAACTTTTAACCTTGGCCAATTGACAGGGACTTGGTGAAACTCTTGGGAGGTTCTGTGGCAGGAATGCATTCTATGGTAGATGAACATTTTGGCATTAGTGTTGTGGAGTATATGGCTGCAGACGCAATGCCAATTGGTGAGCATTTCTAATTTTTTTCTTCATTTAAATGATGATACTTCTCTTTTCTGTTATCTTGAGAATGCTCTGGATGAAATTACATTGATGTTCTAACTTTCCTCTCTTCTGCTCATAATTCTGCTGGGCCAAAAATGGAGAAGATGGGCAGCAAACGGGGTTTCTTGCCCAGAATGTAGAAAGTATGCAGATGCCATCCTCAAAGCTTCAAGGATGCCAGAAACTGAGAGACTCAAGATGGCTGCAGCTGCAAGGAAACGTGCAGCCCGATTTTCCGAGCAAAGATTTTTTAAAGATTTCAAAGCTGCAATTCGACCAATATTAAACCATGTTTCCAGATGATGGATTCGCACAGTTAATAGCTATAGAAAATTTCTAACTATGGAACAGAGGAGCATAGCTAGTGGTAAATGAACTCTAATTTACACCCACAATCATTTCAAGTTAACAATGACAAACAACCATCTCAACCCAATAACTTAAGTTGTTAGGTGAGGTTGTAGGATATGATTTATATTATTCTCTAACACACCCCTCCAAGTAAAAGCTCTTTGAGCTTGAAACTTGTACAAATACATATTACTTTGTGTTTAATTTTTATTAAATAAATAGGGATGGTAAAATTTGAACTTGTGATCGCTTGATCATCAAGGCTCTGATATCATGTCAAAGAACCATTTCAATTCAATAACTTAAGCTATTAGGTGAAATCTCAAAATATGATTTATATTATTTTCTAACATGCACCAACACTGAAAAATTTTTGGGTTTAAAATTTTATAGCATGTGGCATGCTCGCTGGATGAATGGCATCTTCTGAAGGATCATGGTAGTCCTTAGCCTGAATTTTTTCAGTTTGTCAAGACACAAGATTTTTCAGGTGTGTTGTTTTAAGATTGAACTTCAAACTAAATTTTCAGAGCTGTTCATTGTTCTATCAGGATTGCCTGGCATGCATTTCATCTTTTGTGTTCTTGTTTCAACCAGCTTATGAATTTGAGCTACAATTCTGAAGTTTTTTTATATCATCACTTTCCTTTGTTTTTCATGGGTAATTTCTCAGCTCTCTTTAGTGCTTCTGGCAATAGTTCTCATATCTTACAAGAAAATGCAACTTAACACGGCTCGGGTTCTGTAATATTAGGTGGTGCCATTGATGTTTCTTGCTGACAACATTGCTGCTCTCCATAGAATATGTGATCGGTCTTCTTCTTCTTCTTCGATGAATGATGAACATCCGGGATCTTCGTGTTCTCTCAGAGTACATTATATATTTCTTGTTCTTCATTTTTGCTGGCAACAAATTCCTCAATCTCTTACAACTGTTCTCTACCAGGAAGATCAGTTGATATCCAAGATTTGCTGCTGGTATGGCTGCAGGAATGCTCATGTTGCCTAAACACGTTGATCATTCACTAATCAGTTGAAAACATCAAATCACCTTTTAAATTTGTTACTTTTGATTTCCTGTTCTGCTTCATGTATTTAGGGCTGCGGCTTCTGCATTTGAGGGGCCTCATGGACCAAATCAGATTCAATTTTTGTAGTTTGCTCTTCACTCTTTGGGCATGATTCTTGCCCTTTTGTCTTACGTCGCTCTTCCCACCATGGACACAACTTGCCTCTGCCATGAGATTTCTCTTCAGGCGATTTTCTGCTTGTACCATTGTTTTTAAGAATATTAGGGCTTTTTTTATGATATTGTCCATTGTTTTATTAATAATCATATATTAACTTAATATCTAGAATTTTGCAAAATAACTTTTTTATTAAAATAATATTGAATGAGAATAAATCAACTATTTAAAAAAAAATCATTGTAAATTTGTTTTATAAATTTTTTTCAGATTTATTGTTTTTATATTTTGTTCATATGTGCGTGTAAAAATAATTGATTTATGATTTTTTAAATTTTTTAATCAAAAATTTCTTTTATAATTATAATAAGTTTTTACTTGAAAAACAATGCTTCTCATAAAAAAGTAATAATATCATAAAAAAAAAAAGCAAGATTTATAAAATTAGATTTCTGATTCAGCAACTGTCTTTTTATACTTGCTGACTTGCTGTCTAATGAGCCATGCGATTAATAAAAAAAAACTTGTTTTTATGTTTGAAAATAAATAAATAAATAAATAAGACAGTTTAGGGGGGAAATTACATTTTTTTCTATGATTTTATTCATTTTTTTCAGCAAATATCTAATTTTATTATTATATAATTAAATAAAAAATAAATTTTAAAAAATAAAATTATTAAACTCAAGCAAGCCCATGACCAAAGTCTTAAATTAAATAGACTGATCTAAAATATCATTTTTTAATATTTTTTAAAAAGATAAAATTATAATAATAATATTGTTTTGATTTTTTTATAATTAAATTAAATTTTGATCAGATTAATCGAATCTAAGAGTAAAACTATTGAATTGATTTAATTATATAAATTAATTTTTGTTTAATTTAATTTAAAATATAACTTGACTGAATTCTTATATAAGTTTAATAGTTTAACCAAAAAAAAAATATCTCGGCGTACAGACAACTAACTAGAATAGTCCTCGACCATTCAAGTTTTTTCGTACATAATAATAATTATTTTTTTAATGCATGATTATTTTTTAGATTGTGAAGTATCATTAAAATATAAAATCATTGCCCTATCCGGTGCTAATTATGCAAAGGGGACGACTGGTCCCCCAAGTGACAGATTTTCAACGCATGATCTGATTGCTGGAATTATTTATTTATTTAGCTTATTTAATTTTAAAATAACAAAAGCAAAGGCATGTGGCCTTCACTCATAACAACATCATAAGGCTGTAAAGAGTCAGTGGCCTGAATTATTTGATAAAGACACCCCATGATCCTGTAGGCCCTTTCCCTTGCGCCTAAACAACTGGGCTTTCATCCTCATCACCAATCTCTCTTTTTTAACTTTTTAGAACTCTGCATTTTACTAATGATGATTAATTATCGGTGATTAATGATTAAGTCACCGTCTGTTTTTGCTTTTTCGGTGCAAAGATAATTTTAAAAAAACTTAATTTATTTTGTTTCAAATTAGTTTTTTATTTTTTTATTTTTTTATGTGCTGTAATATTTTAAGATGAATTTTAAAAAATAAATAATAATAATAATAATATTTTGATGTATTTTTAAATATAAAAAATACTTTGAAAAAAATAATTACTACAATGTCAAACAAACTCAAAAAGTGTTGATGATCGAGATAGAGATTAAATTAAATTAATTATTCCTTGTAAGCTTTGAAGGTTAAAATATTTTTTTTTTTATTTTAAAAAAAATATCAAAAAATACTTAATTTTAATACAAATTAATTTAAGTCTATTCGGAAATGCGGGTCAACCCGTGTTTTTAAAAAATTCAAACTTAATTTATTTTGTTTAAAATTAGTTTTTTATTAAAAATTTTTATATTTTTTTATATGCTGATGTTAAAAATATTTTTTAAAAAAATATATTATTATTTTAATGAATTTTCGAACAAAAAAATATTTAAAAAAATCCTTAGGAGCTTAAAAATATTGAGGATGATGATAGAGATTAAATTAAATTAATTATTCCTAGTAAACTTTGAAGGTTAAAATGTAATTTTTTTAATTCAATTGTTTTAAAAATTATTGAAAAAAACTTAATTTCAATACAAACTAATTTAAATATAACCTTTTGCGTGGAAAGAAAGAAAAATTCTTTCACATTTTCTTTCAAAGACATATTTTTAAACTAAAAAATGTCCGTTGTAAAAAGATGAGAACTTATAAAATCCTATTAAAATGCGATCATTAATATGAATTTTAAATTAATCATTTATTTTTATATAGATTTCATGATGATTTTTTTATTTAGAATTTTTTTTAATATGAAAATTCCTTTCATAC
Organism: Populus tomentosa; assembly: GCA_018804465.1. Taxonomy (NCBI): domain Eukaryota; kingdom Viridiplantae; phylum Streptophyta; class Magnoliopsida; order Malpighiales; family Salicaceae; genus Populus; species Populus tomentosa. Next base: position 9,467,103 of record CM031997.1, read on the forward strand.
CGATGGTCCTTTGTTAAGCATTAACACATATATTCCATCATCATCCAGTACTCTATGCATCTGAATTCTCATTTATTACATTATAAATGCTCCTCTGCCTTGTTAAGCTAACTCTTCTGGTGCCGGTGGTCAAATAAGCTCTTAGACACATTTATTTTTTATTTTATTTTAAAAGTATTTTTTAAAAAAATTATTTTAAATATTTTAAAATCATTTTTAATGTATTAATTTAAAAAAAATAAAAAATATATTATTTTTATATATTCTCCCATAAAATAATTACTCCTATAAATTCAAACACCTTTTTAAAAGTATAATGGAGGGTACGGATGGGGTGGGACTGTGGGAGTAAAAGTCTTCAGTCCGCTCCTCGCTCCTCTCTCCTCTCTCCTCTCATGGCATGGCCTCCTGATTTTATACATGTGGGGCATTCTTGTCTTTTCAATCTCAATTTTTGTTTTCAAGCCATCTTTATGTAAAGATCGAATCTTTTCTTAAAGTAAGGAGTCATATCCAAATCATGTTGACCGATATAATGATGTGTTATTAATTATCCTTTCAGTATTTCTAATGATAAATTAATGCAAGGTTAGCTGTAATAGCATGTTTTTTTGCGATTGCGGCGGATATTTTTTAAAGTATCATTTTATTTAAAAATATATTTAAATATTATGATAAAGTATTTTCTTTTGTTGACAAATTGGTGAAAATAAAGGTCTAAATAAACAATAAATCTAGCCAAAGTCTAAATAAAGGTCTAACCATTGAAGGATTACTGCTATATATTATCAATGCATGCATGTTGGAGAATTGAATAGGGAAATCATTCAAGGCTACTTGCTGCCATGGACATGGATAATACAAAAAAAATCTGTCTTTAATTTGAAGCAGACTTGGATTCTAGAATCTCTTAACCTACACTTCATCTTTTCATATCTGCAAAAAGACAGGGTTTTTTTTTTTTTCCTTATCCTCAACCTTAAGTCTGCCAATCATAGGAAAGTTTCAGAGAGAAGATGCTGACTCTGCACCAGTGCAGCCATCCAGCTAGCCTGTCTCTCTTATGGTAAGTAGCAATCACTAGTTCCAAGGCCATGCAAGGTTATTTTCTTTAAGCCCACCTTGCCAACTTGTGTATATTGGCAATGAAAGCAACATTTTTTAATTTTTTTTCCTTAAGATTCTGTCGGTGTTTATATATTTTCTTATAAAAACCAGATGTCTAAGTGCAAGGACAGGTGAGACACTTGGATTGGCAAGTATAATAGAAAATTCCTTCACTAAGATGGTGTTTTTTTTATTTATTTTCAGCTGGTTTTTTCTGCTAAAGCATTTTCACTGCTAGCTGTGTCCAGTGCTAGAGGAAGTGTTTCGATTTCCAACTGTGCCATTACTAAAATCTCTTCCCATTAATGTTAGAAAAAAGCTCACAATCTTCGAGGAAGACACCGTGTGGAAGCAGTAACTGCATCTACTCCAGGTCCCCCCACCACACCAAATTCTAAGCTTCTCAACAAAAATGCAAAATATTCACTGCACTATCTTTCACTAGTTGGTGTTTCATCGGGAAGGAAAAACTTTCATAGTAAACTTTTCCAATTGCTTGTTCGATAGCATTTTTAAGTCCTGTATTGCTTCTTCTAAAGGGTCAAGCAAGAATCTTTTTAACCTCTCTTTCTGCTTATCTCCAAAGATCAGTTTATTGTTTGACTTTGTTTTCTTTGTTTCTGCGTAGTGGGTGGTTTTGAGCCTGTTCCAAAGCTCAGCATTTACAGATTCCTTTTTATGGATTTGAGGTAAATTCTTGAGTCATTGTAACTGTGTCGAGTGTCGTTTTTAACAAAACCATACAAAAATCCAACAGTTCACGCCGAAGTTATTACAACTTATTTTGATCCTTCACAGGTTACTGTCTGCTTCAACTCTGTTTTAATTCACTAGCAAGTACTCTTGGTAATCAGTATCTTTTATTTGTTGCTTTCAGATGCTAGAAAGCTCAATAAAGTGTGTGGAGTGATAAGAGAGTTCTTTCATGGGGCACTGTAGTTTGTTTCTTCTGTCATGTCTTCTGTGGAGTTTTCTCATTACTGGTACTCATCAATTACAATCCTCACAAACACAAGTCCTTCTTCAGATAAGGAAGCATTTAGAGTATCCAAGTCAACTAGAAATTTGGAATAATCATGGAATGGATTTATGCTATTTATCTCCATCCACACAAGTCAATATGACATGCCAGAACAATGTTGTCACTGAGCTTAGAGTTGTGGGAGACAAGCCATCCAAGGTCAAAAACTTCGTGGGATTTGCAATTCCAAATCAAACTTTATCAGGGAGCTTCTCTATGGATTCTTTTGTGACTACTCTTTCAAGGCTAACCAGCTTGAGAGTTCTTAGTCTTGTGTCTTTAGGCATTTGGGGTCCCCTTCCAGACAAAATTCATAGGTTGTCTTCACTTGAATATTTGGATTTGAGTTCAAATAATCTCTTCGGTTCCATCCCCCCTAAGATTTCTACAATGATGAAACTTCAAACTCTTAACCTGGATGACAATTTCTTCAATGGTACAGTCCCGAATTGGTTCGATTCATTGTCTAATCTGACAATTCTAAGCATAAGGAACAACCAGTTGAAAGGTGCATTTCCATCTTCAATCCAGAGAGTAACTACACTTGTTGATCTTATTCTTTCTGGCAATGATTTGTCCGGGAAGTTGCCGAATCTTGACAGGTTAAGTAAACTGAATGTGCTTGATTTGAGTGGAAACAGTTTAGATTCTGATCTACCTTCAATGCCTAAAGGGTTGGTCATGGCTTTCCTTAGCAACAACTCATTGTCTGGTGAGGTTCCAGGGCAATATAGCCAGCTGAGTCAGCTTCAGCATTTCGATATGTCATTCAATAAACTAAGTGGAAAACTCCCTGCTTCCCTTCTCTCATTGCCCAACATCAGCTACTTGAATTTGGCATCAAATATGTTGAGTGGTTCACTTCCAGTTCATCTAAACTGTGGCAGCAAACTCCAGCTTGTTGATATATCTAATAACAGATTAACTGGTGGATTGCCTTATTGTTTGAGTACTGAATCAGGAAATAGAGTGGTAAAGATTGGTGGAAATTGCTTATCTGTTGATTTACATCATCAGCATGCAGAATCATCTTGTATAGATGTTCCTGTAAAAAGGAAACCATCTGGAGAGAAAAAAATAGTAGTATTAGTTGGTGTGATTGCTGGTATATTTGTCATTATAGTTCTCTTGGCTTTCGGTCTTCTCATGGTGTGCAAAAGATATTGCCATCTAGGGATATCAGAGCAGCATTTGTTGCACAAAGCAGCACAAGAGAAATCAGTGACAGGATTCTCCTCTGAGATCCTCTCTAATACAAGTAGGTCATCCTCTAAGAAAAACTCCGAGCAGACATTGCAGAAATTTGGCTTTATTTGCAGAATTTAGTCTAAAAAGCTCTTCTGAGTTTGTCGATTGAATTCTAAAATATATTGCTTAAAGTTGATAGTTTTCATTTTTACTTTGTCTTCAGGCTTTATTTCTGAGGCTGCAAATTTGGGTATACAAGGTCGCCCAGCTTGCCGATCATTCACAATAGAAGAGTTAAAGGAAGCAACAAACAACTTCAATAACTCTGCCATTTTGGGCGATGGTTCACATGGAAAGGTATGGTGTCTAAAACTTCCAAATTACTGATTTTTTAATGAATGTTTTCAGTACAAGTCTCAATGGTGATTCCCCTAGATCTTATAAAGCTGTTTATCACTATTTTGTAACCTTAATGGTGTGGCATATCATAGGTTTAGTAGGATTAATCAAGGAGGTGTAGGGAAAATGAAGTAGAGAAATTAATAGCTACCTTTCATGCTCTGATTTTAGTCAACGTGCCCAACTGAGTTCATTAGTCCCATGCAAGGCATGCTCTAAGTGAGGAGCTGTAACTTCTAATAATTCACACAGATTAAGTATTTTCTCATTCCACAGACCTCATTTCAGTCGCTAGTTGCTAGTTTCCAAGTATTGGTTTTGACACACATGCAGCTGCTAATGCCATGAAATTAAAGTCTTCCTTGTACCCTATATTAATGTATACATCATGAAATTAAAGTGAAAAACTCAAAAAGAAGATCTGCCCGTACCCTATATTAATGTATACATCATGCATATTTGAGTGTATTTTCTTATGGAAGCAATCAAGATCGTATCCGTTAATCACCCAAACTTTTATTAACACCATTCCTGATCATTTTTAACCATCCCTCTCCTTCGTTTTCCCAGCTTTACAGAGGAACATTAGAGAATGGAACCCAGGTTGCTATAAGGTGCATACCTCCATCAAAGAAATATTCGATGCGAAATCTTAAACTCAGGCTGGACTTGCTTGCAAAGCTTCGCCACCCGCATCTGGTTTGCCTTTTGGGACACTGCATTGATGGTGGGGAACAAGATTACACAGTGAACAAAGTCTTCCTTGTGTACGAATATGTTTCTAACGGCAACTTCAGAGCTTATCTCTCTGGTAATTTTTGGGCAAATTCTTAAAGAAATCTTGTTATAAGTGATTGAAACTTGTAAGCGATTCTGAAGCATGATATCCATACACAGCATGCAAACATGGAAGAATCATGACTTTCTTGGTGACCCCATTTTGACTTTTATAGCGAACCATCCTCTAAATTCACTCTTATTTATAACTTTCAAATCTTGTAGAGTCACTTAGAGCCGGTCTTTTCACAGTTATTTACATGTTGCGGTCAGTATAGACTTGTAAATTCTAAGTGTGGCCCTATATGCGCAGAGGACAATCCTAGAAAGGTTCTAAATTGGTCAGAGAGACTGGCGGTGCTAACTAGTGTCGCAAAGGCTATTCATTTTTTGCATACTGGAGTTATTCCTGGTTCTTTTAACAATCGATTGAAGGCAAACAATATCCTGCTTGATGAGTATGGGATAGCAAAGTTGAGTGACTATGGACTTTCCATCGTCTCCGAAGCAGCTGGAAATTGCGGGGTAAGCTCCTTAATTACAAGATCAAATGGCCAGCCTTGCAATAAACTCTTGATTGAGTGGTTTATGAGTCTGTGACTTGGGTTTTATTTTCTTCAGGAAAATGGAGAAGGCCCAAAATCATGGTAAGAATTTCCTTTATCTACAATATCATCATGGAATGATCCTCAAGGATTCTGGTTCAATTTATCAAGTTTCAGAACTCATTAAGTGCATGGTTTGAACTAACTTGACCATAAGCAAACTACAACTTCATTCACCTATGCATAGATAATTACCTACATGTAATCCGTTTTTTCCAGGCAAATGGAAAGATTAGAGGATGATGTTTGTAGCTTTGGCTTCATATTACTTGAATCACTCGTTGGCCCTTCAGTGTCTGCCAGAAGAGACAAGTTTCTACTAGATGAACTGGTAGGTGCAGAAACTCTTGAATTAAAGCATAACATATTGGCAATGTGCATAAGCAATCACTGATAATATTGAATGAGGACTACTTATAGCTATGCTTATGTCCATGCTTGATGGTTTAAGGTTGATGACAACTTATCAGACATTGACATCAATATACTGCAATTTTTCAGGCATCTTGTAGCAGCCAAGAGGGGTGCCAAAAATTGTTAAACCCAATTGTTCTGGCCACATGCTCACAAGAATCTTTATCAATTGTGGTTGCCATAACGAACAAATGCATTTGTTCTGAATCATGGAGTCGTCCATCATTTGAGGACATTCTTTGGAACTTGCAGTATGCAGTTCAGGTCCAGGGAACAGCAGATGGTGAACACCATCGATGAGTTGTATATCAGTTGCTCCAAGAGATTGCCTCCCATCTTTCGTATCCTCGCAGCATGAGTTGCACAGCACAAATTTGAAGCTGTTTACCTCAATCTGAGAATCCAAATAGCAATATGTATCATCTCTTTTTCCCACTTTCAAGAATGGTAGCATAACAGTCTGTGTCCATTGTAAAGACTAACCAAAGATCAATTAGCAAGGAAGAAATTTACACAACTCATTTTTGCTAATTTAATATTGTTGGAAAAAGCTGCCACAAATGTCAACGTTTCGAGAGATTTTGTGTTATTACTCAAGGTTTTACTTCTCCAATATTTCTTTCAGAGATGGGTTGAAAGTTGATGTCTACTGCATTGATATGCCATTGGCAAACAAAATCAGTTTGGACTCTCCTAAATTTACCATTTGAGATTCTTGTGGAAACATGTCCAGATGGGGATCGACTGTCCGCAGCACAATTCTTGGATAATACTGTCCTCATCTCCCCTTGGTTTTCATTCTATTGTTGGGGAGGGAAAGCTCTTTTCTAGCATACCTTGGAACTCCATGCAAAGATGGAAACCAAACCAGTGATGATACTGCATGTATCTGTTATTCTACAAGAACATTGATCTTCTCATATTTAGCAGTGAAAGACTATATATTGCAGACTTGAATCATCAAACCTTCTTCAGTTCTTACAATTAGTAAGCAAGACAATACATGGAAACTTGCATTTCCCATCTCATTCGCTATAGAAATTTCCTCCTCGTGACGCTATTCACATTACTTGTATTTACAGTAAAGTTGACATCTCAATCTAATATAGGGTGATAAGAATTTCAGAGCATGCTAGATGATGTGGTCGGTTTCTTTGAAGAGCACGCAGCATTTATGTGTTGTAGATGCAATGCAGCCAACAGCCCCTGCCAATTCTCTGCTGGTGCACTGCCTACTTGAAAGTCAAGAAGCCTTTTTTGTTTCTGGTAATAATCTTCTAGTGGCTTGCTCTGAGGAGACAATAAAAATTTTAATGATAAAAAATCCCAAGGCAAACTGTACTGATCGTATCAGTAAGATATGCATAATACAATTTTTAGCAGAATCAAGTATCATCTAAATTGTTAGTGCAATAGATCAAGTACCAAGAACCCTGCTTTAAAGGAAACTGCATATTCACAAAAGAAAGGGTTTTGAGTAAAAAAAACTGTGACGTATGAAAAATATCCAGCAAGACATAAAGGAAAACTAAATCCGCTTTTAGCCCTTTTTTTCCATGTGTTTGTGTGCAGGTTGGCAGTTGTCCAAAAGTAATCCACTCAAAAGGAATATTACATAAAGGAAACTGCATATTCACAAAAGAAAGGGTTTTGAGTAAAAAAAAAAAAAAGTGGACATATGAAAAATCTCCAGCAAATCATAAAGGGAAACTAAATCCTCTTTTAGCCTTTTTTTTCTTTCCATGTGTTTGCATGCGGGTTGGCAGTTGTCCAAAAATAATCCACACAAAAGGAATATCAAATAAAGGAAACTACATAATCACAAAAGAAAGGGTTTTGGGTAAAAAAATGAAAAAAACTGGACATATGACAAATCTCCAGCAAAACATAAAAGGAAACTAAATCCTCTTTTAGCCTTTATTTTTCCATGTCTTTGTGTGCAGGTTGGCAGTTGTCCAAAAATAATCCACACAAAAGGAATACCATGCAATAGGAATCAATCAACAAAATGACAAAGAAGAAGATAAAAGCACAACGGTTACCTGTTCAGCATAGACACTCTCTTTCCAGACACCTTCTGCGATGACAGTGGAAGAGTGTTATAATTTATATGAGGTAATATTTAGACCACAGGAATTGGTCACTTCACAAGATTTGGAAAAGAAACTACCTTGTTGGTGTTTCACCAAGTAATCATCAGTGCACCTAAAATTCACGACCAAATCAATCTCCACAAGTTGATCAAGAATCTCCTTCACAGATTCAAAAGAAAATGAAAATAGATCAGATAAATCAGTATCAGGTAGTGTTGACTCTAGCAGATTTATACTTCATAAGCAGCTATCCACCTAAAAACAAATCCCAGAAAGTGCAAAAGACTATAATACTAACCTCAACAACATAAACTATACGTCCTCTATCCCAAAGAAAAACTCCAAGAAAAAGGTACTTCTTAGCATGGAAATGACAACAATGTCATGTGAATTATCTTTTATTACAAGAACAGGGTCGGCATGTAATGTAGTCATGAGGGGGCTCCACCTCACCTTCTCCCCCAAAATTTTCAAATATCCAAAATTGCTAATTTTCATATTGACCCCTCTAAGAATTGAAGAATCCAGTTTTGGACAATGAAGACTTACAGCTTGTAACCGTGAACGAGGAATTCCATCCAGAATAAAACCAGTTTCACCTTTGTAATACCCATCTTCCAACCTCTTTGATAACAGGCCAAAAATTATATCCTCTGGAACAAGCATCCTACGATTCACAGCATTTGCAATCTACAATCAACATGCAACCACAGATGAGAGCTTACCACTGTCAAATCTCCATTAAAATAAAAATATCCTTTTTATAATACCACTTAATATAATCAGCAAACTTCAGGGCCACAATTTTCTACCGATTTCCTTTATGGTTTCAATACTAACGATAAGCAGTTTCACAGTTTAATCCACAAATCATTCTCAATGTAAATCAAATTAGACACAATTTGTCAATTTTCTGTTAATTTCTCCCCTTCACTTCCTTTTTTGTAAAAACTTTGCAATGATGAATTCACTAATAAATAATCCAAGTAAATAGATAAGCTAAGGCATTTATTTAATTAATTAATTTCGAGACCTGTTTATACAGAGAAGAGCGAGGATTAAGTTCTTGGCGAGCGAGACTAGCCATGGAAATGCAAGGTACTTCCAGAAGCTTCGAGAGAGTCTCAGCATACACGCGCTTCTTCGCGCGTGGGCTTCCTATAAACGCCCACTGCACTCCTCTTCCTGGAACCGAATTTTCTGTGTCATCCATGGCGCCAAGCGGGTTGCGTCGGGGCGGCTCGTTGCAGTAGTAGTAGTCGGGGTCCAGCTGCGCCTCAGCTGCTGCACCTGCAGTGCCGAAGAACCTGCTCAAAGTGATGTTAAACAAACGGTAAACAGCCGGTACAGCCGCTTTTGCGATGGAGGAATGGCGGCTCAGCGCGATCATGGCGGAGGAAATATGTCTTTCGAGGGAGAGCAGAGTGGAACGGCGGAGGCCTGAGACTCAGTAAGAGAGATATGGCAGTGGGTTTTATTAGACTGAAGATTGTTGCATCAATGACAATCGTTTTGCCAGCCACGTCATTATGAACCCCACCCCCTCGGGATATTTTTGCCTTTTTGACTTTTGATTTTTTTAATTGTACGTAAATTTTTCCTCCATTTAATTATAACTTAGTCCTTGTAGTTTTTAAAAATTAATTTAATAGTTTTATTTTCATTTTTGAATACCTTTTTTCGTGGTGAAGTTTCTCCATTTTACCCAATTATCTTTCCTTTATTCTATTTTTCAAGAAAGAATAAAAAAATAAATTATAAATAAGCATAAAAATATAAAAATTAAATTTATAATTAAAACTAAAGGGAATAATTATACTCTACTCTTCTTTCTCTTCAATTCCTAATTTCCTAGTACCAAAAAAAATAAATTAAATCCAAATCATTAACCTTCTTAATCACTAATCATCCTATAATAACAACAGATTTCAAGCTTCTATTTGGTATTGTGTTTCAAAGCCGGACAAAATTAAATTTTTTTATTTAAAATTTAATTTTTTATATTTTTTATTGTTTTAAAATGTTAATATTAAAAATAATATTTTTAAAAAATATATTATTTTAATATATTTTCAAATAAAAAATACTTTTAAAACCAGCATGCAACGCTATTTTCAGGCTTTTACCAGAAACACAGCCACAGTGAGTGGCATGATTAAGAAGAATGCTGCACTGCTGCTTAGCAAATACACAACAGGCATGAGAGTTTCCTTACTTTTCTACTGAGCAAATGTAAGCACTTAAGAATTGGTGATTCGAGTTTTTCTATAGCACGAGCTCTGGCAAATCATTAGAAAAAGAAAGCCCTTGATCTCTCTTCTTTTTACCTTTTTCCTCCTTTCCTGTTTGCACCCTGACAAAGACATAATACAATGCCAGATTCATATCTTTTCCTGGTAATTCCTGCTTGGAAATCATGGAAGATTAACTAGGGGGTTGTGATATCTTCTCTTGTTGTTGTGGTGGTGGACTTTCGATCTTCAGCTTCTTACTCTTTCCTGTAGTGGGTGAATCATTTTCAGTAGCGAATAACAATCGAGTCTGCATCAAGTCGAGCAGACGAGATTGCAAATGGCTGTTCATTTCCATGACATGATTTGTCATCCTTCTAGCCCATGTACGATGGTCCATGCTTGTTTCTACCTTCATTTGCATGGCTGCAGGTGTCTGTTCTTGCTGCTTACATTCCAAAGCAGAGAAATAAGAACGCATCTTATGCTTCTTGTACATATTGAAGAACATAAAAGAAATAACAAAGCAAAATCTATTTCACCACTCTTTATATTGTATAAGATAGCAGATATTTGTGTGTGTTTTTGCTATTAGAATAGTGTATGTTCTCTGGATGTCAATGCATCTTCTTTCATTATATATGCATGCAACCAGAAGCATGAACATACTAGACAGGAGAAAAAGAGACCTCCATCTCAAGTATTTGCTGATCCAATGAATTGGTTCTTCTGAGATCCACAGAAGCCTGATGATCCTTGGGGGAAGAACATGTGTGAAGAAGAGTGAGAATCCCATTAGATGAGTTGGCTGGCTGAGGACACTTACTGAGCACTGAAACGCGGAACTGATTGGAAACTCTTCGATGGTTTGATGCAGAATGCAGCAAAGACCGTGGAATCACTACAAGATTGGTTACTGCCCCTGCTTACAGATGAAAACAATTGAGATTGTTGTTTGAGAAAGCACAGAATCACTCAAATTTCAAAACTGGAAAACTTCGTAGTCAAAAGTTGAATAAAAAACAAGAAACTTCCAATCCACAACACTTAATGAGAATGACGTGAAAGATGAAACGCTTTCATTCGTTTTCAGATCGTCCACTTAATTGGTACCAGAACAGAACAGTAACATAAAAAAACAATGAGTTCTTGAGATTGAGAAAGCAAAAAGGGTCATGTTTACCTTTTTGATGGTTAAATCTTCGTATGATCACCTGGCTAACGACATCCCAGAGACAGACAGTGCAATCCTCAGAAGCAGATATCAGACCCACCGAGCTGAAGGTCAAAGCCATTATAGATCCACTGCATTGAGGGCAGGTACTCTTAGAATCATTCAATATAACTATCAGATGCTATTGGGGCAAGATACGAGAAGAATCATTCTAAAAAAACTAAATAATTGTTGGTATACATGAAATATCTATCCACCAACTCATGTAAAGATAACTTGGGTGAGTCAGTCATTGTCACAAATCTCAGATAACTTTTTTATGCGTAATCAGTCTGACAATTCAACTGCACATTTAAGAAACTTGAAGCAATTGGAATTTTCAATTAGTTCTAAAACCTGATTTGCTAACTAGAAACAGTAAGTTTACATGTTAGACTTTCAGATTTTCCTTCGTTTTCCTCTACCATTTCTATTATATCGAGGGAGTTTATTCTTCAATAAATTTCAACCAACTTTATTCATCATACATTACTTGTGTCCTTTTAGCACAACTGGTTCATCTCCGGCAACAGCAAAACGATCCTCCAGGAGTCCAATATCCAGCACGCTAACAAATATTCTTCCATCCATGCTTCCAGCGAACAGGAGCTGCTCTGCTGGATCAGTGACGATTGCAGTTATCCCTAGTGGATAATCCTGAGTTTGTATAAGCCTACCCGAGCACACGTCCCAAGCCTAGAAAAGTTGAAATTATATCCTGTCCTGAGCATAAGAAATTTCAATGCTAAATTTATATGAATTGTAAATGAAGCTAATACATGTCTAGGAACCTTGCATGTAGCATCAAGAGAACTTGATATAAAAGTTGAGCTTGCAATGCCCGATGTTGTCAACAGACCGGTGACGGAGGATGTATGCTCCGACGAGTAGTGCAACAATGAACATGAGCTTCCAAAATCTTCTGTATCTAGCAAGCTTCCATCAATTTGATAATCAGCATGATGCATAAACCATTCATATGATCTGGTCTTTCAACTTCTTTACTACAAAGTGATACAAGGAGTTGGCAGTAGAGATTCAATCTTTACCTAACCATGGACCACACACAGACCTCACCATCTTCTGAACCAGAAATAAGAAGAGAGTCGTCATTAGAGAAAATCAAGCATTTCAAGCACCTGGAATGCGCACGCCATGTTTTCAGTAATCTTCCACCTGCAACCTACGAGTTATAACAATCTTGTTAGAATCTATTTTTCAGAATTGGGACAGTATATTATGAAGTCCAAACTATAATTTTTACCATTAAGTTCAGCAAAATAAAAACAAGAATCAGTTATTTTTATCACAGAACATGAGAAACAGAGTTTTGACTTCTTGACAGGATAGAACATATTTCGTTTATATAAGTGGGCTCTTTCCATTTTTCTTTTTCCTCCTCTTATTCAAAATAACAAGCAAGCGCTTAGCAAACAAACCTCCCAGAGGTAAACATTTCCAGACGGAGAACCACCTGCAAGAAAGAGGCCGTCCTTGGTGCAACCAAGTGGCCCGATGGCTTCAAGTGGGTAGCTTCGAAGAGGTTGTTGAGGCTGAAACATCAGAACATAAAATGAGCAAGATTTTTATAGCAATTCAGAATCTCTGGCTTGATTTCGTCTACTTTTCCCCATTTTCTAATACGTTTGTGACAGATCAGCAAAAAAAAAAAAAAAAAAGCAAAATCTAAAAAAAAGAAAAGTCACTTCCATCATATTAGATCTTACCAATTCCAATCAGAAACTTATTACATCTAATAGCTAAGAAAAGCAACTGTGATTGAAGTATGCAGAACACTTTTTATATGATCTGCTTTATGCAAATAATTCTATTCTGTGTCTGGGAAGGGAAATTGAGGAAATTATAACAGAACTGAAAAACTAATTGGAAAATCTGAGTTCATCTGTAGACATCAATTATATAAACAAATTTATAGTAATGCAGAATCATAATTCAAAATTTTCAAAAACCAATTCAGGTCTTCAACTACGCTGCTTAATACTTCTGGTGGGCTCTCGCTGCTAAATATAAAAAAAGAACCTCCATGATCCTCGAAAAACAAAAACAGACATTATAGTAGCTAAAAAGGAGAAGCAGCCTACTTGATTCAATTTCTTTAATGGATCCAGGCTTGAGGTGCAATATCCACCAAACCAATGACGATCAAAAGAAAATCACAAGAAATCGCAAGAAATTATTGAGTGAAATTGATTCATCACTAGAGACTAGAGACCAATTACGACAACAAATATTTAGGACAAAAAGAGTTTTGAGGTTTTGTTACCTTGTTCAATGACCAAGTGAAGATAGCCCCGCCACCAACAGACCCATGTTTGTTAACCTGAGAAGCTACAAGAAACTGATCTCTCAGACACAACAAGCCATGAAGAGGAGAAGCACAAGTTGGTATATGCATAATACGATCTCCTGTTTCCATATCCCACATTGCTATCCCTGTCCCCATATTCCTATCACTACACACCACCAAAACCTCATCACTTCCATTTCCCTTTCCCATCTCTCTATCACTACGCTCAAAATGGAGTATTTTTTTACACACGATATAAACATGTACAAGCATATATGGAGAGAACATGGTGGCATCTGGAGAAGCTACGCATGCAAAGGGTTTCCTTAAGGGACAGGCAAGGGTTGATTGACGCATGGCATGCAGGGTTGTGAATGAGACAAAGGTAGTTGGACATGGTTGCTAATATACATGAGTATAATTGCAGTGAATGAGTAAGGTGGGTCAGTGGTTATGCCAAGGGGATTGCATGCAGCTTATGACTTGCGAGGTGCTGCCATTGTTGATCGGTTAATTAAAAGAGAAGGACAAGATGTGGAGGTGTTGGGTTTCAAGTGACGAGGTAGGTTTGGATGTGTATGAATGAATGAATTGGGGTTTGCAATGTTGAAATTCCATCTTTAATTTTTTAAAAATAAAAAATTAAAATATATGTTTATTTGTTGATAATAGAAACAATAAGGTTACGATTAGTTTTTATATATAAAAAAAATTATTATAGAAGATGTTGTCCACGTGAATGAGAAAATAAATTCTTAAATGGCTTAATAAATTCACTATAATAGTCAAATGACATCCATGACTCTAAAAAAAACACTTACCCGAGAGTTAGGGGTATTTTTATATTTTCACATGGTTTATTAGTCATTATAGATTAGGTTGGGGATATTTTTGTCTATTTAATATTTTAATTAATATAAAATAATAAAAATACCCCAAGGATAAAAGAATCAACACAATAAGGGCAAAGGTGTCTCGATATTTTTATTTTTTTATAAATAGTCAAATTAAACATACGTCCTTGAATCCAATAAATATAAATAATTGGAGGTCAAGGTTATTAGAGCCTTTTAGCCTAGTTTTCTTTTCTATTTTTTTTGTTAATTATAGGTTTGATTGAGGGTGATAACATAATTTAACATTTAAATAATATTTTTAAATTTAAAAAAATTATTGGCATGTTGGGCCACCTTACACTTTGAGCGACGCATGTGGAGGCTCTTGATTGTAAAAAATAGGCTTTCGTCATGTGCTTTTATTCCTCAATGTCTCCTTTTCCATTATAGGTAATGTATGTTGTCCAAAACTAAACAATGTTGTCTTAGTCTTAAATAACGTTGTTACATATTTATCATGACAGGTGTTTTACTTCATTTTTTAATCTCATTTAAATATTTTTTTTATTTAAAAAAATAGTTCGATCTCACAACAAAGTGCAAATACCAAGGATAGTTAATGCTAAAATTTTACTAGTCAATTTGAAAATTAATTCTTATCATGAAAATATTGAAATACTTACAAAGAACAAAATATTATATGTCCACTTACAGAAAATTGAATCATCTTGAGATGGTTTGATATTCAAATTTAGACTTTTTTAAATATTTATATTTGAATATTTGTTTTTTTAAATTGGAGGAACACTCTCGTGAAAGAGTATGAAGTAATCTATTATTGATGCATTCACTTTGAAAGTTGAATTTGTAGAATGCTTTGAGGTCACGTTCGAGGTGAATTGATCGCAAAACTTTATTTCAAGATTCGAAATAGTTGACAATATCACCAAGCCATTAAAAACTTATCGTGATACTTTCACAACTATTTTCCTTTCTAAAAAAACAACAAGTATTTAAAGGATACAAAATATATAGAATTGAAATACTTTGTCATTAAATAAAAATCAAAAAATAAGAGGTGTCAATTTAATACAAGAGCACCAATATTATGATTGTTGATCCACTAATGAAAGGACATCATTATTGATATCATGTTATGATTTTATGATGAACATGTATTCCATACTCTAAGTTTATTTATTAAGATGTTTATGATATTTTATGTTTTTTTTATTTACAATACATGATTGAATTAGTATAATGATAACAAGAATTTTTGTTGGATAAGACATTATTGCTAGACAAATTATCTACTTCTCTTACAAATCATGTTAACTAGATAATAATAATGTAGTGCATAAAAGAGACTACGTTGAATCAATTACATACATTCCTATGACTTTTATTAGTTTATTAGTTCTCTTTTTTAATTATGATATATGATGCATGTATGTAAAGTTTTAATGTTACTACATCTGCATTATGCTAGTATTATACATAACTAAAATGTGTAGCATTTACTATTCACAAAAACATTATTTACCCTCTCACATTTTAAATAGATTAAAACAATGTAATTTTAAAAAAAAATTCATTTGGTACTTGAACTTTTTGTTTTGTACAGTAGAGCTTTTATTAAAGGAGAGTTGAATTGAAAGAAAGAAGATTAAAGTAAAAACACAGGTAATATAAGTGATAGATTGAAAATTTTTATCACAAATTCATTTAAGTCTCCTATTGTTTTTAGCTATTAAAATACTAGTCCCTTGAATTATATAAAATTCAATTTTAATATTAAACTTCATTTTATTTATTTTTCAGTTATTTTTTTTGTTGGATGAGAGAGAGGAGGTTGTTGATTTCTAGCTTAGAAAAAGAAGGTTGTTGGATTCCAGCTTAAAAAGAGAAAATATTTGTTAGTAAGGAATATGACCACCAAAATGGTTGTTTTTTTATGTCAAATGATTTCATAAGATAAGATTAGTTAAGATTAAGTATTTTATTTTACCTTGAAAACATCTAAAAATCATATTTGAGCTCCGGAAGCCTTTTTGTTTAGGGTGGATCTCAGGTTTTAGGGCGATTAATTTTTTACTTTTTTCATGGTCATGAATTGATTTAACAAGGTCTTTAAAGGGTTTCCTAGGTGTTTTGGGGTATAAATAGGTTGAAATGAGTTTCTGGGTAAAAAAACAAATGACCTTATTTTTTTGGCCATCAAAGAGGCTAAAATTTAGGGATGAACAGACGATATGTCATTTGCTACTGTAGACAACACATAAATTTTTTTCTTTTGATGCATAGGGCAAACGACGTATCTTCTACCCCATTAAACTTAAAAAATATAGGCCCGCACACTTGGATATGGCCTTGCAGGCTTGCACGCGAGTCGTTGCTTGATTGGGTCAGGCGCTAGGCCTAGCCTACCAAGTCTTGCAACACCTGACTTGATTCTTTTTTAAAAAATTTTATTTTTTAAAAAAATGATGCATTATTGATTTTTTTTTCAAATAATTTTTGGGTATATATTTTAATTAGTTTGTGATGATTTTTTAATGATATTATGTGTGTTTAGTTTTTAAAGAGGTAGGTATGATTCATCTGTAATTTTTTATTAATTTTATATAGATTAGATTTGTTTTTTTTTTAATATTGTTTTGTTTATAAAATTTCTCATATGTGCAACCTTGTATTTTTTTTAAAAAAAAATATGTGTATTTCAGTTTCTATTACAGATTTTGTGTTTTTCTATTACAAATTTATTTTGACAGAGAAATTCATTAAACACAACAAGGTGAATTTCTCGTGTTACAATGTTAAATATTTTAATATTCATTTGTCGCTTAATTTTTTATAGCATCTCAGTATTATGTTGGTGTTTTATTTGCGATCATTTTTTTTATCATGTAGTTAAATAAAAAATAATTTTAGAAAAAAAATATAATCTCACTAGAGTCTGCTAACCCAAGTTATCTGGTTTATAGGTTTTATGAGTTCACCCCCTAGCCAGATATGTTTTTTTGGTTTTTAGTCTCTTAATTGTTTTTAATAGTTCTTTCTCAATTCTACCCTTCAATATTGAATTGGTTAATAAATAAACTGCATGATTTTATTTTTTTTGCTTTCTTTAGGGTTATCACTGTCTCAAATAAGTTTTTATTTTTAGGTTGATTTTCAATTTTATGACCATCTATTTTTATCATATAATTTAAAAAATATTTTATAAAAAACAAATTATTAAACTTAATGGAGTCCATGTCACGGTTTGATTGGAGACTGAGATCGATCTAATCTATCATTGTTTCTATTGTTTTTGTGAAAAAAAATTATCTTAAAGTTTTGTTAAAAGCTAAGCTATATTTTTACCTTTCATCAAGATTGCATTTTGATCCATGACAATTAATTTTATTTAGGCTAACTTCCACATGATTTAATTTGAAACTCGAGTTAGGCAGAGAAATAGATTATGAGATTTCAAGATTGATTCATTAAGTCATATTTAATAACACAGTAAAAAAAAAATTCTTCATGCTCTTAATTTTTTTTTTATATATTTTAAAAAATTTATCCGACTCGCAGCACGAACCAATAACTCATATTTATTAAACCATGAAGAAAAACAATATCATTAAGCTAAGTGGAGCTCTTAAATGGTTTAATAAATATTAATGCTAAAATCTTATTGGTGAATACAACAAATGTTGTTTAATTAAATATAGCAAAAAAATACAAATTACAAACAATAAATAATTTCTAAAATCTATATCCATGTAAGAGAACAAACAATAACAATAATACCACAATAAATATTAAAGAAATAATTTTAGGATAGAAAATAATATATATATATATATATATATATATATATATATATTAAAAGTAAGTGGTACAGTGATAGTTGGAATGTGCTAGTTTTCCGAAGCCTTATACAAATTGTTTCTTGTAAACCCTAATTTATTTATTTTTTCAAGACTAAATAAAAGTAAATGTTTAGTTTGAAAAGTAAAAGGAGAGTAAAAGCGAGTGGCTTTTAACTGATACAGCGTGAAAAGACTTTCTGTTGAGTTAAAGAAAAAATAAATAAATCCACTTTGTGGATTTATTTTAAACCACCACATAGTCAATAGTATGTTCTTTTATTGTTAAAGTTTCAACTTTGTGGATTAAAAGGAATTTTGGCGAGAGTATTACGACTCCCAATTTCTGAACTTTTTTTCCCTGGGGCCACATCTCTTATATGTATACTGGTGATTTGAACTGTATTTTACCACGAATTGGATAAATTTTTTCTTCAGTAAAAAAATAAATATGCAAGATTTTTCAATATAAAAAATTCTCACTAATAAATTGAAATAGTTAGACACACATTTAGTTAATTAAATCAATATTCGATATTGCAACACGGGATATATATCTAGTTGTGTTTTATAACTTTATTTTTTAGAATAAACTTTTTATTTAATTTAATGATTATCCATGCCAATAAAAAGTAAAAAAAAATCATTAATGAAAAAGAATTGAATAAAACTATAAAACTCAACTATAAAATAACTTAATATTGAATGATTAAAAAAAAATCAAACATTGAAGAATGACATTAAAAATTAAAAAAAAATCAACTTAAAAAAATCATATATATTAAATTACAAAACTACCCTTAACCCAACCTAATAATAACAACAACAAAAAAACCCAAGTGAAAAGACAACAATGCCTCAGTACATGAGCTATAAAAATTTCCACTTTTTAAGGCATGTAAGTTATTTTATTGTTCTTAAGAAATTAAAAATACAAAAATTACCTTGTAGGAAACCTTGCTAAATTTTGAATCTAAAGGTACAATTATCATTTTATTGTGTATTTAAAAAGTAAAAATTATTAATTGTCCTTTTTAAATTTGGAAATGATAAGTGTATCCCTAAGAGATTACCAAGTTACCCCTAATATGTTTTATTATTTTTTAGAGCAAAAAAGTACTTTTACTATGGACATACACAAAGTTTAAAAAAAAAGCCACTATTTTTCTCTGTATTTTTTATTTTGATCCTTTATCTTTCAATCCCACCCTCCCTAACAAATTAGTCTAAATTGATTTACAATTTGATCCAATAAGGGCTAAATAAAAAAAACATAAAAAAAAACACTGTGAACAATGAGTCTGTAATATTATGTGAGGAGATTCATAATGCATTTTATACAACGAATTTCCTATACCATTTAGATTTTCTTATAATTACCTAATACTTTTAAAAAAGTTGGGATGTCAACTCACCTCTTCCTTCATTATTCATATGAATAGTGAAGGTGGTAACCTTTTTTTTCACATTTCCCTTTTTTTATCTTTTTTTCTTCGTTTTTTTTATTTTCATCCTTTTTTTTAATCTTATTTTTCAATTTTTTTCTTATTTTGAATTTGTTTCTATAAATTATTCATATTTGTGCTCAATTTTACAAGCATATATTTTTATTATTGTATAATTAAATAAAAAAAAATAAAGAAACAAAGTTCTTAAATCTAGTGGAATCTATAACACAAATTGTAGATTTAAAGGGTTAATTAGTTGTAAAGTTTAGGTCGATCCGATATATTATTATTTTAATATTAAAAAAAATCATTTTAAAATTTTTTAAAGTCAAACCATGTTTTTTATCGGTAATCTAGGTTGTCTTGAAACATGTCAGAGTAACTCTTACATGATTTAATTTTAAACTCGGGTTAAATAAGGATTTAAATCACAAAATTTCAAGGTTAAACTATTAAAATAGATTTAATATCAATATCAAATGATTCACCGTGGCCTGGACATATTTGTTACATACTTTTTTTTTGTTTGAGTCGCAGCTTAGCATGATCTTCTAAACTATTACACTCTTGGACACATTAAAATGTAAGTGGGAGCCAACCCAAAAAAATTTAAAGTGCTCTAAGATTAACTACTAATAATTATTTTGTAGGTCCACTTTGAAGATAAAAATGGATGATAAACGAAAAAATCTTTGTCTACATTTGCTAAAAATAATAAGAATATTTCTTTATAGATTTTTTTCTCTCTCTCTCTCTTGTTCCTCTTTTATTCTTTGTCTCTATCTCTCTTATAGAATAAATATCATAATCCAGGAGTCCTCTAAAATCCCTCATCAACGTCCTCTTGCGCACGACCCTCTTGTATCCACCCATGGGTGGTGAATATCACATTCAGAAAGACATGACTAATTTGTTTTTTTATCCTTCTTCTGCATAAATCTTTCAATATATAGGAAAATAAATAAATATCACACTCATGTCAAGACTTGCGAGCATCCGTCGTCGTACGGAAGAAGAGAAATTGGAAAAACTAGAGAGCCCGGTCGGTCACTTTCACCATGCATGCTTTTCCCTCCCAAGTGGGCTAAAAAGGGAAGCTCGCGTGCTAGCTCAAGCTGACCACTGGCACAGGGAAGATGGCGAGCTCTTGAAAGCAAATTCCTTTACCACTTTTATAGACTCTATGGCCTTGAGTTTTGACTTAAAACACTCATTCCATGCACACTCCCACACAATACATAGTATTTTTAATATCACCTCATCCCAAGATGGGGGAGATCCCTCCTTTTTCTTTTTAAAAATGTCATTGCTTTTAATTGCCAATATTTAACTTCTTAATCCCATTTTCACTATGAACTTTTCATCCAAAAAAAAATTCAATTTGAGTCAATTTTAAAAATGCCAATCATTTAATGTGAGTCACCATTAAAAAACAAATACTAAAAGGGCAGAAGGTTTTATTATAGCCCTAGACTCATTGGTACCTTGGATTGGAATAATGACTTTATTATTCTATCCTTCTCAACAAAAAAAAATAACCTTGGTTGTCAGGGTAGTAAGATAATTTTGTTTTTTCCACGATAAGATAACTAAAATATCATTGTAAAAAATATTAAACTGACTTGCAAGGGTTATTTAGATTTATTTTTTTTAATTAACCAAGTAAAATGACTATATTGCACTTGAATTCAAATTATCTTAAGCTTGCATCCCGGGGATCTTTGGTCTTAGCATTGTTTTTTCTTTCCTTTTGTTATCGAGTTGAATTAGGGGCAATTTGATAATTTAGCATATATAAAAATATTATTTAATATTAAAAATTAATAACGCATGTTGTTCCCGCGAACACGCGTGGGTACGTTCATGCTCTTTATACGAAACGTGCAATGTCTTTCGGTAGACAAGCGCCAGCTTTCATAGTGACATATGAATCTTCACAACGATCTCTAGACGGTTCGTGCAACCAACATCCATTCGGTTTTTTAGCAGTCTATCATTATCTTTTTTTATCTAACTAAATTATACTAATTTTTTGCTTAGTCGGGTCTATGCCCCAAGCTATATTTTTTTAATTTCTTTGAAATATGCTTGCACGCAAGCATCTTTTTCTAACCAATAAAAAAATATTCCAACTAATGACATAACGCGGGCCCATAAATCTAGTTTGGTCACTAAGTTCATGTTTGATATCATGGTAGCTTTTGTTGTTACAGTTTTTAAAAAATAAGTTTTAAAAAAAACACTTTTAATTATGGCTTTAAAAAATACAAGTTTGGTTAAAATTATTATGAGATAATTTTTTACTTGTAGAATAAATAAAATACAAGTTTTCATAAATAAAAAATAAATTATTTTAACTCTAACAAAATCAAGATTTAAAATACAATTTATTGGAGAATGAAATGCAAAAAATAAGAGCTATAAACTACCCAAACATTCTCTCTCTCTCTCTCTATGATGATCGGGTGAAAAATAGAACATCATCACCAAACACACCTTAAGCCTCCACCATGGCAACATAATAGATGGAAGATTATGATAAGACCGGGAAAGGAGCAATGGAAGAGAGAGAGATACTCAAAGCATCAAATTGACAGTAAAGGCAGTCAATCAATGGCATCGATATTGTGCAGAAACATGCGTAGAAATGGCAGTCAAAAAGCTGACGAGAAAAATGGCCATGTTTTTATCCTTACTTTAATTAATTAAATTATATTTACCATCATTGTGAGGAAGAAGTGCAATTATTATCGCCATATGGGTTTCTGGACTTGTCATGAGAAACACACTGGAACAATTATGAGATCCTCTTCTTTTACACGCAAGCAAAGACATTATTTAGTGGCATTTACGAAGAGAGAAAGTGATCGACACAAAAGCAAGTGTCAGCAGAACAAATTCATAAATTCAACGGTTTTACTGCATTAATTATAATATTTAGAAGGGCTACTGCTAATAAAGTGTCTCATTCCTAACAAATACGCAGGAAATAATTTCCTTGGCTTGCTGTTATACATTGATAGTTTTGGTTTTAATCTACAATTTGAAGCTAGAACTTAGAAGTATTCAAAATGACTAGGGATCTGATATGGTTCTTGTCTCTCTTTCTTGGTCAACATTGGTATGTGAGCTCGACTCCTGAACCTGCAAAGATCACTAGGAGACTCTGGTGGCTTGATTGACCTGATCAAAGCCCAGTTCACACCTTTGAAGAACTCATGCCTCTTGATTTCAACAGACCCCTTTAAGCTCCCGATTCTCCTTTTGGGATTCTTCACTAGAAGCTTGCTTACAAGGTCTTGAAGTTTCACCATCTCTTCGAATTCTTTGCTGCTGTTTACACCTATTCTTGGAAAGGTTAAGGGCTGTTTAAGTATGTTAATCAAGGTTTTTTCGTTGTTTTCACCTTTGAAGGGTGTTCTTCCATATAACATCTCGTACAGGAACACCCCAAGAGTCCACCAATCCACCGCACTTCCATGGCCCTGCCCTGATATCACCTCTGGTGCTAAATACTCGTGGGTCCCAACAAAGGACTTTGATCTAGCGCTGATGGGCTCAGCTACCAATTCTGTGTCAACTTCTTCGTCATAACCCTGGCCATCAATTCGTTCTCTAATTGTAGTTGTGATTCTGGGTTTCCTTTTCTTGTTGGAAGATGAGAAACAAGATAGGACTGGGTGTATAGGTGTAGCGCAAAAGGTTAAGGGTGCGAAACTAGTGGTTTCATTCTTGTGACGAACAATGGCTTCCAAGCTGGGTTTAGACCTTAAAAGCTTTGGGACAACATCACATTTGAAGGAAAGATCAAAATCTGAAAGCATAATGTGACCGTCTTCTCTGACAAGAACATTCTCCGGTTTAAGATCTCTGTAAACAATTCCCATCATGTGTAGATATTCCAGGGCCAGGAGAGTCTCGGCAGCATAAAACCTGTAGACGATAATCATAATCAGGACAACAGGCTATATTAAGGAAAAATGTGAAAGAAAAACCTGAAAAATTACTCCTTACTTAGCAGATGAGATGCTAAAGCGCTTCCATGGCTGGCGTTGTCTTGCAGCATACAAATCTCCACCAGGACAGTACTCAGTAACCAAGCAAGAGTAATGAGAAGCCTCGAACTCTGCGTAAAGAGTAGGCAAAAAAGGATGATCAAGCATACCCAGAATTTCTTTCTCCATCTCAGCTCTCTGCAGCTTGTTCCTTATAGCAAGTGCCTCTTTATCCACCACTTTCATGGCATAAAAGCACTGTGGCAAACCCACCACAGGGTTCCTTATCTGGCAAAGATAGACATTGCCTATATCTCCACTGCCTAAACGGCGAAGGAGACGAAAGTGGTCGAGACCAACCCGGCCTGTTGCTCTTTGTAGCCGCTTTATGGCCTGCCATGCGGCTTGGTTAGCCTTGTGTGGCTTCACCCGGGCAGTGCTGCAGATTGAAGCACTATCAGCTACAGATGAAGAAATAGAGATAGAACTTCGACGGCTACCGAAGCTGAGGTTGCTCATCCAGCTCCGGCTAGAGTCAGGTACAGTGGTGGAGGAGGAGCTGCTATCATAGTCGGGGAGGGACTCATCTCTAGTCGCTTTGGTAGTCATTGTTTGTTGGTGAAGAAAATACTTTTGGTGATGCAGGAAGCTGCACTTCCTTCAATATATATAGCTGTATAAAAAAGCAAGAGGCAGGTACACAAAGCACCCGTGCCTTTATTGATTGCCACCTCTAGTCATCAAAGAGTAGGTGAAATCCTGGTTTGATCTCAGAAAAAGAAAGCAAGATGACTTAACCTTAATTTGGAACTAGTAAATAGGTCTCGACAACTCTAACTTTTGAGTGGCCAAACACAAGGAAATAAAAGTAATGCCTTTTTTCCCTCTTCTTTTTGTTCTTTCTTCAGAAAAATTAGAAATTTATGAAAGAATATTTATTATCATGAATATATAGACATAAAAAAAATAGTTTTATAAAAATCACTTTATAAACTTTCATGTATTTATTTATTATTAGAAAAATTAGTTAATAAAAGATACTTTTTAGTTAAAGAAAAAACCTAATATTAAATGTAGTATTTGAGAGTGTGATAGTATTTGTTTTTTAAAATATTTGTTCTCTCATAAATATATGAAAATTATATTTTTTTAAAAAATTATTTTGGATATCAGCCTATAAAATAATTAAAAAATACTAAAAAAATAATTTTAAATAATTTTTTTAATAAAAAAATAATTTCAACCACAAAAACAAATAACCCCGAAACATAAAAAAAAATAACATTCTTTCAATGATCAATATATGAGGAGGAACAATAATTTCTCCTCCTCAATTAGTTCTTGTCTTATTAACTAGTTAGTATTTCATTTTAGTGATTTAACTATTGTCATGGTTGGTGACATATTACGGATATCCATTTTAATCTATCAATATATTGAAGGAGTATATGGAAAAAAAATGATAGTATTCTTTTATTTTTTTTAATCTAAAAATGAAAATGGTAGTATTTTTTTTTAAAAAATTATCTAAAAATGAAAATGTAGTGTGTCTGCATAATCTATTTTACTTTATTTACATTGAAAGTTCAATCAAGTACATGCATGAAGGATAAATTATTTTTATGATAAAATAGGGAACATCATGTCTTTGGCATGAAAAACATTTTTTTCTTTCAAGAAACTGTCGAAATACCATTGTCTTAGGCAAATAGTTTTTCCTTGTAATTTTTTGCAAAACTTGTCTTCAATTAAAACTCTCTTTTTATGTATTTATGTTTTTTTTAATAAAAACACATTTTCTTATTCATAATTTTGGGAATAAAAAATTATTATAATTTTAAAAAATAAGTTTCAAAAAAAAAAATAAGTATTCACGATTTTTATGTGATTGTATATGAAAATAAAGGAATAATTAATTTGAGAGAATGCATAAAAGATTCACAATTAAAACTTGCAAATGTGCATGGCTTAGGATGTTAGGTTCTCCTGAATATTTTAAAAAACACGTACAGTGGACGACACTTAGTTTGCCTAGATAAATAAGGTGTCACATCCACTGCAATAATTTTATGCCATCTTATATGATTAGATGTCAATTAATATAATTTTTTTAAAATAAAATATAATTTTAAAATAAAAAAATATTTTAAATAACAATCTTCATTATAATAATATAAGATATAAAACAATCAACAAGAACACATGTGAGAAATGACAAGAAAGTCCATCAACAAGAACACGAGATGATTTTGAGTCTTTGACTTGCATAATTCATGAAAAAAAAAAAACATGTATTTTTTTTTTAATCATTTTCTCCCTTCCTTTCGTTGTCCCACTTTCCTCTTTGCAAAATCTTATCGTTTTCACTTTTCATGGCTATTTAAGGTAGCAGACCCTACAATTTTTATTTTTTAATTAATAAGTGTTTGGTTAATTTATGTATATTTTAATTAATTTTATAAATTTTAAAATTAATAATTATATAAATTTTTAATAACTCTAAAAACATTTAAATTTATAATTCTTAAAAACAATAAATTTAAGATACAACAAGTTAAGCTATCCATCGATTTTTGCTCTACTGTTGAGCGGCGAATATATACGAAAACTCAAAGCCCCATCACTTGCCCCTTGCATCGTCGCCCACTCTATCAACACACACCTCCTTGAAAGAAAAGATTCCGTCAGCAGAACACTTCTATATACCTCCTTAATAAAAAACAGACAATAATTTTATTAATATCAAATCATACAAAAAAAAATATTCTGTTAAAAAAAAGATGCAAAAAAAAAATTCACTAACAAACAGGGATTTACTAAATTAGGACTTTTCTTCCAAAAAAACACATAACCAAACAAATCTCTTGCTGCTATCATAGATATCATACCTCATTAATGAAAATTCGTGGTCTACTAATAATGTCAACGAATATAAATTCCTTTCAAAAAAACAAGATAAAATCTCAAAGTTCTTATTTTAATGATCATATTTCCCAAATATAGTGACATAAAACTCAGAGAGAGAATTGCATTTAAAAATTAGATTTAAACTATTATAGTAGAAAAATCTCATCCATATAAACAATAAAACAATTAATAAAAATAACAAAAATCAATAAAACAAAGGGTTGTGGCTGGCAAAAAATAGCTAATATCTTCTCAAGAGATAGTTCAATTGATTAGATTTTAGATTTATTTTTCAATAATCATGAGTTTGAATTTTTTTATTATTACTAAAAATTTATATAATCATTAATTTTATTATTCACATATAAACTAGTATAAATATTTATATTAATAATAAAAAAAAATAGCTGACGTCCACTCAAATTGAGGTTTAAAATAAGAGTTTTTGCGAGGAAGAGAGAGAGCAAATAAAAAAAAGTTATTATTTCAAATCTATAATTAAATACTAACACTATTTTATTCCGTAACACTTTTCAGTGCTTCTGAACATTTTTTTCTTGTCCCATCAGAGATACGCATATCTCATGCATCCCATGTCGAGCAAGAAAACATGGAGCGGATTCTAAACTCTTCGATGGTTTGGTGCAGAATGCAGCGAAGACAGTGGGGAATCACTGCAGCATTGCTCAGCACTGCCCTGCTTACAGATCATAACATTAGTTAATATATATATATATATACATATATATATATACATATATATATATTGTTCTACGACAAAGCGCTGGATCACATAAATTTCAAAAACTGTACACTTCCATAAATTTAACTAGTAACATCACGATGACATTACTATTACGTTACAATCACAGTTATAGTCGCATTAAAAAAAACCTAAAAGAGATGTTGGATTCACTGTATATATCCACTACTAGAAAATTAATAGATAGTAATGGAAACATGATGGAAAATTTTCATAGATAATTTCCAATGTAAATAGCAATGGAATATATTTTGTTAGTAATTTTTTTATGTATTTCCCCTATAGAATAGAGAAAATAAAAAATAAATTTAACAATAATTTGATAAAAAAATTTGACATGTTAGTATTTTTTGATGGAATTCCTGACATACATTTTGTCAACAAATTTAAATGAATTAAAACTTAATAATTCCCCCTTTTCTTTTCTTTTTTTCTTTCTTATTTTCTGAAAAAAAAATATACAAAACAAGGATCCAAATTAATAATTCGATGAGTTTTATTATTTTACATTTTAGTATTATTGGGTTCTTATCAAGCATTTTAAAATTTTTGTAGATAAGATAAGTTGTTAAAATATAATACATATATGTTAGGGGTGATTAAAAAACTTATTTTATGTTTTTTAAGGTTTTATGATCAACAAACTTGAATGAAATATCCAAACTAGTTTTAAAAAAGAAATCGAAGTAGTTGATTGAAGGTATGGTAATAATTATTTTAAAAAATATATTTTAAATATAGCATATTAAAATATCAAAAAATAAAAAATAAAAATAAAAATAAAAATAAATAATAAATAATATTTTTAAAATATAAAAATAAACGGATATTCATTTTCAAAAGTCATCCCATTAATTTATATATTCTAATAAAAAAAAATGTTAAAAAAACACGTGTTCAAAGAAAATACCATTGAATGAACAGTATGTAAGAAAGTTAAGCAGCCTATAGCTGACCGCTTTATTCGGAGTGACAGGTCCTTTCCATCCATGAAAAAGTTAGTGTAATAATTTTTTTAAAATAATTTTTATTTAAAAATATATAAAAATAATATATTTTTTATTTTTAAAAAATTAAAAAGTCGTGGAGACAAGGAATCTATCACAATTGTATTTGCTCCCTTCTGTATTCCTATTCTCTTACAGAGAATGGGTCTCTTCCTGGTCTCCATACCCAATATATTAAGGATATAATAATCAATCAAAAATTTTATAAAGTTTTTGCTTTTATATATTGTTATGAATAATAGTCTTTAAAAAAATATATATATCAATAACGGGATGAATCTCTCATGCATTCCATAAGACATTTTTATTAAAAAGAAAATCTAAAAAGAAATTTGGATTTTTGAATTTGATTCAATATTCTCATATTATTAGAGTGATTTGGGTGTGTTTTCAACGTTTAACATGATTTGTAAAGTTTTTGATTACTCTAAGATGTTTTTGAATCAATTCAACGAGAAAATGGCTGCAAGGGCTAAAACAACGTCCCCACAGCATAATTTTAAAATTTGGTCTTATATGATGGGTTGATATAAGATGAACGATTAAACCAGATTGGATTTAATAAAAAAAAAAAAAAAAACTTTAAAGTGATCTAATTGACTCAATAAAAATCTAATCAAAAATTTAATTGTAATTTAATAATTTTTTTACTGGAACAATATCATTTTAATCTTTTTAAAAAATTTAATCTAAATAATTTATTAACCCGATTAAAATCTAAAATCTAAATCTTAAACTATACCAGGTTTAAAAACTATTCACCTGTTTTCCAGCTGTTAATTTCCAAATTTTAACGACTTTTTGATCGCCATGAGTTTGGGGGGAAAGGCGATTGGATGCCACGTCATTATCTTTCCTTCACCCTTTTTAATGTTATTGGGCTGCGCCTTGCTAGCCCAGGGCATTGTTCTGGTTATTTCTAATCATTTTTTTAATATATATATTTTTATATCAATTTTTCTTCATATTTATTTTTATTTTTCATATAGCATAAAAAAGATAATTATTGTTTTAGTTTTTATTTTCTTATTTATTTATTAGAAGTTAATATAGAAAACAATCATAATAATTCTTCATGCAACCTCACAAAAAATAATGATTGATTGCCATTTTGTTAGAATAATAGAGGTTTTGATGGTCGATGATTAATTAATATAAGAAACATAGTTTTTAAGGATTTAATGACAATAACACCGGAACATTGTTGATATAACATCAATTTTTTCTTTTTAAAAGTCAGCACTGAATATGTACAAACATTAAGAATAAAAAAAATTATGCATAATAACAAAGATTTTATGGTTAATAATTTATCAACTTTAAATGTATATTGCTTTTGATTAATTATTCCTTGCTTCAAAATCGATCACGGTTCTTCAACAAATCAACACTTACAAAAAAATGTGATTTTTATTTCTTTTCATGTAGTTGTTAAAAAAAATCTTTCAAAGTAACATTGACACATCAAATAATTCATCACTTAATCCTTTATTTTCCTAATTAATTTATATTAGATTTTTAATAATGAAAATTAATATCTAGAATTACTTTTTATATATATAAAGTACTTCAAGTTAGCTTGCATGCACCAAACTAGATCTCTACACCTCGAATAGGGGTTGGGAAACATAACTTACACTCTGCGATCCATGGCCATCAGTATTAAGACATGTTTGTTTTTGCAGTATAAACCTTGTTTTACCTAATTTTGATTTTTTTTTGCTTGAAATTAATTTTTTTAATGTTTTTTGATCGTTTTAATATACTGATGTAAAAATAATTTTTAAAAAAATAATAAAAATATTATTTTTAAGAAAAAATCATTTTAAAAAATAATTATTACCATAATATCAAACTCATTAATGATTAATATTTAGAATTACGTTGATGAAGAATTAAAAAAAAAAACTATCAAATAAAGATTAATTTAGTTTTTTTTAATCAATAGCTCTGGACTCGTTTATTAAGATTAAGCACAGTTCCAATATAGATTGTCCGGACGTCTTTTCATTGTCGATCTTTACCTTTTTTTCAATTATTTAATTTGATTTTTAGGTGATATAAATAATTGATTTCATGTTTACATTTTTTATTTATCAAAATTAAACATATTTATCCAATATATTTAAACTCAAAAATAAAAATATGCATGATATTAAATATTACAATATAAAAATTAAATTACCAAATTTTATTCAACTAAATCTTTTAAATTAGTAAAATATTAAAATAGAATTTACAAGCTTGTACATTATATACAAGACTAGTTAAGTAAGAAAGTATTGTAGTTTTTTTTTTCCTAATTTTTTCTCTCTTTTTTCACAATTTTTTTTTGTTTTTGTTTTTCATTTTTCTTTTTTCACATAATTATTTTTATTGATTTTATTTTTTAATATTAAGCTGATTAAAAATTTAGTTTTGTAAGTTTTTCTTTAAAACACTATGAATTACTACAGTATTTCTCCATATAGTTTTTTCATTATGATTTTTTAAAAAAAACTGTTCGTCGATTTTATTTTTTTGTTTTTTCCCGATTTTGTTTTTATTTTTTGCATAAAATTATCTTTGTCAAATTTATTTTTTAATATTGAAGTGGTCAAGAATTTAGATTTGTAATTTTTTTCTTTAAAACACTATGAATTGCTATAGTGTTTCCCCACATAGTTTTTTTTTATGATTTTTTTAAAAATTATTTGTGTTTTTTTTATAATAATAAGTTAGTTAAGAATTACAACGGCAACTTTTCTCATAAAATATTATGAATTGCTACAATGTTTCTACACATGTTTTTTTTTCTGTTTTTTATGATTTTGTTTAAAATTATATTTGTCAATTTTATTTTTTTTAATATGGAGGTGGTTGAGAATTTAGCTTTGTAATTTTTTTATTTAAAATATTGTGGATTACTATAATATTTCTACACATGATTTTTTTTGTTTATTTTTGTTTTTTTATAATTTTTTTCAAAATTATCCTTGTCAATTTTATTTTTTAATATTAAGTTGATTGAGAATTATAATTATAATATATAGGGAAAACATTGTAGCTTTCTTCATAAATTACTGTGAATTGCTACAATGTTTTCCTCGCATTGTTTTTTTTTTATTTCTTTATGATTTTTTTAAATTGTCTTTGTCGATTTGATGTTTTTTAATATTAAATTGATTAAAAATTATAATTCAAGTAATTATAAATAAGGTAAAATTATGTGAGGTAAACATTGTAGCTTTCCTCACAAAACACTATGGATTATTATAATATTTCTTTACATGTTTTTTTTATTTTTTTGTATTTTATTTTTATTATAATTTTTTCTAAAATTATTTTTATTAATTTTATTTTTTTAATATTCATTCATAATTATAATACAATCAAATATATTTATTTTGGAGCTTCGCAGCACGGTATCTAGTTAAGTAATATACTAAAAGGTGTGGGGAAAACACTATAACTTCCCCACGCCTTTCACCTATTAACTAGCTTTGATACATGCGCGATGCCGTGGGTCATTTTTTGTATAAAAAATATTAAAAAAAATAAAAATTTAAAAATCTTGGATTTTTCTGCAAAGTTATACGCAAGAATCTTGGGTTTGGTTGCAACGCCTGATTTAAGAGTAATATTTATAATATTAATAATAAAATTAAACTTGCATGACCCAAGTTTAAGTGAGCCTGACTGTAACACCGAACCCAAGAATATTGGATGTGGATCTGGCTATAAGGCCGTGTCATAAAAATGTGATAATTAAATAGATTAATTAAAAAAACAAAGAAAAAAAATCAACAAAAAGGAAAAAACTAATGAAGAAAAGAAAAAAAATTGAATTAATTGGGTTAACCCTTTAAACCAAGTTATCCCGTAAAACCTGAGATTTGCGTCATGAAAATTTGATAACTAAATAGAAAAAAAAATGACGAGTTTACCCAGAATTAACCGAGTTAACCCATCAAGCCCAGGATACGTGTCATGAAAGTCTGATAATTAAATAGAAAGAAAATTAACTTTAACAAACTAAACTAAATGAAAAAAATAACTCGGCAAATCAGGTTAACCCATCAAACCTGAGATTTGTATCATGAAAATATGATAACTAAATAAAAAAAATTAACATTAACAAACTAAATCAAACAAAAAAAATTCATTAAAAAAAATTAAAAAGAAAAAACAAAAGAAAAAAACAGTCATGCAATATAATATAATATAATAATAATTATAATAAAAAAACGTGGAGAAAGCTAAAGCTAAAGCTAAATTCTCAAGTAACTCAATATTAAAAAAATAAATTTAACAAAGATAATTTTAAAAAATAAACATGTAGGGGAAACACTGCAACTAAACAAAAATCATGTAAGGGAAACACAGTAGTAATCCATAGTGTTTTTTTTTTTTTAAAAAAAAAAGCTACAAAGCTAAGTTCCCAACCAGCTTAATATATAAAAAAACCGAGATCCGTATAGTGAAAATATGATAACTAAATTAATTTTTTTTCACATTAACAAACTAAATTAAACAAAAAAAAATCATTAAAAGAAAAAAAACACAAAGAAAAAAGAAAAGAAAAAAACCCATGGGCAAAATGGGAAAAAAAAGGAAAATAAAAAGTCAAGTGTTTCACTGTGTGCACAGTGATACATTATATGTAAAAAACAGAAGAAACAAAAGCGAGGAAAAAAAAAAATAAAGCTGCTACAGTGAAAAACCCACACATTAAAAAAAAAGGTAGAAGCAAAAAAAAAAAGAAAAAACTGCTACAGAAAAAAAAACAGCTTTAGTTATAGTGAAAAAGCTACGCGTTTAAGAGTTTTTATTAACCTTTTAAACCAGGATAACCCGTCAAACATCATATTCGCGTCATCAAAGTTTAAAAACTAAATAGAAAAAAAAATTGACAGGTTAACCCATAATTAAACGGGTTAACCTGTCAAGCTTGGAATACGTGTCATGAAAGTCTGATAATTAAATATAAAGAACTTTAACATTAACAAACTAAACTAAATGAAAAAAATTAATTAAAAATAAAATAAAATATCTAGTTAACTCGTTAAATCAGGTTAACCCGTCAAACTCGGGATCAATTAACAAACTAAATTAAATAAGAAAAATTAAAAGGAAAAAAAACTAAGAAAGAAGCAAAAAAAACCAATAAAGGCATAAAAAACCAAAACAAATACAGAAAAAAATAAAAATAAAAAATAATATATATTATAATATAATAATATAATTATAATTATAATAATATAATATATTAAAGAACTCTACAAGGCGTGGGGAAAGCACTGTAGCTTCCCCACGCCTTTTAATTATACTTATATATAATAATTATTATATTATATTATATTATATAATTTTTTTTATTTTTTTAATGAATTTTTTTGTTTGATTTAATTTGTTAATTTTATTTTTTTTATTTAGTTATTAAATTTTTATGATACGGATCATTGGTTTGATTGGTTAACCTGGTATGACGAGTTAACCCGGATTTTTTTAATTAATTTTTTTCATTTAGTTTAGTTTGTTAATGTTAAATTTCATTCTATTTAATTATCAGATTTTCATGACACGTATTCTAGGTTTGACGGATTAACTTAGTTTGATGGGTTAACCCAGTTAATTCTAGGTAAACCCGTCAATTTTTTTTTCTATCTAGTTATCAAATTTTCATGACGTGAATTTCATGTTTTACGGGATAACCTGGTTTAAGGGGTTAACCCAATTGATTCAATTTTTTTTTCTTTATTAATTTTTTTCTTTCTGTTGGTTTTTTTTTGTTTTTTTTAATTAATTTATTTAATTATTATATTTTTATGACATAATCTTATAATCAGATCCACATCCAATATTTTTAGATTCGGTGTTATAATCAGATTTATTTAAGTTTAGGTTATGAAAGTTTAATATTATTATTAATATTATTTTTAAATTAGACATTACAATTAAATCTAAAATTTTTAGATATAGATTCATAGAAAAACATAAAATTTTAAATCTTATTGTTTTATATTTTTTATATAAAAAAAATAACCCACGCGTCATGAAACTAGTTAATACTATATTTCGTATCACGTCACTTAAAAAATAGTGTGAATAAATTGCAGAGGGAAGCAAAATCCAATCTGGCAGTATCAGTGAATAAATTGCAGCTCCTTCACTCTCAGAGTCCACTCTCAAGAACCCAGATCGCAGAGCACGAAAATCGCCAATCGTTTTAGACCCAGGTTCAAAAAATGGGCGGTAAGTCCGAAGAATCCTCTTCAAGCTTCATTTCTTTTGTAACGATGGTAATTGTGTTGTCACTGATTGAAATTGTTATTTGTCTATACACAGGTAAAGAATCATCAGATAGTTCTAGTTCTAGTCCCAGTCCCAGTTTATGGTTGGCTCCAGACCCTAGTAAAAGATGGGGAGAGATTTTCTTTCTTTGTTATACTCCTTTTTGGCTCACTCTTTGTTTGGGAATTGTGATTCCTTGCAAGCTGTACGAGGTAATCAATTTAGCTCCTCTTGTTCTGCTCTTGGATCTTGAGAGAATGATAGGAAATTGCGGTTTCAGACAGTTTTAAGCAAGGCTACTGCTGTTTAAGTGATGGGCTTTTAACTGAGTTGTTGGTGATGAGAAAACTGAAGTAAAAAGTTTTGAATTGATCGGAGATGAGTGTTAGTAGTTGGGTTCATGATAATTTTTCATGAAATGAGAAAAATAAGCTACTTTGGACACAATTGTGTAGGCTCCAGAATAGGATCTGTACTAGTTTTTGAAAGGTTTTACAAGATAAGATTTTGATTATAGCTGAGTAGTCAGTACAACTTCTGATACATTTTGAGGGTTTTTTTTATTGATCTCAATCAAATTTTGCATATATAATTTAATTGAATCTGCGTAGGTGAAGCCAATTTGTCTGCTTTGAAGCTTAATTTAGTTTAGTTTAGTTGAGCTGAGCTGAGCTTAATCAGATTTTGCATAAGCTTGACTAGTTTGGTGATGGATTTTTCATTTTTTTTCTCCTTTTGATCATTCTCACTTTGATGCACAAATAAGCTTATGATCCACAACCCAGTTGAAGTAACATTATTGTAAAAGTATAATTGTTGTTACTGGCAGAGCTTTACAGAATTGGAATACTTGCTCCTGGGTTTGATCTCAGCTGTTCCTTCTTTCTTGATACCAATGATGTTTGTCGGTAAGGTAAATTTCTTAAGTATATTACTTCCATTTTTGTATCTTTTCCTTCCTTCAAATGTTTTTATAATCCTGTCTGAAGGTTTCATGTATTTTATTCATCTCTCTCTCGTTTTTTTCTTTTTGCATCTCCATTCTGTACCGTTGGTTTTTCCTTTTCAAAAAATAATATAGATTTAGAGCGCTTTTGCAGGCTGATAGCAAATTGTGTTGGAAGGACTGTTATTGGGTCAAGGTAAGTGCTCACTATAACGTTTCAATTATGATTATCAAATATGAAACCTGATATCTTGGTTCTTAATTTATTTTATAATGCTTCTTTCTCGCTGTTTTTTTCTTCATTTATAATTGTTCTGAAAAAGTATGTTACGCCTACTTTTATCCAATTTCTTTGGATATTCCTTAACACCCCCCACTACTTCTTCCATTTTTTAACTATTTCAGAAAAGTCCTCTTTTTCATTTTTTTTCTGCATCCCCATTCCGTGGATATTTCTAACCCCTCCACTACTTTCTGTTGAATTTCATCTGTTTATGCAGATTTTGTTTAGCTTCTTCCTGTTAATTAGGCTATGTATACTCAAATCACTCTCTCTGAACTTGTAGAATGGCATTCTAGTGTTAACCTTCACCTGTCTTTTGGTGAGATAGCCTGTTGTAGTTGGTGAATAAAACACTATGAGGTTTCACCTTCCTAGATTGTAGGGCATTGTGAATTCAAACTTCATTAGTTTGCCCCATAAAGCTGAATGGGATTTGAAGTCCCTTGCAACCTTGAGAATGAATTTTTTAATGTGATTCTATGTTTGGTTAATGATATGGTTTGAGGGCAGATTCTAAAACATGAATACTGACCAGAGATTGTTTGAGCTGCGAATATGCTGTATAACATTTCATGGGGAGGTATCCGTTGACAATTGATGGCACATATCTACTGTTTTGTTGTAACATTTTCCGCCATTCTCTTTGCTTTTGAATATGCTGGTGAAATTTTCACCAGCTTTACAACATTTGTGGAAATCTGTTGATGGATGTGAACTTGGACTCTACCCTTATGTTCACGTTACATTTTAAATGTTGGCTAATGCAGAAATCCAGTTGTATTTCTATCTGGTTTTTATAAAGCTTGACTTGAAAGGAGGTTCAAGGTTCTTAGCCTAAACTCTAAACTTGATGTTTTGACAGGCCAGTCTATGGATAATCATTTTTAGCTATGTTGGAAATTACTTCTGGACCCACTATTTTTTCACAGTTTTGGGAGCTTCTTATACATTTCCATCTTGGAAGATGAATAATGTAAGCCACAAAACGAGAAGTTCTTATTGATCCACTTACTGTACAATCTGCTGACTTTCATCCATTATTCTCTGTAGGTACCACATACAACCTTCCTTCTGACACATGTTTGCTTCCTGTTTTATCACGTTACCTCAAACATAACAATTCGCAGACTACGGCATGCTGTTGCTGACTTGCCAGATTATCTTCGATGGGCTGCTGAGGGTGCATGGATTTTGGCTCTTTCATACTTCATAGCATACCTGGAGACTTTAGCTGTTTCTAATGTGGGTGGTAAAATGATTTTGTGTCTATTGTTATTTTCAATATGTTTGTTTAACCATGCATAAATAACTTACAATGCTGGCTAATGAACGTTTAAGGCAAGATAAAGTGGCACTCTGTTTTAAATTGTTGAATATTCAGGATTGTCTTTCTTAATCATATTATGGTACTTTCTATGGGGCCTTCTTCAATGCTATTCAGAAGCTAGTTCAACATTAGGTAGCCTCTAGTTCGGCTTTAAGAAGCCATTATGTTCCCAAGTGAAAATTCTGGTTCTGATGAGTTTGTGGCAGTTCATAACTTAGATGCCTGCTGCACTGAGGCCCTTTCTAGCTGTCTTTGGAAGCTGACTCCAATTTGAATGGTATTAAGTCAAGTCTGCTATCTGTTCATAAGCAGATGTTTTGGTTCTGAATGGTTTTGTGACATTTCAGAACTTTAGATGCTGTATCATTAAATTATCAGACTCCATGATGTGTGAACTGGCCCTATAAAAAGCTAATGGTGTAATTTACTGGAAAAGCTGATGATTTCAACTGTCATACTCATACCTTAGCTTCATCTACAAGGTTGTAATTTGTAGTTCACATTTGTGCAATTCTGTCTCACAATCCTTTTTGTGCTGCAGAAGTCATGGCATTTTTTTATGTTACTGTCAATTGATTGCTAGTGTTGCAGTCGTGGCATAGCAACTGGTTACTAATTTGTGAATTAAAGTGGTGATAATGATGTGTTTTTGGAAACGTGCAGTTCCCTTACTATGAGTTTGTGGACCGGGCTTCAATGTACACAGTAGGTTCCTTGTTTTATGCCATCTACTTCTTTGTAAGCTTCCCAATGTTTCTGAGGTAAGCAGCCAGCCTTCAGTTCGTTTTGGTTATTTGTGTTGGTCTACAAACTATAATTCTGTTTTGGTATATGCTTGATAATGGGTAATGCAAACATGCTAATCATGTAGTAATTGTTTTCTGTTGAGTGATATTTCACATATTGATATGCTTCAGCTCACAGTGCATTTTGTAAACTACTCTTACATTGTGCTTGTATGTATGCACTATCATGTTCTCGTGACTCATTTGTGATGTATTTATTGTCTTGGAAAATTGCAATGCATTGTTTCTTTCAAACATTCATCTTATCTGAAAAACAAGATGATTAAAGAACACCAGATTAGAAGAATAATAGAATATGAGATAATTGAAGTGGTTTTATAAATGTGGTTGGATCAAAAGAATCATTACGGCTTCTAGTTTTCTCCCATGCTGAAGATCTTTAACTCTTGTGTGGGGAATTGAATGATCTTACAGGATTGATGAGAAACCTGGTGATCTATGGGAGTTACCAAGAGTGGCTGTTGATTCCCTGGGTGCTGCAATGTTGGTTACAATAATACTTGACTTGTGGCGAATCTTTTTGGGGCCTATTGTTCCACTTCCAGAAACAAAACAATGCCTTCAACAGGGACTCCCCTGGTTTCCTGGACATGCCACTCAGGCATAACAAACTACATGGAAACCCCGCGACGGTAGCCACAGAGGCAACTCCTAAACATGGAATTTCTTGTACTTGATGTTGTAACATTAGCTGTACTTTATATTATGCCAATGTTTCGTTTCCATTTTATGGACATCTAATCCGAAGCATAAAACTAAAGATTGAAAGGGTACATTTTGTAATTCATGATATCGCCTGTGACCCTGGGTGGCGACTTGTTTGTTAGGTCCTGACAAAGAAAGAGTTCTTCTGTTTTGCGAAAATCTCTGCGCCCCTTCTTTTTGGGGGCTCGTTCTTTCTGATCTTTGATTGTGAGAAGGAATTGGCTTATGGTAAGAAATAAACACGAAAATGGCTGAACTATATTCGATTATGTTTGTAGGTATCATCAGACACTAGCTGTTCCCCTGTCGTCAAAATAGGAAACGTTTTGTAGCCCGTGTTTTTTGTGGGATCGAGTGTGTTGTGTTAAACACATGAGTGCAGTCCTTGAAA
Organism: Populus tomentosa; assembly: GCA_018804465.1. NCBI lineage: Eukaryota > Viridiplantae > Streptophyta > Magnoliopsida > Malpighiales > Salicaceae > Populus > Populus tomentosa. Next base: position 9,506,003 of record CM031997.1, read on the forward strand.
AACATCGTGGTGCTGTTTGTCATCCTTTACTCTCTAGTTGTTTCAATGTTTGCTTCTGTTGATTTAAAAAAATTGGAGCGTGTTCGTGTTTGTGTTTGTGTTTGAGGTGGTTTTTGTGATTGTGATTTTAAAAAATTAAGTTTAAAACAAGTTTGGATAAATATAATTAGTTGAATTTAGATATGTGTTTAATAAAATTTATAGGTAAATTTTATTTATAGTAAAAAATATGTATAAAAATATTTGGTAATTATGTTTGGAAGTGTGATTGCGGTTATTTTTTAAAGTTTTTTTTATATATCAATGTATTAAAATAATATAAAAACATAAAAAATATTAATTTGAAATAAAAAAATTAAATTTTTTCAAAAATAAATAAAATCTTACAAAACTCAATTAAAAAAATATATAAAAATTATATTTCAATCTTAAATTTTTAATGGTAAAACATAATTTTATTTGTTACCAAATATTTTATTATATTTGTTACACGCAAATACAAAAACAGTTGTGTAACAAATGCAGTTAGTTATTAATGGTCGGAGTGCCAGATGTGCAAACCTGTGTTTTATGTGACTGAGCTGCGCTATGTACATATCTACGTGACAGTGAGGCATTGAAAGTTCTGCTATTTTGCTTTCTAATTCTTAGAGAAAAGCAGATTTAGCTATCACATATCTGTGTATGAGAATTTTATTGAATTGCATGATTTAGAAATATGAATTCTATACTCATTGAATCTTAATTAGTGAATTCAAATCGAATGTGTATAATTTAGTATATGACTAGTTAAAGTGCAGGTTACATAAATAAATAAAATTAACATATAAAAAATATTTATTTTATAGAAAATTATTTGATACTGTTATTAAATTTTTTCACCTTTCAAATCTTTTAATTCAATTTCTTATCTAAACTGGATATAAAATTAAATCGTTTGAGAGTTAGCTTTACCTGATCTATTTGATTTAAGTAGTTCAAATGCAACGTGGTTAACCAGTAAAAACAAAAAGGTCTTGAGGATGAAATTGAGATAAAAAAAATGAAATTGATAGAAAAAAATTTTCTTATTCAATTTCTTGTCTAGCTCGGGTTTTTAATTAAACTATATAAAAATTATCCTGATATGACTATGTCGACTTGGTTAGTCCAAAGATAATATGACAATTGATAAAAAAAAAAATCTAGGAATGAAATTAAAAAAAAAATTGATAGAAAAAACTTTTCAACTTGATTTTTTGCATAGCCCGGGTTTTAAATTAAACCAAATAGGAGTTGTCTCGATAAAATACAACCTGAATGATTATTAAAAAAAATTAAGGATGAAATTAAAAAGAAATGATAAAATTAAAAAAAAATAGATTGACTTAAAAAAAAAAAAAAAGAGAGAGGGAGCTTCACTAATAAAAAAAAAAGAAAAGGTAAGAGATTTGAAACTAGTTTAAAGGCTAACGATATGTTACGGCCAGATTAATTTTTTTTTAACAAAACAAAAAATATCTAGAGGTTCAAAAAATCTTCAAAGACTTTGCGGGTTAACTTGATTTTTTTAATTAATATTTATTTTTTAATTTTATCCTTTAAAATTAGATTAATTAGAAATTAAACTTGATGATTTATTTTAGTTTGTTTTTTATGAGATTATTTTAGTCTCATAACTCAGATTGTGGGCATGACTGGTTAATCTAATTAACTCAAATTTTTTTTTTGTTTTTTTTTAATTGATATTTTTTTAATTTTATCCTTCAACATTGAGTTGATTATAAATTAAACTTCATGATTTATTTAGGTTTGTTTTCTATGAGATTATTTTAGTTTTATAACCCAGGTCACGCGATTTATAAGATAACTCAGGTAAACTTGAGTCATTTTATTGTGTTTTGTTTTTTTTTTTTTAAATTTCATTATTTAATAATAAATTTATTGAATACTAGAATTTATAATTTATTTTTATTTGTTTTTTTATAAAGTTATTACAATTTATTGATCTTGATCACGAGTTTGACACATTAATTCAAGTTGATTCATGTCTTTTTTTATGTTTATTTTATATGATATTATCCCAATCTCATGGCTCATATCATGGGTTTAGCAGATTAACTCAAATTAATTTTTTTGTTTGGTTTTTTAATATTATTATTCAACAATGAATTAATTAGAAATTATATTTTATAATTTATTTTAATTTATTTTATATAAATTTATTATAATTCAGGTTATAAATTTAAAAAGTTAGCCTGATGTATACTATACAAATTAAATTCTTAAAGAAAAACCCAACATTAACGAGAGTTCAGAGTATGTTTTCAAAATACAACGGGTCAACCATAAATTTGAGGTTTTCAAAATAACAAAAAAAACATATTACTGAGAACCCAAGGACTCAACGATATTTTGTAGAAGCGTGTGGATTATATGGGAAGGCACGTGCGAGTGTTTATCTCGCAATCCAGGTTTTTTGTTTATAGAAAAAACCAAAAACAAAATAAATGAAATAAAATGATAAGAGGAGAAGATATTTATTTTTTCTCAACCTTACAAAAGGAAACTATCTCCTGCATTGCTCCCTCACTAGCTAGCTCAAATTTCCCGCTACAAGAAGAAGAGCCTAGCCTCAACTCAATCGCTCTCTCCATAAAATCTAGGCTTTCACTTCTTGCAGTTAGGGCTTCTCGGAGGTTTTTCTCTCTACTGCACTTCTCATAAACTTCTCAAAAACATGGCCGCTGCTTTCAGTGCTCTCTCCCTCTCTCCGTACACTCTCGTATGCCGCCATAACTCTACCAAACATTCCATTTCCTGCTCTACTGCCTCTCCTACTACCACTACTATAGGTCTGATTTCGTTCCTTTTCTCTCTCTCTTTTTGAAATAATTAACAGTCATCTCTTCTTTTTGATTCCTTTTTGTGGTTATTTATTTAGGCAGTAGAGGAACGAAAGCGCCGCCGCGGCATAAGAGGAGTGGAAGAATGGAAGGGGCAGGGAAAAGTATGGAAGATTCTGTGAAAAGAAAAATGGAGCAGTTTTATGAAGGGTCTGATGGTCCGCCGTTGCGAATTGTTCCAATTGGTGGTTTGGGTGAGATTGGGATGAATTGTATGCTTGTTGGGAATTTCGATCGATATATTTTAATTGATGCCGGTGTTATGTTTCCTGAGTAAGTATTCTGCCGCATTTCGGAGGATGCTTTAAACAATATATACTCATTTTTTAATGCTTAATTGACAAGGGGACTGAATGCATTTTGTTAAACATGCGACTGAAAAATGCTTCTTTCTGATTTGATGACTCTATATTGTTTGTGTGATGCTATGCTCAGTTATGATGAGCTTGGAGTGCAAAAGATTATACCTGATACCACATTTATCAGAAGATGGAGACACAAAATTGAAGCAGTTATTATAACACATGGTCATGAAGATCACATAGGCGCGTTGCCTTGGGTAAAGTTTCCTTCGACTTCTCACAAGTGTCATGTTGACCTTGCCCTTCCAGATTAAACTACTGTTTATATGACCTTTTTAACTATATCAAAGTTTGTGCTGTTGACATTTGAGTTGTAGTTCTTATTAGGGCATAGTTGAATAGATAGTTAGATTCAATTAAGGGTGAGCCAATACACTAATTGCTGCTTAGTTAATGTAGCCTTCGGCATATGGCTGCAAAGCTTGGCTGAAAAATGAATGGTAACTCTTGGCATCTCGGTTAATGCTTCGGGATAGGCTGAGTCTAGGATCTTTGATAATTAGCATTTGATGCAGTATTTTACATAATGGACCTTGCCTGTAGCCTACCTAAGGATCGAGGGATTGTCTCGGTACTGTTCCAATGCTAGTTGCAGTAGTGTGCAATTAGATGAACGTGTTTATTAGCTGAGTACATTCCCTATGACCACTGTGTTGTATATTTTGAGCTTTATATATTGATATGATGGTATCAGGTGGTGTGCCATGGGATAAGTGATGTCCACTGAGCTAGTATAGTAGGCACTTCATCGATCAAATGTGTTATTGATGACGATGCCATGAATTGTGATGGTGGAGGTGGTGGCAATGAATTGTTTCGATCCACAGTTTGACTGGATTTTAACTACAGGAGGTTAAAAAGAATTACCAGAAGAGAATTGATTTTGATACGTGGATAAGCAAAAATAAAATCTGAAATCATTTAAGGGATATGTAAAGAGGGTACATTATGACCAAGATAGATGGTGTCTATGTCACATGTTTAGAAGGAAAAGAAGCAACATTTTGTTTCTCTTGAAATAGTATTTAGCATGTGAGCCTATACTTTTTTAGATGGCAATTTAAAAAAGAAATGTGAGATTATTTTTTGCCAGGAACTTTAGCTAAGCAAGCTTAGTTAAAATGCTGAACCTTAGCAACTTTGGAAACCATATTTGGACGATCAATTTTGCTAAAAGTGTGAGGGATGCACTTTGGAAACATGAATCGAAACTTAGTTTAAGGCTTTAATAGTAAGTGGTGTTTGCTGATTTAATATTTATTGGAAAGGTGCAGCTATCTGAGCTGTATCATTTGGTTATTGTTGTAAATTGTTAGTCATGTTTTGATATAGGTATTTTGCTGTGGTGTTTTCACTCTTGATAATTCTCTTACTGTCTAAGCAGGTTATTCCAGCTTTGGATCATCACACTCCAATTTATGCATCATCCTTTACAATGGAGGTATTTTGTTGTGGTTCTTACTTATACATGTGCTGAAAATAAAACTTAATTTGTTTGGCTTAAGTATGCATGTATAAATAAATATGTACACAAACATGCATTGAAATGCACCTTTGTGAACTGAAGTATCCCAATATTGCTTATGGGGACTAACAAAATAGCTCATAGTATAAAGTGGTGACCATTTATTTTTCAGTAGATTGGTATTAACCTCAGTCATACTCTTTGTCAATTTCAAGTGGCGTTTTAAAATTTTGCACATTTGCATGGCAGCTCTCTAGACTATCTTATCTGTGTTTTATGTGATGGCAAGTCACATTTTGTAGTTCTGAGTCTCCAAGTGCTTCCAAAATGATTTTATGACAGCTCATCAAGAAACGTTTAAAGGAGAATGGGATCTTTGTTCCATCAAGACTTAAGGTGTTTAAAACGAAGAGGAAATTTGCAGCTGGGCCTTTTGAAATAGAGCCTATCAGGGTGACCCATTCTATTCCAGATTGTTGTGGACTGGTCCTTCGCTGTGCTGATGGTACAATTCTTCACACTGGGGACTGGAAAGTAAGTTTGGTTATAGATGCATTTTCGTTTTCCATCTCTCAATGAGTTTGTAAGCTTTAGAAGAGGTTTATATTCTACAGATTGATGAGTCACCATTGGATGGAAAATTTTTTGATCGTGAAACTTTAGAGGAACTCTCAAAAGAAGGAGTTACATTGGTAAGTCTCCAAGATTATGTAGTTTGTTACCATATTGACGTGGTTGTACATGGGAACTTAATTGGTTTCATTTTATGGAACAGATAGTGGTTTGTGTGGGACTGGAGGGAAGCTGAGTTGTAAACTGTGTCATTTCTTTCATGATATAATGCTATGGCAGTTTGGACTTTGTTTTGGAATGCTTTAGTCTCATGAAGAGTGGCTCTTTCAAAAAAAAAAAGGTCAACGTTCAAGACTTCATGGAGATGGTGTGCATGACACCTACATGTTTGATATTTTATGTCCAAAGACGTGGTTCCCTGCAGTGTGGATAAATGATTCCATTAGGTAGAATTGAGAAAAAAGAGTTTAATCTGGAAAAAGTAAGCACTTTCATCATTTTGATGATGAGCATGCATTTTATTCTGGACAAAAATTTAAAGGAATGAAACCGCAGTGACAGTATTGGTAGGGTAGTTGCTCTAGCCATCTTGTTTAAGCTTAGGCATTGTATGATTTTTTTTGGGCAGAATATTTTTTAATTACAGTTCTGAGGTTGAACATTTGTATCTGACGCCTTATATTTTTTGTTTTGGTATTCATTTGAGTTTCTCATGTTATTTTCTCTTTTTCAATAATGTTTAATCTGAATTATCTATGATGCTGATTTTACCCATGGCTTCATCATGAATGCAACTTAAGGTTTTAATAATGCACTCCTCTGCTCAGATGATGAGTGACTCAACAAATGTACTGTCACCTGGAAGGACAATGAGTGAAAGTGTGGTAGCTGATGCATTATTGAGACGTATTTCAGCTGCTAAAGGAAGGATTATCACTACTCAATTTGCATCAAATATACACCGTCTTGGAAGTGTGAAAGCAGCTGCTGATTTGACCGGTAGAAAGATGGTATGCTTTTCTATTCTTAGAACTAATATTATCACCTTGGTCTTCAAGTGGAATTTGACTCGCAGTTTTGATACTTTAATCATTTTATCAGGTCTTCGTTGGCATGTCATTGAGGACATATTTGGATGCGGCGTGGAAGGATGGAAAGGCACCGATTGATCCATCCACTCTGGTAATTTCTTTGCATAAATATCTGATGTGTTTCTCTAAGAGTTCTACATTTCCAGAGATATCTTCCACCTCGCTCCTGTAGACCTTGTGATAACTTCTGCTGAACACTTCCGAAATTATATAGGTTAAAGTGGAAGATATTGATGCTTATGCCCCAAAGGATCTGCTAATTGTCACAACTGGATCACAAGTAAGTTAATCCAGCTGCCTGATTCCATTTCTGTTGTATCAATTAGCTGGTATGTTGCTGTTGTGTCAGGCAGAGCCACGTGCAGCACTCAATCTTGCGTCATATGGAAGCAGTCATGCCTTAAAACTGAACAAGGAAGATGTTATTCTATATTCAGCTAAGGTATTATGATATATAATATGCCTGGATTCATCTTAACCAAAATTTACTCACAAGTCGAATTCTAATTTGTTTAACTAGATGTGTTTTATTGAATTTATAAGTCACTTTATCACTTAATAACTCCGGCATTATTCCTTTTAATCTTTGCTTTATTTCAAACTTCCCTTCAGTAATCCCTGTATGCTAAGATTGTAGTTGGAGGTGATTTATGGTTTTTTACAGGGTTTAGAATAAACCAAGATGTGCTGTTAATGATTGAATCTCACAGAACTTAGGATTCTCTCATTATCTAATATTGTCCATGATATTTATGTGTTAGAAGTACCAAAAATGTTGCATAACCTGATGGAAATTTTATAAGAGGTTTTTATATTATGGAAGATGGCCAGCAATGGTGCTCCATTTTGTTCTCATTTCTTTCTTTTTTTCTTCAGAATTGATGATTGCATTTGGTTGGTCATGTTTGTACCTTGAATTTGAACTACTCGAATTAAGCGGACTTTTGATTTTACACTCAACTATGCATGATATTCCTCTATCTTATGATATTTCTGCCACAGGAGTATTTCATAATTTTCAACCTCTGTTTTCCTTTTTTGTAAGGTTCTAAAGTTTAATGCTTAGGTATATGGTCATAATGCTAGTCATTTTTGTAGTTTCTTGCTGAAACTACTTCCAATTAGTATATATATTTTCAGTTTATATTTTATTTTTCAGGTAATCCCTGGCAATGAATCTAGGGTAATGAAAATGATGAATCGCATATCAGAGATTGGCTCAACTATAGTAATTGGTAAGAATGAGCTGCTTCACACGTCTGGTCATGGGTATCGTGGAGAACTGGTGAGATCTCATATGCCTCTCCTCAGAGCCTCACTTATTTGTTGTTATTTAGTTATTATCTTTTTATACCTTGTACTCCATGTGATGGTTCTGTGTCAAGAGTGGAAAAAAAAAAAGAACCTTTGCATACTGGCTCATTGGATGAAGGTTATTTCTTCCTGTTATTCGTGTTACCTTTTTGTTTTGTCATTGTTATATGGAGAACCATGTAGAAGTAAGTGCTGTGAATATCAATTACCTGTTCAATTCTATATTTATTGTTATTTTTATCAAATTTCTGGAAAGTTGATCTAAACATTGATTTCATTTCTTCAGGAGGAAGTGCTTAAAATTGTGAAGCCACAACATTTTCTTCCCATACATGGAGAACTTTTGTTTTTGAAAGAACATGAACTGCTTGGGAAATCAACTGGCATTCATCACACTGCTGTGAGTTTAGTCTTTACATTCGTTTGGTAATACTACTGTGAGTTTAGTCTTTGCATTCTTTTGGTAATTAGTATGCATAAGATGATCTTGAAGTTCACTATGTTTGCCACAATCTGATGCATTTAGTGAGAGCGTAGAATCTTTCAGGATAAGGAATCATTCTTTCTACTGATACAGGATAAAATAGTTGTTATCCTATAGGTGTTTTAGAAGATCAATAGCATACATGTAGAGAGGCTGGAGAGCATTATTGTTCTAATCGTGTTGCTTTTCTCTTGTATTCTGTCAGGGATCATTCTCCTTATATACTTATGTATCCTTTCTTAATAAATTTTCCTTGCTATAAACAAAATGTTAGCAATATGGACAACTGATACTCTTTATTTCTTACTCTATTGTATCGTGTTAATTATATGAATCCAGCCAATTTCCATGTAAATGAGAATGGGTCAACTCTTGGGATGTTCTGCCCACAACACATAACCTCACTGAAAGTGTTTTGTAGGTGGGTGTTGCATGGTTTAACTTGAAAATCTATTAATGACTATTCCATCACAACAGGAGAAGACTGCTATGTCTAACTGCATTGGCTAATGACACACATATGATGGATTTATTGTACACATGATATTATATGCAATCTTGTTTTGCTATTATTCTGCAAATGCTTCAAGTTGCAGACTATGTATTGGCCTGGTAAAAGTTACAAGCACTCTATTATTCTGTCAGGTTATCAAGAACGGAGAGATGCTTGGGGTTTCTCACTTGAGGAACAGAAGAGTTCTATCCAATGGTTTTGTCTCCCTTGGGAAGGAAAATTTGCAGGTTGGTTGTGCTAATGGTTTTATTTAATCAATTATTGGAATTTAATTAAGATACATTCCAAGAAATCTCGTCTGGTATCGCAGTTGATGTACAATGATGGGGATAAGGCATTTGGCACATCAACTGAGCTTTGTGTTGATGAGAGAATGAGAATTGCAACAGATGGTATTGTAGTGGTCAGGTAGATTTTGCATATTCTGAAATGACATCTTGACATTTCCACGTGGCACCAATCTTTGTTATTACCGTAATGATTTCTTGACATTTCTATGTTGCAGCATGGAAATTTTACGCCCTCAAAATGCAGATGGGCTAGTTGAAAATAGCTTAAAAGGAAAAATTAAAATCACAACACGCTGCCTCTGGCTGGACAAAGGGAAGCTTTTGGATGCACTCCACAAAGCTGCCCATGCTGCACTTTCAAGCTGTCCAGTGAATTGTCCTTTAGCTCACATGGAAAGAACAGTATCTGAGTTGTTGAGAAAGATGGTAAGGAAGTATAGTGGTAAAAGGCCAGAAGTCATTGCCATTGCCATGGAGAACCCAGCCGCTGTTCTTTCTGATGAACTCAATGCAAAGTTATCTGGCAATTTACATGTTGGCCTTGGCATATCAGCATTGAGAAAAATGGCTGACGGGCATACAAAAAAATTTCGGGTGGACAGGAAGCAACCTGATGGAAATGGCTATGCACATTTAGAGAAAACATCAACACAAAATTCAGAAGGTCCTCATATCTCTGCATCTCTGTCTTTTCATTGAGTGTGTGTGTGTGTGGGGTCAGGTTGTGGATGGGTGGCCATTTTATGACTAGCCGTACATGAGCACATGTGAGAAAACTAGCGTTGGTGCATGACTCACATCTTAAGGCTCGGGGATTTTTTTTCCATCTCATGCCAATAAGCCAGTAAATGACTGGTATACAAAAAACAAACAACAATAAAGTTAAGGTTGCATTTGGAAGCAGGGCAAGCTGATTGTTTTGGGTGCTCAAGCTTGCTTGTGCTTAAAAAAAAAAAAAAAACAGAGCTTGAGCTTGGCTTGAGATGTTGGAGTCACAACTCACAAAGCTACAGAACTTCAATGTTAAAAAACAACAGACAAAAATGGCGATCATTTTCTCAATCTTAATATAATTTTGGATACATCTGACTTCCAAGTTTCGGTTGACAAAGGCAGGTTTCTACAGGGTGAGAGCCCCCCGCTTGTATCTATGTTGTTATAATATCACATCTAAGTGGGAGGAGGAAGTCCAGGAATGAATTATTCCCTCTTCCCCTTTGTCTTGGTCTCTGATCCAGGCTTCTATATTGTGTGTTCATGAGCTCTGCTAGTTTACATATCTGAGCTAAACTTAACATGCTTTCAGTATCTGTTCTTGATGAGCCTCAACATCATCTAGCTTATCACAAGACTAGATTTTACTGAACTAAACTTAGAACTGTTCATGACTGACATGATCGGTTTGGTGATTTAAAAGCAACTTCACATTTCCTGTTGTCATAGTTTAGGACCACTAGTTTATTTGCATATGATCTCAATAGCTTCTTGGTGTTGTGATTCAAACTCAATTTCTCTCATTATAAACTATAAGATCATTTCCTCTTGATTGGGTGAGGCATCTTTCTATCCTTCTCCGGTTATGTTATGCAAGTGAGTTTTTCTTTGGAAAGGCATAGTGCCAGCAGCTCAGCATGGATATATATTGTGCTTTCCTTTGCTTAATTTCTATGCTCTTGCAAGCAGAAGTATTTTCTAAAACTTGGGATTTTAAAACCAGTACACTTAGTGGTGTTCTTTTTCCCCCACATTGTAATCATGCAGTTGATGGTTTTGAATTTGAAAGAGAGCTATCCAAGGAAGAGGAGACTTCTTCAAGTCCTAGCATAGCTGAAGGACATTCTTCCGACTCTGAAAATCAAGATGATTTCAGGAAATCATTCATTCCACCATCCCCAGTCAATGAATTGGTAAGAAGTGATGAAGACTTGGTTCCACCATGGGAGCATGTAAATGAGATCAAGGAAGATGGTACCATAAGCAGTGATGACGACTCGTTGGAAAATCAAAATTCTAGATTGAAGGGTTCCAAACCTGTAAAACGGAACAAATGGAAACCTGAGGAGGTTAAGAGTCTTATTAAAAAGCGTGGGGAATTACATAGTAGATTTCAAGTTGTAAGAGGTAGAATGGCTCTGTGGGAAGAGATATCTACTAACTTGATGGCTGATGGGATCAATCATAGTCCAGGACAGTGCAAATATTTATGGACATCTCTTGCTAAAAAATATGAGGTTTGTTCCTCCATTTCATACATTTAAAATTTCGGTATTGCGTTTTGATTTCTGTTTATTATTGTGGATTGAAGCTCATATCTGCATGTGAATACCTCTGTGCTAGTATAGATTTTTGCCACAAGTAATCTGTTTTCCCGGACCAATGGCACACAAAAATGGAAATCCAGATCATTGTAGGGGTGCTCTCTGAATTTCACTAAGTGAAATCATCTGTTCATCCTTCCTTTATCATGTTGCTTAGTAACAACCATTGCTAAAATGAACAGGAAAGCAAGAGTGACAAGAAAAGCCAAAAAAGTTGGCCCTATTTTGAAGACATGGATAATATTTTATCTGATTCAGAGACAATGGCAACAAATTGATCGGAAGAGGGGGGGAAACAGTGCATTGAGTTTTCTGGAAGAGCTTTCAACAGCCTCTTGTTCAAGCAAAGCTAGGTGATGAAGACCGCAGCCGGTCAACTAGAATAATCACTGTCAGGGATTTGCAGTTATAATACAAGCCGGAAATCGAGCTGTTCTGAAGCCTAATGACCGATGTGCAAACTATCTGATCAGAGAGGCCAGCAATGACAAACAAGAAATGAAATGTTTTTGTAGCCACAAGCTCCTCCAAAAATTGGTTAGCAGATATGCTAAAGAATAGGGACTGTGATATTTTTTACTTTGGAGGACGTTTAGCATTTGTAAGATTTGATGCAACTCAACAGTTAAACTGCTTATTAGCCAGACTCACGCAGGTTTAAATTCCCCGAAGTTTTTCTCAGCTTCTGGGTGTCTTTTTGCCAGTTTCTTTTATTCGAAAGAATTTAGCTCCTGTTCACTCTTTTTCTTCCTTTTATTTCTTTACTCTTGAAAGTTTTGGTGCAAGAAAGCAATAATTTATAGATTCACGAGTGGCTAAAAGGTTGAGAGCTAAGGGTGATGTCTGGTTCCATACCAAGATTTTCTTAAGAAAAAACATGCCCCGCACAACTCGCAGATGAATGGTTCGAGTTCAGAAGTTATTCTTTGACCATGCAAGTTTAAATATAGATTTTTTTTGTGTTTTTTTGGGGGGTAAGCACTATTAATTCATTGGCCTCAAGAACTGCAAAAAATCCTGACCAATTCAACCCTTTTACAGGCAAGAGACAAACGAGAAGCATGGTTGTAAACCATCAATTAGTATGCAAAGTTACGAGTAATTAGTAGTAAACCGATATGGGTCGACTAATGGTTTTAACTTAATTAGACTAATTGCAAACTTTCCATGGTAATTTTTAGGAGTTCATCACCTAAAATAGCCCCCGACTTGTGTGGTTTCCTCATTTTCATCAAAGCCCTACCCCATTTCAGGTTTATATAACAAGCTCCCTTCCAAATCCTTCAACCACCTCATCTTTGTTTTGTCCCGCAGACTTTCTCTATTGATCTGTCCTAGAGAGAAAATCTGCTATATTCTCCGTATAAGCAAAAATGGCACGCAAACTCATTGTTCTCGCTCTTGTCTTTGTCACCATTGTTGGGTTGGCTGCAGCTGCATCACCTGCTCCTTCCACAACTGACTTTCCTCCAGCTGCAGCCCCCGCTCCTTCCACAACTGACTTCACTGCAGCTGAGGCACCTTTAAGCAATGATCTTATCGGTACTGATGACGGTGGTGCGGCTAGTGCACCTTCTGCTGATGGTACTACAGTTGTTCCAGGACCAATGGGGAGCACTGCAGTAGCTGAGGGTCCTTCTGAAAAGGATGGTGCCGCCACCCTCAAGTTCTCTGCCGTTGCTGGAGTTGCCGCTGTTGCTGGCTACTTCTTCTTCTTCTAGGCTAGCTAACTATAAATCTATAAAATTCCTCATCCAATCTTGATCTGTCCTATTTCGAGGACACATATTTGATTGTTTGAGTAGTTTTGTTTATTAAATTACAGCTAAATATTTCATGGTTTTTATGGGCATTCCACGCCTACATATTTTTTTGTTTGAATAAAGTGTTACTAGCAAGAGTAATTTGTTGTGGCTAAATATAAGTTCTTTGGATATGCCAAGCAAGAAAGAGTGTTTCATGTCCATCTCATTAAATCATTAGGAGTTATTTAATTTGACATCAATCTTGTTGTATGATAAATATTATTTTTTAAAATATTTTGTTTTTAAAAATATATTAAAGTAATATATTTTTTATTTTTTAAAATTTATTTTTAATATCAATACATTGAAACCATTTAAAAACATAAAAAAATTAATTTAACACAAAAATTAAATTTTTTTCAAAAATAGCAAAGCTTGCTGTTGAATTTGGAGTGTATATATATATATATATATATATATTGATCATTGATAATCTTCCTAGCATGTCGAACAACCATCGTAGTCTATGGCTTCTGGGGTGTCCTGCGTTAAAAGCCAAAGCTATATCATTTGCTAAGAACTGGATTTTCGAAAACTCCAATTATCCGATAATGGATTATTTTATACAATATTCAAAATATGAGCATTTCTTGATCTCATTGTACGAAAAGCATTTCAAGATGAATGTTTTTGGATTTCTCTAAAGGGCACTTGAGAAACTTCCTTGAAGGGTTTGTATCGAAAAAAACGTATTTAAGAAAATTCCTTGTAATGTTGGATCTAAAAGAGAGGAACACTTTGCTCTTCCACAAAGTTCAACGGTAATATTGTTCTCCTCTAGCTCTTTTAGCATTTTCTTTTTCTTTTTCCAAGTTCTTAAGAGCCTTGGATGGCCGTTCTTTATAATCCTTTCAAGGGGTTTGACGTAGTTAAATATTAATTCCCAGAATTGATCCTTTCTTGATCTCTTCCATGGATTCTGGAACAACTTCAAAGACTTGTTCATGCTCTTTGATACAAACAATCAATTAAGGGCACTATTAAATTGTTGTGCACAAACTTATATATATATATATATATATATATATATATATATATATATATGCTAATTTTCACCCTAAACACTGCAAAATTCTTAAAAAAAACACAAAAAATTAATTTTTAATGCAGTTACCGATCAACCCATATCCATTGGCCCGGAGTTGATCCGGCCACGGGGCTAGGCCCCGGATTTCATGGGTCAACCCTGCAAATTTTTTAAAAAATATTTAAAGTTTTAATATTTCATATGAAAAAATTAAAAAAAAAATTTCATATGAATATAGACTGTACATATTGTAAATAATAAAGTTTAAAAGAGTGTTTTAAAAAGTTCTTTATCCTATATTAAAAAAACATAATTTTTTTCTTGTGAAAATAGAATATGTATACTAAAGGTTTTCAAATTCCATGTTAAAAAGATATTATGTTATCCTTTTAAGTTGAAGTATTTAAATTAAAATTTTTTTTATCCCACATCAAAAAACACATAACTTTTTTCTTGTGAATATAGAATATATATACATAAGGGTGTCAAATCTCACATTAAAAAAATATAATTTTTTTCTTGGAAACATAGAATATATATACTAAAAGGTTTCAAATTTCACATTAAAAAAATAAAAAAACTTTTCTAATATTTATATAATGAGCTTTAAAAAGTGTTGATAACCAACTAAAAAAATATATAAAAAGAGGGGTATAGAAAAAAAATTACATTTAAAAATAAAAAAAAAACACCGGGTCTTTCCCGGGTCATAGGTCAATTAGGTTTAGCTGGGTTGTTGTACCGGCCAGTCTTTTGACAAACCCAAACCAGTCTAGCCACTAGGTCTCAAGTTTATCTACTAAACTAGTCCGGATTTAATAACTATGCCCATATCAATTTGAATACAAAAATCAATGGTAATAAGGTATTCTTCTTAGTAAAACCAATAATCCTCCCAAATGAAACATCAATAATATTATATAATTATTAAAATCAATATAATCTAATAAATTTTGATTAATTTTTAATTATTTAGTTGATAGGTTAAGTTAATACTATTTTTTTTTACAAAAAAACAAAACAATATCATTTAAATAAAAACAATTAATTCATTGCATTCTCAAAAACCTTCTATCAGTCTAACACTCATTTAATATTTTTTGCAAAATTTATCTTGTTTATTATATAAAACTACTTATTATATATATAAAAACATAAACATTTTAAAAAAATAAGTATATATAAAAAATTAACTATATTACTTATAACTTTAAATAAATTAGTAGAAACTAAGTCGATTCGAACACTGTTAATAAAAAAAGTGCATGCGGAACATTAATAAATAAATCATCCAGAAAGCTTAAGAATTGGGATATGGTGACTGTGGACTTGCGTTTCCACCTCAATGTTAATAATTATTCTGGTTATGGCCTCATGAATCGAACACGACATGTACTTAAAACTCTAGTAGCCTTAGTGTTAAGAAATTAGACCGAAGTGCCTACGCAGTAAGACATAAATTGTCTTGGCGTTGACCACGACCCATTATTCTTTTACACAGTGAATTCTCCGAGTACGGTCAGGTTCCTCCTCCTTGCCTGTAAAATACTAAATTATTGCAGCCACGGCATTCTTGAACTTTATTTTGTTGTATTTAAAAATTCGTCAATACAACTTCTTCCTCGCGTGATGGAGATCGTAGGTCCAAAGACCTTGTAAGCGGAACACGGCCTTCAAATTTATAAATAGGAATGTTTAATCCTCCATTTTGTATCGAGAAGTAAGATATCTGTCATTTGCATGCAATACAAGTTAACCTGTTCGCTGTCATCGTAGGTCGATATTCTAACATGGTTAACGCTAGAGAACTTGAAGTTGTTTTTCGCCACCTTGATGAGAATGGTGATGGGAAGGTTTCACCATCTGAGTTAAGTCGTCGTCTAGGTTTGATTGCAGGAGAGTTTCTCGTGAAGGAGGCAGAACTTGCTGTGGAGTCGTTGGACTCAGACGGGGATGGCTTGTTGGGATTGGAGGATCTTGTTAGACTAATGGAAGCTGGAGGTGAAGAAGAGAAGTTGCATGATTTGAGAGAGGCTTTTCGCTTGTATGATATAGATAATTGTGGGTTTATCAGAGCCAAGGACTTGAAAACAATGCTTGGTAGACTTGGAGAGTCAAGATCAATTGATGAATGCGAAGTGATGATAAACAAGTTTGACCTTAACGGGGATGGTGTTCTTAGCTTTGAAGAATTCATGGTTATGATGGAATGATGTTCTTGTGTATTGTATTATATAGCATATCATGTTCTTAACCAGTTGTTTCTTTTATGGGATTCTTGGGTTCTTCATATCTTGTAAGTTGTAAACATAATGAAAGTTTCTTTTATTGTTTGGAGTTCACATTTTTCATGAATTTAGTTTTCTTTTTATATTCATATGTTGTAACGGCTACAGATGAAGAAAATCCGTGAAAGAAAAGTACATGTAAACTTCTCCAGGGCTGTGATGTATTTGTGAAAGTAGATGAATACGCAGCCTGGTCTTTTTCTTGATCGAGGACAACAAAGTCCAGAAATGCCAGCCAAGAAGCCAACTGTTGTTCATCAATCGGCATTATCAATGCACTTGTTCCAACATCAACTTTGTTGTCTGCGATCTCTCATTCTGTTCTTTAATTTCTTGTTCTTGTTTTCTTGAGGTATATTCTTCTTTCCAGCTTAAACTAAAAGTAACCTTTCATTTCCTCTTCTTGCCTTTCTCCTCGTGGAATTTTAAAATTAAAGAAAGAAAATTGAAGCATCGTGAAGAAAGGGCCTCCTCAATGAAAATGGATTGCGGTGTTTCAGCCGGTGAAGCATCGTGAAGAAAGGGCCTCCTCAATGAAAATGGATTGCGGTGTTTCAGCCGGTGAAGCACCAAACTCGATGTTTCCCGGGAAAGTCCTGCTAAAACAGATAAGCCTACCAAAAACAGCTTGGATTCTGATCTATCAACCATGGAGCTGCTGGTGATGGATTCTCAAGGCACTGGTGTTTCAATCGATGGGATACTGAATTCATAAACGGACAAGGTTTCTATGGTATACTCTTCTAATGGAAGTCCAGTCAATACAAATAATTCTACTGACGAAAACAGTCTGGAGTCTGTTCGGTCTTCGTTAGCACCACCTTCAACAAATTCGCAGGCATTAGTGTTTCGGTCGATGAAACACTGAAATCAGACACGAGTAATGGAACAGACAAAGTATCCATGCGATCTTCTTCTGAGGAAAGTCTGGTCATTGCAGATGATCAATTGGTTGAAAACAGCTTGGATGCTGACCAGTCTTCCATAGTGTGCTTCCCGAGACAAATTTCCGTGGCATCGATGTTTCAGTCGGTGAAACACTGAGCTCATCAAGTAATGAAGCAGACAAGGTTTCTAATCCATCTTATTCCATGGAAAGTCCTGTCATTGAGGATAATCCAGTTGCCAAAAACAATTTGAATTCTGATTAGTCTTCCGCAGCATCACCAGTGAAAAAATCCCAGAACATTGATATGAATGGTTAAACTTCTGCAGCAACTTGATCAATGATTCATATACATTTTTCAAAGCTTAGTCAAATTTATTCAGTAAAATGTTCTGATCATGATTTTGTGACCATGTCCCGAGTAAAAAGCCTGTATCATATGAGCCTCTGCATACTGGAAACCGAGATCAATAGATGTTGACTACTCTATGTTTTCTATTATCTTTACAATCTCATGTTCAATTTCGCAGTTAGCAAAGAGAACTTTTATGAGTGTCAAGCCTCGCTAGGATCAGACTGATGATGATTTTTTCAGTGTCATAGGTGGTAAGATACTGTTCCTCCTTAATTTCTTCAAATCTCTTTATATCAAGTGCAAATGAGTTCAAGCATGCATCAAGAATTTCAGGTTCCATGACCTAAAAAACAGCACCCTCCACAAGCTCTATGAGAAATAAATTTTATTGATCTTATACTCTCTGTTCTATGAGGTTAGCTCTATCATGTGGCAGGAAAGATAATAGCCAGAAAACACATCAATCACCCAATAGAATTGCCGCTTTCTGGCAATTTTCTGTTGGTGAAATCTTCAATTTTTTGATATTAACATTCAGGTTATAGCAATGCTTCGTGCCGCCAAAGCAGCATGAAGGGATGACCCCAACTTGACGAATTAAGTGGGTTCCAAACAGGAGCCTTGTCCAACGTAGGGAAGGGAGAAACAAGTTGAGCTAAAGATGGCAGCCCGCCATTTATAACCTAAAGATGGAACTTCAACTGTGCCTAGAGAATACCCTCGAGTTCTCAACAGTAGAGCGCCATATGTTACTGGCAATCTTAAGCAGGAAAACGCAGCCAGGGCTAACTGCTGCTTTCCATGTTGGAGCCCAAGCCATGGCTCCAAGGAGAGGAAAAGGCAAACCCCTCCTAGAAGTCAAAGATAGCCAAACGTCGGGTACAACGTAAATTGGTTTGAATGCGCCACGCACAAAATGGGAAAAACTATGTTTCTTACCTAGTAAAGCACCATAATTTTGACTGTATATAACTCATTTTTTGATAGCATATGTGGCCGTCGCCATCTAGTAAAGCACAATAATTTTGACTGTATATAAGATGGTAGGGGAGTTGATGAAGAGAATTAACCATAATATTAGAATTGCTTCATTAAACACTAAGTGAGAAAACAAAGTTGCTAGTACAAAATTATCTCAAAAAAAGAAGGGGAAAAAAAACACTAGCAACGAATGTCTGAGAGCCTAGGATATTTTTATGGAGTAAAACCAAAAACCAAAATGCACTTCACTCTGAACTCAATTTACAGAATATATATGTATATTGAACTGATAAATGAAAGTAGGGGTGAGAAACTGCTAGCAAGCAATGCCATCTCTCACAAATGAATCACATTTTGTCTATCTAGAGGAGCGACACATTGCCACAAGGATTGATAAGCTGGAATTTCTTTTGCATCAACCCCAAGGGTGGAGAGGTTGCGTCCATACTCCTGGTAAATTACATACACATAAGTCCAATAGAGCAAGACCATTTTATTTCCAAAACAGACACCAACTGTTCCTCTATGTGTGTGGAAGTGCCTGGCTGTATGCATGCTTGTGCTTACAGGTGTGTGACTTTGGGTTAAAGACAACGGACAATGCTCACCTGAATATCAAGGAAATATTGCATACATAGCTTGTCAGTATCAGATACGGTGGGGTCTGAGACATCTGAGCTTACTCCAGTTCGTCTTTGGGCACCCTTCTTTAATCTCTGGAGTGAAGATTCTGTCTTCCTAGCCTGAGCATGACAAACAACATATTAAAGTTGAGAATTTCAAAATAAAGGCCGAGTCAGAAAAAAATAATTTAATTCAGACACTAACCACACTGACGATGTCAGCGACCATGTCATAATAACGACCAGTAATTGCAGTAGCAGCACCATGCCGCAACTCATTCATAGTCTCCTTAGTCAAATATGGGCTATGTTTCTCTGTATCCAGAAAATCCTAGAAGCAAAGTCATGGGGTCAATGCAAAGTTTATAATAAAACTAATCCATGATAATATCAGTATGTTTGAAGCTCACATTACAAGCTACATGCCTACATCCATGGAAGGCTGGAGCCAGAGCCAAAAAAAAAAAGATGAGTCGAGGCAGGATATGTAATGAATGAAGAATTATACAAGAGCAGAAATCAAAATAGTAAGTACTTTAACGGCATTAGATCTAACAGTCAATATTAGTGAAAGTAATTGAATTATTTTCTTTGAATAAAAAGTGAATGAGTTTATCAAGGCTTGAAAGATCAGGTACTACCTTGTAATGATCATTTGTGATGAGCAACTGAGCCAAGCAAGCATTTGCATGTGCATGATTATTAATTCAGTGGGAGTGTTGTGTCCATGGTCAACCATGCACATATACTTAAGACAGTATGGAAGGAGGTCAAACAGACTAATGAGTTTACCAGCCACATCTAAGGAGTGCAATTTAAAGGGTAATACAGCAGTTACAAGCAAAGAAGATTATATATACCTTCTTTAACGGAGTTAACAATCCTGATACGTAGAGTGAATGTCTGGTAGGAATGGGCTTATTAGTCATCCTGAAAGTCGTAGCAATTGCCTTCACATCTTTCAAGCCCTGTGCAAAAAACTTTGTTGCTAAATATTCAAAACACTAATTGAACTGAGCCAGGAATAATGTTTCAATAAGTTGAATTACCAGTAATGAATAACTTTTATGGAAATATAACATCTAGAAAATATTCAGAAAAGATTCAAGGCAGAAGGAAGCCAAGCATTCTCAAACAAAGTCAATCCCAATTACAGCTCACCTTAACAGCCTCATCAACCAGTGACTCTGTGATTGCATTGATAACTAGAGGTGTTAAACCATTTAATGACTTCCCACCTTGTAAAATGCTTTGTTTTACTAGATCAAGTATGTCGATGGAACATGAAGATAGAAGCTGAAGTACATCATCAAGGTAACCACCACAAACCTCTGTGACCAGACAATTTATATCATGAATAATCTGCAAATCAAAGAACCTCTATAAAAATACTGGTTAAGCACAAGCATGATCATTCATGCATATGACATTAATACAGCTAATAAATGTGGCAACTATTATAAAGGAATGTTTTCTAAATCACAGTAACAAGACAATTAAAACATTTCATACACACTAGCTATCATCACAATAAATAGTTATAATATAATATAATATAGTGCAGGTTGCTTCATTAGCTGGTAAAATAAACTAGGTAAGGAAGTTACTCTCTTTAGCATCCTTCTTTCTTCAAGTAATGTGAAATATAAAGTTTCAGTACTGGAATGATGGTTCACATAGAGCAAGTCTAACTTCATGTCTCACTTAATGCAAATTATATGCCTCTCTTAAGACCAAGGCCAAGCATTATATGTGTACATGTACAAGGGATGGTTTGCATCAGCCAGGTTCGCACTAGACTGCAAAATGGATCGGAGTAGGGTGTATAAATCTATGAGATATCAAGACCTTTGGAATACGACATTCTTCTGATCATGATTTCAAGTTTCATATTCATGTCACAAAAAAAGACAAATAGTAGAATCATGACATGACACTTACATAGAGAAAGTCACTGGGAACAGCTGAAGCTGCCCATTCATATCCAGAGTTGGAGCTGGTATTACCCGTCTTACGAGCATCCAGACCAGATGACAACCAATTTGAGAATCTGCAAAACATTTGTGAGTAGTTACTCAGCAAAATGATTATAGATATTCTTTTAAAAATATTTAAAAAAGAAAAGCATTCAATCAAACATATAACGGCAGTCAATCATTGATACATCATCTGAATGGACGAGTCCATTCTCAATCAAACTGACCTTGAAAGAAGCTGCAATGTTAAGCGAAGAAACTTGTCAGCACATGAGAAAATGAGAACATCTTCTCTCCAGCAAGATCTCAGGCTCTCCAAAAGAGTGATACTTTGTTTTAATGTTAAATCTTGGGAATTCCAATGGCCAGAATGTGAATTGTGAACTGGAATAAGACTGGTTGCTGCAAGTGCAGATTCCAGAGCACCAGCTATTTCCTGGAACCTGTCTTAATCAGATGCAAGATCAGCCTTGTGACAGGATGTACTAGTGCACAAAATGAATTTAGACCAACAGCAAAGTCAGCTCAAAATAAACTTTGAAAGACAACTTCAAAAAGTCATGCTGCATACCTCAAAGAGAAATAAACCCCAACATTCCATTGCTTCATGAACTCATTGTAGATGGCTTCAGCTCGAAATTTAGTAACAGAAGATCTGGATGGACAATAGCCTTGCATGACAATTGGATGTTATAAGGACAATGAACATCATATATTTTCGAATAATCAAACAGTATAATCATATCAGCCTGCAACTTTCTTAATCCTAAGGGAGTAATATAAAACAGAACTAAGTGGGAAAAAAAAGAGTGTCATGTGCTACCTTCAAGATGAGCCAAGAAGTCTAGACTTGATTTGTAATTTATCAAGAATTCAGTTGGTCTTCCAGGGGAAAAAGCACCCGGTTTTCCCTTTTGAATTGCAGAGAGAACCTCTTTCAGAATTGAATTAGCCAAGAAGTCAAAAACATGCAACCCCGAATTTTCTGAACAAAAAAAAAATAAATAAATTGCATTCATAGTGAGTATATTTATGTGATGTCTTCAGGATGAAGGGGGTAAAAGTTATGAAAAAAGTATAAACACCAAAATAAGAGCAGGATAAATTACAATTATACAAGTAAATAGAAATTATTCATCAGGGGCTCAGCAACTTCAATGCTTGATGAAAAATAACTGTTCATTGAACAAGCATGTACCTAGAAAATGCAAGTTAAACAGGGTGACTGCAGGGGAAGAGTTAACACCAAAAAAATGACACAAACTCGGACAACTTGGCCTTCCATGCAATTGAGACCAGTGACTATGGTAAGAAGTAATGCAGCTTTGACCAGAGGCACCACAAGAGAAAGATGTTGACAAGGATTGATAACTCAACTCCAGGCCCAAAACAAAGCTACAAACATTAATGTTTTTTATGACAGGCCAGATAATTAAAACGAGGCTTCACCAGGTTGTAGGGGTCAAAGTGATAAAATAGATATACAAAATACCTGCAGAAGATATTTCCAAAAGGAATTTACAGTCCTTGTTGATACATGTCTTGATTTCTTGATAATCATTTTCAAGTCCATCTCCAGATGCACCAACAGCCACTCCTGATGATCCATGTGGAATGATCTTCTGTACTAATGGAGCCACAACAGTCGTGCGGAAGATTTCTTCTGCGCTGCTGGTGTTATCAATAGCAGCATATGCACGTAAACAATTATAGATTACACTTTCATCCCGGTGCTCCAGCCCATCTACAAAACAATGTCCCAAACTTGCGTCCAACAATAGGCTCGCACTTTGAATCCTCTTCTCCATGTTCTGAATGAAAGGGAGGTTCTGTACTGGCATAACAGAGAAAAGACATGAGCACAAATTGTACAACCTCCAACGAAAATATTACTGACTTAAATACATTTTACGAATTGTATAACGTTTGCTTCTACAAGCAAAAAAACAACACATAAGAATGAGCAAAAAAGACCTGTGCATGAGCAATGTAGAACTTAAGTCGATTCATCTCACTGGCAATTCTCTCCAAAAGCATGCTTTGAGTCTCTCTCACATTCGTTCCATTCTCAATGCTGCCATTGCTCGCAACATTCTTTTCCGCCAAATTCACATCTCCATTCGACCAATCAGCAGGAACACTAGGTAGCTCCTTTATCAATTTCTCAACCTGCACTCGTCAAAATATACAACTGGGAATTACTAAAAAAATGAAACAACAATTCAGCATGTTGAAACACCTAATAAGCAAAACAGACCCTTAAATTATCAATTCCAATTCTACATGCTTCTAAGATCTAGCATCTTTCCACTCTACAAAACGCACTCATTCTCAAAACGACATTCCAATCCTACACAAATTGTAGTTAGATCTAGTACATTAGACAGTATTTCCAAAACGACCTTATACCTTAGAAACAACATGAAACGTATCCAACAGCAACTCCAAAACCTCTCTAGTGGCCGCCGCCTCCGATCTCTGCTCCAATCCGTTCTTCAAAGCCACAAGAGACGACTCCACACTCCCTCTAAACCCTTCAATCTTCTCTCGGAGCTCCAATAACGGAGCCCGCATCCGAACGACAGCAGAGTCCACATCAACAAGTTTGGTACTTAAATTAACAAAATCCGCGTAATCACGGTTGATTAAATCGATTAGTTCGTGGTTTAGGGAAGTTAAGTGTGCTTGGAGTTCCGATCGGAGAGTGTCGAATGGGACAAAAGTTCGGAGCTCCGAAATGTAAGAGTCGGAGTCAAAATTTGGAGAGAGGAAAAGGTCCGGTTTGAACCATAACGGGTGGGAATCTAGTGGGTCCGAGAAGAGATAGGTATTGGATCTTGGAGGTGGCGGTGGTGGTGTTTGGATCGGATCCACTGCCATTTTGGATGCACGTAGAGAGGGAGAAATTTCGTGTTATTTGGTTTGTTTTGGTTATTTATATAGCGAGAGAGTGAGAGAGAGAGAGAGAGAGAGAGAGAGAGACAGGTGGGCGTTCGTTTATTTTGCAGAAAACCTAAACTTAATCCTCCAACTATGTATTTATTATCAATGTAGTTCCTAAATAGAATATATTTTTTCTTCTTGTTGTGATAAATGAGATGATTGCAAATTCCCCACAACTTAATATTATGTTATACTTTTAAAATATTATTAATTAAATATTAACTATAGAGGTGGTCAGCTCTGCACCACAAGTCTTATTAATATTTTTTTAATATAAAAAAAATACTCAAATGATGATAACGCTTTTAATAAAAAACAAAGTTTGTCAATAAGGTACATTTTATTTTTTAAAATTTTTTAATAATTTTATTTAATAATAAAATAAAAATTAAATGAGAATAAGATAACTTTATAAAATAAACAAATAAACAAATCTTAAGCAAATAAAACATTGAAAAATGAATTGCAAAATATATCAAACTTGACTCTAATGAACATGCAAAAACTCACATCTCATTTGTGAGGTTGAGACAACAGTGTACAAACTCACGTTTTAAAATTGCTTTAGTTAAATTTGACGAACTCAATTGATGGGAATATTACATGAGTCTTAAAAGAAGGTTTTGAGAAAAAAATACATTTTCCTTTATTATTTTATTCATTGTATTTCACGAAAATATTGTTTATATATATATATAAGCATATAACTAGTTAGAAAATAGATTCCAAAAAGTTTTTCATTCAACACGTGGTCAATATATTATTTTTTTTCTTTTCTAATACACTAGCATCAAAAATATAAAAAAATATTTTTTTTCTTATATTTTTATTGAAAGTTTCATTTATCATATGATAAGCTGTTGTATTCTAGTGAAGTAAAATGAAAAAGAAAAAAAAAAAGATAGCGTATTAGTTAGATAATAGGGTTTTAATAACTAAATGGAAACCTTTTGTTGATTCTAATTGCTCACTATTTTAATTATATTAAGAGCCTAAAAAAATTAATGGAAAAGGAAGGAATTATACTTAAAAAAGGAACTTTAGTCACTAGAGTTAAAATAGTTATTGCTCTTAAAAAAATAATTTTATTACTATACAATTAAATAAGAATATTTTGAAGTGCAAATTATATGATACAACAAAATATCTTAATATTTTATTATTAATAATAATACGCATTAAATAAAAAAAAAAACATACAATTCATATCTCATTTGAAAATAAATGGGTTATTTTTTTTTTATCTGAATATCCTTATACTCTTTTAAAAAGTAAAACTAGTCTCATTCAGAGTTCGTGAATATTCCTCTCAATAAATATGTTTTTTAGGGATCAAACTTGTATTTTTATCCTTACAAAAATATAGCAATGTCTTAACTACTAAACTTGTATTTCGTGAATGAGCTAGTTATGAATGTTTTAATAATAATAATAATAATAATGTCCATTAAATCCACGTGGATTAGCATGTTAGATTTAAGGAAGGATTAAGACATTCCAAATCCAAGTGGGATTAAATTATCTAGTTTTCTCCTAACTCAAATATGACTTTATATCGATTTTGTTTTGCAGGGTTAGACAAAAAAACATAACAAGATAGGAGGCAGGGCTGTGGAAATATAAGAAAAAGAATGTACAGAACAGCAGCCTGATCATATTCTTCTTGAAATATTGTCTCGCTTGGCTCTCAAGGAAGAGGCAATCATGCGTGGAATAAGTAAGAGGTGGAGACCCTTGTGGTCGTATATAAATGCAATGAATTTTGATGCTTGGAAGACATTTTATGATGTTTGTCTAAAGGAACAGAAGGAGTTACTGTATAACAAGAGGTCTTGGTAAGTAGATTGGGTGGATCAAATATTGAGATCGCACAAGGGGTTCAACCATTCAGTTCATTTCGATTTTTTTCGTTGTTTTCGATTGGTTTAATTAGATCCCCTCTCCTAATTAGGGCACCCCCTTGCTTGCACAAACTTACTTTGAAGGTCAGTGTCGTGCATGCATATCAAAGTCTCAAGATGGCTGGAAGTAAATGGTTTTGCCGGACACAGATTTGAGTTTGAGATTCTCTTCTTCTTGGTTGAAACGGCCATTATGCTGGAGAAAGTTGCGATCGATAGCCGCCGGGAGTATGTTTTTCGATCGGAAAGCACTCCCAAGGATAGCGAGGAGAGACAAGTCGCCGAGGTCCCTGCTTTGCAGTTGAAACAAAAGCTACCACCAAATGTTGAACTAATTATCATTTAATCAGAGTATTTTGTTAAAATCAACATCAAGCCATGTCACTTTTTACTATAACATACGATACAATCTATTGACAAGGTCTTCCATTTTTCTACTCTCTTCTCTATTTCAGATGCTAATAACTTAAAATTAACAGTAAATGTTTACTCCAATACAGGGAGGGGGGAGGGGAGGGGGGCGGGCAACAATACAGAAGCTTCACGCCCTTTATACCGACCATCCCCAAAGATGAGGTAAGAGAGAAAACATGATTTAGCAAAACCTATACTTCACCTTACAGGCAAAATGGCTACTCGACCAGTGCTCATTGAGAGCGGCAAAATTACTTGAGAACCCACTTCAGGAGGGAAAAAAAATTTAAAAGAAGATAGGAAGCTTTTGTACAAAGGAAAATTTACATAAAATAGCTAAGAGCCTTCTTTCTTCTAGAGCCGCCCTCGCCATACAGTTCATTCCATTGTAGGAGCTCTGTCATGTTTACCGACTCCGATGAAACACTTGCACATACCTATTTAAATACAGGGAAAATATCATAATAACACAATCAAGCAGGTTTACAAAAAAAAAAATCAGTCAATAAAATTCGGTCATCTTTTTTACCTGTTCATGAGCGTCTTTGAAGTCAACCATGTTTAGGGGCCGGACATCAGAACTCCCACTTAATGCTGGGGAAGGTTTACCTTCTGCTAGAGCTGCAGCCCGTTCCTATAATCAAGTGTGCATGCTCGATCATGGACGAAATAATCCTAGAACAATATAATTCTGCTAACAAAACTAGAAGGGCATCTGGCCAGCAGCAGTACAACCCAATACTCGGAACCACCGAAGCAAATTTTCATTCAACCTAACTGACAACAGATCATTTTATCTGGTATCCATATTTTACTTGCCTCGTTGAAACTTAATTTGAGGACCATATATTCGTGGGCACTTTATGAGAAAATGTGGTTATATAAATACACTGAACGCCTTTTTTTCTTTTCTTTTTTTATAGGAACACATAACAGAGTCTTAAATGGAGGTGTATGGAACAGGAGAAAAGGACGTTCCTACAATAATTTCAGGAAGAACATAAATGTAAATGCATCGAATTTAACCTAACAGATCTTTGATGATGAAGAAAAAGACAGACCTTCTTTTCCTTTTCCAATATCTCTTTAATTGGTCGGTGAGCAGCAGCTACACATAGGTTCTGCCATATATAACATGTGTAGATGTAAGACAACCACCAAGCTTGACAAAAATCATTTCACATATTAACTTGTTAAGGGAAAGAACAAAAGCTAGGACCTTGAGGTCACTTCCAGAATATCCATCAGTCATACTAGCAACTGCACCAAAATCAACATCAGGAGACAAGTCTTCTTTCGCTAAAATGACTTGGAGTATCTTCGCTCTATTTGCAGCGTCGGGCAAATTTACCATCAATCTGTTTAAGTACATGAAAATGAATTGCATTAGAAAAGCACAAGCTTGTAGGTACAAAATTTATCATATGCCAAATGGACTCACACACAAGATGCAAGTTCTCTAAATCTGAACTAGTAAGCTTGTTGTGAAAAAAATAAAAATAAAAAATCACCTTCGTGGCAACCTTCTAATGACAGCCTCATCAAGGTCAAAAGGCCTATTAGTAGCTGCAAGTACAAGAACTCGTTCTGTATCTTTTGTTCGTAGACCATCCCAATTCACCATAAATTCATTTTTCATCTTCCGCATGGCCTCGTGCTCCCCCGGATTTTCCCTCCTGCCCAACATGCTGTCAACCTATACAACACAGCCAAACCACACAAAAATATTTGATTTCTTATTTCAAAGGGAAAAAAACATATGCAAAATGCTGATAGAGTTATATGAAGCTTGCCTCATCAACAAAGATAACACTGGGGGCAATTTTACTGGCTAGCGAGAATACAGCTTTGACATACTTCTCACCCTCACCAAACCACTGTAGCATTTGAGATTAAAATGAAAAGGATCAGAAAATAAACTCCACATAGAAATTGAATAATGCATGCTATACTCTTAACCTTGGATGTGATGCTGGACATTGAGATGTTGATGAAATTGGCCCCAGCTTCAGTTGCCACTGCCTTTGCTAGCATAGTCTTTCCAGTTCCAGGAGGTCCAAATAAAAGTATGCCCTTGCAAGGCTGCACATGGAAGATCACCGTGAGCATATATACCTTTCTTCATATACATATCACAGCCTAATCCTATTACTTAAAAACAAATATCAAAGTTCCTTTAAATGAAATTACTAGTTTCACTGAATACAGAAGTATGAAGAGACCTTGGTTAGCTGTCCCTTGCAGAAAAGTTCTGGCCTTTGTAAAGGAAGCATCACCAACTCTTTCAAGGTGTCCTTGACATTCTCAAGAGCTCCAATATCATCAAATGTAACTCCAATGTCATTAGGCGGAATGACATCAACTAAAAGCCTTTTCTCAAATTCATTTTCTGTCAGGACATCCTGATTGAGACAAAAAAGAAAAATCACTATGGAGATCAGCTCATCAAACCTTCCCAAATAGGAAATTAGGTAGCTATTTGTAGCCCGGGGCATCAAAAAATTGGTGCATGTGAATAAACTTGTTCGGTGTAGTATCTGCAAGTGAATCTACATATCACCTTCAGTGACTTCTTCAAGCTTTTAGATTCATTTTGGATAGCATGCAAGATTCCAATCCCATGCTGTATGCTGCCAGAATTGCAAAACAGTATTACAAACAAGTAATCAACACAGTAACCAATACTTGGAGTCAAATGATACAAGAAAACTATCAATTACCTCTCACTAGACAAAACAAGCTTTGCATCCGCATCAGCATCAACATTAGCTTCAGAATTCTGCATTAGATGATGACTCAGTCCCCACCCAACTACCTTCTCTGCACCTGCAATGCACACCAAAACATGAGTTTTTGGAAGATCACTGGAAATTGTTAACATTGCAATGTGGTAAATATAAAACTTACTTTCATTTGTAAGTGTTTGATCCTTGATGCATAATGTCTCCAGTCCTTCACATTCCATTCCACACCGGCCCAAAACCTATACATGAAATGGCACGCAATTAGAGAGATTCCATCTCCAAAAGCCTTACTTCTTAACCATGCACCGCCATTTCAACATCCATCATAGTGCTTAACAAGCACAGAAATTAAATGGTTGTGAAAGAAAAGGTTTAATTTCATCGAACATTTACTGTTTAATCCTCATGCAGATTGAACGCACTAGTTTACCCTTCAAAAATATCATTCAAGAACACAAAAATAGAACATTACAAAGAAGAAAGGGAGCAAAATAGCATATATGAGTTAACATTTATCACAATAAAAAAAAGGCAGCTCCATGTCCTCCTTTCTCAATATATGAGAAAGCAGAAACTTCCCATACAAACAAAAAACTTTTAAAATCACAACTTTTTAGAACACAAAAACTAGAGGACTTCAGGCCATGCATTGGATGCATAAGAACTTTCTTAGAGAAATACTACGCGTTGCCTTTCTAGAGAGCGATGGAATAAAGAACAGGAAAAAAAAGACTAGAAATGAGGAGAGAAATCATAAATGAAATCAAGTGAAACAAGAAAAGCATATAGCTGCCTAATAATTTTCCTTGAAAAATGTTCTGCAAGTATGTAATGTAGCCACCAGTAGGATATTATTACCCATCTACAGTGACTAATATAGAATGCCACGTCACTTTTTCTGACCTTCGAGTAGTATACAATAAAACCTCATAATCCATTTCCTCCAACTATCATCAAACTCCATTCTCCTAAGAATTCTCCATATCAACCTTATCACACAATCCACCACCCACCTATACAAATATCCAAGTTTATTGACTACTACCATGGCATCAATAATTTGCCTTCATTCCACCTAGATATCTCTCACAGGACAGGCAAAACATCATACCACCTTCTCAGGACAAGGATAGAAGAGGAGGGAAGTTGTGGAGAGAGAAAAATTATGTTTGGAGGAACAGAGTTTGAAGGAAATTGAAGTGAAAAGAAACATAAATTTGTTATCCTTCCTTTTGTGTTAAGGAAAATTTATTGTGCAGGAAAATCTCCACTTTCAAGATTTTGGTTTTTGGTAGGCTATAGGTTAACTTTTCTTCACCTTAACCTTCTCTTCTTCTCAAAAAGATCTTAAAGTAACTTCAATCCCTCATTTCCTGCCCCCTGATTTCCTCCATCCCACTTTCCACCCTCCCATACATTCTTTAAAGCCAAAGCTAGGATATAGTGTTCAGGCATATGAACTTGAAAACTAGAAGACAATGATCAGTTGAAAACACTCTTTACAAACCCAGTGTTCAACTGTTTGACCTGAAAATCAACATGGAAAGCACGACAAGACTCTCACTCTAGCTTTTTTCCCCAAAAGACAGGATTGATATATCTACTGAAGGCTGACGGTTATTTCAGGGACTAGTGCACCACAAGGTTCAAGCAAGCATCTCATGCAACAGTGAATTATATAATAACACAGATGGACAACACTTTCGCATGCATGAATCACTGACTGGTCTATTATATACAAACACCTGAGTTATCTTGTCAAATAAGGCAGAGTCAAGTAAAAATCAGCCACAGAAACTGAAGCTAAAAATGTTGATCAATAAACAAAACAAAGCAGCTACAAACAATGGTATGGGGATGGATATCTCACAGTGCACAGGTTATTTAGATTCCCCTTCATTTTAAGAGTTTCAGAATCTTGACCCAACTGATGCTTCCAAGATGCTAGAAGCGCTTCATCCTGCATCAATTAACAAGCTTCCTTAAGAAACTGCACATAAAATTTTGATCTAATAAAATAAAGAAAAAAAATGCAACTATCACACAGACCTGTGGCATATGAATAGCTACTTTGTTTGGAAAGAGCTTAGTCAGAAGTTTTGTTGCCTTCGGCACTTCTTTCCCCCTGTCACCAAGTCTTCCAAAACTATCCTGAAAATATCGAAGGCGCCAAAATCAATCATCAGAAAATCAACAGTATACATCAGTCATAATATAATTACTTACCATCAATTGGCCACATATATGCTTGTCTGTGTTAGAGATATAGAGAGAGACAAGGGGAAGAAAAGAGAGAACTTCATACAGGAAATGTTAAGCAAATGATACATTTACTTCCTAGAAAAAGAAGTCTAAAATTTCCATCCCTTTCCACTAGACATCTGGAAACCAGTACTAAAATGAAAAGGACTCTAAACTGACTCAATGCCCCCTCCCCGATATAAACATGTCCCAGGAAGGCTTATAGAAGCATAAAAAATTCACTCCAATTGCATTTTCCTTTTTTACCAACAAATTTTTCATATTAAAAAAATCAGTGAAGTACTATAGCATGTGCTGGACATTAAACCTCTTTTTAGCAAACATGAAAATTATTTTAGCTTGATATAAATGGAATATATTGATGATGCTTAAGACTGCTATTTCGAACAAACCTACACCAAAGCCAACAAGAATCAATTTATGATAATGCCAATCATCCACAGAAAAAAAAAAAAAAACCTGCAAGCACCTTTTTTTTTCAGCATACCACTCGGGAGCATAGAAAAGCACCAAAATAACTTTCAAGAGGCATCACTAATTTACTTTGCATAGAAGATGAAAATTTCCCTTTTCCCACTTAAGTAAAAGAACAGCACATACTGTGAATACAATTAAAGAATGAAAAGTTGAGAGAGAAAAGGAATACTTGTTGCAACTTTAAACAAAAATCAAAAACAGAGTTGGGGAGAGAGGGAAATATAGTCTCACTGGAAAAGCCAAGTCAAGCAGAGCGGTCTGATTGCTGCCAAATTTTGTGAAAAGAAGACCACCAGGATGTGACTGCAAGGGAAGAAAACACTGTAGCGTAAATAAATGACAAGATTTGTATAGCTGGACCATAAATAATACAATGCAAGATTGGAAGAAAAATCCTTTCCCGTGCAACATATAAGCTCAAATTTTACAAGGCTCCCCTAAAGTCCATAACTAACACCACGAAATTGACTAAACATATAGTGAGCTACCAATTATTTGTTCTTTTTTAAAAAATAAAGGGATCCTGACTAAGGATTAGACTGTGATACCTATAGCTCATAGGACCTAGACATGTCAATCTTTGTCAGATGCAACATGTCACTTCCTCCACCTGTTATGATATGGAACTAAGCTCATAGAATTACATGCATTGCCTCGATAGAACCTTAAATTGGACGAATAGTCTGTGTAGCTAAGTGGGTCTATGGCTTTGTAGAGTTGAATTGACTCAACTAACAATTTCCAAACATATTTTAGAGATGCATAATGCCCTCAATGTACTTGCCAAGCATATGAATCTCCATTAACCAGTATTGGCTCATCATTGTTATTGATGACAGGCCTTTCATCACCCATAAAAGCTAGTATCAGACTCAATTTTAGTTAAAAAGGGCACTCATCAAAGCACTATCATTCCCATTTGCATCCATGACTTTTAAAATGAACAAGTGATCCATGTTTATAAACTTTATTCACACTGTGAAATTTGTTTTTATCTAAGTTGTTGTCAGCCCCAACCCCGATTGTGAAAACTGGCAACCTGCTTTTTCTTTAGACTTTATGATAGATTTACAAGTATTTGAGTCTAAATATAGCAGTAAAGGTGTAAAACATATACAAGAAAGGAAATATTCATATTTGAAAAAATCTATTATTAATGGGAATCTGAAAAGATGAATATTTAGTTTGGACTTTTCAATTTGTTGCCCTAAAAAATATGGTCTTGTGCCTGGAGAAGCTTTTGTGGAGGAGATAATCTGTATTCTATTTTAAGGAGCCAAGGGTGGATAATATCTTGTTTGGAAGTTGTAATCTACAGGCACCCATACAATACTTCTATCTTTTGATTGAATTTGAAAGTAACACATGGCGTGATTATCTTAATAAAACAATCTAATGTTTAATAATTAAAAGAATATTAATAAATACTTCTATATACAACCACGTAGAAATGAACCACGGCCTGAAATAGTGACCTACTAAGCCTATCCCCCTCACACCATGAGATGGGGCAGGAGGGGGATGGGGATTAGCAAACTGCATGCCACTCCACGTTGCAGGTAACAGTGATCAACCCATAAAAGTTATGACATCAGAAGGAAGCCCTCAGCTCATACATGATACAAAAATACAAAAAAAAAAAAAAAACATGCATATAAACAAATACTGTGGTATAAACTTTCTAATTTCTATAGCAACCTCATGTTTATTGACTTTATTTAAAAACAGAGGAACATAAGACTGAGATGCCTCAACTTCATCTTTGCACTTCAACAAACAACACCAGTAATTTTAATCTTTATACAGATGAAATTTCATGCATGCAAAAAATAAAACAAGTAAATAAATATTTGCATTAACATTACCTTTTCTTTCCGGTTGTCATTTTGCGTGTGTGAACCGATTACTACAACACTATCAGGAAGCTTTTCAAGTCTGCTTTTGAATGTAGAATATGAATCAGAATTCCCTATAATAGATTTCTCTGCATCTTTCATAAACAAAATGAAAGGAGAATTTCTGCTCTCGCTGTGAACAGCCTGAAGAAAGAGTCGATAAGGTTTATAAGACAATGAAATGGGATATAACATGCCAGAACAAAATGAGTTCAATTACTTAATAACTAAATTATTGCTACCTCAAACAATGTGTTAATGAGTAACTTGTCCAAATCTTCCACAGCAGTGTTCTCCAAACGAAGATCAGCAACTGGAGAGAAAGCAAAGGACATTTTCAATTACTTAAAGAGTTGAAAAAGGAAGAAAAGATAGAACCATTTATCAAGTCTATGCACATGACAATGTTTATGACCCAGTTCAACATACCATTGCAGAAATATCCATGACCTCCCTCACAAACATCTCCAAGATCAACACCATCATGTATTGGTTTGTCAAACCTCACTCCAATTTTTGACAAAGGATTGTCCTCAAAAAGCAACACAACTTTTCCACGAGTCCCATAAGGTGGGCCCCTATATCAAGAGTTAACAGGAGATCAATTGTTAAACATCATGCTGCATCAACAACAAAAAAGTTGAAAATACAAGGATGACAGAGGAAAACTATGACCAGGAAAGATAATAAATACAAAAGGATATGATGAGTTTCCTATCTCAGCAAAACAAGTGAAGATCAATCACCAAGGAGACAACACCACACAAAGGGGGAGCGAGGGTTAAACTGCCAACATGTTGATCAGGTTATACCTTTCCTTTTGCCTCTCTCGCCCATAAACAATAATGTTGTGTCTCCCTTTTCCATCTTTTTTCTTTTATTTTTCTTCTTTTCTTTTCTTTTCTTTTCTTTTTTCTACATGCTGGTTCTTCTGTATTCCAAAGGGAATGCTGATCTGAAATACTAGATATAATATAGCTCCAATTTACCAAAACTGGATTCGCTTAGCCATGTTTGCATTTACATGACCCTTGCTTTTATAACAGCTTGCTATAGCCATTCTTGATCATGAATATTTACAACCAATCCGAGCCTTAACATAATACAACTCCAAAAAAAGTATTAAAGCTCTCTCAAATATGCACTTCTTTTGTTCTTCAAATATACACTCTTTTATTTCTTAACAATTCAACTCCAAGTCAATTAGGGTTCATGTTAATGTTGTAACCAAATCCAATATCATCTCTAGTCTCAGTCAAAAGTGAATTCAATTCAAGATCAACTTCTTATCAATTTTGTCAATGCATGTGTTTTGGGCATCCATGAAGTAAGAGTAACTTGTTAAGTGAATTATAAACTTCAAACAACTGAACAGAACCATCCTCGAAGCTTCTTTATCTGTCCATTTTATCTCAAACACAGCTCCTAATTAGGCCGGCTACTGGGGCTGCTCCAGTTATCCAACAAGTACGTGGGGCTGTTTATATAGTTATGCAAAGGTAAATTGCCCTTTCTTCTAGGCAGACAAAAATTTTATCAAGAAAGAACACAAACCACAAGAAAAGGAATACTACCTACTGCAAAATGGAAGACGTCACAAGAAAAGAGAAA
This sequence comes from Populus tomentosa, assembly GCA_018804465.1. Taxonomy (NCBI): domain Eukaryota; kingdom Viridiplantae; phylum Streptophyta; class Magnoliopsida; order Malpighiales; family Salicaceae; genus Populus; species Populus tomentosa. The sequence continues at coordinate 9,541,487 of CM031997.1, forward strand.
AGAAGAAAGAAAAAGAATAATGTCTGCTGCAAAATGCAGAAAATTGAAATAAAGAGTTTGCCAACCCTGAAGAATATCACAGCTAAGAAAAGATCTTCTGAAAATTCCAAAGCCAGGACACCAAATAACTATTCAACGCCATATTAGCAGCTTAAATATAAAGCCATTCTTGAGAACACTAAAATTTCTCTCCATCCACATCAAGCACACGATAACAAACCTCCACCCAACACAAAAATATCTATGGCACTACAAATAACAAAATGTTTATTCCCAAACCCTCCCCTTTCTTTATCTATGAATTCTATCATTTGACCAAATGTCAGTTTCAATAGTATTTGAATGAGAAGAAGATGGCCATCAAGGACCAATAATTGCAAATTTGGTATACGAGAAATAAATGGTTGGGGAAGCATTATAAATTGATCAGGAAAAGTACGTTCTGTTTGAATATCAGGGCAGTTCACATTCAAGATACCACAGAGCAATTGATCAAAGCAATAACAGAGAAGAAAAGGATGAAGGAACTGTTCACACTGACTGTACCTTGATGATGATGCTGTTTGATTTAAGCCACTAGAAGATGTGCTTGTGAATTTCACTCTATCACCTACATGTTAATATTTGGAGCATCTTGCTACATCAGAGTTCAACAAAAATCAAAAGATCTAGAATGTGAAAGAAAAGCGGAGGGCCAGCTCGAAGGCCTCTCTTGCAATAGCTTAAATACCTTTTTTAAACAAGAGATTCCTCGACGCTCCTACACCTGAAGAAGAAGGCAGGGTGTCTTCCATCTTTGTTTGAGATTCTAGATTAGTAGGTGCATTTAAAGAGCAAGGTGTGTCTGCTTCACTGGCTGATAAAATCACACTCTTGGATGCATCTGTGGTCACAGGACTTTGTTTAGAACAAGTGCAGGATTTTTCTGCATTAAATCCATCCTTCATAAGCTTAGCTTCCTTAGAAGACAAACCCTACATATTCACAATTGAAGATTCAATCACTGATTAGTCTTCATAAACTACAGATAGAGAGCTATAATAGTCAAGCAGATGAATTTTAGCTTACACCCAAAAATGAATGACTATCAAATACGAGCAATTTAGCACCAAAGTAATTGGCCAGTGCTTTTGCCAACATCTCTTGATATATCTCAGAACCTACAAATAGCATTCAAGAGAGAGAAATCAAGTTAGCATTTCATCTCTTACAAAAGTTAACCTTTACAAACTCTAAAACATAACAATGGAAGTAAAATAGCCACACACCTGCGGGACCAGAAAGCAAAATCCGTGGATTGACTGTAGTTAGTTCTGAGGTATATTTTGCATGTTTTCTGTGCTTCAGGTGTATAAATGAAGCTGCAATTAGCACATTTTTTGTATTCTCACTGCAGAAGAAAGATGACAAATGCGAGATCATCAATGTGAAAATAAATAAACAAATATACCATTTCTAATTCCTGCTAAAAGATTTGCGTGCTCAAATGAACAATGTGTCTTCCCACTTGATTAAGATTACAAAATTTATTGGCAGAACCACATATATCTAAGGTAAAATAACCATCGAATCAAAATTACATGCAAGGAGGTAATCGCCATTGAATCAGAATCGCATGAACACATGTATTGCATTGTTTATTTTTATACAACGCATAGCAAAACATTTTGCAGAAAACAGAAATGAAGGATAAATACAGCCATATCAGTCACACCATCATAAAGGTCATACAGAACTGGATAATGAGAAAATGTGGAACTTTTGCTTTGTGCAATTTAAACCATCCATATCACATGACCCATGACCACAGGCAGGGAGATCTGTGCAATGCATGCAATAAGTTGCTGTATAATATAGCCCTAAAAAACAAATTGTGCATGGTAAGTCAAACAAATGCTCCTTTCACAAAGGATGCCCACCTTGTGGTATAACAGGAACAAAATTCACCTCCACAACTCTCACATAATTCCACCATATTGGTGTCCATGTCTGATCAGACCATCCCTTTCGATTGGCCTTTCCTCCAAGGGATTGTTTGTGCAAGGTATCCTTAGTACAGTGTCTGAACAAGGTACTTGTCCAAATATTCAACTTTTTCAAACCCAATACCCAGGTTTACAGGGATGCATATTCAAGCTGGATACAAGTGAAGGATATGTTTGTTTATTTCATTACTTTGTTACTTTATTTCGTCAGGTTTATCAAGCTCAAAAGTAGGGTCCCCACTCAAAAAGGAATAACATCCCTGTTTAACATTATACTTAGCTTCTCTCAGTTCCAGACATCCTAATTGTAAAATGCCCATGGATCTATTCATGTTTACTTGGTTCTTCTCCTTCCCATGACTACCATCCCTTCCTTTCACTATGAGACATTCCAGATCTCAAATTCTAGTCTTAACATATATACTGATTTCCTATATGATCTATCCCCCAAATTACGCAGCTCCATGGATAGATCCATCATTTTCTTGGCAATTTACTTGTGAGACCTTGGGTTTCTAAGCCATCTAACAATAAGGGAATTGGTTTTTTCACCCTTTCAGTTCTACCATGAATTTCCATAATAAACAATCATTGGTATGGAATTATATTAACCAATAGAAGGACATGAATAAGTAATACTCCATTAGCAGACTTTTGCAATAGAGTCAATAGTGATCAATAAAAGCCGATGGCATATGAGCACTAAGAGTCATGCCTAAAACAAATGCAGCACCAAGCTGAGCTAAAACCGCAGCTTTCCAGTTTTCAACACTCAAATCAGAATCACATTCTAACATCGGGAGAATAGACAGTCTAAATGCACATAAAACAGCCAGATACCGTGCAATCATTTCTCTCTGGCAGCTAGCAACAACAACCCTATTCACATGTTGTGCTATGCAAGTAGAAAGTATGACAATAGAAGTTTTACCATTAAGTCATAACAGGAATCTAAGAAATGGAGAGAAAAAATTGCCAGCCGGAATACTGCCAGAAATAACATGAAATTGTACACTAAAGATAGCAAGAGAAAATTATACCTTAAATAGTAAGGGAAATTATCGAATGAAACTTCTATGTTTTTGCCATCAAGAATTCCAGCATGAAGGTCTTCTTTGAATGCTGCACATCGCAATGACATCCCTGAGGTCGATGCCAGTTGTGAATCCTTCGTCCACTCGTTCCTTTCTTCCAATACCTGTTTACAGATATTTTTGCTCAATTTGTGTTTATAACTAGATGTTCGAGCTAACATCCTGAAGAAAGGCCCTATCAAATCATTCATCCCAGAGATTTTTACATTGCCTGCCTCTGTGCCAGAGTCCTGGCCGCTATCATGAGGAAGATTATGGTCGATTGCTCCAACTTCAGCAGCTTTATCACTCCCCGAATTTGGAGTTGAATTGCCTTCCATGCCATCAAGCTCGACCTCCGAACCATCATGAATGACAGACTGAGCGGGCACATCAGTACCATGGTGTATTTTACTGGTAGTCTGTCCTGGAGACTTCCGGCGTGATAAATCTGGCCTCAAGCTTGAAAGGGATGCTAATATTGATGCCCCAGCAACAGCTGACGGATCTCCTGACCTCCTTTCGAGTTGCAAAAGTTTTCCCATACTACTATGAACCTCAGCGCTCTTAACTGCAACCTCAGTCAAAAGTTGCTGAAAAATCTATTTTCGACAGATATTAAGGAAATTATCTGGTGACAATGAAACAACAAAGTCTATTGTCTAGCGATTGCAAACAAAAGAACGAGATAAGACGGAAGGTAAGTGGGCTAAGAGAATCCACAAGCAAGAAAGATTGAACAACTAAAATGAAGTAAAGGATACAAAGGCATGGTTCCCCAGCACACCAAAGGCAACCTCATCTCCTGAATTAAGCACACAGATCCTTTTGACAGCTGTCCCATTTACTTGCACTGTACCCTTGCTCCCTGAGGTTTCTAGCACAGCAACAGCACCTCCCTCGCGCTGGTCATGTCCACAAACAATGAGTACTCAAACTGCATATACATATTCAGGAGTTCACCTCCACAAGAACTATTAAATAAACAAAACACCTCTTTAATGTACTGATCCAAAACCCTCCAGATAACAAACATGCACACTGCATTTGCCAAAACATCCTACAAAATACCTTAACACATAACCAATACCTGTGTGTGTTTAATCTTGCATTGAATCGTGCCCATTGCATGATCCTTCAACAGAGAGTCGCATTGTTTGGTTGAACCAATCAAATAGCTCGACTTGCAGATTTTTATGTTCTGATTCTGCAATCCAAACACAATCAACATTTCCAGTCAAAGTTCAAAATCAAACGTTTTGCACATAAATTCTCAATTTCAACGTTAAACACACACACGATTGATACAATTTAGTCAAAAATAATCGCAAATCGAACTACCTGAGCAGACTGTGACAGCAGCTTACACCAAGGCGTTTCGAAACCTGAATTTTGCTTATGATATAAACTCCAAGTGGAAAACGAACTCCTTGGCTTCTCCAGTACAACCGGAGTAGAACCTTGTAATCAAATCCAGAAAAAAATCAACCAAACAACACTTAAAATTCAAATTTCACACATTCATAAAATCCAAAATTTAGTACAAAGCTTAACACTTGATTGAAAAAAAATTAAAGTAAACTAACTACCTTCAGCGATCGGTGTGACAACAGCCACCGCCGGCGTCACCGTCTCTTGACCTTTCCCCGAAATCAAAGCGCCTCCACCACCACAACCATTAGTCGGAGCATCTCCAGGTCCATGGTCGTCGGGATCCTCCTCCGTTGGACTCGATTCCTTAGAATTTTCCGTCGTCGGCATCTGTTTCTCCGTAACTCCACCATTCTCTCCCTGAAATCAAGAGAAACAAATCAAAATCCTTTTCCATAACAACAACAAAAAAATCTTACAATTTTTTCTTCTTTTTTACCTTAAGACGTTTGGGTGATGGTGCCTTATTATTATGATTATGATTATCCTCAGAGGAAGATCTCTTGCTATTACTGTTATTATTGTCGTCTGAAGAAGATCTCTTAGCAGAAAGAGATCCACTTCTTGTGGAAACCATGATTTATTTTCTTTTCTTTTTTTGTTTGTGTGCTTGTCTCTCTCTTCCCCTCACGTAGCTTTGTTCTAGCTAATTGAGAGGCAAGACCTTCGATGCTGAATTATTATTATTATTATTATTATAAGGAAAAAAACAATCATTTTTGTTTTTTGGAGAGTAAGTAGCAGTAAAGTTTTGAGGTTAAGAATATATTTTAATCCCTAATATTTTGTAATATTTCATTTTGGGCATTTATGTTTTTGAAATATTTCAATATCAATCATATTCTAACAAGATTTAATTAAATAATTTGGGTATTTTCCATAAAATAGTCAAGGAAAACTAATGAAAGTTTCCTTTTTTAATAAATTTTTAGTTTTTGATATTTTTTTGTGATATAATTACATGTGAAGAAATTTAAAAGGAAAAAATGAGAGAAAAAAAAGAAAATGAAAAAAAAAATCTCATTGGTCTTGTTTTAATTTACATTTTAAAAGTATTTTTGAAAAAATTTAATTTTTTTTATTTTATATTAAATTTTTTATGTTTTCAAATTATTTTAATATGTTGATATTAAAAATAATTTTAAAAAAATATTATTTTAATATATTTTTAAATAAAAAATATTTTAAAAAATAACCGTAATCACATTTTCAAATACAGTTTAAATTCTTAGCTTTTTCTTATGCCCTCTACAATACTTGTTTTAAGGTTATTCAATTTATTTAACTCAATTCCTAACTAAATAATATGTATTAAATAAATAATGATTAGAGCAACAAATTCGTATATATTATTTAAAAAAAAACAAAAAAGGCTTCAAAGGCGATCGAATACATGTTAAGGCTTTATTTTCCATCTGGAGCTTTAGTTCTCTTTTGCTTGAGACATGTTAACATCTTTTCTGAATCAACGATAGAGACTTTGAGACTACGGGAACCAAAGTGATCATAGTTGAATGTATAGGGATTAGATTGTAGTTTATCCAGTAAATAACTTATCTCCTCTTTCTTCCCGGTGTTTGGTTTGGGGCACCAAAGCTGTGTGTACTGTTTAGCTTTGCAGCGTAAGATAGCAACTCATGAGTGCTCGTTTCCGGTGCAGGTTAGCAGCAACTTAGCATGGCAGTTTAGTTTGGTTCTTCGCAAAGAAGTAAAGCGTCTCTGTATTTTATGTTATTGGGTTAGTGTTTATTTTAAAAGTTTAATTTATTTAAATAATATTTTTTAAAAAATATATTATTTTTAATATTAGTAAATCAAAACTATATTAAAAATATAAAAATAATAATTTTTAACCAAAAAAACAATATGATTATTGTTTTTTCAAAATAATTATTATTTTTAAAATATAAAAACAACGGTCAACTCTCAATTCCAATATGATTCTGTAGTTTAAATAGTCGTTGAGCGGAGTTAAGGGGAATTTATGATGGGTTGGCTTTTTATGCATGCAACTAGCATGAAAGTTACGGTTAAGGTTTTTGGTGGTCGTTTCCTGCATGCATACACGTGGGATGTGGAGAGTGCTAGCGTGCGCGCGCTAAGCAGAGGCGGAGACTTGGGCTTTCTTTTTTCTTTTTTTGTTTTTGCTTATGTTGACGTTCAGTCTTGGAAAGGTAAGGTTTAGATAGACTTTTGGCGGTGTTGAATCGTGACCGTCAGATTTGGATTGGACTTGGTGCTGGAAGGCTGGACAGGAGAAGTGTGGCCCACCCATTTACAATTGTGATAGCCTTTTCTTTGGTCAGCTAGCTGGCTGGCTGCGGAAGACTGGGAGTGCAGAGGAAAATATTTTTGAAAGTTTTTTTTTTAATATATTAAAATAATATTTTTTATTTTTAAAAAAATTATTTTTGATAAAAATATATTAAAAGATTAAAAAAAATTAATTTACAACTATAAAAAAATTCTACTTTTTTAAAAATATGGTTGAATTTTTTTGTCTCTTGTTGATGGGATAAGGCTACGAACAGGAGATTAATTTTTATGAGGCACCTACTACATTACCATCTGACCTGATGGTACTCGCCGTCTGGTTGATGGCAAAGGTATATGGTAGGTCTTGGAACGCGGTTTCAACATGTTTTTTTTAAAAAATATTTTTAAATTAATTAAATTATTTTAGTAATTAATTTTATTTTAATATATTTTTAAATAAAAATTAATTTAAAAACTAATCAATTATACTCGAAACAAACTTATTATTTTTTTAACCACCAAAATTCAAATGTAAGGTCAGTCCAAAAATATATATATATATATATATATATATATAGATAAATCAATAGTTTGACTTTGTTTGTGCGGCTGGATTATGTTTTTTAAAAATTTTAATTGTTTTAATTTTAAATCAATTTTTTGTGTTGTTAAATTATTTTAATATGTTAATATCAAAAATTTTAAAAAAAAATATTTGAACGCATTTCAAAGAAAAAAAATATTTTTTATAAAAATATTTTTAATTGAAAATATATTAAAATATGTTTTAATGTTTTTTTATATCAATATATCAAATTTATTTTAAAAAACACTTTAAAAGCATCAATTTAATGTTTTTTGGGCAAAAAGAGTTTAAAAGGCATTTATTTGATATTACGATAGCTTTTATGGTTATATTTTAAAAATATAAGTTTAAAAAAACTATAAATTATAGTTTTTTTATAAATCAAGTTTTTAATAGAGAATTTTTAGTGAAAAATTATATCAAACTATTATATACATTGATTAATCAAACACTTTAAAATTCATAGTTAAAGCAAATCACATATCACATCACGGTGCATAACAAAAGCAAACACGATATTTAAAATGTTGGTTGAAACATAAAAACAAAAGCATCATTTGAGAGAACGGTTGGGCTTTATGTTTTTATATTTTTAAATTTTTTAAAAAACTTTAAATTCAAACCTTTAATGTGTTTTTATTATTTTAATGTACTAATATAAAAAATAAATAAAAATATTATGGTGTTTTTTTTTTTGAAGTAAAAGTCACTTCAAAAGTTAATGCATTAAGGTGATTACTGCATTGTAAAATTAAATATATTAAAACATCTATTGGAATGTTCTAGAAATGTCTAATTGTTTGGTTATTTTGTTATTTGAATTAAATTATTATTAATAACATATTTTAAATTCAAAAGTTTCTAAAACTAAGATAAATTATTTAAAAGCATGAATTCTTTCATTCATAGAACAAGAATTTTGAAATAACACGTATGAAGAAACAAGTATCATGCTACATGGGTTTTTTGAGAGTAAATATAAATATTATATATATTTTTAATATGAGTTTAACAAATAAGCAAAAAGTAATATATAGATCGCACAGGCTTCTCTTGCCTCCAAGCACAGTGAAACTGAAAGTAGATATTCAACAACAAGGGCAAATTCGAGAACCCTGCCTAAACCATCTCTAAGCAGAATGACTCGTCGAAAATCTTCACTAGTCAAGTGCAAAATTATTATAAACATTTTATTTTATTTTTTATTTGTCTCAAATTAATATTTTTGATATTTTTCAAATTATTTTAATATACTAATGTTAAAAATATTTTTTTAAAACAAAATAAAAAAATTATTTTAATATATTTTTTTAATAAAAAACACTTTAAAAAATAACAAATACCATACTTCTAAACACGCCTGAAAAGGGTTTATTAAAAAAATTTTGTCAAAATATTTTTCATTTAGAAATATATTAAAATAATATTTTTTTATTTATTTTTAAAATTTATTTTTAATATCAGCATATTAAAACTATTAAAAAATAAAAAAATAATTTAAAATGAAAAAAACTGAATTTTTTTCAATCTTTATTTTATTTGAATCACACTCACTAAATTTATACAATATATTTACATTAAATAAACATTATATAAAATAAATTTATCTAATATATTTATACCGAATAAGAGAATTTTTAAAATAGTTGTCTTCTTGTCTCTATTGCAGACTCGGTGAGATCAGCAAACAGTACCATTTTATAATCATGTTTGTTTTTTGAGTTTGAAGAGTGTTTTCTAAAAAATTAATTTATTATTATTTTTTATTTATTTTAAATTAATATTTTTTAAATATTTTCAGATTATTTTGATATATTGATATAAAAAATAATTTTTAAAAAATAAAAAAATAAAAAATAACTACTACCCTATTTTTAAATATCTTCAATATTTATGTGTGTTGGTAGATGATTTGATAGTACAAGGTGACGCACCCCACCTGATAACTTGACCAGACCTTCTCCAATAAACTATAAGAGACAAAGTGCTAACAATCAAATGATTTTCTAGTACATTGTTTTTTAAGATAAACCTCCAACCATCTACTATAAACCTAAAACTCAATGATTTTCTCCCCTCCGTTGTTCTCTTCCCATCCTACCGAGGAGATGATTTTATGTTTTAAAAATAATTTTTTAAAAAATAATTTTTTATATTTTTATTAATTTTAAATTAATATATTTTTAAATTATTTTGAAGTGTTATATCAAAAATAATTTTTAAAAATTAAAAATTTATTATTAATATAAATTTTAACATGAAAAATTATTTAAAAACAACTATAATTATAATAACAAATATGCTAGAACCTTGTGAAACAAACTTGAAACACGATTACACACTTTCCTCGTCTCAAACTCCTGCTTGGATTTAAAAATATAATAGTAGATATTTTTTATTTAAAAAAAAATTAAAATAATATTTTTAATCTTTTAAAATTATTTTTTATATCAATATATTAAAATAATATTAGAACATTAAAGAATATTAATTTTAAATAAAAAAATTAAATTTTAAATTTTTTTAATAATATTTTTAAACACACAAAAACAATGTATTAATAAATAAAACACTTAAACTCGTCATTTCAATGAAACAAAACGAGCAACTGAAGTCGCATGAGTCATAAACTATCTAGTCCAGTGATCATGAAAACCCTTCTTTTTGTCATGGCTTTCAAATAACTCCACTCTACTCAAGTTTAAGCCCTGTCCGTATCCGATTTAAGAGCAACTCGTATTTCTTCCCATGTTGTTTGGTCCTTGAATAGTGCATAATCTCACAAGGAATTTGACGAGGCTAAAAAATATCACTATTTATTGGCCGATAAAACTAGATTAAAAAAACTTGCAGAGCTTAATGACACCTGCAAGAAACATATCTTAATGTTTAAGTAAATATAATATTTTACAAGTGATGGGAAGAGTGAGTTGTACTTGGAGAAAAAATAAATAGTATTATCTAGATTTAAATCTTTCTTAAATCTTGTTTAAGTCTTATATTAAATTTGTATTGTGCTAAACTTGTGTTGAGCTTTTTATTCCCAGGAGAGATAAAGTCTTAAAGATTTGTTTATATAGATTTTTTTATGATAAATATCTTAAAACATGTATAAATTTTAATATATTTTATATAATTATCCTAGTTGTATCTCATAAATATTTAAACTCTAATATATTTAATATAAATATCCTAAATATTTTACAGAGGTATGTATATTTTAAAAAATATTATAAAAATAATAAGAAAAATAAGTAGGTCAACCAGGTGAATGTTGATTTGTCTGGTGATTATGGGTCTAGCTAGGCCCACCTAGACTAAATGGGTCATATTTATTAAACATGGTCTAAGTGAAGCATATCTAGAGCCCGATTGGAATCAACCCAAAAATTAGTATCTTTATGTAGTTTTTTCATGTATTATAAAAGCCTTCAAAGTCTTGCAATGAAGTAAGTTTAGAAAACTTGACCTAGCAGGAGTAGAGAATTAAATATTTATAAATGAGTAATGTTATCTTTTATGTATACAGACCATCATAAAAGTTGTTTGTGGGTATAGCTTTGAGGCATAGCTGTGAATTATAGTTGTCAGCACGGTCAATGACATGGCCGCGGGTGTCTTTGCGGGTGATGTCGTGGGTGTAACCACATGGGACGTAACCACTAACATAGCCATACAAGGTGTAGTCATAGGCATAATTGCTGGCTTAAGCGTTGGCATAGTTACCATTGTGTTGATGTTTTATTAGCCATGAAAAAAGCTTTTGAAAAATAAAAATAAACTGTCTTTTATTCAATTTCAATACACATCGCTAATGATAAGATTGAAAAAAAATGTTTGGGAGAAGAATTGAATGCATTTTTCATAAACTGATAAAACTAAACCTGAAGAACTTGGTGGTCAGTAAAATCTATAAGAAAAACACTCAAGACTTAAAAATTAGTATAGTGTTTTTACTACTGACAATGAAAAGTGAGTTATATTTGTATGTAAAGAAATTAAATAGTATATTTTAAACTTAAATGTTTCTTGAATTTTATTTAAGTATTATGTTAGATATGTGTCATGTTACAGTTATACATAGATGAATTATAGATAGATTTGTTTACACACACATATGATGTATATATGATGTTTGTGTCTAGTAAAATAGATTGAAAAATATAAAAATTGATAAATTGAATAAGAATTGTTAATGTTGATTGAAGATTTAAACAGGATGCTGATCTTTTTTGTAAAAAATAAAAGATAGATGCACATGTAAATGTTTTATCTTATTCATTTTATTTTCTACATTTTATTTTATTTATTTTTGAGGTTAGTTATACTCGCCAATTACATATGATTTTCGTTCTTCTAAATTAATTGTGAAAATACAACTTATCCATTTAAAATTCAAGATGAGAAAAAAAAAAACAATATCTTTAAGCATTATAAAAATAATTCAAAAGATCAATTAATATAATTTTTAAATGATTAAACTAACAAGTTTTTAAAACGAGAGAGAGATGACGGTAATGAAAAATTAATGGGAAAACTATTTTTAGTATCTTGTAGTTTGGTTTATTAATCACTTACCTACTGTATTTTGAAAAATCATAGCTCATATCCGGGGTTAATAAAAAATTTAACTGCATGAAGAAGCCAAACTACACTTATATATAATATATCAAAAACTAGATAAAAAATTATTTATCTTCAAGATAATTTCTCTCTTCTCAAATATCATTTTCTCCCTAGTGAGTATTTAAACTCAAATCAAAATCTAGTGTTTATAATCAATTTTTCTTAAATATTCTCAAATCAATTTTTTTTCAAATAAAAATCTAGTATTTATATTAATATGTTAAAATAATAAAAAACTAGTTTAAAAAGCATTTTAAAAAATAGAATGAAAAATAAAAAACGACGTATCATAAGAGAACGTACCCCAAACCAAAAGTGGCAATACGTTGGGCCTAAAGAATGGGTTCCAATAATATCAAGAAGAAACACTGCTCATAAAACACCGGAATCCAGATCACCTCTCCCTTATATATATATATATATATATATATATCCCCGTCCTCACTCTCCCAAAAAAACCCTAGACCTCTTAACGCTGCGCAATACCTCTATCTCCTTTCTTGCCGTTGTCATTACCTTCTCTCTTCCAAAGTACGAACGAATCCACCGAACAGATTTTCTTACATAATCGTAGTTTCGTGCCTTGGCGATTTCTCTTACTTGTTATCATATTAGAATTTAATCACCATCTGTTTCATGTTTTTTATTTCAGCTTTTAAGCAATGGCAGTCACTTTCTACGATCTCACCTCAGTTGCTGGCCTCAAGAAACTCGATGACTTTCTCCTTTCCCGCAGCTACATTTCCGGGTATCCTTTTCTTTTATCTGGGATATTTTTGTGGTATATCGGCTGGGCTTTGGCACATCCGGTGATTATGTCCACCTTTTTGGTCAAGTAAAAAACAAGCTGTCCATGCCGGGACTAAGGATCTCTCTTTAGTAACTGTTTTTTTGTGTGGTCTTCTCAGGTACCAAGCTTCCAAAGATGATCTGACTGTGTACTCAGCTCTTTCAAGTGCCCCATCAGCTGAACATGTTAACGTGTATCGGTGGTACACTCATATTGATGCTCTCTTGAGGATCTCGTAAGTTTTCGGGACTTTCTTTATCTTTTGTTTATGTAAATTCAATAGTTTTGATAGTGGGGTATTCAATTTTGTATTTGGGTCTGCTGTAGTGGTGTCGAATCTGAAGGATGTGGAGTTGTTGTCAAGGGATCTGCTCCCATCACAGAGGAGGCAATTGCCACTCCTCCATCTGCTGAGACAAAGGCAAGTATTGATTTTTCTTGTGAATTGGCGATTGGTTTGTCTTTTTTATCAAGTAATTTAGGCTTGAGATTTGCTCTCTATTGTTGCTTTGAATTTATTTAAATTTGCTTTGTAAAACCTGTATGTATTGTTACTTATCGGTGGGATTTGTATGTTGGTTTTTAGGCTGCTGAGGATGACGATGACGATGATGTGGATCTCTTTGGTGAGGAGACCGAGGAGGAAAAGAAGGCTGCCGAAGAACGTGCAGCTACTGTTAAGGCAGCCTCGAAGAAGAAAGAGTGTAAGCTTCTTTTCATTCACTGATTGGGAAGGTGGCCAAAGTGGTTTTTTTTTGTTTAAATGAGGCATTGATAAGAAATTTCTAGGAATTCTGTGGATAAATTTTATGCATGTGGGAATAGTTTGACGTGTTTCTTTCATGTTGATTTGGGTTCTCTACTACTGTGTTTTGTAAAGTTCCACGAACTTGATTTTCTGTTTTCTTTGTATTCTGCTCTCAGCTGGCAAGTCATCTGTTTTGTTGGATGTTAAGCCATGGGATGATGAGACTGACATGAAGAAGCTCGAGGAAGCAGTTAGAAGTGTTGAGATGGAAGGACTTCTTTGGGGAGCATGTAAGTTCTTTGGGGAGCCACTTAATGCTACCTTACTGTTTAGATTATTAAGGCTGATACAACTCTTCTTTAGGCTCGTATTTTTTGAACTGTTCATACATCTCTAGGATATTCATCAACCCCCCATCCCCATGAATTCTAAGAGAATAGAGAAGAATTGATTTTTTTAAACATAACTGGTCTGCGCTATTTATCCACTTTATCCATAACTAATGTGCATAAGCTGTTCTCCTGGCACCTTTAAGGAAAAAATAATAAATTTTAACGACAGAATAAGATGGTCTGTGCTGTGCCTGTAATTTTCTTAAAAGTTGTGCTTGAGCTCCTCTTTGCCTTTTCTTTTTCGTTTAGAGTGTTACTTTTATCTTTGATTGATTCTTCTAAGCTAGGACGCTTTTGCCTGGTCTTTTAATATGTTTGTTTTTTTTTTTACTGTAAGGGGGGGGATATGTAGTTTTATTATTCGTCTTGAAAGGAGTACTGTTGATATATAGTTTTATTATTCGTCTTGAAAGGAGTACTGTTGATTTTGGCATGTTTTTCTGATGCATAGCTATGGTTTTCTATGGCAGCCAAGCTTGTACCTGTAGGATATGGCATTAAGAAATTGACAATTATGCTAACTATTATTGATGACTTGGTCTCTGTGGACACACTCATCGAGGAACGTTTGACAACTGAACCCATCAACGAGTATGTCCAGAGCTGTGACATCGTGGCCTTCAACAAAATCTGTAAGTGTAGATGATTATTTTGCTATAATATGAGACAACATAATGGAACCTTCCAGAGTCTGTATTCGAAAGTGTGTTGACTCATGCTTACATGCTGTTTATTCCTTTTATTGCAGAATCGGAGGATCACAGTGATAATGGGCGCAGGCGAGGTTTCAAGGAGAGTGAAGGAGTTTTAAATTTTATTTCGTTCTTAACGGAGCGATAATATTATATTTTCTAGTCCCATTTTTGTTGCTCAAAACTGAGTTTGCTGTAGTCCTTTCCCATTCGTTTGCGGTCCTAGTAAAATGAGTGTCAACTTCTTGTTTTTTTGGATGTTAATCATTTTCTCGTTTGCTGTGAAAATGGTTTTTTCATTTTCAGTTAACCAGGGCAGCCTTTACGTTGTTTGCTTGGTTCAAGCGATTGATGTCCCAACGTCGTATCATTGTGTTAAGATTTGATTAAATGGGACGACAGTTAAAAGTTGATGACAGTGAACAGGTTCTTACAAAAGTACTTGCGAAACTGAGCCTAAAAACTTCGGAAAAATTGCAAAAGCAATATGAGAAACTTGTAATTTCGCCAGGAACAGATTTTTGCGGTTTGTGCTCTTCTGACTAGCAAATTTGCGGAATTTCGAATCTGCTCTTTGTTGAGAATACTTGACTGCTTGGACCCCATTTCATGTAATCAGACCACTAAAATCATATTAAAAGTTCCATTTCGGTTTGTATATAATTCAGCTAATACCAAATTTTTGTTTAGAATTGGTTTTTTTTGGGTTCTTTGTTGCAAACATGTTTGAAGGTTTAAATCGTCTTGTTTTCCTAAATTTTGACGGTATATTCCAGGGAAACCAAAACAATATTGATGTTTTACAATGCCAAAGCTAAAAATGATATGGGATTTTGTACCCGCTAAAGCACGAACACAGCCATAACTAAAGCCAAGCGCTAGACAAACCATACCAAATTCTGAGGACTGTATGTCAGGATTTGGGACAATTTTGTAGCAGGTCTTAGATGGGTTATTGGAGATGGCAAGTCAATCTCATTCTGGTATGATGTAGGTCCCCATGATCAGTGTTGCTCAATGCATTGCCGTGATTTGGCCTCCATGGGGATTAAACGGTGAAGACAAAGTCATATGGAGCACATGGGAAAGGAGGTAAGATTTTCTATTTCAGATGCCACAATATTCTTTTAGTGCAATTGACAAGACTATCCTTTAGTTTATATCAAGCTTTCTTCAGAATATGCAGATAAATTTGTTTTGTTTCTCCTTTTTGTTACAAAGTCGTCTTGTAGTTTGATATAAAAAGAGGACACCGTGTTGGAGCCTAAAAGGTAAAGGTTCTGCTTTCTTTCTGTCTTTTGCTTCTCTCTGCGCTCTGAATTTGATTACTGTAGGGAGGATTCCTGGTTGTCCTCGACCTAGACCTAGATTTGGAATAAGAGAGAGAAAGAGAGATGCCGAAGAGAACAACGCACACGTACTCAAGCGAGAACGCAGTTCCCGAAGGACCAGACTCCGAACTCTTCGTCTACTACTGCAAGCATTGTGGCTCTCACCTCCTCATCACTGGTTCCTCCCTCTCTCCCAATTATTATTGTTGTTGTTATTATTATTATTATTGTTATATTAACCTTCAAATTTTCATGTTGTTAAAGTTATGAATAATATCTGGTTGATTTATTATTAATTTTAAATACTGAAATATGTTTGTTTGTTTGTTATAAGATAACCAATTGCAGAAAATGCCGAAAAGGAAGACTGATAGAGCTTATGTATTGGACAAGAAGAAACATCTTGCAAGGCTCCATATGAATGAGGCTGGAAAAGTTCTCCTGAAAAGGTTTCATTTTTACTTTCATCTTTACTTGTTTCATTTATTGCTTTCTGCTTCTGTTATTTTGTGGTATTTCATTTTCTTAAGGGCGCAAAGAAACATGCTGCTGGATTTATTCTACTTATATATAGGAGTACCAACTGAATCTATCAATCGTTCATTTTTATGTTGTTTGTCCATTACAACTTTATGGGTATTGGTGTTCCATCTAGTTGGTATCATGTGGTGATGGTATAGTCATTGTAGGTGAATGAATGCTTTTCTAGAGGAGGGTTTTGTATTGAAAAATATCGAGTTTGGAAGGTTGTTTTCAGTTAGTTGTTGTTTGTCTTCTGTCGACGAGTAAAACTAAAGGGAATCTGATATTGACTTCTCTGTTATTGAAATGATTCTTTGAGGTTGAAATGGAAAAAACTTTTTATGCAAGTGCTACTTGGCCATTCTTATTTTTTTTTGTGGGATTTTTATTGCAAGGTGCCTCAGACCTTGTTTCTTGGCACATATTCACACGCTTTCCTGATATGGTTTCTTCGGAGGAATTCAAAAGTGCTCTTCCAGGAGTCATGACCTATTTTTTCTAAACATCATGCCTATTCTAGGCTGTGCTGTATATTTGAAGTTAGAAATGGTAGATAATCTTTAAAGCTAACTATCAAGATTGAAGATGTTGACTTTTCTATTTCTTCACTGGCATCGATCCATCATATGATTCGTTTCATGTCATATGTTGAACTGCTAAGGTAGTCTATGTTTGCAAGTGTTCTTCCCTAAGCTATTGAGTGTACATGTTATTTCTTGAGGTGTCAGTGATAGATAGATTCTAATTGCATTAGAGCTCATTACGATTCTGGATCATTCATGTCTAGAGGTGAAGGAAAATTTGAGAAGCAATTTCGCATGAACTGCATGGGCTGTGGGCTGTTTGTTTGCTATCGAGCTGAAGAAGATCTGGAATCTGCTTCTTTTATATATGTTGTTGATGGTGCCCTTAGCACAGTTGCCGCCGAAACTAACCCTCAGGTACCAATAACTGTTGTTAAGAGTTAAGACTTGGAGTAATCAAACATCCAAAGCTTTTGCTTAATGAATTATGATATTTTATCCAATGTTCATTGATCATATAATTTCCTGCCTTCCATGTTCATGCATAAAAATGATAATGAACGTGTGCCTTGGAAATTTCCTCATGTGGTCTTCTGGCATATGCTGTAGGATGCTCCCGTGCCCCCTTGCATATCACAATTAGGAGGACTTGTGCAGGTGGCCATTGAGGTTGAAGACCGTGCACAAAGATCAGCAATAACAAGTAATGTGATTTTAACCTAATGTTTTGATCTGCATATCTTTGATACTATTTGGCTTGCATCTCCTTCTTGGCCCCAATTCAAATGGACATGACCTTCATTCTGTCACTGTTTAAACAATTATCAAATGAAGTGGTGTTAATTAATTAACAGTTGCTGATATTTCCGTAGTCTGTTGGCTCATGTGTCTACCTGCTTTACAGGTTGGATGCAGTTGAACTTAGTTGAACTAAATTCGGCATCCAATCCATATACCCCATAGATGTTGAGTTCTGTCCATAGATGTTGAGTTCTGTCCATGCATAAAGTGGCACATACTATGTTTTCATTTTTGACAAACTCGTATAAATGGATGTGTCTCTTTGGTGAAGGGAAGAGAGAGTTGAGTGCTCAACCTTACGGAATATTGAGTGAAAAGGCCCCTGTTATTGAACTGGTGAAAAAATTGGCGTGACCTATATGGAGTTCTGAGCTGACAGTAGAATTGATAGTATCTTCCTAGCACATTACATCCCTTTAGTTATAATTACTTCCTGGATCAATAAGAAGTGATTATATGAAATGCGGTGGATATAACAACCGTGGGGATGCATTTTGTTAAAGTCTTCTCCAGTTAACAAATGTAGTGTTTCCTCTGTTGTCATCCTGCATCTGTGCACACCCTGCCTGCTCGGTTTGTGCTCCTTACATCACTTATAATCCGACCTCATGTCCATAATCTTTTGTTAGAATTGAGGAAATTCTGGAGAGGCACAAACCACCCGTGTCATAACCACAAGCAGCGATATGCATGAATGCATATGAAATGTTGTAGCATACAAACGCACAAATACTACAGACACATTTATATTCAACTAAAAGTTGCATGAAAAAGATGCAGAAGTTTCAGAATGGTGAAGGAAAAGAACATCATAATTATCTTATCTAATGCTTTTTGTTGCATGTTCATGTATTGTTTTTTTAACTCATGAGCATTATATTTAATATTTTTCTTTTCAGGAGTGAATGCTGATGATGTTCGAGTCACTGTAGCTGCACCCGCTGCCCGTGGCGAAGCTAACAACGAACTTTTGGAATTTGTGGGCAAGGTATGCTTTTCTATTATAACCCTACCCTTAAAAGTGTTAAGCTAGTAAAATTAGGCATGGAATCTTACATCATTAATTTGGCATGTCAAGGTTAACATGATCCTCCCTCACACAGGTGTTAGGTCTGAAACTGAGCCAGATGACTCTTCAAAGAGGATGGAATAACAAATCAAAGCTGCTTGTTGTAAGTAAATTGAAAGTTCTGTTCTTCATCAGCCTAGGTTTGCCTGCGGGCACATGTGTGCTTGCATCTTCTGTAAATGTGTAAAATCCAAGAAGATGGAAGTTTTGTTTGAGATCCATTTAAATCCAATATTCTGCTGCTCGAAGTTTGTTTCCAGTTATATCAACTTTCTTTTCTTTTTTCAGGTGGAGGATCTGTCTGCTAGACAGGTGTACGAGAAACTACTGGAAGCAGCACAACCTTGAAGCTGCTGTATTTTTAATACATCATAGATTCGAATTGTTTCAGCAATTTCTTTTTTGTGGCTGGTTAATTTGTGATGGTGTTTTTACTTTTCTACCTAAAAAACTTAAAAAAGACTTCTAAAAATATTAAAGTCTTTCTACACATGACTCATTTGTCATTCCAAATAAAGCGAGAATAAATATATATATTTTCATCTTAATTCCATAGTAAAAAGATCCATATACCATTGGAAGGAAAACAAATTTAAATCTAAGTTCAAGGAAAATATTTATATTTTTACAATGATTTTTTTTTATATAATTTAAGTTTAGAGGCATTTTGATATTTGCATAAATATAATATAATAAACAATGAAATACATAGGGAAACTATAAAAATACCTTTACTTGAGGTCAAAGGGTATCTTTAGATTTTTATGTAATTACAAAGTCAGTTTAAAAATAATTTTATATTTTATATTTGATTTTTTTTAAAAAAAAAAATAGGCATGGATGAGAGGTGCCCGTACCTTTTGGTGTCTAAAAATCATGTTATTGGAAGTCTCTGTTTGTCTGGTTATTATAATTTTGATTTTTAATTTTTGATATTAATTTTTTTGTAAAGAATTTATTTATTTTTAATTTTATCATTCAATTTTAATTTATTAAATATTATATTCTCTAAAGTGGTTTTTATTCTTTGAATTTTTAATTTTTATCCTTGGTTTTTTTTGTAAAAGCTTAAGTAATTTTCAATTTCATCATTTAATTCAATTAATGGTATTATGTTTTTTAATTTAATCTTCATTGCTTTTATTTCTAATTTTTTTCTAGACTTTGTTGTAAAAAATATTATTATTTTTAATCTCACCCTTTAATTTTAATATTTATTTTATTTTATTTTTATGTCAATTTCTACTCACTCTTATTTCTTTTTCTTTTTTACTAAATTGTTTTATTTTTCAATTTCACCCTTTAATTAAATATGAAATATATTTTGTATCAAAATTTTGATACTCATTCTTTTAATTGTTTATTTTTAAATCCTTTTGCATAATTATTTTTTTTATTTCATTCTTTGATATTTAATTAATTGAGAATTGAATTTCATAATTTTATTATGTTAGATGCTTTGGGTCTAATAATTTAGATTATGGATTTAAAAAGTTAGCACAAATTTTATTTTTTTATTGAATTATTTAAATTTTATAATCTAAATCATAGGTTAGGTTTTGCGATATATCTTGAGCTGGCTGAGCTTGACTATTAAAGTTACAAGTTTATTACTGTTTTTTTACCTTATTTTGGCACCTTGACATCATATTTTACAAAAAATAATAATCCAGCTCCACAGCAAAATGCTGGCACCAAGGCTTGATAACTAATAAATTAAGTTATATATATATATATATAAATTTCAATTCCTTGTAATCTCATCATTCCAAGTTATATTAGGATGATTTTATGTGTTGAGATTTTTTTCACTCTACATTATTTCACATTTACAAAGTGTATTTTAATGTTAAATCAAAGATCAATGTTATGAAATAAAATTGGGGGTTATAATTAAAAAAAACTTGAAAGAACAAGGATGTAACATAAAAAGCACCCTTTCTCAATTTTAGCATGGGAAAATTTAATTTGGTCCCTCAAGTTTCAATATATGTAATATTCAATCCTTTTTATCCTGTGCTTTTTTATATTTTGATATCAAACTCATTTCATTTCCTAGATATTTAAAATATTGATGAAATAGAATATATTTGATTGGTCACATTTCAACTACAAAAAAAAGTTAATCTTTGTATATATGGGATGGTGTTGACAATTAATCATATGAAAAAAATAGATCATGATTTTTTTTATTCATTTAATTTTTGGTTTTTACATTGATTATAGAGTGTTTTTTAAGTTAGAAATAAGTTTATTAAAGTTTTTAGAATGTTTTTTATATGAAAATAAGTGATAGAATAGGTTTTTGAGATCTGTTGAAATAAAAACAAAAAAAAGGTGAACAATGAGCTGTCCCTTTTTCCTTAAAAAAGAGATTTAAAGATTTACATACCTAGATTCGCGCCTAGCTTTTGGGTTTTTTTTTCATTCTCGGCCGGATACACTAGCTTTACTAGTTTTTTAATTTTTCATTATTTTTATTTATAGTTTAATTAATACCATATCTAAAAAACAAATAATCAATCTTTTAATTGTTTAATATTTTAAAGAGTCTTGAAGTTTTTTTTTTTTTTATATTTATAAAAACAAAAATATTTTGTTCTTAATAACCAAATTTAACTTCTAAAATAAAACAAAACAAAATGAAAATATATAAAATATAAATCAAATTATTGGCATATACATCTAAAAATAGCTTTTCATTTTTTATTTAACAATTTACATATATTCTTTTAAAATTTCTTTCATGTTGAAAATTAATTTAAAATTCTCACTGTTAATTTTAGAATACATTAAAAAAAAATATTTTTTATTTTTAAAAATTTATTTTTAAAATTTAAAAATAAATAAAAAAACTTAATTTAAAATAAAACAAATTAGTTTTGCACCTTAAAGAAATAGATTGTTTCTTCCAGTGGTGATTTTTGACAAGCAAAATCACACCAATCGGGCGGTTACTTGCTCTGCACCTCGTATCTATGCTACGCAGAAGCAAAATGATCCTTTTCACTGGACCTAGATTTTCGTTTCTAGCAAGTACGATCACAAAAACAAAATCCTCATAAAAGCCAAGTACTACTGTTTAATGAGAAAGTTCTGTGATTCCACCATCAAATATCAAATTCATGAACAAAATCTTAGCATATAAATTCATAGTTTGATAAGCTGCTTCAACAGAAGAAAAAACAAAAATGTTCTCATGGTGCAACTATCCTGAATCTGCCCTAAGCTTTTCAGGAGGAAGCTCCGCTACGAAGAGCACCCTTAGGCTTCCTAGGAGCAATCTGAGTATCAGCCTGGAAAAAAGACATTCCAGGTAAGGCAAAATAATAAAAACACAACAATCCCAATGAGCACTGCTAGTAATGACTCAACAGAATCATCATTTTTCAGAGTATTACCTCTTTCTTGACAGGTTCTTCCTTTTCAGACAAAATTAACTCGATGTGACATGGCGATGACATGTAAGCTGCCAAAGCAATCACACATCATTATTAAGCGTCCCTGTTCAAATAGAGAAGACAGGCAGGAAAAAAAATGAACTTAATGGCTTAAAGCATGGACTCACGGTTTATCCTTCCATGGGCACGATAAGTACGGCGACGCTGTTTTTGTGCTTGATTGACTTGGATATGTGATATGTAAAGTGCATCAACATCCAAACCTTTCACCTAAATAATAAGCAGATAAAATTTACTAACATCAGGCGCGATATCCATGAGGTCAAGAAGCAAACATTAGAGTAAAATATAACCAAAATAAAACCCAGGAAAAGTAACTACCTCAGCATTGCTTTCAGCGTTCTTTAGCAAATCAAGGATAAATTTAGCAGATTTAGCAGGCCAGCGTCCTTGTCCATTTGAGTGGCGGTTCTTAGCTTGAGCAGTTCGCCCAACACCGCCACAGAAACGTCGGAAAGGAATAGCTTGCTTGTGTGCCAAAACATCCTCCAAGTACCGTTTGGCCTTGTCCAAAGGCATCTTCCGGATTGAAAACGCAGTCTCTCTTGTGTTCTGAGATAGAAAATAGCAATACTAGAGTCAGCACAGACAATTTGGCAATTTCAACAAATTGACATGTCATCGCATCTTTATCAAAAAATAATTTAGGTACCAGAGCCAATAAGAGCGCTTTATAAAATCTCATGAGAAATAAGAAACCATGGGTACGAGTACAGACAGTTTCACCAATTGCAATGCACAAAAGGAAAAAAAATGATTTTGTGGAAAAGTTTGGAAGGCCAAGAGGATCATTGAATTCCCACAAGCTCTATTAAAGAAAGTTAACAAGATTAAATTCTGACTTATATCACTCCCATTCATATTTGACCAAATCCATTAAAGCTCTGAACACTGTGCAATTAGTGAACAATCTTACAGTAACTAACAAAACTCATAGAAAGGGGAATGTATATCTTCTGAGTCTCATAAGAAGTCCATTCACAGAGTCAATAGATTCCTATAACAAATCCCCTTCCCCAGTCCTACACATCAACTACAAAATGAAACTGAAACTGAAAAAAGCAACAATAAAATTGGCTTACATTGCATGGCCAACTCAATTACAAGTCTCTCTCTATGTGTAAAAGATCTCAATCTCATGCAAATTTTACTAAGCCCAAATCCCATATGCAGGAATCTGAACCGAGCAACACAGGAATATTTTGCATGACAAAACAATAAATCAAAAGAACCATTGAAGAAGTTCAAAGTTTTTATTTGCCACCAAAGAAAAGGGAACAAACCATTCAGATGATGGAAGGAAATCAGTTTTATCATGAAATTTTAACCATTCACACTCTGACTATTTCAGAGTATAGCTACCATCTACTTCAATTGACACCTTTACATTGCATCTGCATAACGATTTTGCCAACAAAAAAGAATGACATGGCTATTCATGCCAAATTCAAATGTTGGCAACAAAAAACAGTGAAGCAGGGGCATGCTTGCTTATGAAAAAAATCAGAAAACATCAACAGCCCATCAGTTCGTGATAAATTCAAAGCAAAGACATAAGGCAAACTGTATACTGTGGCAGCACGCATGATCAAATTAACAAAGCATTGCTAGCTAAAACTACCGTCAATTAAGCACAGCAAAATCAGCAACACTACAGCCAAGACATTGAAGTACTGTATAGCACACAACATACCTTAAAGTGAACACGAAGATCAGATCCCCTTGCTTTGCAGGCTGAAAAAGTAACCATAACATTAAAACCAGATTTCACTTTCACTATTTTAAAGGGGAAAAAAGAGAGAATGAAACTTCATGTACTTACACTTGGTTTGGTTATCTGGTTCTCTTGAATACTTCACCTGAAACGTTTAACAAAAGGGATCCCATTAGAAATCGAAGAACAAAAACACATAAAACCCATAAAGATTTAAACTTTTTCCACTAATTCTAAGACATTATCTTCTTTATGTTGTCCCACAAGAAATCAAAATGCAGAGATCTAAGCTTCTTCATTGCTTGAAAGAGAAAGGTTTTTCCTTTCTTCATCTAAATTAAGAAAAAAGCAAAGTCTACCAAACCCACCATCGCTGCAGCTTCTGTCTATTCTTCGGTGGCCACAAAAAGAGAACTGCCGCAGTAATATGATACATAAGAGTGTATTAGCTAAAAAACCCTAATAAAATGGAGCTAGGGTTTCTCATATTTGGGCCCCTTCAAATAAGAATCAGGGCCATTTTACTTGGGCCTAAGTTATTTAAAACAAGGGTATTTACGTCCTTGTATCTCCACAAAATAAATAAGCACAAAATTGGAGAGGAAACTGAAAGAAAACCAGAGCTTGGCTCTCTCAGATTTCAGAGAATGAAACTTTGGCCAAAAAAAAAAGCAGAAGCAAACAAGTCGATGCAAAGCCTCTCTATTTATCATTGTAAGCTTTTCCTTTTAATTACATATATATAATTTTGTATCTGAGATATACACATTGCGTAGGTAGTGTCTTGAAAGAAAATCAAAATCACATGAAAGCAAAGTTATGGACTTTGTTTTCCTGTAATTATGTTTTAGCTAGAGATTTAGTTGGTGTTTGTTTAGTTTAAGGCTTGCGAGCTAGACTCGGGGTTTTGATTGTCGAGATAGGGTTTTCAAGTTTTGTTCAAATCAAGCTATTTTTCTTGTTTAAGCTTGTTTTTACACTTTAAAGGCGTGAAATTTTGGGTTGTTTTTGAAAACCCAGAATTTGATTTTTTTTTATTAGGGTTTATGAGGGCTTGTCTGGGGTTTTGTTGTTCTTGGATGTAGAATTGATTGGTTTTGAGAGATTTTTGTCGCATGAGATTAGGGTTCCAATGAATAATAATAGTAACAATCCTGTAAGAAGTATTGGGTTGCCCCCCTCGCTTGCGAATCCTGGTGCAATGGCACAATCTACGCACGTGAACCACCAACCACCGCAGTTGCTCTCACAGTCACAACCTCAAACACAAGGCGGGCCTGCATTTCTTGGCCACTTTCTGCTGTCTGAACCACAAGCTCGGGTGCTAGGACACACTCAGCTTGCACAGGCAGCTCATACTCAGCTTCAATCTCATATACAATCAACCAACCATGCTGTTGCTCATTTGCAAAATGCTAATTCTGCTAATGTTGGTGTGCAATCACCTCCTGTGCCCACACCCAGCAGTTCTAGTGCTAAAAAGACTAGCTATAAACCACCTTCGAGGCCTTCATCTGGTTCATCGAATGCCAACATGGCTTCGCTGTTCAAGACCATGGAGTTGGCTCCAGCTGTTCGTAGGAAGAAAAGGAAGCTTCATGAGAAGGAGATACCTGATAAGGTGGTACCTGTTTTGCCAGAGTCTGCGCTTTATACCCAGCTGCTTGAATTTGAGGCTAGAGTGGATACTGCTATGGCAAGAAAGAAGATGGATATTCAAGATTCACTTAAAAACCCATCCCGTGTTCGGAAAACGCTTCGGGTATATGTATTTAACACTTTTGAAAATCAGTTGCAAGGGTCTAATGAGAGGAAGAGTTCTGAGCCTCCTTCTTGGTCATTAAAAATTATTGGGAGGATATTGGAAGATGGGAAGGACCCTGTGCTGACTGGAATGACCCAGAAACCATATCCAAAATTCTCATCTTACTTCAAGAAAATTACAATATACTTGGACCAGAGCCTCTATCTAGATAACCATGTAATTCTATGGGAGAGCACACGGTCACCTGTTCTTCATGAGGGCTTTGAGGTGAAGAGAAAAGGAAATAAGGAATTTACTGCAAGAATTAGACTAGAAATGAATTATGTGCCTGAGAAATTCAAGCTTTCACCTGCTCTATCAGAAATCCTCGGAATCGAGGTAGAGACTCGCCCTAGAATTTTGGTTGCAATATGGCATTATGTGAAGTCTAGGAAGTTGCAAAACCCAAATGATCCCTCCTTTTTCACATGTGACCCCCCTCTTCAGAAACTATTCGGGGAAGAGAAGATGAAATTTTCTCAGGTACTACAGAGGATAAGTCTGCATTTAACTCCTCCACAGCCTATTCTTTTGGAACATTCGATCAAGCTCTCAGGGAAGTGCCCAGCTGGAACTGCTTGCTATGATTTCATAGTTGATGTTCCTTTGCCGTTGCAAAAGGACCTTGCTGCATTCTTGACCAGCACAGAGAGGAACAAAGAAATTGATGCTTGTGATGAATTAATATGCAACTCTATAAAGAAAATACATGAGCATCGTCAGAGGCAGGCTTTCTTTCTTGGTTTCAGCCAGTCTCCAGCAGATCTTATTAATGCTTTAATTGCTTCTCAGAGCAATGATCTGAAGCTTGTTGCTGGAGATGCTAGCCGCAATGCAGAAAAAGAGCAGCGATCTGGTTTCTATAATCAGCCGTGGTAAGCATTTTTCCAGTTTCTTACCTTCACTTTTAATCTTTTTATGATTCATTATTAATATTTATATTCAAAGTTTACTTTTCTACTCTTTGAAACCTGCCAAGGGAGTTTGGTTTTGCCCAGGCAAAATGAAGACGGCAAGTGGAAATATACTCATATCAATGGTGTTTGTTTATTTTTTTTTGGTTTGGTGCAGGGTTGAAGATGCTGTTATTCGTTACCTAAATCGCAAGTCTACTGTAAGTGATGCACCTGGAAGCTCTTGAATGAAAGATGGTTAGATTGTCAAAAAGGTGGCACGAAGTTCAGTTGCTGTAAGACCATTTTGATCTCCATTCCACTCCTGTTCTTTTGCATCGATTTATTTTGATTTCTGCAGTTACATAGAGTAGTTTTATGATGGGAATTCATAATCAGGCTGTAGTTCAACATAGTGGTTATTATGCTTCATGAAGAAGGACACGATTCCTTGTTACGTAGTATTCATAAATGCTTTACAATTAGGTACTTAGCTTTTTATCGTGAAACCTTCCGGATACAATTTCACTATCCTGAAAGCAGTTAGTTCGAACCACACTTCTGTTTCAATTATTGATGCTTGAGCTTTTGTCCAGTTGTTGGTACACAAGTAATTAATTATCATAAACTTTTGATGGTATAACTAGTAAAATTCTATTGATTTTCATTTAAAAAAATAAAAAAAGAAAATACATTTATGACGTATAAAAATAATATTTTCATCTAGATTTTCCCCTCCTATTTCTTTCTTTCTTTAAGGTGGGTGGTGTACATAGAATAATTTAATTCAATATCATAACACTATAAAATTTAAGACGGTGTACTTGGATTAATTTAACTCCCCCATAAGCTCAAGCCACTAATGCAGTGAGCTCGGTCTGAACCCACCAAGCTCAACACTGGCCCACTGGGGTGATGGCTCCTTAGGGTTTTTTTTTTTTTTACATTAATATTAAAGATTAAAGATGTTTAAATTAATTTACGTATATTTTAACTAATGGGTTATAAAATTAATAATTATATAAATTTTTAATAATCTAAAATTTATAATTTTAAAAAGCAAATTTAAAATCATTCCAACCATCACTTTAGTTGTTTGTTTGGGTTTATGGGACCAAGCCCAACTCTAGTCGCCCTATAAGCCTGGGGTAATGGCTCTCTACAAATGTGGTAGACTTGGGTTGGAGTGTTGGACATCATCAAGGATTATTTGAGTTTGGGTTTCTTCTGGTTAATGTTCATCTGAACTTGTTTTAAGAAAAAAAATTGAAAAAAATAGAAGAAGGAGAATGAAGGCTATTTGACAAAGACGAGAAAGTGCATAAAGCTAGTCTATCTATCATATAAACTAAGAGAAAATTATTAAAAACAAAAGGAAAAAAACAGATGCACCACCATTATTTATATCCTTTTCTTGCATCATTCAGGAAGTTGTAAAGCAGTGGACCTAAACAGAGAAGTCGACGTTACAGTGGCTATCTTCTGAACATTTCCGGCGAAGTTGTATTATAGTGTCAGCTCATAACAAGGACTCACCTCTTTGTACAGGAGAATTGCACTGGACGTGTTAAGAGCGAGACACAGAAATTTCAACGCAGACCAAAATCCGGCCATCAGAGGAATATCGTGAGCTCTGTCAGGCATCGGTTCAAGTTCCAGTATTAGTGCTGCCAATCATGTGAAACGTACAAACTGCAAACATATTTCCTTTAGCAAGACCACCCTGCAAAGTGCAAATCTTGAGGAGTTTCTCATTTATCATAACAAACCTAGTTAGTTACAAGCAGTGAGACGAGTCAGCATACTACAGTCTAATGGTTTTTTGACTAGCTTGCGGCTTTGATCAGATGAATCTAACATGTACCACTTGAACAGTCCCCGAAAAAAATATTGAGAAAGCTTCTAATCTTAGAAAACTGTTAGTTTGTATTAGCTCCTTGGAGATGAAGAATCAGCTGCAACTTGCAAGCTTGAATGTGAGATTAGGCGTCATATCCTAAACTACATTTATCACATGCTCAAGTTTTTAAACACAACTTTAGATGGATGAGCTGCCATTGAAAATTGGAAGGACTAGCATTTGAAGAAATTGCTCAATGTTGAAACTAGACTACAGTATCGGAAAGAAAATTCTAATTCAAACTAGTGACATTTGAGACCCCAAAAATTGTGCAGATAGTCTTTATGTTTCTGATCATAAGACCGTATGTAACCTCGTGAAAATAGAGGGTACCTTGGAACCTAAGACCAAACCCGCTTAAAATACAAAACCATACAAGATGCAACTCTCAAGAACAGCAGCGAGCTCATTCTTTTGAGAAAGTTTTATTCCAAGTTAAACATTTTTTATATTTTCTAGGTTACATAGAAGAAAAGAAAATCATCTACTATCCTTATCCTGGATGTAGATGGTACACACGCAGAGTTTATATTCAACCCTGCACCTGAACAATCAACCATTTACATTTTACACACCTCTCAACCTTGCAACCAGCTCGTCCTGTACATGCAAAACCACTAATCAGTAGAGGCACATGCAAAATGAGAATCATTATTTTCATTTCTTGTCAATATAAGAACGCCCCAACAACACCCCAACTGATACAATATATATAGAAGTCTGTTGGCTAGTCAAGCAGAGACCCTTCTCCTCCCTTCAACCCTCCCACTCCACGAAGGCAAAGGGTTCACCTTTCAGCAATTCATACCTATTGCCTCCACCTTATGAAGCGGGAGGAGATGCACCACTTGAATTAATGGTGCAATACAAATCAGCACCTTTGCATCCGAACTACCAATGAAACATACACTATGTAGCAAGTAACCATCACTCTCTCTCAGCATATTAATCAGCAATAACACCCGTATGACTACATAACAAAGAAGTCTAGATTAGATTTCGATAAGCTGTATACTTGCCTTCTTTCCTTTGGGTGAAAGGCCTCGCTCTTTCAGGAGAGCCCGGAGCCTCTCTACTGTCAAACTGTAATAGTCCTTATCTGATGTGCGGCTATCAGATCCCTCTGTGTGCTCAAAACCTGTTTTAAGGTTCGGTCAAAATAGAAGTGATGAGGCCATTAGTTTATATATAAGTTGAAGATGAACAGAACATGTCCAATAAATATAAAAGATCACCTTGTCGAGAACCAATCTGATTATTGCCTCTCTTTGCTGGTGCCCTGGAATCCAAAGCTCTTTCTGGAGCCCTGAAAAATTGTTGGCAGCAACCGGCAAGAGTCAAGACTGAACATGATCAAATATGCAAAGAGATTTGCCAACAACAAAATTTTGACAGCTAAATGAAAAGGAGCTTAAGAACAAGAAAAGAAAAGGCATAAAAATAAATGCTCATGTGGATCACTATAGACAACAGTGACAGGAATGAAAGCCTTTCTGCATTGAAACACAAATACATGGTTGCAACATCGTATAATGCTTATTGGAGACAAACAGGCAGGTATTTTCAAAGCATGTGAAGCATCCTGTTCCAGTAAGATAGAAGCAATACCTCTTTCTAGAACCCTCAGTTGCAGTTAACCCCTTCACGTCCTTCGAACATGAATCACCCTTATGTTTATTAAGCTGAAGTGATCTTATCAGAATGTTTGTCTGGTTAGTCTTTATTTGTTGGCCATCTGAATAAACAGGGAGAGGAAGTCAGTTCTTCCAATATCCAAATATGCACTCACACTCTTTAAGAAATCCCAGGAGTTTTGATTGCATAACATAAAACAAAACATTACAGTACAACATAATCTCAACATGTATTTATTATACTTCTTTTTCATTTATCATGCGATATGGATGAGAGAGAAAACCCAATACCAACACATGATAATACACATGGACATGATTCCCACACTGTTTATAACAACTAAGAAAAACTAATATTATAGACATACGACTATAACATTATAAATATAGGAAATGTCTATGTTCATGCTTTTACAGTTCACATAAAGGCAAATCACAATCAACTCATGGTACATTTAAAACATCCAGCATTTGAAGTTTAATTTAATTAATATAACTAGTAAAATCTAATAAACTTTGGGGTGCTATGTAACTAGTCTTGTAAAGACTATTGAAGTTCAGTCTAGGGACTTCAGAATGAGTCCAAATCCCACTAGGAAAGGGAAGTGTTTGGGAATAAAGAGAAATAATCCTCAGTGCGTAGCCTGAGATAGGACCCAAAAAAAAGAAACTTCAAATGGACTCATGACGCTGTTATCTCAAAACTAGAATCAGAAGAATGAAAACCCAGAAAGAAAAAACTTGACTTTTTCCTAGAGCAGCATTGGATACAGCGTAAATTCGGGGCTACAAATTGCCTTAAGCACCGAAGTTTAGAAAACCAAGAAACTTAAAACATAAGTAGACCTGGAGGTGATGTGTCATGCTCGCAAATATAAACCCGCATCCCACCCTGCATAAAATTAGCATTCAAACAAGCTCTCAGCAAACTAGAAAAGAACACATACATTCACATAAGAATAAAACCAAGACGCCGTAAACAAAGATTAAAACACTAGACACTAATAGCAAATAAGCCAACCCTAATAACCTTTAATTACATGAATGACTTTCTCTACACCAACATCTTACTCAGCAAAAATGCAACCAGTAAACCCTACAACAGCAATCGAAAAATTCAAGATTCCTTCTCCTCATTACCACTAATCACAATCTCTAAATCATCATTAACGTTAATTACCCAATGTAAAAATATCAAATTACAACAAACATTTCCACCATTCTAACAGATGCAGGCCTACAGTCAATAACTCTAAAACCGTCATCACAATTAGTGTGTGTGTGTGTGAAAAAAAAACTATTTCAACTAAAATATTAAAATTAATTAAACAGCAAACAGTAAAATTATAAGTAAAGAGAAACAATGTTTTATAAGAGAAGAGAATGACTGGGTTGGAGGAGGAGACGGTGGAGGACAAGAAGCCGCGGGAGGGAAGATTGGAGAGGAACTTGGAAGCACCCGGGGGCTTTGGATTTGAATCGGATGGGCAAGAAGAAGAGCTCTCCATGAAGCTTAAAAGCAAAAGGAAACCCGAGAGAGAAGGGGTAGACCCGCAAGTATGACAGTCAAGATTTTAGAACAAGGTTTAGGGCTTGTGCTCACGGCACTGTTTGGTTGTGTCTCTGTGTGTAATGGGTTACTGTTTGCTATATATACGGGAAGTGTGGGTTTTGCCTAGATTCATTTTCTGATTGCTGATAAATCCACAGCTAGGAGGCAACAACATTATACAACAAAACTGTTCTCCTCTTTTTCTATTATGAGTTCAAGTTTTTGAATGTTATTAAAGATTTATATAATTATTAATTTTAAAATTTATAAAATACAAATTAGCCCATGTATTTACATTAATAAAAAAAATGGTCTCACTTTCTTTTTCTTTTTTTTTTTGCTAATTTTATCCCTTCTACTTTTATTTATTTTAAAGGTGATTTGGTATTGCGTTTCATGCACATGAGTGTGTTTAAAAAAATATATCTCAGTATAATAAATATTAAATTAATATTTTTTAATAGTTTTTATGTATTAATATTAAAAATTAAATTAAATTTTTTTAATATATTTTCAAATAAATTTTTTTAAAAAAATATATTATGCTACCAAGCATGTACTTAATGTCTTCCTTTACTTTTAAAATTGTTTATTTGCATTGATGTTGCCTTTTATTTTCAAAATCGTTTCAATTGGGTCTTTATTTTGACTGGAATCTAGGGTTATTTGTGAATCATCACCGCATGTGTATCTATACAATATTTATTGAAAAATATAAAGTGTAATGATGTTAAAGAGAAAATGTTACTGTGCTCGAGAAATTTTTGATAATTTGTTTTTTCAAATTAAAATCTCACCTAACAATAAAAAAACAATATGAATCTTAAAATCCTAAACTCGTGTCATAAATTTATTAGGTTTGATATCAAATAATAATCAAGTATAATTATGTAAATTAAACTATAAAAGCTTAATGATCTAGACTGTGTTTGGAACACGGTCTAGCTTGTATTCTGAAAATTTTTAAATTTTTTTATTTAATATTTTTTAAATAAATTAATATTTTTTGATATTTTTAATATATTGATATCAAAAATAATTTTTAAAAAATAAAAAATATCATATTAATATATTTCTAAATAAAAAATACTTTTAATCACAATCACTACTACAATTTTAAACATACCTCAAGTACATATTACAACATCTATTTGAAAGCATGTTAAAAATTATTTTTTAAAATATATTAATACATTAAAATAATTTAAAAATAAAAAACTTCAAAGAGACAATTGAACCAAAGTGCCAACAATGCCAAATAGAAACTTCTTCGGCAAGAATGATGATGTCGGAGGATTTTATTGCTTTGAGGGTTGCTTTAAGAAACAAGAAAAGAGCGGTTCCTCTATCACATGTGGATGCAAATAATCAACATGTCCTATCATAATTTAGCATGCATTAATAATTAACGGCATTTAAATAAATAAAAAATAAAAAGTAATTTATTTTTATGTGTGGTTACAATTATTTTTTAAAATATTTTTTTACTTAAAAATATATCAAAATAATATATTTTTTATTTTTAAAAAATAACTTTTGATACTAGCACATCAAAATAATTTTTTATTTTTAAAATATTTTTTTACTCAGAAATATATCAAAATAATATTTTTTTTATTTTTTAAAAATAACTTTTGATATCAGCATATCAAAATAATTTGAAAACACTAAAAAAATATTAATTTAAAATAAATAATAAAAAAATACTTTTTTAAAATACTTTTAAAACACAAAAATAAACTGGAATATGAAAAGAGAAACTAAAAAAGGAGTTTTCATCAAAAATATTTAGATGTAAATATTTGAAATTTGATTTTTTTTGTTGAAAAAAAAAGTTTCGCTTTGTAAACTTTCATCTAAATAAAATGCGTGATTGGAATATTTTTTTGGGGGATCCATGACAAAAAAAATGGAAAAATTAATTTCAAGGTCGGTTAAGTTATACAAAAAATCATTATAGTTTAATTATGCATTATTTACATCTTTATTGCCTTTCAATCAAGTCCTTTTACTAAAATAACATTTTTTTATATTAATCAATTTTTTAATTATTCACTAATTCTTATTTTAATTTCTCATTTATCTTAATCTTGCATTCTTAATGTTTTCTTTCAACTTAATTGATAGATGACTCAAACAAATTAATTGCAACGGAAAGATGTATTTGCATCTTAAAGGCGTGACAAAAAAATATTGGTGGGATAAAATGGAATTGGTTTTCAAAAAAAAAAAAAAAAGGAATTTTTATCTTAGAATTTATTCATATAAAAAACAAATGCATCTTGGAATTTGTCTTTTTATTTTTTTTAATTTATTTTTTATAGAATTATCCCAATATTACATTCATATTCACAAGGTAGTGGGTTAATCCAAGTTAGCTCGAGTATATTTTTTAATTTATTTTCACCATTCAATATTAATTTATTTGATAATTGAATTCCATGATTTTATCCAATATACTTTCATTAGTGTTATTTTAATATCACAACTAGGTCATAAGTTAAACATATTAAACCGGATAGACTCAAGTCAAATTTTATTATTTTTTTTTATGTTATTGATTTTTTTTCTAGTTTATTTATTACTATTGTATTTTTTTATTCATAATATTTAAATCAGGCAAGCTTATTATCAATAACCTGAATCTCAATTTTTTAAAACTTTTTTAGAAATGCTTGTGTCACCTAGCATCCTCTCCTTATGCATTAAAAAAAACTTTTTCTTCAAGTTAAAAATGCTCCCAGCAATAACGTTGTGATAGGGCAAAGATTGGCTTTCTTGGGCTTAACCCTTTTAAAGAAAGGGCTGTGTTCCCCTGAGTAATGTCTTGACCTGCCTGTGGTGGGCTTTCTGGGCTTCAGTTCTTTTATAAACGAAATCTATTTTCTAATAAATCAAAAAAAAGTTTTATGATAAAGTTTTTTACTAGCTAATTTACCTTTTTCTTTTTGTGCGCGCGCGCAACTAGGAAACTAGCTAATTTACAATTGATCAGAGCACAGACATGAAAAAATAAAAGAATGTCAGAACAAATGTCAACCTTTGAATAAGGGAACAATCGGAAAAATCAATTGTTTTATCATTCATCAAAAAGATTTTTTTTGTGTGTAAAATAATTCAACGTCCGCTAATTATCTAAATTTTGAAACTGGGTTTTAGTCCTCCAGCCCATTAAGAATATAGTTTTCAGACCCGGCAAGATTTAAGACTCGGGTTTTGGGTTTTGACCGAGTCATCGAATTGTCCAGTTTATTTTTTTAAAAATCAAAATGACATCGTTTTAGTAAAAAAATAAAAATCAACGGGTTGCAACTGAGTTTTTGACCAGGTTTTGTCGGGTCGCACCGGGTTTTTTTTTTTTTTTTTTCTTCAACTCGGCTCGGTTTCAGTCCCGGACCAACCGAATTTCAAAACTATAATTAAAAGTGCTTCCATGATTTTTTTTAAAATTGAATTACTTATAAAATAATGAAAAGAGTAATGGTGACCTTAGCCATATATATATATTATAGAGAAATACATTTTGTTTCCTTTTTAATTTAAATAATTTGAATTCTTGTAAATATGTTTTTCAATTAAAAAGCCATGCAATTGATATTAAAAAAAGGATATTTTCATGGAAACAAAAACAAAATACATGGATAAAAAATTTGAAATTTTAGCTAAAGACACAATTTTTTCTCCAGAATTTAAACTCTTGAGATTCGTAGAAATATTTATTCTAATTACCACTAAATAAAATAAAATAAAATTTGAAAATGACTTCCCAACATTACATCAGCACACGACTAGTAATTATCTATAACTATTTTTGTGATGTAGACATCACGAACGCTCCTAAAAGGCGGTTTTACGAAACCAGAAACAGGGTAGTTGATTTTGGAGTGCTAAAGAGGTTTTTATTTTTATTTTTATTTTTATTTTTATTTTTATTATATATATATATTAATTTTAAAAATAATATTTTAAAAAATATCATTATAATACATTTTAATATAAAAATATTTTGAAAAGCAATCATAGAAATATTCTCAAATATAATCTTTATACTATTAACAAAAATTTATTATGCAAGGTGCAAAATTTCATGATTTGTAAAAAAATTAAGTTGGAAGATATTTTTTTAAATAATAAAATATTTATTTCAGTCTTGGAAATAATATAATATAATATTTTTTTTCTTAGAGTAAAATAGCAAATTGTCCACTATTCCCTCCAATAATTACCATAATAGTAAAGCCATATAATATAGTGACTTGCTTACTAAAATAACCTATCATCAATCCATTAAAAATAATTCAATCACTTTACTTTTTTAAGATATTATTTAGTGATATGATAATAGTTTTTTTTTAAAATATTTTTTATTGAAAAATTTATCAAAATAATATATATTTTTTATTTTAAAAATATTAATATATAAAAACAATAGAAAAATACTAAAAAAATAAATTTTATAAAAAATAAGGCGCAACCGACAAACAATATCTCTGTACACCCAAACAGCACCTCCAATTATTGAACAAAGAATCTTTAACTATAGAAGCCAAAACGTGGCATCAGCGAAAACTTACCAACGACTCAACTACTTTGTAATTGCCACATGTCAAGATCAAGCCACGTCATTGTCCAAGTCATTCAGTAAACGTCAAACTTTCAAGGGGTGCGCAATGCACGCTGTGGCGCATAGTAGATTGCCACGTAAGGGGCCGCCATGAAGAAGCGGATAAGAAAGGCCCCTCGCTCCCTTCTTTATAGGACCCCCATGATAAGCTTAACCCATGCAATTTGGTCAAATACTTAGACCACACTCCTCCATCGCCATCAATGCTCCCTCACCCTTCCCTACCCTCCACGTGTTCCCATTCACCAATCCACATTTCTACCCCTAAATATGTCTTACCATTTTCTTTTCAATTAACTTGTACTCTATTACTCTATTTATTATTTCACTTATTTTATTTAAAACTATCTGCAAATTAGTATTTTTTATTTATTTTGGAAGTTAGACTTAAAATATATCCCAGCCAAATTTTACAATTCAATCTAAGTATTTTTCAATTATATTTATTTATATCAAAATTGGATATTTATTAAAGAATTACTTCAAATTATATTTTTCTTAAATTGAAATTTAATATAATAAATAGAAGGTAAATTTTTTTACCATGCCAAGATTTTGAAAGTTAAAAAATAATATATATTCTGAATATTATTAACCTACAATAATGATGCATTTAACTAAATCTCAATCTTTTTCTTAAGTTAAAATTAGTAAGATTTTCTTTTTGTAAGAAAATTAAATTAAAAAAAGGTATTAATTTTAAACGGTGTTAAAGTGTGGGAATAAAGAGAGCACAGTGAGATGGGTGGTAGGGAAACAAAGGAAGAGACTTTTGTAGTTATTTAAGATGGAGATGCCATCGTTGTCAGCAATGTAATAAAAAAAGCGAGTGAGTGGGAAGACCACGCTGCCTTGGATTTGAGCCCACAGAAAAAAGAGAGAGACACTAGTCGAGACTTGTATACAAAGAAGAGAGATCGGATAGTGGTGAAACAATGGCAAGCATGCAGCTTATGAGAAAGGAAAATGCTATTGCTCATGAAGTTATGCAAGATAGTCCAAAAAGTCCAGAGGCAAGGCTGGGAATGAAAGTAGAGGATTTATGGGACGTTCAAGAACCACAGTTAAGTCCAACTGAGAAACTTAACGCTTGCTTTGAGAGTATCCCTGTCTCTGCTTTCCCTCCTGCTCCTTCTTCTCAAGGTAAATAAATAACAGATACCCCACTTGAGTTAAAGTTGTAAATTGTATGTTAAAAGCTGTGGATTATGATGATCATGGTCGGTTTGGTTGTCTGGGTGGTGTTTATGATCAAGAGTGGAACTTTCTTTATACCCTTTTTGTTTTGTTTTTTTATGGAGTTTTTCTATAGAAAAACGATTTCCTCGTGATTTTTTTTTTGTTTTATTTGGTCCTGTAGTGATCGAGATAAAATCAGACACCAGTCTAGCAGAGGCTGTTCAAATACTTTCAGAACACAAGATTCTTAGTGCCCCTGTGGTGGATGTTGATGCTCCTGAGGATGCTAGTTGGATTGACAGATACATTGGGATTGTTGAGTTTGCTGGGATTGTAGTCTGGATTTTGCATCAGGTTAGTTAGCTTGCTGGCCTACCTTGTTTTTCTGTTTTGATTGATGAAAGTGATTCAATTACCTTTATTGTTCTGTTTATTTTATATTAGAAAATTGGAAGAGGAAAAATATATGAAGGCAATCTTGTGTATTTGATTTGTTATACAGTTTGTAATGGTTGATAATGAAATTGATCATTAACAAGCATGTGTAGAGACAGATCAGGAATCACGTGTCTGATTTTGAGAGAATGGGATAGACTAAAGTTTTGTTTTTCTTAATTCATTGATGTGGCCTATGATCCTGTCTGTGCTTTTATATAAGGCGGCAGCATTGACAATTTCTTTTCTTTTTAGTCTGTCAAACTATGAGAATGAGATGTATGGTGCCCTTTGTCTTTTAATCTTGTGTTCTGGAGATCTTGTCTGAATGGGAATTGAAAATGGGATTTTACGGTTTTTTCTTTTTTTTGTACAGTCGGAACCTCCATCACCCAAGAGTACAACCCCGGGATCAGCTCTTGAAGTAGCTGTTAATAGAGTGACCAATGCAGCTGGTTTCGGGATCTTAGGCCCTGAAGATGCTCAAGCAACTTCTGGAAATTTTTTTGAGGCACTGACTTCTTCTGAATTCTACAAGAACACAAAGGTTTTGGTTCTTTCTTTGCTGATAATGTAATGCTTGTTAATCTTTATGTTGCATTGGATCCTCCATGCTAACTTGAGACCATACAGGTTCGAGACATTGCAGGGTCATTCCGTTGGGCACCATTTCTTGCCTTGCAGAAATCAAACTCCTTTTTGACCATGCTTCTGCTGCTTTCAAATTACAAAATGAAGAGCGTTCCAGTGGTTGATCTGGGTGAGGCGAAGATTGACAACATCGTCACTCAGTCTTCTGTTATTCACATGTTAGCAGAATGTGCTGGGCTTCAATGGTTTGAAAGTTGGGGAACCAAGAAACTTTCTGAAATTGGTCTTCCCCTGATGACCCGTGATCATGTAGTCAAGGTCCATCACTTTTTTTTCCATGAAATATCTTTATGAGGATTCAGGGTTACTTGCATTCATGCTCATCTCATGCATTGGTCATAATATTGCGTTTAACAATGCATGGGATGAATCGTTTTGCTGTGTGTGTATTTATGTTGACTACTGGGCCATTGAGTCTTTGATCTGGCCATGCAATTAAATTGAGGAGGTTATGGCACATTTGAATCCTTGGTCTTAACCAAGACCAGGTTTTTCTTGTCGGCCAGCACTCTCCATTTTCTCTTAGTGTGTTTTTAAAGCAAAATGATATGTTGTTTTGAAGATTTATAGGTCAGTGATAGTCACCTGAATGGTCAGTTACCTGTTTTAGGTATACGAGGAAGAACCAGTGCTCCAGGCATTTAAGCTGATGAGGAAAAAGAGAGTTGGAGCAATACCTATTGTTGATAGTAGCGGTGTAAAGGTTGTTGGCAACATAAGTATAAGAGATGTCCAGTTCCTTTTAACTGCACCAGAGATCTACCATGATTATAGGTTTGTAGCTCCACTTTTTCCCAGCACCGTGGTTAGTTTTATAGTTCATTATCAAAATATCCTGTGTTTTGTAGCTCAAATTCTTAAGGAGCCTACAATATTCTTGGTCATATTGGTTTTATAAGGATTTTGGTGATAATAATAAGCTGGTATCCAGAGTCAATTTGGAAGCTGATGAAATTGTCTTTCATGAAGATTAATTCTCAACAGAGAGCTTTTTTGCAGAATTTATTTGGTTGGGCTAAAACAATTTATTTATTTTTTTCTTTCTGCCGAGTCAACGTGGGCTGTTTGGCATTGCTATTGAAAAATACTTTTCAAAAAATTTGATTTTTTTTAAAGTAATATGTTTTTGATGTTTTCAAATTATTTTGATGTGCTGATTTCAAAAATAATTTTTTAAAAATAAAAAAAATATTATTGGCATGTATTTTTGAGTGAAAAACACTTTGAAAAATAACAGTAACCACATTCCCAAACACATCCACGTAAAGAACAGTTCATAATTCTTTAAGCTGAAGTTTTTAGGATCTTAGTTTAGGGTCAATCTTTTTCCCATTTGAGTAAGCACTCATTTGAAATACTTTGACAGATCTATCACAGCGAAGAACTTCTTGACAGCAGTTAGAAGCTACTTGAAGAAGCATCAAGGAACCTCACCTTTTGTGAGTGGCATGGTGGTATGCACAAAAAACCACTCTGTTAAAGAACTGATTATGAAGCTTGACTCTGAGAAAATCCACCGCGTATATGTTGTGGATGATGCTGGGAATCTGGAAGGGGTGATCACATTGAGAGACATAATCTCAAGGCTTGTACACGAGCCCCATGGCTACTTTGGTGATTTCTTTGATGGAGTGCTGCCATTACCCTTGAACAGTAGAGTATAAGAGGCGGTAGCGTGCAAGGGGTATTATAATGATCTTGTCATTCCCTAATAATTGACGGTGTTTTTCAAATGTTTTCTGCTAATCTCTTTCTGATTGTTGGATACCCAGTAAATGTGGTGGTTATAACATAGGCGAGCACCCCTGTAATTAGTTCTCCTCCTCTCCGACGTTGATGTATCACAGAACTCGAATTTGAGCTCCTTGTGTGTTAAAATCAAACAAGCAGGACTTCTTCTGCTGCTTCTCCTCATTAAGTTCAACGCCAGGTTTTCTCAGGAGTAAATTGCATGTTTTAACAGTTACTTCCAAGTATATGCTCTGACTTGTTCCCTTTGTTTTTCTTTCCATTTATGTCTTGGTGGTGTTTCTCATGATTTGCAATAAAGCACCGAGCATCTGACATGCCATAATTTATTGTTCATGAGAAATGGGATTTTCCTCCTTGAAACAACTCCAGTGAGCTGTGTGAGGTGGCTGCATTCCACATCGAATCCACAAGTTCGTTTCAAGCAAGAAAGAGTAACCTTTTCTGAATGTCTCATACGTCGTTTAAGGCATTTTCTCCTCAAGCAAAGAACCGAACCGAACCTTACCTTTGTTAAATGTCCTCGTCAATGGTATCTAAACATTGTTTCCAGTTCAGGCCACCAGATAGATAACCTTTTTTAAAGCGAAGACAGACAGGTTCCCGCATCCATGCGAGGTCGAGCCTTCTTGTCGCTGCATATGGGAGCAACAACGTCCACGGGCATTACAAAGTGACAGCACGACGGTTGTCTTTTGGATAATTGGGCAAAGATAATATTCATGCATCATTCTCATCCGTTCGAATCTAGATCTCACCACACCAATCCACTGGTTTAGACTTTAGACAACGAAAACACCAGAGTTGCTCGCATGTCTATGCTTAATACGGGCAGCGGTGCTTTCGCATCCAAGGCTAACAGGTGATGTAACTTGTCTGATCCAAGACTAAGCTAACCAAGAGCCAAGCCAACATTTTGCAAGGGCAATTAAAGCACATAATTCCATTCGTCATGGCATGTTTACTGGTCACATTTCTTTGGAAGCATGCAGGTTATATGCTCCACATGCTCAGGAACCTCGTGCCCCC
The DNA here is from genome assembly GCA_018804465.1 of Populus tomentosa. NCBI lineage: Eukaryota > Viridiplantae > Streptophyta > Magnoliopsida > Malpighiales > Salicaceae > Populus > Populus tomentosa. The sequence goes on from CM031997.1 coordinate 9,582,938, forward strand.
ACTAGGTTGAGTTCAGCTAGGTGACAGAAGGACAGCCATGAACCTCCTGCCTGAAACCATCACTGAACGGGCCCTTTTCTTTACAGAAACTTTCTGGTTGCAGACAAATCAAATTATTGATTCGGAAGTCACCTTAGGAGTAAGGACATTAAAAAGAGAGCACTTAGTGGAGCAGACAACAGAGACTAAAATTTCCTCTCGGAAAGTGTGTGAATGCCAACCAACGTTTTCCTCCTTTTCCCCTGTTCGCTTTGCTACAAACATTAAGCTTATGCTCAACATGTCAGAAGTGACTGAGAATAAAAGCTAAAAAGAAAAAAAGCTAAAAAAAGTTAAGGGTGACTCGGATACATCAAACTAGAAAGCTTTGGATTCTCAGTCACTGAGGCCTTGAGTGATTTCTCCAACCTAATCACTTAGCTGCAACTATTTTCATCAGGAATATGTTTCTAGGAATTCCTTAAACAGAAATGCAAGGAATCTACCATAAGATTGTGCCAATCAACAATTTATAATCCATAATTTAAGACTTTGACAGCCTATTCTCGAATCATCCGTTATTGGACCCAAGTACTTTCCCGCTACATGATCATTAAGTGATTCTAAGGAACTCTGAAATATCTAATACTCACTTTGTTTGACTGTTCTACGTTTTCCAAAAGAAAATCTTGTTCAAAACTGCCAACTCAATACAATCCCTGAAGGAGCTTTTCACGTTTTAAGCACTGCCATCTTTCAACGGCACATTCTAGGTTCTACCTCAGGACCTCCATAACCAAAATAAAGGCAGTTGCAAGAGCCTGTAATCACACTTTCATTTAACACTTCATTTTCAAGTGCAAAATCTAGTTCAAAATTGCCAACTTAATATAATCTCCTTATCCCATCATGATACTGCATTCCAATCATTAGCAATACAAACTTTGGCAAATAAAATACAATAGACTGCTCAATCATTAGGAGTTTTCAAGTGATACTGACGTCAGAGTAGAAAGATAACATCTCTTAGCTTCGATCCATTACATGGACACTGAAAGCTAGAAAATTGCAATAGCCAAATAGTACACGCAGATTAGAAAAGCTTGCTGATGGTGATTTGGTGACAGTAAAATACATGAACAAGAAGGAATCCACAAGTAAAAAAACCTATGTTCTTTAATACATGTACAAAGTTTTATATAAAGCGATGACTGTTCAGCTCAGAAGCCTGTGTTTAAAGCATTACACTAAGAAAATCCGAAAAGCATATGATCCAGATACAGCAAATAGATAAACCCTCTCCTTTTCTAATCCTTTTGAGAACAAGTGCTTACCTGTTAAAAGAGTCGTGAATCCTATGAATTCTTTCTTCTTAGGTGGTGAAGAACAAGAGGGGTCCCTTCAAACAAATCAACTAAATAATTCTCTAAATCATCTGGTGTGTACTTTATGTATTTCCCAGAATGTCTTCCACTCTCTAGCTGACTCCCAAACCTCCCCATAAATGAGCGATAAGCTGGTAATACCTTTTCAGATATGGATATTCGAAGCTCTTCACGAAGTTGAGGATCCGGAACCTTCCAACCAGTCTGAATCCTATATATTTCCTCAAAGCACGCATTAAAACTCTTGAACCTTTCCTTCAAAGCCACTTTAGAGGCATTGTTAGAACTCCCACCAATCCCTTCATCCTTCAAGCATGACAAGGCCTTACTCCAAGCAGCCCTAAGATATGCTGTAGCATACTGGCGTATTTGGCCACGGTGTTTGCGGACCCATTGATCTCCCAAAATCTTTATAAGTTCTGAATCCCTAACTTTTTGCACCATGTACAGAATATTATTCATAAGAAATATATACTGCATAGCACCATCCTCATACAGTCTCGATTTCTCCTCAAGATTAGACTCCAAAGTCGATAACAAAGCCAACAATCTCCTTGTTATAGGAGCCATGCTTTCTAACTGCAACCTCTCACCATCATCATTTTGCAATCCATTTAATTCATCATCATCATCGTTCTCCAAGAGAAAATTCAGGGTATCACCATAGTCTACAAGCAATTTCACATAGTTCATCACATACCGGGTAAGCGGATGAATCTCTCCACCTAACATAGGCTTCCTAGAGGTCTCACTTTTCACAGCATTCTCAAACTCCACAAAAGTCCCTCTCGCCGCCCCTCCCAATCCATCCAACACTCCTTTTGCCTCACCATACACAAACCTATCTATAGCCATAGCCTCCAAATCGGGGAAAACATTTGACAAGGCATCATACATATCCAAAATCCTAAACAACTTCTCCGATGACCTCCTCACAATAGACACTGCCTCTGCAAAATTCAACAACTGCATTAAACACCCTTTAGCAATCTCATTAAAACAAACCTCCCTAGCCGAATCCGACCCATTAAAAATCACATCACAGAGCCTTCTCTCCCCACTCAAAAGAAGCCTAACACCAATCTTAACCGCCTGAACCCACTTCTTCATCTTCTCATCCAAGGACTTCCACTCTATCTTCTGCACTTCCTCAATACTCAACTTCTCAACACCCAAACTAGCCAAGCACTCATCCAAAGCTTCCCTCCTCACACTACTGTACACCTGCACACATTCTTTCTCATAGCCGGATCGTATCATTCTGTCAGCAATCTCTTTCAATTCCATAACCGCATCGCTATTAATCAAATCAACACACAAATCATCTCCGAAGCTCGCTCCTCTCTCATGAAAACAGACACTCTCGGTTTCCACTTCTCCAAAACTCGCAAAATCCTCATCAATTTCCCCTTCATTTGCCGCAAATGAAAGCGAAACCCTCCTAATAGATCCATACAAACTCTGCGCGTCAAGCGGAACTGTATTCCTTATCAAAATATGCCTAAACTCATCTTCCAATCTCGACATAGCCACTTGAACCGCAGTCTCCGCCCGGTCCAAAACCTCCGAGTCAGGCTCAACTGATAAGTTATCTAACAAATCAAGAATCTCATCAACAGCAGATAAATAATCCCTAGTCTCCTTCGGTGACTCATCACAAGACACGGTGGAGGAGATGCCAGAATCTGACCGGAGAATGATCTTCTCAGCTGCGTCTAAAACGGAGGATTGAGAACTGGAAACGGTTTTGATTAAATCCGATATGTTCGACAAACGGTTATCGAAACTAGAAAGGATCAATAACATGTCTTCGCGCACGTTTTTTGTCGTGTTTAAACTGTTCACGATCTGCTGTGCAGTTGCCATGACGCGATCGTCTGCTCCGCCGCCTTCTCCTCCGCCTCCACTGGTTAGACTGCCTGTGGCGGTGGTGGTTGTCATTTGAATTTTTTTTTTTTCTGGGATTTGGTGGAAAGGGAATGGTATAGAGACTGAAGTTATCTTATTTTGGTGACATTTTTTTTTTTTTAAGTGAGGGAAGTAATCGGGTGCTGGTAGTGTTCGGTTGGCCGGCTGGTCTGCTTTGGTTTTTTCCTTTTCCTTTTCCTATATTTTTTTTTTTCTTGAGAGGGTTTGTTTTATGGTTTTTAGTTGTAGACAGAAAGAGAAAAACCGAAGAGAAGAGTGACGAGAAGTGCCTGTGCTGTGTTTGAGTGCGGTTAGAGAAAGGAAGACTTATCGTGCTTCAGCTTGTTGAATGAATGTTGATTGGGCTATGTATGTATTTACCTAATCATCCCTGTAAATTTCATAATATTTCACTTTAAGAATTCTAACCAGCTTCGATGCATCAAAGTTTCTCGGACAAGGATACAATATTACAATCTCCCGCACGATTTTTTTTTTTTTTTTATTTAGTATTAAGATATATTTTTTTATGTATTATTTATTTATTTATTTTTAATACCAACACATTAAAATTATAAAAAATACTAATTTAATATTTTTTAAAATAAATATAATTTTAAAAAATAAAACTTTTCACACACTCAATATAAATTCATAATTAATTTAATATTTTTATTATAATATTTAGATTGGATTCAATATGGTTGCCTAAAATGGGATCACAACATTTAAATTGAATTTAAGTTTAAAATGTTTAAAAACATGGATTTTAGTTAGTTGTATATAGTTATTTTTCATTAAAAAATATAAATGTTGTGCAACTATACAATATTACAATTATTCTTTTTATCTTCCTTTTATGATATTAATTAAAATTTTGATACTCATTCCTGTTATTTTATTTTTATTTCAATACAGGTGATTTCATAATATTTCACTTTAAAAATTATAACCAGTCCAGTCCAGTTTCGATTAATCGATGTTTCTCGAACACAAATACGATCTCCTGCATGAATTTTTTATGTGGTATTGAGATATTTTTTTAAAATATATTTCAATTATTTTTTTATTTATTTTTAATACAAACACATTAAAATTATAAAAAATATTAATTTAATATTTTTTAAAATAAATATACTTTTAAAAAATAAAACTTTTCACACACTCCATACAAATTCATAATTAATCTAATATTTTTATTATAATATTTAAGTTGGATTCAATATGGTTGCACCACTAACATGGTTTCACAATATTTAAATTAGATTTAAGCTTAAAATGTTTTAAAAAACATGGATTTTAGTTAGTTGTATATAGTTATTTTTCATAAAAAAATATAAATGTGTGCAACTATACAATATTACAATTTTTTTTTTCTTCCTCTTATGATGTTAATTAAAATTTTAATACTCATATTCATGTCATTTTACTTCAATAAAAGTGACATTCTGAGCATTACAGGTTTGAATACAATCATTCATTACTAAATAATTAACAACAACTGATGATATTGAGAGATTTTAAAAATGTGTTTAAAATTGCGGTACAAAGTATTTTTTATTTAAAATAATATATATTTTTTTATTTTCAATACCAACATCCTAAATTCATAAGAAAAAAAAGTAATTCAACACTTTTTTATGACAAACTTATTTTTAAAACACATTAAACCACAAAAAATAACCCGCCTCCGAGTCTATAAAGGCCAAAGCGGAAATTATTGAAACTCAAGGAAGTAAAATATAGTTCTACGCTTGTTGTTTTTGTTTGTTTGGACGGTGGACAGCTAGGTGAGTGCTGCAACATATTGCAATGGGCTGGGCTTGTTTTGAAATTTACAAGTCGTCTTCTCCTCTTTATAGTGGCCTTACGGGCCCATGTTGACTGCGGAAGAAGTTTATATATTTGTTTTAATGTATTAATATTTAAAATAAATTTTAAAAAATAAAAAAATATATTATTTTAAAAAAAAACAACCAGCATGAGGTGGATGTGATAGTGTCTGCTGTTTGGAGACGTGGAGAAAGCTGGGTGTACTTTGGTTTTGAAATTGCTGTGCTTTTTTTGGTGGGCTTGATTTTTGCTGTTTATTCCTTTGATCTGGAATGAGAAAATGTCTGTGATTAGAAGGTTCTTGGAGCTAAAAGGTTGAAATCTGGGAGATCAATGAAGGGTTGCTTTTCCGATTCCAAGTCTAGAAGACTTTGCCCTTTTCGTTTGTGTGTTCCATTTTGATGCAAAATATCATATGGGCGGGCATGAAGAAAATCTTTGGAAGATTCTGTTTTCTAATCATCCATTGTTTAATTCAACAGAGGCTTTCTTGTAATTTTGACAAAATGTAGTGCGAGGGCTGTCCTAAATGTTAAAGGATGTTCTCTCTTTTTTTCCTTTGACTACAAAAATTCTAAAATAAATAAATAAAATTAATCTCAATATGGACACAATTAATTCAATGTGAAAACTGGAAAGAGTCTACAACATTAAAAAATATTTTTTTTTTGTTATCATTGCTATTCCTTGTGTAAACAAGTTAGAAAATTTATGTTTTTAGTGTAAAATTAATCCAGTTTGATGTAAGATACGATTGAAAGTTTTGGTGATTATTTTTAGTCTGATTTTATTTTTATTAAAAAAAATAATCAAACATATATTTTTTTAAAAAATTTAAAACTAGTTCAAATCGACCAATTTTGGTTCGGTTTTTTAAGATAAAAACTGGTTTGACTTGGTTTTTTTGGGTTTGGCTAGGTTTTTTTTTTGGTTTGGATTTGGTTTTTTTAGTTTCAACCTTATAAAACCGAACTAAACAGGTCAGTTTCTTTAAAATTTTAATCGGTTTAATTAAATTTTTTTTATGATTCGGTTTTTTCAGTTATTTATTTTTTTAGTTTTCTCGGTTTAATTGATTTTTTTTCTCACCCCTAATTAAAAATGTTTTTGAAAGAAAAATTTTTTGATGTAAAATTAAATGAGTTTTTCTCTTTCAAAAACAGTTTTAATCATATCCTATTTCAAACCTTTTTAATTTTACACAAAAACACAGCTTTTTTAACTTATAAGATTTATATAAAAATGAAAATCTTACTTCTGTATTAGAATAAAGTTTGATTTATTTTTTAATTTAAATTTTAAAATAACTTTAAAAACTACCTTTGTCATTTTTGTAAGAGAGTTGCAAATGATTTTTATGACTTGTTAAATTGTTGTATTTTTTAAAATAAATTTTAAACTGTATTTTTTTTTACAATGCTAGTTTGAAAACAAAACTGAAAAAAAGTGTCCTAAATGTTTTCTTTGTTTTTTTGTTGATTGTTTTTTAAGAATTTCCTAAATTTGACATGGAAGGCAAGAGGAATATAAAATAAATCTTAATGTCAAACCTAGCATAAAAATATCACATCATTATAAAAAGAAAAAAAAGTCTCGGTACAGACATTGTTTAATATGAACAAAGTCTAGAGAGACAAAGACAATTAAAGCAAAAGTGTCATGTCATTTTTATTTTTTTAAGAAAATTTAATTTAAAAATTCATATAAATAATTTTTTAATATTATTTCAATTATATTCAATTGATAAATAAGTTGAATTTACATATTTATAAAATTAGAATATAATTCATTTTGCTTTTTATATTATTCTTGTTATCTTTATCTTATTATTTTAAAAATCTTAAAAAAAAAGATGATTAGATGAATATTTTAAAGAAATTAGTCTTTAATATGATTTTTTTTTAATATAGTAAATCAGATGAATTCGCATCGGATTTGCTCTTTTCTTAATTGTTTTGAGATTGAATTTCATTTTAAATATTTTAAATGATTTTAAATATGAAATTTGAGAAGATTAAGCAGGGACTGTCATGATCAAAGGCATGGAGAAGTTGAAGTTACCTAATCACTCAAAGATGTTTAGCCTAATCACACCGTATCAAAAACATATTTAAACACATTAAGTGCTTGTTAGGCACTGCAGTGCAACCTGTTTTTTTTAAAAATTTAAATGTTTTTTTTTATTATTAAAATTGAGTGTGATTTGTACTTTTTGAATCATTTTGATGTGCTGATATCAAAAATAATTTTTAAAAAATAAAAAAATATTATTGGCATGCTTTTCGGTACGAAAAACTATTTGAAAAGTAACCGTTATCATACCCCAAGCACCCTTTAAATGCTGTTCGGTTGTTGTGTTCCTAATCAAACTCTAGTTATGAACACTGACATCAACTTGTTCCCAGATCATGCCGTGCAACATTTGCCATCGTCAACTCTCGATCCCCACAAATGCTGACCATTTCCTAGGCAGAAACAAAAAGAAATTTATCTCCATCATTGCCCACCCAGCAGCCTTTCAACCATAGTTTTCACATCCAGTCTGGTGGCTGGGCCGAGACATATATTTCAAGTTTTGATGAAATTATTAGGTTGATATATTTATTTTTATGTTATTTTAATAAAAAGATTAATGGATTTGCAGTTGGAACTTATCGAATTAATTGGATCAGCTAAGTTATATCAAGTTTTTTTTTTTTTTTTCAACTTGATTTAATTTCAGTCCTGAATCGGCTTGTTAAACCAAACTAGTTTTCAAAACTATACTTTCACAAATAGATATCGGCTATAAACCGGAAGGCTGAGCCTCCTACTTTGTCAAATAACTTTCGTCACCTAACTTGGTTGATGGAATTTGGGTTCCCACTAACCACTCGACAAGACTCGTGTCTGGACGAATTTGGTTTCTTTCTTTCTTTTCTTTTCTTCTCTTTTAATTTACTTGCAAATTAATGAATCGTTTGAAACAATGAACTCAAGCAAGGATTCGGGTCAAGACATGAGAGATTACCTTACAAATTATTTTTTAAAATTATGGTAACTTACCAAAACAGCATGTGGATGAGCCAGCACTTTCTCCTCCTGTCTCCATGCAGCAAGTGCAGATTCAATTCCAAGTCATCGATCATGACCATTGATGAGTACTCTTATGAACTTTCGTTAATGAAGTCATTTACTTGCCAACTAGATCATATTTGGATCGATGGATTGGTACGCCATAGTCGAGCAAGAACACGTCAGGTTTCCCAGACGGTCAAAACAGGCTACAGTAAAGACTCGACCTGCACGCACAAGTCTTGGAGATTTCCAATGATATCATGGCACGTTAAGTTCGTCTCTTTGTGTATCAGTCAACAACTCTGAGGATTGAATTTGGAACTCCACTCTTCCTTGGCAAACAGAACTTGATAGTGTAAAATAATTATTTTAAATTAATAATTTAAATTGTTAGGTAAAATTTTATGATATAATTTATATTATTATCTAATATATTTTCTCAAGTAAAAGTTTTTTGGACTTGAAACTTGCACAGGTCTACATTACCTTGTACTTAATTTTTATTAAATAAATAGGAATGGTGAGATTCGAACTTGTGACCGTTTTGTCATTAAAACTCTGATACCGTATCAAAGAATTATTTTAATTCAATAATTTAAATTGCTAGGTGAAATTTTAAAATATAATTTATATTATTTTTAGCTATTTTCATGGAGTCCTCATGAAACCCAGGCCAGCACTGGCCTACGGATGAACATGTTAAATCTGCATATCCATCGACTGAAATCAGATTGAATTCTGATATGCTTGATCGTCCTCTACTTTGATAATCGCCACAGCAGTATAATCACCTCTTCGGTGTAGAAAGAAGCTACTGTGCAGTGCTGTCTGTGTATAGGACCACAAACTTCCTCAACATAAGATGTTGATGAAATATGAGTTTGGTTTTTTTTATTTTTTTAGAGAAATGAAGAAACAGAGAGAAACAGCTACCAAACTGTTGCACACTAAGTTGTCCCCCTTGTCGTTCTGTTATAACATGTTGTTTTCAATCGTACTCTAAGATGAGAATGAAACGATAGCAGGTAGTTGACTTGCGTTTCATCGTGCGCCTCATTGGTTTTTTTACAGTGTAAAAAAATAATAATTAAGTGTTATTAGTGTATTTTAAAAAACAAAAAAATCTAGGACTCATCATAAGAATAAAATTAATTAAAATAATAATTGTCAATCCAAAAAAAAAAATTAATTAAAAAAAGTCTTAAAAACAAAGTACCATAAAAACTAGGTGAAGTTGTCAAAACTCATGAATAAATTAATGTGGATAGGATAATCTAAATTAAGAAAAAAAAAATTAATTTTTTAAAAAAATTGAATTTCAAAAGATAAAATAAAAAATGATAAAATAAGCAACAAAAAAAACACCTTGGGCTACCTGAACAAACCTCTCATCTAGATCATGAGATAGAGATAACCTGATTGAAAAGAAAACTGGGAAAAATAACGAAATTTATTTTTTAAAATAAATAACTTCAAATGATGTAATCTGGAAAGAAAATAACATCAATCTGTGTTAACTTTCTAAACACGTAACTCTAGCTAGTGACTAAATTAGAAGCACCACATCTGGAAAGTTATTATTTTAAAACTCGGCTCGACCTGACAAGTTGATACGTGACTTAAACTATGCTGAGCCTTAAAAGAATTTAGGGGAAAATTGATTTAGTATAAGACGATAAAAAACCCGGGTTGACCCATGTTTCGGTTTACCCAGGGTAAATTTAGTCAAAACTCGTAGACCATTTCCTCTTTTTTTTTTTTCTTTTCAAAATGGTATCCTTTTGACTTTTTAATAAAACAAAAAAAAAATTGGTTGACTTGGATAAACTCAGGTTAACTCACTTGACCCATGACCTGATACTGGTCTCGGATTGACTCTCAGTTTGAAACAATAGGAAAAACTAAGAAGATCAAATCTCAAAAAATTAAATATCAAATGATGAAATAAAAAAAAAGTAATTATAAGAATCCATACCTCTTTTTTTTTTTTTTAAAAAAAGAAGAAGACAAACTAGATTTTTGAATTTAAGGAAAAAATAAAAAAAGATAAATTAATAAATAAACCCAAAAACAAAAATCATGCAAATTTATTTTTTAAAATTAATAAATAAGAGGGCCTCAACTTTTTTCAAAGTGTTTTTCACTCGAAAATATATTGAAATGATATTTTTTTTATTTTTTAAAATTTATTTTTAATATCAACTCATTAAAATAATCTAAAAACATAAAAAATTAAATAAAAATAATTAAATTCCTGCAAGAACACTTTCCAACTGTAAATGGAAAAACAAATGGTGCTTTAGTAAAGGCATTCAATTATTTTTTTTTCCAAAATCCAACAATTCTTTCCTTTCCTTTTGTTTTTATTTCCTTTTTCTCACACAATAATGGTCAATAATACAACAGTCACTACTCATCACACCATTATCGACTCAGACACCAAGGACTGCATTTTCATAACAAAAAAAAGCACAGCCACATGCCTCAATATTCTCCATTGCCAAAAGAGTCCCGACGACGGAAAACCTTGACCGTCGCAGTTCAGATACATAGTACTGTGCTTCCAACAGCTAAAACAAAAGAAAATTTGTATATCTTCTGATCTGTGATAGTTTAAAAATATTTTTTATTTAAAAATAAATTAAAATATATTTTTTTTTAATATTAAAAACACTAAAAAAAATAAGAATTTAAAATCTATCATACCAGATATATTTTTAAAACATATTTACACACAAAACAAACATAATCTTACAACCACAAAAAAAAAAACTCCATGAGCAATGCATAGGCGGAGGGGATATTAACAAAAGTCATGGAATTCGAAACCACCGCCAGTTTTGTTTGAAAGAAAAATCAAATTCATAACTTTTTAAATAATATAAATATGTAATAATCAAATTCCTAAGATATATAAAAATAATATATTTTTTTAAAAAATTATATTTTAATATTTCGTTTAGCATTTATATTGTGTGTGTATTACTTTTCATTTATCACTTCCATGCCCCCACAGACATTCCTCAAAAGTCAATTACAAGGACAGTACGAGGGCCAATACGACGTCTTGTGAAAATTATATGTTATATTTAAATTTATTTGTTGGAAAATAATTTTTTTAAAAAATAAATTTTAAAAAAATAAATTATTTTTTAATGTTTAATAGTGTAATGAAAAATAAATTAAAAAATATTTTTTAATATTTAACTATATCATAGAAAATAAACTAAAAAATAACTTATTGATGTCTTATTTTTTTAAGTTTATTAATATAATAAGAAACAAATCTTACAAATTAAAAAGTTGAATAAGAATGAAATTGAAAACAAATATAATTTCATAAATTATTTCAAATAAAATAAATAATAATCAAAATAATAGAGATCAATCTAAAAAATAAAAAAAATTAAAAGATGAAGAAATTAAAATAATAATAATTATCATTTCATAAATTATTTCAAATAAAATAAATAACAACCAAAAGAATAAGGACTAAACTTGATAGATAAAAATTTTCAATTAAAAAATAACAAGAAAAAAGCAAAAAATAATTATAAAAATAAGGATCAAAGTTAGTATAAAAATTAAATTTTAAAGAAAAAAATTAAAAAAAATATATTCAAAACAAAATATATATAGCAATTAAAAGTTTGAAGGACTAAATTTAATATGATTAGTAAATAATATAATATTTCTAAATTTTTTATAATTTTCAGAAAGTGTTTTCCGTCCGAAATAAAAGAAAAATATTTTTCTAAAAACTAAGCCAAATTTTTCTTTGACTGAAAAGTATTTTTTGTTGATAAACTTTCTTAATAACAAACAAATAAAAAAATTTTGAAAAATGATTTTTTAAAACTAATTTTTATAATATTTGGCGTAAAACGAATACCATATGGCAGACACACAAACATAATAATTTTTATAATATTTACTAAAAAGGTTAAACGAGTTCATGCAGGATCAAGATAGCAAAGAGAGCCACAAAATCTCATTTGACAGCCAGCTTGAAGATGAGGCTAACAAGAAACCTGCATTTATAATGCCCAGATATAGTCTGGTAAAAAAAGTAGTCTGCAAAAATCACAAAATACAAATATGACCATCACGTTTAAACAAGGGAAAGGAATCCATTCCCTTTCACACTCTCTTGATCTTCAAATCAAAATTACAAAACAGCAGCAGAAAAAGTAATGGGGATTTAAGCAATTTCAGTTGCTTGGGAAAAAGACTTCATTTCATTACATTAAACTCCTATAGCAACCTAATCCAGGGACACCAACACTTAGACTGGGATCACAAATGGAGTGATGAACCACCCAAGAGGATTGTGACCTCAAGGAACTGCAGGTTTGCTGTTGTAGGCTTCTCTTGCTTCAAGCACATCAGGGCAGTACCGCTTAATTAGAACGTCAACCTGGTCAGCAAATGACTTGTTACGATGGTCACCAAGGTGTTTCACCATTTGGTTCCATCGCTTCCGGCATAGATCTCCAGACCTGTGCTCTAGAAGGTTGTCCCAGTCAACATCTTCCATACAGCAAGCATCCAAGTCGTAGAGCTCCATCAGCAGCCGATAGTCATCTGTATCAAGCCATTTACCTTCAGCTACCAGAGGCGATGTTAACTGGTCATACCATTTTTGGCAGCAGAGAGCATCAGTCCTAGTTTCTAACTTCTCGCTAATTGCTGTCCAGCTAATATTATCTCGTAACATCCCATGCTTTGTTTTCCTTTCTTCAAAAGCTTTCAAGCGCAGATCCAAATTCACAAAATCAAATAAAGACTGGTACTCGTCCTGGGACCATTTTCCTTTCTTCATATTGATCAGTTTTATTCTCCGCCACGTATCCTTTACATGGAACCTATGTTTTCCCAGGGCTTCTGCCAGTGTCTTCCAATCTGATCCGTGTTTTTCATGGAACTTCCGGATAAGTTCATACTCTTCTTGGGTCCAAGAAGAATTCTGGCCCCTTTCAAACAGTATATGGGCTCGATAATATACACTCTGACGAGGCCTCCAAGGCAAGGCCGCCCCTATTTCCTTCCAACATTGAACAATTGCAGGGTGCTTTTTGCAATTCAGCACCATGTTCAGACCTTCTGCACCTAAACCATGAACATCGATATAGTTTAAAACAGCTTCTTTAACCATCTCATCTTCCTCGTGTGAGAACCGCTTCCCTCGCACTAAGCCGTCTTCCCCAACAGCCTTCTCATCACTAGGACCATCAGATGAAGGGAAAACCTCTACATCTTCACAAAAACTTACTCTCTTAGATCTCGCTTTCGATGAAGATTTTTCTGATGGACCAGTAGTCTCGACATCTTTCTCCATTTGTGTTACTCTTTTGCTACTTTTTTCTTTTGAACCATTCCCCAAAGACTTGGCCTTCTTCTTCCTTTTGCTTCCACCCTCATCATTGACCTTTAGTTTTCCATCTCTTGCCTTATTTTTAATCGAACTTGAATTACCTCCATCACTTTCTATTACACTGCTTTGGTTACCCATGGTCTCATCCATAATTTGAATTGAAGCAGCCTCTTGAACAACATTGTGCTTTTTCTTCCTTTTCTTCTTCTCCTTCTTTGAAGACTCTACCTTGTCCTGAACAATTTCAGTCGACTCCTCTCTTCCAGCATCTTTTCCATCAGCTGCACTTTCAATTACCTCAGTATCACCACCACCACCACCACCACCACCACCATACTTCTTCTGTTTCTTCTTCTTTTCCTTATTGTGATCCCGTCCTTCCCCCTTATTCATGTTAGCAATACCTTCACTCTCAGGGCCTTTCTGTACACCAACCACCTCTTCCCTTCTGTTATCGTCAAGGATGTTAACCACAGAGGCAACGGTGCTTGATCTATCTTCTCTGTTCTTCTCCTTTCGATTCTTTATCCTATCTCTTCTCACTTCTGACTCAGAATTTCTGACCAAATCCACATGGACATTCTTTTGCAAGCCCGTATTATCGTCTATTCGCATATGGGTCTCCTCCAAAACCTCTCCTGCTTCACTCACCTTATTTTTCTTCCTAGCTACTTGAGATTCTTTCTCATTGTTACCATGCTCCAATTTTCTCTTCCTCTCCTTCTTCTCATTCCTGCCTCGTGCATAATTGACATCTGTATTACCCTCACTTAAACTAACTGCAACATCCTCATGCCTCTTGCTCTTCTTTTTCTTCTTCTCATTTTTGTCTTCTGCGTTATTGACATCTACATTACCCTCACTTAGACTAGAACTTACTGCAACAACCTCACTGCAATCCCCATTCCTCTCGCTCTTCTTCTTTTTTTCCTTCTTCTTCTTCTTCCTCTCATTCTTGTCTGCTGCATTATTGACATCTACATTACCCTCACTTAGACTAGAACTTACGCCAACATCCTCAGCACTATCCTCATGCTTCTCACTCCTCTTCTTCTTCTTCATAATTTCAATACTTGGAGTTAAACTCTCCCCTCCACTCGCAAGCAATCTATCTTTCAAAGAGCTTTCCTCTTTCAAGGAACCATCCTCATCCTTTGTTTTCTTTTCCCCACGCTGTTCCCCCCCACCATTTGGGCAACGACTACTGATCCCACTCGAATCTTTCGAAATAGCTATAGCTGAGCCAGCCCCTCACGCAAAGCTAAAAACAACACCAAAAACATAAAAGAAAAGTCAGGCAGGCAGTGATTTGATAGAAGCCCCTTTCACCTAAAATATTCTAAAAGCCAATTCAAGAAAAGGGTTTGCTCCAATTCCCTCCACCATTGACAAATAACACCATGAACTGAAAAACAAATTCTAATTAGCCGGCTTCACTTTCCTTGAAATTTGAAAACCCATCTAGCTAATTCGCATAGAAACAACACCACACCTCTAATTCAACTTCAATTCCAGATACTTAAAAGATATTGCCAATATATATAAAAAGAATTTGCTATAGTAGAAAGAAGCGGGTACCTGAAAGTTTTAGAGTCCGACCTCTTCCTCTCCCTCTTTCTATCTCTGTTAAACCCTAAACCGATTTGACGATGGAGGAGGCTTGATCCTCGCTTAATTTTTCTTTAATTTCCGAATCTCTGAAACCTCAATATTATCCCTTGACTATTATCTAATTCTCAATTTCGTCCCCGTAGAAATTTTATGTTTCAAATATATCTTTCAGTTTCATCCTTTCATCCATATTTATTGATATTTTTTGTTTGATGTACATCTTTAACAGTGTAAAACAGGTCAACTAAGTAAAAACTTTGACGGAAAATTCCAAGGGATACTACTTCTAATCCATTAACTTATGCGTTTTTTGATAGATTTTAACAAACGTTAAAAAAAATTTATTAACAGGAATAATAAAAATTCGTTTATTTTATAATTTAAAAATGTTTTTAATAAAAATTAAAATTCTTTTTTACTTTAAATTAGATTTTTTTAGTGTTTTTATATTATTTTGATGGGTTAATATTACAAATAAATTTTAAAAAATAACAAATTATTTATTTTAATATATTTTAAAATAAAAAATATTTTAAAAAATAAATTTTATAGTAAAGGTAAAGGGTGCACGTTGTGATAAAATCCCAAATCTTGTTTGTCTATCTTTTGTTAATTGACATTTGGGAAAATCTCAAATAAATCTCTCAATTATCAACCAATTTCCACATTATCCCCAAACTAATTATTATTTCAATTTCAACCCTAAGATATCATAAATTCTTTAATTGGATCCCTGTCTAAAATCTTCCATGATGTTTTTAATAATAACATCAAATTCTCTCCAAAATAATGTCACTTTATTGCATTTTCTATGATACAAGCATGGTCAAGCAATTAAAAGAAGAGCGTTTAGTACTTTTGGGACTTAATTGATAAAATGATATGTTTTCAAATAATAGGATGAAAAATATAACAATTACAACTCGTGCTCAGATTATTGTATATTTAAGGAGGAAAAAGAATAGGTATGATCGGAGAAAAAAACAGCAGAATTTTCGGTGGTTGCAAAAGAATGCTTTTACTGTTCACCAGTAGTCCTCACAAGAACAATGCCCGTGTTTGAAATGATGGAACCTGCCGGCATCCCTTATGACAATCTCCCTTCCGGTTACCCTAGCTATCAGCTTAATTGCTTCGTGACAGTCACCACAAATCCGGTGGCCCTGCACAATTTGCAGAGGTGACCAATACGGAGTGCTGATGAGACCAAAAGCAATGGCCAATTTCTCACTATGGTACAAACGTACGCGCTCTTCTTGTTCATCCACATCAGGAAGCAAAGTTTTCTGATTAGGAACATAACCATACTTGGAAATTTCAAGCATCAGCTTGTCCACTTTTTGATAAATCTCCTTTCTCTGGGGATGGCGATTGTCTCCGGAAAGGAAGACGTGTGGCCGTCTCTTAACTTCAATCCAGCTGCACACAGGACGCATTCTCAGACCCTTCCTCTTCAAGGTATGGACAACATCAGCAGCTTCCTTCAAGTTGCCAGCACTGTTGTATATATTCAAAAGCACAATGTAGTTATTAAGCTTATCTGGTTCCATGCCATAAAGTTTCTCAGCTGCAAATTTTCCGAGCTCGAAATTCTCGTTGACTCGACAAGCTGTTAGCAGGGCAGCCCACATATTAGCCGTAGGCTTAAAGGGAGCACCTCTTATCAAAGCCAAAGCTTCGTCTAAAAGCCCTTCTCTACCCAATAATTCAATCATACATGCATAATGCATAGCTCGGGGCTTGATCCTGTTATCTCTTCCCATAGACTGAAAAATCTCCCACCCACGTTCTGATAGACCTGAATGGCTACAAGCAGATAAAACAGCAAGAAAAGTGACATGGTTGGGATTCATTCTTTCTTGAAGCATCTGCTCGAACAACTCCACAGCCTCGGAACCCCGACCGTGATTACCATATCCACCAATCAAAGCATTCCAAGAAATTACATTTTTGGAAGTCATCTTGTCAAAAACATGCCTAGCATCTTCTATTCTTCCCCATTTGCTATAGAAGTCAACAAGTGCTGTATTTGCTACAATGTCTGATCCAAAACCATGGCGAATTAAAGCAGCATGAGCTTGCTTTGCATGTTCCACTGAAGCTAACCTAGCACATATTCTCACAATCATGGAAAATGTGAAGTGGTCCATTTTAACACCAGAATCACGCATCTCATAATACATATCCAATGCTTCCTCACTGTAGCCATGGAGCGCATAACCAGCAATGATAGTATTCCATCCTACTGTAGTTTTCTCTGGCATCTCCTCAAAGACAAAACGAGCATCTTCAATGCTTCCACACTTGCTATACATATCAATCAGAGCACACGACACAAATATATCATCCCCTATGCCCATCTTCAAAGTGCATGCATGTAATTGCCTCCCTATGGAAATCAATTCCAACCCAGCAGATGCCCGAATCATCACTGCAAATGTGAACGAACCAGCATCCGAAAACTCCTCCCACATATTTAAAAACAACCTAAACGCCTCCATAAAATCCCCTACATCCACAAGCCCTGAAATAATTGTATTCCAAGAAACCAAATTCCTCTCTGGCATCTCATCAAACAATCTCCGCGCATCAATCATCATCCCGCACTTAACATGCATAATCAGCACTCTATTCCTCATATACTGATCAAACTCAAAACCATTATCAATCATATAATTAAACACCCTTTTAACTCCTCGAACTGATCTTAACCCTATACAAGCATTCACTAATGCATCATAAGTACTAATCCCCACATCAAACCCACCTTCAATCTCAAAAATCTCAAACAGATCAAGAGCTTCTCTATACCTAGCAAACAAAACTAACTTCTCTATCTGACTACAAAGTCCTACACTTGGTCTTCTGACAAAATTACTCCTTACACTAACATCAATGTCAACTTTCGCCGGTTTCGGCTTTGGACGGGGTTGTAACCCTCGATCTAACGAACAACACTTGATTTCCCAAAATGGGTTCTTCTTCCATTTTGTTTTATTGAAAGAAAAACCATAACCAGAAAACAAAATTCTTTGCTTTAAACACTTGGACATCGAAAACAAAAAAGGGAAGCTACAATTACTATGATTTTGGATTTGATCGGGTGTCAAACTTTGGAAACGCAATAATGGTACCTCCATTTGGCAAAATGAAAACCAAATCAGCGAATGCCAACAATAATAACAAGAGCCAAGAAAAAGGCCGTACCTTTGAAAGGTAACGAGAATATTGAAAGGCAAGGACGGAAGAAAAGGTTTCGAGTTCGGAGATTACGAGGAGAAACTTGTGGAGTGGCAGTGTTGTTAACGATCTGTTGTTTTGTCTCTTCTTGTTCATTTTATGCAAGAAAGAGAGCTTGTCGTGTGTTTCTATACCTCTACTGCTTGATGGTTTAGCATCGAAATATCCGCCTCTCGAGTAGTTGTGGTAGTTGCATCTTGCAACTCTCACTGCCTCGTTTTAACGAAAACAGTAAATAAAGTATATTTTAGCTTCTATAGACTAAGAATTATTCTATTTCGGTCCTCGTTGTTTTAAAATTTCTAGTATTGATTGTAATCCCTGTAAAGGTTCAACATGCATCCTCCTAACTTTGCATAAAACATATTCTGAGATTTTTCAATTTACTTTAAATATCTTTAGAAACGTCAATGTATTTGCATCATGCATGAAATTCTTGATTAACATAATAAATAATAAAGCGAGAATGTGAAAAAATAATAGAGAAGAAAGACATAAGATTATGTGGTTCGAATTAATGTCTATTTTCATTAGTGAAAATGGATAGAAAATATTCCTAAAGAGAATATCACTCAAAATTCAAAGAACAAAAATACTTCCAAATGACCCCACAAAAATCCCATTACAAATACATAAGAGAACGGTTTTTTATTTTTATTTTTAGTTTTTTGATTGAATATCTTGAAATTGTACACCCATATCGATACCCAAATGGATGCGTGCATAAGCAGCCATTAAAATGGACTTGCTATCCATTCACACTATCATACAAACCAAAATTCAAAACTTCCTGACAAGCCAATATATTAGATACGAGCATCTTATGTTCAGTTTGGATTAAAATACATAATCAAACTGAAATTATTCTTTTTAAGTTTTTGAATTGAACTGAAAATAAATTTATTAGTTTGATTCGATTCGATTTGATTTTTTTTCAAACCAAAATTATTTGATTTTTTTGGCTTTTTATTGCTCTTGATCTCGATCTGTAGGTTCTTCTACTGGAGTGATGCCTGGAATGTCAGCTTATCAGCAACTGTTGTCCTCTTTGAAGAAAGGGAGGTGAAAAAATTTCGGGTTCCGTCACCACTGCCAGCCAAGCGTGCCTCAAGACCATTGGCGAAGAAATGAGCCAATCCCCGTGTCGCATCACCAAATTGTGAAGAGTGCTGCCTAATCTGTCTCGGTAGCTCATTAGCAGTCCTGCAATGAAGAAACGACTACAGTGAACATAAAAATTACCTCAATCCGATATTGAATTTATTTTTTATTGGTTATGAGTTTAAATTTTTTTAAAATATTAAAAATTTATATTATTATTAATTTCACAGTGAACATAAAAATTACCTCAATCCAATATTGAATTTATTTTTTATTGGTTATAAGTTTAAATTTTTTTAAAATATTAAAAATTTATATTATTATTAATTTCAGAATTTATAAAATTAATTGAAATATATCATCCGTATACCCATATTAATAATAATAAAAATAAAAAGAAATGACTAAAGTGCTATGCATGAAAGAATGATGAATGCGAGGAAGAAAGACAACAGACAAGCAACTGGGAAAAGTAGATGAAGGTCATAATTTCTGTAAGGTAGATTAATGACTTAATGGAAAAAATTGAAGTTAATGTGTTGCATAGATTAGGTGCTAAGACAACAGTAAGCAATTAAAAAGGAGTTGCTCCCCGTCATATGGCAATTCTGCAACAAATCCAATTTTTTTTCTCCATAGGATCATTGCAAATATATGTGGTTGGCCTTTCTAACAAAAAATAAAATAAAATAAAGCAATTTGGTACAGCAGACAAGAATTATGAATTGGACGAAACATGTGCAATGTTAAATCCTTCCATGTAAAATAATTTATAGTATGTATGGAAATGGGGTTTCAATTATATTTTTTAAAATTTTAATATTTTTTATTAAAATTTATTTATATATATATATTTTTATATTGTTTTGATATGCTGATATCAAAAATAATTTTTTTAAAATAAAAATTTTATTTTGATATATTTTTAAAAAAATACTTTAAATCGTCATTATTATCATAATCTCAAATAAAATATGTTGCAACTAACCCCTGTTTTAAGTGTTTTAAGCTAATGCAGTGATTATATATCATTTCAACTTATTTTTGGCAATGTGAAGCACCTCAGGTGGTCAAATTTCAATTGTCAAGACTATTTTAAAAACAAAGAAAAGGGAAGAATTAATAAGTGGGAGAAGTGAACGAATCATTTTTTTTATATATATATATATAAAAAAAAAACAACAAAATTGGTTCGTGAACATTCAAAGGAGCACAATCAACAGTTCCATAAAAAAAAAAAAACTGCAAGGAATATGTAAACAAATATTTGATTAAAGGCAACTAATCGAAGGCTGTCTAAAAAAGGAATCCGGTTATTAAAAACAAAGAAGTTGCAGAGCTGAAAATGAACAACTTAGCCAAGGACGGTTCTCAAGGTGAGCTGAATCGTTTGTGAGGCGAGCCCAAAAAAGAAAATGGAAAATGTTGATTCTGTCCTCAAAATAACAAACAGAAACAGGGCACACAGCCTAGGAAAAATGGAGATTAAAAGGTTCTAGCTTCATGAAGTTGTAAATGAACACATTGAGCGAGCAACGCTTGAAGATACGAACAGCAACCACCCTCTTCGAGAAAACCAGGACTTGGAAAAAGAATCCAACAGCAAGAAAGCCTCTCTCGACCATTCTTGGATGGAGAAGAAATTGAGAAAAACTAGGGGGACAAAACCTAGAGAAGAAGAAGCATGTTATGGTAGTGGATGGATCGAGGAACAAACATAAAGGAAATAGAAGAATACATGTACAAAATAAAAGATCGAAAGAGTTTCGCCACTATGTTTGTAAGAAAAACAAAAGGCTAACAACCGCAAGAAGCAGAAAATGCATCTGATAACGTTGGGGAAGCATCCCTGAATGCCAGAAAACATAAGCAAAACAAACAATGCAGACGCAAGGAGCTAACAAAGAAGCAAGACAACCGAGGCTAGTAAAGAAGTCAAAAAAAAAATCTAAAAATCTAAAAAGGAGCTGCATAAAATGAACACTAGGGAATGCACCTCAGAAACATCAACAAACCCTAGAAAAACAACTTGGCCAGAACGCAAAAATCCTGTAAGATTCAAAAGACAAAAATCTAAAAAGGAGATGCATAAACTGATCAAGGGGGAGTCACCCAAAAGAGACAACATAACTTAGACCTATGTAAGAACACAAATGAAAAAAACAAAGCATAGAACACAGTAGGAACATCCAAAAAGAAAAGAATCGATATCTCCATAGCCAACCAGGCCAACCAAAATGGAAAACATAATAGCAACAAAGAAAAAAGAGAAGGGATATAACAACATACAATACTGGAAAAGGAAATAATAAAAATCAAAGCAGAAAGAAAAATCAATCCCAATCAAAAGAAAAACTCGAAATGAATAAACTAGCATGGCATCACAACAACAAGGTTCAAGCGTAGATAGGGTAACCTGACAGGTTGAAAAACAGAGAGCAACAACAAGACATTTACGCTAACACCACATACGCCAGAGATAGAGAAGAACCAATAAATGAATTGAAAAAAAACAGCCAAAACAGACCCAGAGAATGGCACAAACAAACGAGAGTAATGGTTGAAAGCAAAGCTGGAACAGAAAGAACGTGAATCATTATAATGGTGCCTAGGAAAAAAGCCTGAACAGCGTAGAAGAAAGGGAAAAAACAGACCCTCCTCCACCAATAACCTTTTTTTACACAATAGTAACTGAGATAAAAAAAAAAAACATTACTTTAATTACGTATAAAACGCGTGGCTGTACATGTGTAAAATTTTATTTTTTCAGTTTGGTCCTTAAACTTTATTTTTAGGTGATCAAATCCTATTTAAGGAACAATTGATTTCAAATTCTTATGAAAGAATGTGATTGGAAGAGGGGAGACCAAAATAAAAACACACAGTGAAAATAAGTGACGTACTATAAATTTTGAAAACATTCACTTTAGTCCTTCAAATTAAATAATCATGCAAATTATACAATTATGATCTCTCGAAGCTGTTTCAATTTTATTTTGATACAAAGATTTATTTTTTATATCCTTGATTAAGAGAGGAGAGGGGAGATAGCTAGGTGATGACAGTAAAAAAAAAAATTTGTCGTTGATATCGATTTAAGCCACAAAAATAAGGGATTTTTGTCAAATTATTTCATTTGATATGGGTTGATTCAAATTATTAGGTGTTTTTATACTTTAAAAGTTTATAAAAAACATCTCTGAGCTCATGTTGATTTTTTATTTCAAGTTGAGTTTGGTTTTTTGAGCTTTTTTTGGGTTCGGTTAAAAAACTAAAAACTAAAACAATAAACAAAACTTACTATCTTTTATTTTGTCCAAATGATATTTTTAAAATAATATTAATTTTTTGCTATGCATTTAATTTTTGGAGAGGTTTTTTCCAGTTAATTTATAGTTTTGTTTTTTTATCTTTTATATAAATAAATTATGTTTTTGAAAATAAAAAATATTTATTTTCAAAAGATATTTTTAATATGTGTGGTCTTACATGTTATTCTTTTTTTATCCAATCAATTTAATGTTTTATTTTTAAAAATTAAATATTTTAATTTACTATGTTAAATTAAATATTTTTTATATAGATAAATTATGTTATTTTTTTTATTTTTCAAGTTTTGTTTTGAGATATTATTAATAATTATTTATTTATTTATTAGTGTATATAATTCTTAATTTATTTGATTATGTGTGAATAAATGTTTTGATTTATTATAATTTTTAAACTACAAAAAATATATTAAAAAAATCTATATATATAATTGTTTCTGAAAGGCCGGCCGCGAATCACGTAAATAGATTTATACTATCTCGCGTACCCAAGGAACCCAGATTCCAAGAAGAACGTAAAAGAAAAACAATTGCAGCATTAAATGTTTTGGTTTCACCAAAAGATTATAAATCATAAATAGAGTGTTAGTAACGAAAAACGTTTGGAAGCATAGTTCTGAAATCGATTCGCTAATCCACGGCCTTGATCGAGCTTAGATTTGCGGTGGTGCCATGGATTGCACACCCAGCTCATAACTTGGACCTTTGATCTGGCCAGGCCTAGTTTCGGAACTATTTGGCCCAGATTACAGTTATTTAAACGTCGCCGTTTACTACCAGCCAAAAATACAAAGAAAGCGATTCGTCAAGGGGCCAGAATTCAAAACTCCAGAGAAAGTCTAGTATCCTTTCAATGGCACCACCGCAAGATACCCGCCGTCCGTTCAAGAGACTAGCGATCTCCGATCAACAGCGCCGTCGAGACATAAGTCTACAGAGGCAAGCACAGAGCCGCCGAGATGCTCAACATCAAGCTCGATGCTTAGCCTCTACTGTCCTCTCTCTCCAACACCAAACCACTCCTGAACCCGAACCGAATATCGAACTTGAACTCGTACCCGAATCCGAAGAATCTGGAGCTCCATCACAAGACCTCGATGTCCGTCACGCAGCGAAGCTTAAAGGAGCCGAAGCTCGCAAATGGTTCGCTAAACAGTTGATGCTACATGAGTGGATGATTGATGTCCCCGATCGGTTAAGCGACGACTGGTCGTTTTTAAATCTCACTTAACTAATTTCAAAATCTTATTATCTTTTTTATTTTTTTTGGTTTATTGAGTTAAATTGTCAATTTTGTGTCTTTTCAGGTATGTGTTTGCAAGGCCAGCCGGAAAACGGTGTTTTGTGGTGTCAACAAACGGAACGACTGTCAGTAGGCAGCGAAATGGATCAATACTGCATCGTTTTCCTTCTGCTTTACCTAACGGAGCGAAGAAAAGAGACGGTTCTGGTCCTAATCAGTCTTATTGTATACTAGATTGCATTTTTCACGAGGTAAAATTAACAATTTAATTAAACTGTTTTCATTAATTAAAAAATTAATTACCATTTAAAAAAAAAATGTTTGTTTTTTGAATGATCTCTGTGCAGTTGGATCAGACATATTATGTGATTGATATGGTGTGTTGGAGGGGGTATTCGCTATATGATTGTGCGGCAGAATTCCGGTTTTTTTGGTTGAATTCCAAGCTTGGAGAGACTGGAGCTTGTGACCCTCCTTCCTTTTATCACAAGTACAAGTTCAGTACCGTTCCAGTTTATAATTGTGATCAGAATGGTTTGTTCTCTGCATATTCAGGAGCTGTGCCGTATGTTAAGGATGGATTGTTGTTTTATAACAAGTAAGTGTTTTTTATTTAAGAAAGTTATCGGTTTATTATAATGCTGTTTTGTTTCGTTCCTTTTTTGTGCTGTTTGTGTTTTAGAGAAGTTTTTTTGAGTTTTTTCGGGATAAACAACTGCATTGTGTAGATTACTGGTTTTGATTCTGGTAAAGTTATTTATGTGTGGTGCTGCTTTGAAATGAGCTGAGTGATAATCAGTCCTTTTAAGCATGAGCAACTATGTTGTTTTCTTGTAGTGGATGTGATACATGCTTGAAGAAACAGTTGGTGCAATCTTTTGGGTTTGGTCTTTTGGTCACCTAGAGAATAAGATCCTTCCTAGGTTTGATTTAATGAAGTGTAGGGTTTTAGGTGTTTTCTTTGATGAAACGTCTATTCTCTTTTAAATACTGAAATGAAAGATTTTTTTTTATCTGTTGAGAAGTTTTATCATGATTTAATCCATTGAGGTTGATATTTTATCCTTAGGCAATTGTCAGGTTGTTAAGGAATATTTTGGAGCAATTTCTTTGAAATTTGAATGCTGCTTGTCTGACCCCTGTTTTTGTAGGGAAGGAAATGCTCTTAGAGCAGGTGCTTAAATGAGAAAAAGCTCCTGGATGATTTAATCAAGACCACACTTCATGTCAAGAATATGATAGTTTTCTAGTTGTGCAGAGTTAGAGTAGGATTTCATATATTGTCTCAATAATATCGCTGCAATACAAACTAGTGAAATAAATGATCTATGCACCTTTCAGAAATTGTTACGATGACTGTTGAATTGAGATTGATAAATGATCATTGGGCAATTCTGAGCATTGTACCATAGATCCTTTTGTTAAAGAAAGAGGTTGGTCTGAGGTTAACAGAGAGTTTGCAAGTGGGTACTTAAATGATTAAAATCCCATTTATCACAAACCACATTTCTTTGTAATTTAAATTGCTTTGCAGTAAGTGAGGTATCTCTTTTAACAAAGGGATATGCAAGGATTTCTGACATCGTATTTGAAGTTTGGAGATGTTGTGCAGGGATGTCTAACACTCAGTATATTAGTTCTCTAGGATGCCTGCTTGTGCAGCATTTCTTATTTATTTATTTTTTACTTTGTGGATGTTTTGTAAGCAAGACCAGTAATGTATCCTTGAATGGAATTGATATCCTACATAAGAATGTTACTTTGTAATTGCATGTTCTGACCTGTGTATCTTCATTTCCAGTTATTTATTTCTTTGATATTGTTTCTTCTTTGACATTAGTATTAGCATACAACAAGTGGACGATCCTTGAAATTTGGCTTGTCCATCTTCTCTTTTTTCTTTCTCGAAAGCTTTCTGATGATGTTCACTTTGATTCTTTCTCAGGCATGCACATTATCAGACAGGAAATACACCACTAGCATTAGTCTGGAAGGATCAGAACTGTAGCCAGTATGTCATGGACACTGACAATAAAGGACAGGTTCCAACCCAGCAACAGGTATTTGATCTCATATCTGTTTTGTTTTTTGTTTTTTTGCCCCCCTGTCAACCTTGCTATACTTTGGTTCCTTTTGTGGGCACGTGATATTTTGTTTTGCTGATAACCCTATTTTTGGTACGAGCAGGTAGTTTTAGAGCTACAAGATGATGGAAAACTGGTTACATCAGATGATCCTCCTGTGGTATTTGGCTGCTTGGATTCAGATTTCATCCAAAAGGTTTGTGCAGTCACTTGGATTTTTTCTGTATTTTTCTTTCTTTGTTTCCTCATTTTATTTTCAATGTGATAATTTCCTTGTGATTTCTATCTTCTTGCCACCCATCCTTCAGTCAGGACTGTGCTCAGGAAATCTTCTGCGTTTTGCTATTAGTGATGGTGGGCTGAGTTTTGTGGATGGGAAGCTTGTGAAGGCTGACTTACATTATCTCGAGAAGCCCAATCGAGCACGTGCATTTGCAGATAGTTACTCCAAGGTTAGCTGAAAATTTTACCCCCTGCACACAATGATTTTTTCTTTCAATTGATTGAAGATTTTGACTGAAATAGACACTGGAGATCATGACTTGGTCTATGTGAAGTTTGGTCATTGTTTTATATGTATTTATTTGTGTTTTTTTCAAGAAAAAGGAGAATCGACTCATCAATCACTGAACCACTGCCTTTGTTCAATTAATCTGCTGTTTTGATTCTTTGGCCATGCTTTCTCATGGATACATTCCTCGGTGAGCCTATATCCTGTTAATACCAGCTGATATAACTGATACGAGTGGGCAGGGGTTTGGATATAGCTCAAATGTTTTCTCCCTGTATGCATTTTGAAGTTATTTAGAGAAAGACATGCTTTGGTCTGTGAGACTTGGGAGGCGTAAAAATTTCATTAGAGTGGGTTCCTAGGAGGGTCAGACAGTCCTCCTCTTCAGCTTTCTTAGCACGAACTAGTTGCTATCAACACTAGGATCCGTGCCCTAATGATTGCATGTTGTAGCTGCATGTATACATAGACATGTGGGTGTCTGCCTGTGTTTCAAAGTCTTATAGCATTTTTGTCTGGGTGTGCTGTAGTTTTGGAGCAATTTGACTTGCTTGTTTTTACGGGTCATTTTAGAAGCTTGCTAGACAAATTGCTTAGCAAAATCCACTTGCAGATCATGTTCCAGCACACTGTCCGGCACTGCCCTTTAAAAGTAGATGATCTACTCGCATCTATTTCCTCACCAGACGATCAACAAAACAGACCTTGTGACATTGAGATGGTTAGCTGATTGTGATTGTTCATGATAGCAAAGGGAAGACTCATGCTTCCCGAGCCTAATTATCCAATGCGGTGCATAATTCATGAGAAGGGCTCCATCAGTTCCATGTCAGGACCTTCTCCAATCCATTCAGCTGCCTGTAGAGATACAAGTATTGAAGCAAGTCCTCATCTATCGGCTCAGGGTTTTTTCTTGCACCTAGTTTGGCAATATAGGGGCGACTGCACAACTGCTTAGGAGTACGAGGTTTGTCAACTTCTCACAATATATTGTGTACAAATGTGGTTTTATCTTGTTAAATCATATTTCTTTTCCCATGTAATTTTGAAACCGGCAGTCATGCCTTCTGTAATGTTAAGATAGTCTTTATCTATATGAGATTTGAAATTCTTACATGCTGTTTCAATGGCTTTGAGTTATCTTTGTGTTATGGACCGTTTAATAACATTGTTTTGATACGCTGATATCAAAAATAATTTTTAAAAATTAAAAATATTATTTTGATGCATTTCTGAGTGAAAAGTATTTTAAAAAGTAGTAGTAACTACACATCTAAACATGCTTTTAATTTAAACAAAATAATTGAAAAAGAGTTTTTTGGATGCAAGAACCCAAAACCCGATTTTCCTTGATGCTAGAAAATTAGAAATGACTGTTACAGAGTTGAGATATCAACAAAACATTAAGATCCGCTCGCCACAGAACTTTTCCATGATGCTAGACTACACCATAAGAGTCGAGTTAGTTCTGTGCACAGATGTGTGGCTTCTCGTTGCTATCAAAAGTCTAAATGTATTGTTACTACTTCCAAGCCTGCCCATATCAGATTTGTGAATTGGTTTAAATGCTGCTGAACGGCAACAAATCTTAGCAGAGACGGGCATCGTTCCCACCATCTGCAGCTACACGAGTTTTGTTCAGAAATATAGTCTTTTATTAGCTACTTTGCTGTTCAACCAATGTCAATGCAGGTTTCAAACTCAAAAAATTCACTTGACGACAGTGTTAGAAAATTATTATATAAATCATATCATGATTTTATTTTAAAAAACCTAAATTTTTTATGTTGAGAGGTTCTTTTACATGAAAAAACCAATTCTTCATCCAACCTAATTCAAGTAAGTTGAACATCAGTCCTGGTTGTATAACTTCATGTAACAACTCAGAGCGTGTTTGGCAGTATGGTAGCGGTTGCTTTTCAAATAGCTTTTCGTGCCGAAATACATGCAAATGATGTTTTTTTATTTTTTAAAAATTATTTTTGACATCAGCACATCAAAACGATCCAAAAAGTACAACCGTAACTCAATTTTAGTAAAAAAAAAAAAAAAAATTGAAATTTACCAAAACGCAGTTACAAACGCTTCCTCAATGTCCTTGAGCTATCAAACCAGATGTATAGAATTAGAAGTATCGGAGACAAATAAAAAAAAAAAAATCTGGGCATCTTTCATCTTTGGAACGCAGAATGTGACTTCGCCATCTTCCCTTGCATCAAGAAAACTGTAAGGGCTCCATCACGATGATGCAACTTCAGCTTAGTGATATATATATATAAAAGCACCATCGAGAAGCGCTGGTGATAATCAAGTACGTTGAAGACAGATTCAGTGAAAGGTCAAAGAAGAAGAAAAAAATGAAAGCAACACCACGAAAGGAATTTCAGCTGGGTACCACTCTGCCAAAGTCTGCAATGAAGCAAGGCACAACCCTAAAATCTTCATCACGATATTGCATCTGAAATTCTAAATCTAAATCTTCATCGCATTGCCATAACATGTCCAAAGCGGTCATTTTCACAGCATGAACTATCCTAAAACAGAAGCAAATACACCATGATAGATAAAAATAGAAAAATATAACTAGCTATTCTTGAAAAATCCGACATTGCTACTGGACGAGTCACAAAATGGGTAAGAACAGAAATTTCTCAAGCTGCAGTTTACTCTCTTCCACTGTCATCGTCCGGGCCTGCTGCTTCACCAACATCAACAGAGAAGTTGTATTCCTGGTCACAACCAAGATACGAATCACACATGAAATAGAGAGTATACGACTTCCTTCCAGTATCTGCAGGAGCAGCAAACTCCAGCTTCACCTTTGACTTCCTCTGAAGGGAAACCCTTTTGATGGCAAGCAGCTGGTTGCTCTTGGTATCACCGACAACAAGCCACCACCCTTCTTCTTTGGCTTTAGGATACCTGGGTGAATCAACAGGTCCCACCTCTGTCCTCCCCTCTAGATCCCTTTCAAGAGTGACCAGCAAAGTGATGTCTTCTCCTGCCCTCACATTATCACCGTCCATCACCTCATAAGACATATCAATGTTGGGGAATCGATTGCAAAACCTGACAATATCTAGCAACTGTGAATCTGACATCTGCAGAAGCTCCCGCCTCTCATCATCTTCCATCTCCACCAGATCAAATACCGTCTCAATACTCTTTCCAGGGTTCTCCTGACACTTCTTAGCCATGTCCTTAGTGAAGTGTGGAAGCTGTAGAAGCATGGAATCACGCTCCCACATCCCTTGAGTCACCATTTGGCTAACTTCCATTGCAAGGAGAGCAAGGCTCAACCAACCATTGCTCGAAATGACATCAACCATTGCTTGAAGCAATCTACTGCCAGAAAGGAGCACCTCTCGCTGGTCCAATGCTAGGTTCCCACCCACAGATTGCCTAGAGAAATGGGCTTGTAGCAATACATTAGCCTTCACATGTGGATCAGCGTATCTAGGATTTTCAAATGAAAACCTCTGGTGATTGATTAATCTTCGAAGCACCTCCTCCTCCCCAGGTCGTATTGGCAATTGAGCATACTCTGAGGCTGAAGAGAGGATTTCCAGAAGACCCTTCATCTTTGTTTTGGGAGTCAAAGAGGAGCTAAAACGTTCAATAGTAGTGTAACTGATGTAATAGTAAGACGCTATCATGCCAAGATTCAGAGGGGAAAGGTCCATGTCCTCTTCAATAGCAGCACATTTACTCCTCTCTAGGTCAGTCAATGTGTTCTCAACAAGCTCTGAAAGGTGATCAGAAAGATGCCTGTGACTAACTCCCTGGAGATTGTAGTAGTTTGGATTCTGAGTGAGCCTCCTATACATGAAAGTCCATGTGAGATAATCAACAGCATCCTGCTTGTTCTCAATAACTCCAGCAACAATTTCAGCATTAAAATTATCATGTAAGAAATGGTGCAAATGACTTTCCACGGGAAATGCTTCATATAAGAATTTCTTGTAATATTCTTTACGAGGTGCGTGGCAAAAGATGACACACTTTCCAGAATTATCTAGAAGAGGTCGGCTAGCATGGCCCATCATCTGCAGAAGATCTGTAACAGGATAATCTGTGTGAGCATTTTCTTGCCCGTCATAGTATTGAGTACCCATCACAACAACCAAATGTGCTGACAAAGGCACTCCCCAGCACATTGAACTACTCATGACACAAACCTGAATCCACCCAGCTTCAAACAATTGGGACACAACTTCTTGATCCAAGCTGCTCAAGCCCTCATGCAAGTAGCCAACACCATGGTGCAAAGTGGCTCTCAACATTTCTTCCTGGATCTTTCCAATGAAAGGCTCCAATTCCTCAATGGACCTTAACAGAAAAGGTGGCTTATCTCCACCATCCATACTTGAGTATGTCATCAGATCTACAGCAGCAAGTCGCACATGCTTTCTTGTGGGGACAAACACAATAGCGGGCTTTCCATTCTTCGCATGCTGGACAATAGAAGTATATGTCGGTTTTGTCATGGCTTGCATCCTTGCCTCAAAATTGGCAATATCTACACCTTGAATGTGTATTTCCAGGGGCACAGGACGCACACCAGGAGGAAAATTGAAAAGACCATGAGATGTAGCTCCTATCCACTCCCCAAGATCCTTCGCATTTGCAAGAGAAGATGACAAAGCCACAATCCGTATCTTGTTCTCTATCTGACTAGCAATGTATCGCATCCTGGAGACAATCACCTCTAAGACAGGACCACCTTGACCCCCAATCAAGTGAAGCTCATCAATGATAAAAAGACTAACTTGCTGCACATACTTTCGCTGCTTCCAGCGTCGAGACAAAGCATCCCATTTCTCTGGAGTGCTTATGATTATTTGACCCTTTTCAAGCAGCTTCAAGTCCGTGGCTGTTTCCCCAGTCAATTCAACAACCCGCATGCCAAGACCTCTACCGAACTTTCTCTCCCAATCACGATAGCGTTCCTTGGCAATTGCTTCAAGAGGTGCAATATACACTGCACGCATGACACTCTCAGGTCCCTTTTGGTGATTCCTCAGTATGGCAAACTCTGCACAGATAGTCTTCCCACTCCCTGTTGGCGCAGCAACCAAGACATTGTCATCAGTATTATACAGAACAGTAAAGACCTGAGTTTGCACTGGATTAAAATGCTTAAAATCTTGATAAAGAGCTTCATATGATGGATTTCGCAACGCAGTCACAGGCAGCGGCTGCAAGTCTAACAACTCTGTTGGAGGCGGATATTTTTCTGGCAGGATAAGATGCCTGAAAGAGACAGGCAAAACTGTTTGTGAACCAAGCCATTTATCTGACACAACACGAATGAAATACTGAGGTGGCAACGGCTCATATATAGGAACTGTGAAATTCAGTGTGAGGTCCACAACCTGGTGCTCATCAACATACTGCTTTTTCAGCATAAAGTACTCATGATGAAGAATATAGTCACCATCATTATCCTCCACAATAACCCAAAAAGGCTCCACATAACCATGTACATTGTCCTCCCATTGAAAGTCTGCTGTTATTGTAAGTTCAACTCTCAACACGGTGCGAGTGATGGGTTGAACATGTGCTGCTAGGTTTAACTTTGGGAATTGGTGGATGAACTTGTACAGTGTTCTTCCCATCTTGGGAAATCGGATGAGTTCACCAATCTCCTGTGGTTTAAGGTCATAATACCTTTCCCAGGACAAATCCTTCTTCTCCAGCTTCATCAGAATTTCATTAGGGATCCCATGGAATTGGCGAAGCGGAGTCTGGACACTCCACATTCTCTTATTAACCATTTTGCACAAGTTCAGAGCCTTCTCAGCTAACTGGGCCCATCCTCTTTTCAAGACAATCTCAAAGAGAGCTCGCATAAGACGGCCAGCACTCTACAGGAAAAACCAAAAAAAAAAAGAATAAAAATTGTATGCAAATCCAAAATCTAACTGTAAAAAATAAAAAGGAAGAAGAAGAAGAAGAGCGAAACTGAAACGCCAATTAGATGAACACAAACCTGAGTTATGAACACCATGTCAGATGTCAATGAAAGCCCTTCAAGCTTTAGCTGAGAAATATATGCTTGCAGCAAAACATTAATTTTGGCACTAGGCTCCTCCAGGCTTTCCTTGATTGGAATTGGAACACGGTCCAAAAGCTTCGCCAATTCCATCTTCTCATCTTGTCTAACTGTAACATATTTAAATTCTTCACTAAGTGAGAATAGACGACACAGCTCAATATCTCCCATTGTTGGCTTCAAATGCTCGTTATATGTGGATATTGTTCCATGAGAAATATAGTAGTAGCTAGCAATACGACCCAAGTCAGTCCCCTGAAAATATCCACTCTTCCTGTCATACTTGACCAAATTATTTTTGTCCAAGATAGCAGCAGCAGAATGTATCTGCAAAGAGAACAAACATCCATTAAACTTTTGAAAAATGATTGGAACATTACTTTTAGCAGATTAAACAAGATAACGTGACAGTTTATATTTAAGAAACAGCATAGACATATGCCAATACATGAAATGAAAATTCACTACGAAGACAACAATAAGAGGTGGAAAGAATTGCATGACAATTATATTGGAAGACTAGACAGATGGAATTTGAACACAGAAAGTGGGAACAGAGAAAGACAATCACACTATAGTTTATTCAAAACAAGGACATACTTGAAACCATAACTCTTTCATGGCCATAGGAGTTATAAATAGAGGCTTAATTGTTGGTAGTGTTTCACATCATCTTTGGTGCGCGCGCGCGCGCGCAGTTTCTGATTGGAAACACTATCCTCTTCCAGTCATTTTATTAGCGAGCTTATGAAATAGCGTTGGATGCGCTAATTTCTGGACCAATATACCATGACTTGATATGGTTTCTGATAGGACATGATGCCAGTAGTTTTTATGTTATAGAAATGCATAATCTCCATAACACATCTTCACATGTTCAGACAAAGTTGAGTTACTAATTATATATGATAACCTATCCCCACTCAACTATTGATATCGTGGGCTAAAGACAACAACAGTGGTTCAAGAAACTAAAGAACAATTGAAGAAAATGAGAAACATATCAAATTTGCTCTCCACTACCCAAAGACAAAAGGCACAAAAAAGGCCAAATAAACAAACGTTACCAACACATGTAACTCATGTCAACAAGAAATGGCAAATAAAGAAGCCCATTTATTACAAAAACTAGATGAAAGAGCTAGATACTTACCAGATCAGCTCTCCTCTCCTCCAATGTAATATCTCTTGTAAGAACATCTGGTGCTAGGCCATAGAGTGTAGGGTTCCGCAACATTCGTATGTACAAGTATGTATAGCCAAGCCAATGGCAAGCTTCCCTAGCATTCTGAACTGTTCCTAGAACAATTTCTGCATTCAACTGATCAGCCAGCTTGGATATGAACTGACTTTCAATGGGAAGTTGTTGATTCATTAAAGAGAGATAGTACTGCAGCTCACTATGGCCAGTTATGATAATCCCTTCCCCATAAGAATCATACTGGGGCCTCCCTGCACGACCCAACATCTGCATAACATCTAGCGGACTTAGTTCAGTCCATGCTCCTTTTTCTGGATTGTAAATCTGAGTCCCTTTGATAATCACAGTGTGAGCAGGCAAGTTAACACCCCAAGCAAGAGTTGCAGTAGAAACCAATACTTGCACGTGCCCATCAGCAAAGAGGTCCTCAACAAGTTGGCGATCGCCTCTTGTCATCCCAGCATGATGAACAGCAAAACCATAGGGCAGAAGATCTTTGAGATCATTGCTTTTCACCAATTCTGTGTGAGTTTGGAGAATCTCACGACTTGCACTGTCCTCCCTCAAGAATCTACTTAGAGTATCATTAGCAAGTGCAGTATCCCTTATTGCTCGAGCTGTTTTGGCTGTTTCCTTCCTTGAGTGGACAAAGATAAGAACTTGATGCTTTCCTGCTACATCCATTACCTTCTCGTAACAGATATCATTCATCAACTGAAACCTCTGCAGTGGCTTCTTTATATTGATTCCAATATACTGTTGAGACAGAGGAACTGGCCGATAGCTATTATCAAAATGGAAGAGCCCCTTATCCAGATCAACCCTTAGAAACAATGCCACATCCTCAAAATTTGGAAGTGTAGCTGACAACCCCACCAATCGGATATGTTCCTTGGTGGTTTCAATTTGCCTGACAGTTCTGGCAACAATACTCTCAAGCACAGGTCCTCTGTTATCATGAAGAAGATGAATCTCATCAATAATCAGTAGTTTCACCAGCTGAGTATAGGTGCGATCACCAGATTTTCTGGTGATAATGTCCCACTTTTCAGGGGTTGTCACAATTATTTGAGTTTCCTCAATTTGTTGGCGGGTCAGTGATTGGTCTCCACTTAGTTCCTTCACCTGGACACCATACTCCTGAAGACGATTGGACAAATTACCCACAACTTCAGCCACAAGGGCTTTCATCGGAGCCACATAGACTATCTTATAATTGCTATTGTTGAATGAACCATCTGGATTCCTATTCAAAGCAATTTGCTGAAGTATAGTGAGGACTGCAACATTGGTTTTTCCTGCTCCAGTAGGGGCACACAGGAGTACATTATCTGCCTTGAAAAGGGCAGTCTCATAGACTTTACTCTGCACCCTGTTCAACTGTTGCATCCCTTTAAAAGCTGGTTGAGCCCAGTCTGGCATTTCCGATATCTTGACAAACCTCTCGTCAGGAGGTATCGGCTTTTGCTTCAACGCTGGTACATGAACTTCTTCATAACCCTTTTTCTGATGTTTAAAGGAACCAACAGGAAGATCACACTTTTTATTTGCCATCAAAAGGCCACCCTGTTCAAAAGCAATGCTGTCCAAGTCAAGCATCTGGGGCTGGCCTTTCACCCAACCACTTTCTGCATCTCTATCAACAAGTCCCCTCCTATCCCTATCTCCATCTCCACCAGTCTCATCCTTCAGCCGGCGAGCCTCTTCTCTTATACTCTTCTCCAAGTTCTTTTGCCTCTCCTTAGCAGTTGCCCTTGTGGCGTGCAGTTGCTCCAAGATTCCTGCCAAATCAGGACCTAAACTCATCATTTCCTCCTCAATCTGCTTCCTCTCCTCCTGGTCCTTGGCCCTAGCTAAACGTGTACACCAGACAATCTTCAGCCTATTCCGCAAAAGAAACTTAATGAGGCTGAACTTATCGAACTGGAGATGGACCAGCAACTTTGTTTCAACTTCCCGGTCATCTCCCTCAGCAAGTATCTTAAGCACTTCTTCAGCTAGCTTCTGGCACTGTTGTGGGTCAATCTGCTGTTCATAAGCTAGTGAAATCTTCCTTTGGAGCCAGTAAGCATCAATATCCTGAACATTAAGGTTCAATCCCTCATTTGCCTCCCCCGTTTCATCATCATCAATCCCGCCACCCATTTGCATAGCCCCAGAACCGCCTGGTTCCACCACATCATCTTCCTCTTCTTCCTCCTCTGGCACCATATCCAGATCACTATCCTCTTCCTCATCTTCATTATCTTCATCAAACTCAACAGCGACACCCACACCATCATCAAGGGCATCATCGCCATTAGCAACAGTGCCCCCAGCACCATCACCCGCATCTTGGTAGTCAGTGATGAGCCTACCAATCGAAACAACCTGTTCAAACATATTGTTGGGAATAGGATTCAACAACTTCTCAATCTCCTTCCTCTTGTCCTGGGTCCTAACAGACTCATTCTTGAGAACAGCCAAAATCTCATCAGCGGCAGCACTGACAATATTAAGAGGCTGACCACCCAATTGCTGCTGAATTACACTGAGCATAGCCTCATAGGCAGCTCTAGTTTCCTTGGTCTTGGGCTGGTAAACTCCCTCCTCGGTAGAAGTGAGAACACTCTCCTCTCTAAGGCGCCGTCTCTTAGCCTGACGAGTAGGACCAGCTTCAGAAACAGCATCCCGCTCCTTCTTCTTCCTCTTAGCCTTGTTAATCTTCTCATCTAACTCAGCAGGTCTCCCTCTATAAGCACGGTCACCAAAACTTCTAGGGTCAATCCTGCCCCAGAGAGTCTCAGGTTCACCAGTAGGCTCATGAGTATCACGGGGGCGAGAATCAGTAGTAAGTACCAGACTAGAATTGGCTCTATACTCATATTGCTTGAATCGAGCGTGTGCCTCAGCACCACCACCCAGATGCGCCATTGCTGAATCTCCAAATCAAACCCTAATTTCAACAAAATCAAACGGAATAGCAATCAGAAACCAAAACCCGATTCAAAAAGTTAAGGATGATAGACCCTAACCAAACAGACACCTCGTATAGTCTCGCTTACTAAACCCTAACCCTAACAAGGATGGGTGGGTAGAGTTACGCATTAAGAAAGATTAAGCCTGAGTTCAACGAAACCATAATTAGGTATAACTGATTAGAATCGAAAGTCAAAATGAAAAGGGGATAGAAATGCTTACAGTAGCGGCTCGGCTCTTCTGATTTTCCTGGAGTCGCTGCAGCTGTTAGTTCAGTAGCGCTACACTGTGTTTTGAGAAGGAGGGAGGCTGTTTCTTTCTATTAAATTAAAACTGCAAAAAGGCAAAGACCACGGAACGGCACCGTTCTTATGAATCCCCATAGGCTATGTCCGTGTGGGCTCTTCGGCCTTTTGCAATTTCTCCGATTTTATTTTTTAACTTGCCCATTACTTGCGCAGAGGTTTAGAGAAAATAATTTAATTCGAACCGATGAATATTAATGTGACTTGATTTGAAAATGAGGGTATTTTTAAAATAATTATTTTATTTAATGAATAATAAGTAAAATATAAATATTTTCAAACCTAACTTGAAATCTATTTAAACGTAACTATAAATATATATTTATATTATATAAATATATTTGTAGAATATTTAGATTTTTCTTAATTCAATATAATACATGTATATCTCATATATATATCAACTATTTTATTTTTTTATTAATAATAATCAAATAATAGATACTCATATAAATACCTGAAACTCAATAAATAATTTATAAATATATAATTTTTTTATTCTATAGGTAATAAGTAAAGAGTGTGTGTGTGTGTGTGTGTGTGTATATATGATTCATGGATACTTGTTACCATCCCTAGAGATTGCATATTTATTCAATTTTAAATACATGCATTTATTTATCCGATAAATAATAAATAAAGTATAAATATAAAAAAATATGACTCACGGATACTTGTTATTACCCTGAAGATTGCATATTTATTCAATTTTCAATACATGTGTTTATTTGTCCAATAAGTAATAAATAAAGTATAAATATCAAAAAAACAAAATGACTCACATATGCTGTATGCCCATTGTCACCCCCTAGAGATTGCATATTTATTCAATTTTAAATACATGTATTTATTTGTCTGTATGAATGCCGAGCAAATATTTTTTTATTAAACTTTTTGAAGAGTGATTGTATTAGGTAAAGAAAATCAGCATGACTCCTGTATTTCTTATATACAAATACAATTCTATATACTGTATTTGTTGGGTAATATATTAATCTTAAACGTAAATATATAAACGGAGAACAGTATAAACAAAATTATTTAGATTTATATACAGTGTGTCCTATAGTAAGGATATTATTATTAACATTAACATTAGCAAATAAACTACAACATTTGGGGCTTTATCGCAGCCCCTCTTATTTTGTCTTCGAGATTTTTACTTTTTTATAGTTTGGTCATTGCTTTTTAATTTCACACTTCCAAATTTTATTTTTACTGTTTATATACTAATATGTATTTCTATTTATATTCCCTTGAATTTCTGGTATGTCATAAAGTATTTTCATCTTAATCTAAAAATCTATTTTACAAAATATAATTTAAATTTGTTGTCAAAAATTGAAAAAACAAGACCACAATTGACATTGGTAAAACAAAACTCTATACCTTGTTGTTTTATATTTTTACATTTTAAATTTTGTCAAGTTGCCGTCTATTGGGTGTTGATAAAGGAAGGTGAAAATAATTGAAAAATAATAATAAAAGAAAAAATGGTTGGTCAATGATATTTTGACCATTAGAATTATCGAACTTTATGTTACTAGAATCGTTCTAAAGAAGGTAATTCATTAGAAGTGATTTCTCACTTTAAACATACAGGGAAAAGGAGAACTTCTTAATTTATTTTCAATTTAGTTTGTTTTTAGGTTTGTAAGAGTAACTAAAGAGTCTTTTAAGCTTCAAAATGTATTTGTGAAGGTTTGTAGGAATTTTTAAGGTATTTTTAGGTAAAAATAAATTTAAAAACAAGTTTTGATAATTCCAATACTCAAACTCTGATTTTTCTAATACAAAAAATTACAGAAATAAATAACATGTTGTTTTTCATGACATCTATTAAAATAAAAATAAAACAAAATATTTTAAAAAAAAATATGTAGAAATATGGGTCTAACCTTACAAGTCCATCATTCATACTTGACCTTTTTCTTATAAGCCAGCACAACATCACCTAACATTTTTTAAAAAAATTATTTATTTTTTAATTTATTTTTAATTAATATATTCTCTCTTAGTTTTAATTTTTAAAAAAATATAATTGATGATCTTTTAGATTTTTTTTTCTATAGTTTCATAATACTTTAAAGAGATTATTTTTATTTTATTTTATTTTATTTTCATCTCAAAATTTAGATAGATAAGCTGTATTTGTATGTTTTATTTATAAAGATGAAAATCATATGTATTTAGTGATTACAATTAACCTAACAAATAAATAAAATAAAATGTAAAAAATAAAAGGGATAACCAAGATAAAACATATGTATAGGCTTCTTATTAGCACCGTTTGGGAACACGGTGCAAATTGCGTTCCCAACAAATTTGAATTTTTTTTTGGCTAAAATTGAGTGTGGTTTGTACTTTTTGGATTGTTTTGATGTGCTGATATCAAAAATAATTTTTAAAAAATAAAAAAAACCATTGGCATGCATTTCGGCATGAAAAATTATTTAAAAAATAACCGCTACCACACTGCCAAACACCCAAAAAGATCAACTTCCTACTTCGGTCTTTAATTAACGTTAACTACTCTTATTTGATTTTTCAATTTTTATATTTTTTTTATCTATTTTATTAAACATAAAATTCTATTTTTTTCATTTCTTAATTAAATTTTTTATGGTACCATAAAATGGATCCATAATATCACCGCCTTCTATGTTTTTATTAAAAATGTTATAAGAAAATCTAAGAGGGTAAAAGATAGAATCTAGTGACAATTCAAATAAAATGTTTGTTTAGTTATAACCATAAGAAATAAGCATGTAGAAACTATAAAAACAAGATCAAACTAAGACTTTAATTAACATGAACAAAACTACGTAAACAAAATGTTAACAAGATTAAAACACTTACCTGTTGAAGCTGAATCTAATTAAAATAAAAATTTTATTATTATTAATGATCAATTTTTTTTCTTGAAACTTTATTACCCGTCCCTTGTTATTAATGGATCAAATGCAATTAGTTTATCGGGATTCCAACAACTACACTTTTTAAGGATACATTTTCTTTAAAAATCTACAAACCAAAGCAATAATGAAACTTAAAGAAAAACAAACAAAAAAAAAGGCAAGAGAAGCTAGGAAAAAACACTAGAGAAAAAAGCTAAAGAGCTAATACAAGGTGTGTAGAACATCTCCAAATCGATATTTTTTTACACTGATTGTTTAAACTAAAATTAATACAGAATTAATTTTGGTAATTATTAAAAATAACTCTTATCATTTTGCTTTAATTACTTGCTATAAAAACAAAAATAACCTGATTTTTTTTTTACTTTAAAATGTAATGTTCTACGTATAAATAAAAGTGTTTGTGCTAAATAAGATGATTGTTCAAGCTTTTTATTCATGAAATAAATAAAAAAATAAACTAACAAAAAAATAATTCTTTATGAATCAGAGAATAATTTTATAATATGCTCAAAACCAAGTCCGAAATGGATTAGCAAAAAGCAAATCCAAACTTTGGGGATCAAGTTTGGCATGTGCCGAGCTATGCAAGCACACGTGACTAAAGCCTACAAAATTAACTAGTGGAATTTGACCTTAAATAGCTGATTAATCATCATTTTATTTATTTTAAAGAAATTAACAAAAAGTAAACTTGAAATCCAGTCATAGTATTGTGTGGATATTCTACCTGGTCACATGTCTATTGGATGTTAATATCTACTAAAAATGCTTAACTGAAAAATAAAAATAAAAACAGTGGATGAGTTCCTCAATGCAGGTGCAGGAGCGACAACCACAGCCTTGCAATGGATCCTGGCAAATTTGGTGAAGTACCCAGAAATTCAAGAGAAGCTATTCATGGAGATCAAAGGGGTTGTCAGAGATGGTGATGAAAGCGTAAAAGAGGATGATTTGCAAGAGATGCCATATCTAAAAGCAATGGTTTTTGCACGGTTAAGGAGGCACCCACCTTCACATTTTGCCTCGCCGCACGCAGTGACAGAAGATACAATGTTGAATGAATATTGGGTGCCCAGAAAAGGGAGTATAATTTTTATGGCAGCTGATATGGGGTGGGATCCAAATGTGTGGGAGGATCCCATGGCATTCAAGCCTGGAAGGTTTCTGAATAGCAGTGGAGGGGAAGCATCTGACATAACGGGAAGAAGAGAGATCAAGATGATGCCATTTGGTGGGGGAAGGAGCTAGGATGTGCCCTGGCTATGCCTTCCTACGCTCATTTTGGAGTATTTCGTGGCTAATTTGATATGGAATCTTGAGCGGAAAGCTGTGGGTGGAGATGATGTTGATTTACCTGAGAAGCATGAATTTTCTCCAGTCTTTATCTTTCAAACACGACACGCCCATAAAAAAAAAAAAAAAAAAACTAAATATAAAGCATGATTTTTATTTTTTATACCTGATCTCTCCAAGTATCAAGAGCTAGAAACCTTTTATCGGTGAGCAATGCTAATCTGTTTAACAGGCAGCACATTGTCAACACAGTGATGAAAAGAAGAGCAAGGGACCAGATCATCTCGAGGGCAGGAGGGACCAGAAAAGAAATATGAATGCATTTTATTTTATTTTATTAAGATTTCGATTGTTTTTTTTTTAATTTTAAAGGTATTTAAAAAAATTAGTTTTTTAATTTTAAATTATTTTTTTAATGTTTTCATAATGTTTTGATATTGTGTTTTTATAATTTTTTTATAAACTATTTTTATTTACTTACATGATAAAAATATATATTTGTGAAATTGAAAACCAACCTAAAAATACACACTTATTTGAAACAATGATAAACCTATAAAAAATAAATAAAAATAATTAATATAGTTTATTTCTCAACCAATCCAATATTAAAGGATGAAATAAAAAAAAAGAAACTTAAACACAATTAAAGGAAAAAAATCATATCGTTCACTAGGTAAATTCATCAAACTTGTGAATTGAGTAACCCAGGCTAGCATGTCAAACCTCTGAACAGGGTTATAGACTCCAGTGTGATTATATTTTATTTTTTAAAAATATTTTTTATTTAACTATATAATACAAAAATAGATGACTATAAAATTAAAAACCAACTCAATAACAAGATGTTAAAAAATAAATAATTAAAAAAAATTAAACTCATCAAACATATAAACTAGGTAAACTAGTCAAACTTGTGAACATATTCATGGACTTTATAGATTTTAATAAAATATCTTTTCTCTTAAACTAATTTTTTTATTATACAAGAAAAAAAATAGATGATAAAAAAAATTCAAGTTCAATTAAAAAAAAAGACACTCTACAAAACTTGTAAACCATGATAACTTGGATTATCTTAACAAACTTGCAAATCACACTAATCCTGTGGAGATGGAGAATAAAAAATAAAAAATTATAAAGTTAAATTCTCAATAATTCTAATATTAAAAAATAAAATTGACAAAAAATAAATTTGAAAAATAAATCATAACAAAAAATCAATAACAAAATAAAAAAGTAAAACACTATAAATTACTATTGTCATCCCTAATATAATGAGTGTGGGTGAACAATAGTTTCCTTACCTTTTAATTTGGTCACCCTATAGGCCACATCATTTTTTTTCCATAAAAAAATAAATTTAAGAGACAGATCATGTTTTTTTAAAACGAGTGAGAGAAATCCAATAACCAAGTTAAATCTTGATTAGTTTGATAATATAATAATAATAATAAAGCTAAAGCAACACAAAAATATATATTTTTTTAATATTGGAAAAAGCTGTAAAAAAAAAAGAAGATAAAATGATGTGAACTATTTAAACCCATGATCCAGATTATCATATCAAAACACTATACATGAAAAAAATTGTGAAGCCCGGTACTTAGAAAATGAAATGTTAAAAGAGTTAAATAAAAAAAAATACACAAAAAGAAATAGTAATTAAAAAAATCAGGGTTAAAATTAAAATAAATTAAAGGGTAGCAATAAAATTTTAATTCGAGAGTTAAATTGAAAAGAATAAAAACATTTTAAAAACAATCAAAAGAATAAGGTAAAAAATGAAATAAAAACACATTATAAACTTTGATCGAACAACAAATTTAGAAATAATAAAACTTTTATAAATTATCAAAGAAAATAATAAAAAATATAAAAAATAAATATCAAGTTGAAAACATCAATACATGATAAACAAATTGAACATGTAGAATTTTTCAACATATTTGTTTACATAAAAAAAAATTCTAAATGTAAATTGAAAAACTTATACATGTATGTAATTAAATAAATCAACAACCATTGTGTAAATGAATTTAAGAAAAAAATCATTAATAATAAATGTAAATAATTTTGGAAAAACTAAGAGGCAAATGTAGATTAAGATATTTAATATCGTAACACAAGCCATTTACCTAGTTGTGTTTAATGAATTTGTTTATTAAAATAAATTTGTAATATAAATTAACACCCATATAAGTTTTTTTGAATAAAATAAAAAGAAAAAATATACTATGCAAGGCTGCACATATTAAAAAAATATAAATAAATATTATTCATCTCTAAAAATAAAATTATATATATATATAAAATATAAAAAAATTATAAACGAATCATACTAACCTCTTCAAAAATTAAACACATCCAATATAATTAAAAAATATTAGCTATTTTAAAAAGTTAAATAAGTAAAAAAAAAAAAACACAAGGAAGTATAATAAAAACTTAAAAATGTTTTTTTAAAATATATAAAATAAGATTTAAATTAAAAAAAATCAAAACTATATATATATATAAGGCCACGCCAATTACCTGACGCATAAAAAAAAGCCCACATGCATGCCTTTATTCATTCCAATAGCAATTTATAAAATAAAATTTTATTAAACTTTTTATTTATCAAAAAAAAAAAGCATTGCGAAATTTATGATTGC
Organism: Populus tomentosa; assembly: GCA_018804465.1. Taxonomy (NCBI): domain Eukaryota; kingdom Viridiplantae; phylum Streptophyta; class Magnoliopsida; order Malpighiales; family Salicaceae; genus Populus; species Populus tomentosa. The sequence continues at coordinate 9,626,983 of CM031997.1, forward strand.
CAAATACTTTTTTACCACAACCAAGCCTATAATTGTTCTTCCTATGTTTAAAACCTAAATATTAATTTTTTTAAAAAATATATTGCGCATATAAGATACAACAATTAAAGGAAGTGAGATCTCACTAGAAAAAGTTAAAGGTAAGGTACCTGGTTGAATAAATTAAAAAAAGTACATGCACTGAATTTGCATTTGTACTCCATTTATTTCAACTCTCCCACACGACAAGTCGTTCTAAAATACTAAACCTCACAGCATCGCCTCAAAACCCCCCATTTCACCTGCACACTAAAACCCTACTACATTCCATCACCACCCCCACCACCGCAATCACCACCATCCATGGCGCAGAGACGGTGGCTCCAAACCGTAACCCGCCATGCCCTACCTCTCCTCTCCTCGAAACCGACAACCTCTCTCAAACCTCTACCTCACCTTCCAGCCCCCATTTCTCTCAAATCCATTCTCTCTCCCAAACCCCTTCAACAATTTCTATACACTGATCCCACCTTGTTCCACGCTCGCAGTTTCTCTTCAAGTTCTCGCGACGACAGCGAAAACGAAGAAGATGACGGTGAAGAAGGAGGAGAAGAAGAAGAAGATTACGATAGTGATAGCAATGAGGCGGAGGTGGATGATGTTACGGTGTCGGGTATGAAGAGAGAATATTCAGCGGAAGAGAAAGAAGCGGAGGCTGCCGCAATTGGGTATAAGGTGACTGGACCGCTATTGCCATCGGACCGGGTTTTAAAACATCGTGAGCCGGTTTTCGCTGTTGTTCAGGTTTATTTCATTTCATGTTTTGCTGTATTTTGAACTTTTTTGAGATTATGCGGTGATATATTATATTTTTTTTGGTGCGTGTAGGTTGGTTCTCATCAATTTAAGGTGAGTAATGGAGATTGTATTTACGTGGAGAGATTGAAGTTTTGTGAAGTTAATGATAAGGTAGAGTTGCCCATTTTTCCTGAAAGTTGAAAGCAAATTGTTTTCCTTTCATATTAAATACTTTCGGCGAACTGAATGAACGATGCTTTCATGATTGTGTCCATTGCTATTGCAGTTGATGTTGAACAAGGTTCTCATGTTAGGAACAAGTACTCAAACAATCATTGGCAGGCCTATATTGCCGGATGCAGCTGTTCATGCAGTTGTTGAGGAGCATGTAAGTGTCCCTCCTCTCTTTAACACTTTCATAAAAACACACACACACACACACACAGATCTCAATGCCTTTGTGAAAGTGGAATACATCAGATTACTATGGTGGTGTGTCCACAAGAAGATACTGCTTTGCCCATTACTATGAAAAAATATTTCTTGTAGAAGTTATTCCCGTTGAAAAATAAGTTTAAATCTGAAAACTTGTGTTTCCATATAGCTAAATAAGACAGAGAGAATCAGGTTCTTTATGGGTAGCTTGGGTTCATGTATTTGGTGTCTTAAAGACCCAACTAACTGTACTTGGGCATGGAGGAAGGTTCTTAAGCTAAGAAGAATATCTTGGGATCTTATTGATCTAGTTGTTGGTAATGGGAGGAATGTTTGTTTGTGGTGGGATAAATGACTTATCCCATAGCTAAAGTTTATGGGTCAAGACTTATTCATGAGTCCGGCTTAGGTTTAAATTCTAAAGTGGCAGCTGTTATTGTCAATAATGAGTGGTGTTGGCCTAATGCTTGTTTAGAAGCTATGGTGGAGGTTCAAAGTGCTTGCAGTTTTGTCCATCCTTTAAGTGAAGACTTTTCAGTTTGGAATCTTACACTAGATGGTAAATTCTCATCTCGGAATGCTTGGCAGTATCTCAGGGTTAAAGGCACTCAAGTTGAGTGGTTTGATCTTGTTTGGGTCACATTTCCAGGCATGGTTTCATCACCTGGATGGCTATCCAGGATAGACTGAGTACTAAAGTGAGAGACCTAAGAGAAAACACTCTTCTCTTAGGTTTCTTCCTCTCGTGGCCGTGTTAAGAGGGGACAAAGCGAGAAAAGACAGGGAGGGAGAGCAGCGTCTTATTCTTTTCACGAGAACTTCACTTCCGGATCAGAAAAGCATTTGGAACAGGTCCCGTGGTCATTTTGTTGGCAGAAATGATCCAGGGGCTTCGGGGAACCCCAAAACAAAGTCTTTCGACTTGATTTATAGATGCTATAGGAAGAAATATCTGCCCTGTTCTCTTTGTGGAGTTGCTGATGAAAACATGGATCGCCTATTTCTTGGCTGGTTATTTTCATTTGTTGTCTGGAGGAATATTTGCAGCTAAGTGGTGCTGTAAGGAATATAGGTGATTGGGTTAACGAGTTGCAATGGGCAACAGCTATCCTTCAAAAGAAGTGTTTTCTTTCTTCTCTCTTGAGATTAGCTTGGTGTGCTGTTATATATGGGTTCTGGAAGGAGGGTAAGAATAACAGTAGGGTTCATGACAATAAATGATCTTCTCCAGATGATGTTACTCCCTGGTTGTCTATTTAGTGAAATGTAGACTGCTTCATACAAAGATTCCCCAAAAAGCCATTGCTAATACTTACTCTGCAGTTTGTATTAATTGGGGATTTTGTTAAAGCTTTGTTTGTTTCAGCTTTGGCTGACATGGTTTCTTTAATGCTTTGTAGTAGGGATTAGCTCCTGCTTGGTTTCTTTTGATCAAAGAAAAAAGCTTTCATTTATCAGGAGAGAGAGAGAGAAAGAGAAAGAGAAAGAGAAAGAGAAAGAGAGTCCTATAGCTTAATTGGGAAATTTTTTGTCCCAAACTTGCTGACCAATATAATTACAGCACATCATATGTCCTCAATTTGTTTGTTTTCTTTTTGTTTCAGGTATATGGTTTTTACAATCGGTGATTTGTTGATTCATGTATGAAATATAATCACCATGTTTTATTCCTTTTTCCCTCAGGCATTAGATGCAAAGGTAATTATCTTTAAGAAAAAGAGAAGGAAGAATTACCGTCGAACGAAAGGACATCGCCAGGTATAAAAAGATAATTTTCTGAATGGTTCTAGCTTTCTCTCTCCAATTATGCGGTGTTCATTTTTCTCCACCCATGTTTTTCTGTTTTTCAGGAATTGACTAGGTTGAGAATAGCTGATATCCAAGGAATTGAGAAACCACAGCCAAAAGTTGATCCAAAGCAAAAAATGGCAGCTGTTAAGCAGCAAGAAAAGGTTGCGGTTGCTGCTTGAGAGGTATTTTTCCTTTGTTTGTATGTCCACAATAATGGCTCTCTGTTATTTGGAGTTGACTTTCAATGCTATTTTACCAAGCATGATCTCCATCCTGGCTGATCCAATGTACATTTTGGATGCCATTTGAGGAAGCAAATCTTATTATCTTACCATAGGAGCCGAGGAGTTGGTAGACTGGAAGTATGTTTTTTTTTTTCCCATGGGAAACTTTTGTTTTTGTAATTCTTGTTAGTTTATTTGCATTTACTATCATAGCCAAGACTTGCCAGCACACTCATTCTTAATAGAGTTATTTTCAAGGATTAAATCAATTATTACTCGTTGCAGTTTAGCTTATTAGATTTATTCTCTGAAAACCTGCTCCTGCATTGTGATTTGTTTAAAATGGCATTTCTGCTAAGATGATCCACAGTATAATAATTGCTTCTAATGTGAGCTTCTTCTTTTGATTGCTAGTTGATTCTGATGGGGAAAACTTGTTAATTTATATACTGTGCCTGTTTTTATCTCTAGTTTAGCCATAAGACTATAACATTGCTCTGAGACAGTTGGCTGGGATGCTATAAAATGAAAAAGTCTTGTAGCTTTCAGAAGGGTGCCATGCACTTTTGTTCTTTTTTTATGCAATTTTATTTGCTTGAACTGTGATATGCCAACCTACACCTTTTCAACTTCATGTTTGTAGTTGTGAATGAAAAATTAGGTGATGTTTTAGGGTGGTTGTGTGTCCGCATGTGAATGTGTATTGTGTAATTCAAAACAGTAATACTTTTGATCGTTGTAGAATTAAGTTTAAAGAAGGGCTGGCAGCTGCAATGAAAAGTGTACGGAAGGGTTGATAGAGTTCTGTTCTGCCATATATAGTTGAAAGTGTTTGGTACTTTCTAGGATTGCCTTTCACACTATTTCAGACAATTTTGGAACTTTGAAAGTTGTATTTTGAGTGAATTGCTGTCATTGTGGTAAAGGTATTATTGTCCAAACTGTCAAGGGCGTGTATGGACAAAAGGAAAGAGCAAATTTGTTGAAAGAAACAAAAATTGTTTTCCCATTTGTTTGGATGATAAAGAGGTAGACATGAAGAGAAATGCATCATTTCTTTTACCTCCAAAAACCTTATCAAGTGTGCTCGGCCTTAGTGTTATCTATTTTTCCCTGTCAATCCCTTCACTTTGCAGACATTGGTTTTCTTGATGTCCAGAAGGGAGGCCTCATTTTTGCCTCCATTTATTTCTTCCAACGTCAGAGCAAAGAAACCAAGCTCCTTTCCTTTCTATCCTGTCTTCTTTTCTTCTGTCCATTGTTTAGAATGAACATGAATAAACCAGACAAACAATACTCAAACACAAACTTTCTGAGATCTATGGTTAGTTTTAGTTTGTAGTCCTACTCACAGGTGATCAGATTCAGTTTCTGTTCTTTCAGGGTCTGAATTTTAATAGGACTGCCAGTTATGAATGCTTGCATGTGAGCAAATGCACTTCTTGGACGGGCTATCTCCGTGGAGCCAAATTGAACAGTAATTTTTCTTTTTTGCATGAGCAATGTGCTGCACGTCTTTGCTACTTGCAACAGTCGAAAACTTAGGGATAAAGACAATGACAATGCATTAAATGTCATCATTTCGTACTAATAACAGTTATGATTATGATAGATGTGAATGGAACTTGCAAAGAGCTACATGCATCCCTCAATTTTTTTTCCTTCTTGTTTAAATTGATGCCGCTTGCAACGTGAGTCCCTTCTGGATCTTTCTCTTGCATGCATGTCTCTTTGATTGACACAAGTCTAGATTAGGATAGAAACTCTCCACTTTTGGTCGTTAAAGTTATTATCATTTTCTCCCGTTTATTGATTTTCTTTTTTGAAACCATCCCTTTTATTGATATTTCGTTGGCTTCCTAGCACTCCAGTTTCTTAATTGGTTAAGGGTCCCACTGATCCCTCAAAGTACCGGGGCTTTTGCTGTCCATGCCAGTAACTTGCTTAGGGGTCAATGTATAGGTGAGAGCCCAATCATGCCCACCATTATAGATCTTCTGTTTCCTTTTATATTCTAAATAAATTTGAAGTATGAAACTTTCTTTGCCACCATAATTAGTCATCTTTCAACTGCAAACTCTAAGTAAACGACTTGGAATTTTCTGAAGCATTCTGTCTCTCCCTGCTTTCCTTTTAAAAATGATTATGCTAATAGAATTGGCTGTCACAATAGTTTCTCCACTTTTTCACTCCTTCACCCCAATTATTGTAAGCTATATATTGCTACATATTTAGATGGATTGGAATCCAGATGCAAACTGGTCGAGATTTAAACCAATCCAGATGAAAACCAGTAGAGGTCGATTGTAGAAACTGAGGTCTCTTGCATTCAACTATATTATAAACTAAATTTGCTGTAGTTGCCGTGACTAGTGTTTCAATCATGAGGATTGTTTGTAGTATTTTGTTTTCCCTGTCAGGTTCGACTCTTTACCGGCTGCGGATGGAGTATGTCACTACCAATCGATCTGAAGGACCGCCGATCGGTAACGGCAATGGCATCCAATTTCATTTGAATGGAATGATGTTGTCAAAAATTTAGTTGAAGAACATGATTTTAAATTTAAGGAATGTGTGAGAGTCTACCACGCTTGTCAATTACAGGAGATCGAATCTAACCAAGCACAAAAGCTGTGAAGAGGTCGTAGTTGGAACTGATGCCGGCTCTCACCTCCACATTCTTATAAAATTTTAGAGAAGTGGATCGTCAATCGGCTGCACATCCTGTTCAAGCAAAGTCATAGCTTACTAAATTAACATTAAAAGGTCAAACGATATTGGAAAAATACAATCAGTAAGTAGTGGGAACTAAGCAGGCGTCACGCATAGCCAGGTCAAATTTTTCTAAATATATATAACAAAATGTTCAAGAGACGTGTTCTCGAATAAACAAGAAAAAACTGATATCTAGATCATTTACTAGGTTCAGTAAATTCAATTAATTTAATAATATAATTAAAAAAGATTTTCGTAGTAAATAACGCAAAAAAATGATAATAATTAATTATAAAAAACAAGTCAATATTATACTCAGGAGAGGAAAAAAAACACTCACGGTAGTCTTATTGTCGCTGTATTATAAAAAACACTCTACTTGAAAGAGACACTGACACTTGTAATGCCATTGTGTGAAGATCTCAAACAAAAAACAAATTAAATAAAATATCTTGAAATTAACATTTTATATTTATATTTAATCAATTAAATTAATTTAATTTAAAGATGAAATTTCTTTAAAAGAAGCAATTTTTTAAAAAACAACAACAAAATTAACAAAAAAACCTAAAATAACTTGAGTTATTTCCCAAACTAGTATAGGAAGCACATAAAAAATAATAATTAAGCCAATTTTTAATTAAATAAATAATAAAAGATAAAACTGAAAAAATATGATTTAAAAAAAACAAGTAAATTAGGATAAATTTTTAAAATGTAGGTTAATTTTTTAAATTTATAATTCGTGAAATTCTAAACTTAAACTCAATTTTTTTTTAATTTAATATTAAAAAATAAATTGGAAATATATTAGTTTTAAAAAATTATTAAAATAAACAAATAACAACAATAATAATAAAAAAATATATGATAATATTAAAAAAGAAGAAGAAGAAGAAGAAGAAGAAGAAGAAGAAGAGCAGAGATAATGAGCAGTGGTTACCTTCTTCCTTTCCCTCTTCAGAATATTTACTTTTTAACGCAGGGCATCAAATGATATCGATACTGTAGAGCACAACTGTTCTCTAATCTCTGGATTCTCAGCCAAACAGTCAGAAATATCTTTGGACTTGATTGCCTCATCTTTATCCAAAGATTCCAACCAGGAATAAACCGGCAACCACTAATCTGTACGTTGAAATCGAGCATGTGGAACATCAACCTAATTCGTCACGGTTACCTGATACAGGAGAAATGTCAACTATTTAGCACAACGCATAGAGATTGAAAAGGGAAAATAAAAAATTAATATCACGGTAATGACGTAGACGGAAGCTAAAGACAAAATAAATAAATAAATAAAACACATAAATTTTATGAGCAAAATATGCTATAGATATAAACCTCTATAATAATAATAATAATAATCTCCTTAGGAAGTTTAAAAAATCTTAAATAATCTAAAAACCTTACTTTAACTAGAAAATAAAGTAAAAATATAAAAATACAAAGGGAAGGAAAGAAGCATAAAAGCAGAAATAAATTATGAAATCAAAAAATAATAAAATCATCAAAACCAAGAGCCTCAACAAAATTTTTAATTTCTAAAGATTTGATGTTCCATGCAGCAATGTAAAGATTTAAAATTGATTTAACAGTTGGATAAAAAATTATAATTTTTTAAAATTATTATTCTAGCTCGGAGCGACCATATTTTCTCTTGGATCTAAACTTGTTCAATTGGTTCATAAATATAATTAGATGATTCATATAATTTGTTCAAAATAAATACTTATCTAATTGAGATTGATTCATACATAACTACTTAGAATCACTTGTTAACTTATTAGAATCACTTGTTAGATAAAAAAAAACTTAAGTATAGACACTAAGATTTGTAAAGAGGTAAATTTTTATTTTTGTTATCCTTTGTCAATGAGAAAATATGGATACAACAGGCAGAACAATTCATCCATCTTCAAATTCGACTGTTCTTTAGGACAAATATCCTTTTGAAAAGTTTCTGAAGTTCGTATCACTGGCAAAATTCACCTGAAAGTGAATGATCAAGGAGAATTCATACTTCGGATAGCTGTAATTTAACATTATCCACCAAGAATTCAGGAGAATAATGTATTAATTATTCTCATCCACCAAGAATTCAGGAGAATAATGTATTAATTATTCTCAAGAAACAATAAATTTTTGCAACTATGAATTATAAAATTAAATTTAGATTGTTTTGTAAATGATTTTATAGTGATGCTAATGCTCTTGCTTTAGAAAATTTGGTTACAGTAATCTGCATTTTGGCGGTTTAAGACCAGTTGAGATAGAAGGATTTCTAAAGTAGGAAATCCTAATCTTGAAAGGATTTTTGTTTAGAATCCATGAAGTAGATATAAGCAACAGCCATATGCTAACAAAAATCATAGTTATTCCACAAACACCCATTTGTGATCTTGTCATAATCGCATTAATGATGGAGATAAGTTTTATATATATATATAAAGAAAAGTACACATAGTTTAAACGAAAATAAAAGGGGAAGTCAGGTTCATGGAGCCAAAGTAATTGGTTCACAGCCATCGTGCACACAGGCCAACACATCCCTGTAGTCCCTTGATATGGTGAATGAATCATAGACCTTTCCATCACTGCTCTTCTTGTATTCAAAGAGAAGAGATGAGTGATTAAATGCTGTAAGTTTGACAAATCCAAAGTCTGAATCTTTGTAAATGCTCCAAGTGGTCTCCACTGGACTAAATTCTGCTAAATGGCTCCCTCCCCCACCAACAACAACATGGATTGTTCCATTGACGGTGCCTGAATAATGGGATCTTTCTGTATTCACACACTGATTCTGTATTGCCATAAGAAACATTACATGATCAGACTTGGTTTAGGAGAAAGGGTTGAACGAGAATCAGGGCTTGCAAAAAAAGTCATGAAAGCCAAGAAAATGGTGCGATTACGTTATGAAATCAGACACAAGCATACCTGGTAAATTGGGCACGTTCTTTCATAGTTATGGACATGTCCAAAAAAGGCAACGTCTACTTTATACTTTTGCCAAAGCTTCTGCAGGCTCTCCCTTCCCATTGGCTCTCCATATGAACCACTCTGCCAGTAGGAGGAGGAATAACCAAGAACACGATGAGCAGCGAATATCAACCAAGGCTGGTTTTTCCTGTCTGCTGACGCAAGGCATTTCTCGATGAATTTGTATTGTTCAGATCCTTCCCTCCAGTCATGTTCACTGTCAGCTATGCAAAAATGGAACATGCCATAATCTGTTGAATACCTGCAGAAAACAGTGCTCATCTTGATGGATAAATATATTGAATGCAGAACTGGCCAGACAAGGATTTGGATATTTTCCAAGCTTGGATAAATCTAAACATAATCACAGGCTTGTACATTTATCCACACCGAAAGATTGATAGAGGTAGCTTATGCCATTCTCTGAAATATGTAGAGTTCTTTTTAATCGAGTCCTTCAGGAATATACAGAACACGTCGAATTTGTAAAATCTTTATTAACTTTGGAAAGTGAATTGGCCTTCTTTATACACTACAGGTGTTTATATTCAAGTCTTCTCATAATAAATCTCTCATGATGTTTGAATAATTCTTATAACTGATTTACGTACCAGAACTTAGCTCTGTTCTCAGCGGGAACGTAAAACATGGTCTCTGCTAGAACACCACATTCACCACCTGAATCATTACCATCATAGAAGGATCCTGTCCCTGGCGAGTCTCGCTCATGGTTGCCACTATCGGAGAAAGAACCATGTTAAAGTATCTCGGAGTAGCAAAAACTTGTACCTATTAACATAATCATACATGAATTGCAACAAGCAAGCATAGCGTCCATTCAAACCTCGCAATCATATATGGAACAGTCGATGCAATGGGCTCTACTTGTGAGGTAAACTGGTCCCACTGTGAGATGTATCCATTTGCATATGTGATATCTCCTATATGAAAAACTATGTCAATGGCATTTAAGTCCTTGATTAGCTGATCTGTGGTGTTAAGGGAGCCTGGCTGGTAATTATTAAATTCATTTGAACCATCACGCTCTGCCTGAAACATAAAGAAAGAAATGGTGGATGCCTTTAATTGCATGAGCTTCAGACAACCTAATTTCTTCAAATCTGTATACCTAACAGTGTGTGTATGTTCCACATAATTACAGAACAGTTTTTAGCTCTTGGAGTTTGTTCTGTCAACGTTGATAGCTGGTAACTAACATTTATAAATTCCATCAATTACAAGAACATTAGATACAGAATATAATGGAGAACCTTCTTCGATGTATGTTATTATAAGTATTCAGTGATCAAAGGTTCTTTGATCTAAGCGAAAGTACAAATGGTGTCGAGGAAAATTATATATATATATATATATATATATATATATATACCAGATAGCTATTATTATCCTGCACTATAATACTTCATAGTACCTTTCCCATGTCGCCGAATATTACAATCCGCTGTAACGATTCTTGCCCTGGATATGGTGATGACTTGAATGAATAAGACTTGCTCCAGATATATGAACCATTAACTAACTTATGACCAAGCTTGTACGAGTACCTGAATAAACAATCATCACTGAAACCATCAGAACAATTCCCATCTATGCTCCTCGTCATTGTTATAATATGATTCTTAGAACTCAAGATGCATACATGGAGTTTGGCCACAAATCTCTTAAGAAACTCGTATGGATAAAACCGGGATCACGCCAACCAACTGTTCGAGCTGGTATACCTGCAGCAATATAACAAGTATTTACTACTGTAGTTTCTATCCTGCTAATTTCCTGGAAAATGTTATCCCGGTAAGCCGTCCAAGGCAAATAGCAGAAGCATAATTCTTCCTCTAAACAAAGCTTCCTGTGGCCTTGTTACAGAAGAAAGTCGAGATACTTCCTGAACTTCAACATTGGCTACTGAATGAACATAGAGCATGACTAGATTTTGAAAACAACGCAGAAACAAAGTTTTTAGTTATTTTTCACGAGTTGATGCATTTGAAAGAGGATAATTGGGAAAGATAAGGAATAAAAAAAATATTTCTCACATGGACTTTTAAGATAATTGCAAATACCATTGTCATTATTCAAAGAGGATATGGCTCATACCACACATGCTATTTTGATGAAATGTCAACGTCCCAGCAGGTGATCGAGTTTGAGATTCTCCCTTGAGACCCCACTCAACCATAGGCACAGCTTCTGTAATGCCGTAACCACTTGTCCAGGTAACTGTCATCTGCATGATACAATAAACAAAGCTATCTTAAAATGAATTCTCAAAGCTGATAAGAAGTGAGTAAAAAATGCAGCACCAGGAAAGGCTAAAAACTAATCGATGGATTGAATTTTCAGACTCCATGGATGATTATTAATAGCACAACCTTATCTTTATCTCTGATTCATCCTTGAGAAATGTTACATCTTTGCAACTTTAGTTTACAAACTATAAATTAGAATATTTTCAAATCAATCGGTATGACCAATATATAGCGATGTCCCCAAAAGTTCTCTCTCATTATTCTCACTAGCTTGAGCTTGTAAATAAGCCTTTGATTGTTGAAACTGCTGGTTAAAAGAAGTATGCATAGAATTTGAATGGCATAAACTTACTTCATCCCAAGACTTCCCTTGAGAGAGTCTTGGATAAAGAGGCGCCTTTGGATTTGCAAACTTTATGAAGTTAGAAACTGCCACCAGCTTTGGCTGCAATGCACAAAATCATCAGCAATCTAACGGATTGAGAAACAAGATTAAAGTAGTGCACAAGAATAATGTAGAACCAAGTCAGAAATTTGATACTAAAATCCAAGCCTGAAACATTGCATTTTATGTTCACATATATAAGCAATACGAAAATAGACTTGGTCGCACATTTGACAACCCGCCTGAGAATAAAGCAAACGAGAAATCTGCCCGCTGATTGATCAATTGAAATTTCAAAGTTGCTTTGCCTGTCTTTGTGTATCCAGCATCAGAATCGTTGGCAAATTTGTACTGAGAAAGAGAATCACTGATCATGAGATTGCTCAAAGCAAGTTCAAAAGGTTACACATTCACAGAATATCAGTCATATTGCATTGAACTAAGGCAGACCTTTATTGGAGCTGAACATATATATGGTTCTTCTTGTTTGTCGTCATCAGATGGACATGTTGATGAGCTAGCAAAGTAGAATGAATTTCATTACTCTATAAGATAGAACATTAGGGAAAAAGTTCCAGCAATAGGCAGTTCTTGACGATGACGGGATTGTGATTTGTGAGCATAATAGTTAAGAAGATTTCTGCAGAACAAAATGAACTTTTTTCCCATTTATAAAAGTAATGATGTAAAAGACAACCTGTTTTTCCCACGTCTACAAGTAAATTGATGGAAAGGACTGGCAATCTACAGGAAATTGGGAATTTCTGCTCAGGGTTTTATTCAGTCTGAGCAGAGTCTATGTAGATGCTTGTCCAATATTCATTCATTCTAAACATGGAAAACAAAGCAATTAAGGGGTGGAAAGTGATTATACTTGAATTTTGCCGGGGAAAATACAGCAACCCAGTCATCCTCAGTAGGGTTGGGGCATTCAATTTCCACTGTTATCCACTGGGAACTCCCCCCCTGCACATGAAAAAAAACCAGATATTGCTATTTCAAATGGTAGCGTTAGGAAACACGCCATTGTTTATACAGCAGCTATCTTAACTTTGCAGTGCCTTGCATGGTTAGCATCAAACTGCTATGGGATGGTACCATTGTGTGTAGCTCAATAAATTCTGGTAATATGAATAGCTGAGTGTTTATGATCTTTGTAGTTTCTGATGCCATGGATTCTTATAAACTCAGTTAAAACTCCGTTTCTCATGTGTTCTATTCCAAATTTTGGAAGGTGTTTCTACAGCTCCTCAAAAAGACATGAAAGCTTTTCAATGAAATGATGGAGAAGGGACTCGTAATAAAACCAGTTCCAAGAACTGTAATCACAGGACTCCAAATTCAGAATACTTCGTCAATTTGCATTAGAATTCCAATAAACACACGCAATGAACAACAATAATAATAAAAAAAAAACAGCCAGGATGCTATTCAATATTCAAAGGCTTCAAGGGACATTGTAACACAAAGTTCATCTGTCGACATGTTGGCAAGAACTAAATATTACCTTGGCACCAAGAACATACGGGTATGCTGTGATAGAAGCATTGTCACGAAGAGAGTAAACAGCCTTGTGAATAGCAATCTTAGACAGTGGCTGAACTCCCATTCCATTCTTGCTGTGAGCTGCTACATCAAGACGACCCAAGTCCACACACAGGCATCCACCTAACAGTATTATCAGAATTTGAAGAGATGAGAAACTCTCCATTAGTGTTATTTTCACAGTCACTCTCTGTGACCAATGACTTCAAAATCCCTTATTTAAAAAGCACAGAAGAGGCCTTGAAGCGTGGACCATTACATGAGCCGGCCATGGATCTTTCGTGTCATTTTCTCAAGTCAACAGTTGCTTTTTGTTTCTTAATACGTTATGGTCACGGATTTCAAAGATAAGAGTTTGTTATTATTAAGATCTTAATATATATTATATTATTAGATTGGGGAGTAACTAAATTTAGTTTATCAAGGAATGTTAAATATAAAAATATTTTTAATAAAAGCCTAACTTGTATATAAATTTAAAACTAATAATACATGATAAATATGCTTTCAACATAAATATAATTAAAAGAATAATAACATGCATACTAAGCATATATTTAAACTTATAATTAATATAAAATTAAAGTTTTAATATGCATACTAATAATAAAATTAACTATGCTTAAATCAAAATAAAAAAAGTATTATTATTTGTTGAAGCAGTTTAAAGCAATGAATATTTTATTGTTGTTAAAGATGAATCCTTTGTTTTTAAGATTTTATTGCTCCTCACTTGTGTAACTAGAATGTTTATAATATGAAACGAAAGAATATTTAAACAAAAGAATATGAAACTCGAAGATCTTTTAATAAAATGAATCTTAACTCTATATTTGAGAGAAAAATCAAAGCATAAAAAGAAGAAGAAAACACTAACAATGACGTGAGGACAGTGTGTTGTTAGAAAATAATATAAATCATATCTTAGGACCTCATCTAACAACTTAAATTATTGGGTTGACATGGTTCTTTGACATAGTATTAGAGCCTTGATGACCAAGCGGCCATGAGTTCAAATCTCACCATCCCTATTTATTTGATAAAAATTAAGCATAATATAATGTTAGTCTGTGCAAGTTTCAAATCCAAATGACTTTCACTTGAGAGGATCTGTTAGAAAATAATATAAATCATATCTTAAGACCTCACCTAATAACTTAAGTTATTGGGTTGAGATGATTCTTTGACATGTATAAGAATCTAAAAAATTCAAGTTAAAAACTATTCTTTTACCTCTATTTTTATAGTGGATTTTAAAAGTCAAAAGATTGAAAAATTACTAAAAATTAATTCTTACTATTATCAACCTTGGATTAATTACCATAAATCAAGAATTAAATCTAGAAAAAAAAAAAACAAGAGTTTTTTTAGTAGAAAAACCACGGGTTCTATGAGATTAACTTCTTATTCACCTATAATTTGCTTATATCATCCTATTTAAAATAAATTTCCAACAATCTCTTACATGAAAGAAAATCTTCTCATCATTTTGAAATCGACTCAAAGATTTATTGAGAGATACTAATTTGGTAAATTACTATATCATAATAGGTAGTTTTTGACTTTTAACCTTTCTTAGTGAAATATTATCGAATTTACGTGGCTAAATAGTGAACACGATGTCTTGAACTATTCAGCCTTTTGTATAAATCAAGACAATAGTATTCACATAGTTCTCTACCTAAAGATTTCTTTTGTTTCTCATTGTTATGTTTATTTTGGCCCTAAACAACTTTTGGATGCATGAGTGCTTTAGAAAATTCAGTCTTTATCAAGATTCTCAAAGAAATAGCTGCATTTCTCACTCATATAGGTGATATTTCATTAAAAGTATTCTACTATACTTCACTTGGTGTACCAAGATATAAAAATTATTAAAAGCTTATATAATTCTTTATCACAATGCATCATATGAATAAGCATGAGATAATAATTATCTAGTGCTATCGAGAATGTTATATGATTTAGTTTTTTATTTGAGCCTAGATCTTAGGATCTCCAATCAACCGGATATAGTTACTTTCATTACACTCTTTCATCGTTTAAAGGCTTTAAACTCATTCCCTTCTATGAATTATACACAAGCTCTCTCGACAAACCTTTAATTAACGGATCCACAATATTTTTGTTTGACTTTATATAGTCAATAAAAATAATTATATTTAAGAGCAAGTGTTTAACAGTATTATATCTATAACATATATGTCTAGACTTTCTATTATATATACTATTTTATACCTTTCAAGTTGCTGACCGATTATCACAATAGACACAAACAGCTAACACTAGTTTTTCCCAACATGTAATATCCTCTAAGAAGTTTTGAATGAATTCAACTTTCTCTCCAGTTTTATCAAGAGTAATAAACTCTGATATCATTATGGATCTAGCGATACATGTTTGTTTGGAGGATTTCCTACTCTGATATCATTATGGATCTAGCGATACATGTTTGTTTGGAGGATTTCCTCAACACAACTACTCCACCAAATGTGAAGACATATATACTTGTGGATTTTGAATTCTTGGTGTTGAATATCCATTTAGCATTATTATACCCTCCTAGTACTACTGTGTAACCAGTATAATGTTATCCTCTTAATAAATAAAAATAATTAAACTATATAAGATAAAATCAACATTCATTTCTTTTCTATTGTTACTTTAGTTGACTCATTTTGTTTATTGTGATTTATTTAATTATTATCATTTCACTTATAAGTTGTAACATGTACAAAAATAGTATTGTGTAAATAATACTTTTATTAAGTAAGTTCCCTGAAAAGATTGGAGAAGTCACAAACGATCCCGCTTAAAACTTAATTTTCTAAGATAGAACTTTCTAAATCGTATATATTCACCGCACTAACTCTTGGTGTTGGAGATTAATGTTGTATAAGTGATAGTATGTAAAAGTTCTCTAAGGGGCTACCATATTTCCATTAACATTAATACATATGCTAGGGATATTTTCTCTTATTGAAACTATTAAAGAAATATTATGTTTTTGTCACTTCTCTCTATACATAGACTCATGGATTATAAATAAACTACGAATCATTCAACCAAAAAAATTTAGAATCTTTATTTTCTACTACATATTTATTTTTAAAATATTTCTATGTAATATTATTGTTTTTAATCTAAGAAGACGAGTACATTTTTTTTTTTTGGAATATAAGGCATAAAATAATTGAAAAATAAACTGTTAATATTCCTATAAAAACCCATAATATTATTTAAAAACCATGAAAATTTTAATAATAATTTAAATATCATGTTAAGCATTATTTTTTTTATAGTGCATTTCAATCAAAAAAATTTAAAAACAAATCTTGAAAAAAAATATAGAAAAAGATACGTCTGATCACAGAGATGGGGTTTAGGTACCTAACTCAACATAAAAAAAAACCCAGCACAAGTGCACCTACAAGGCTAAGCTCATGTGCTTGTCCTTCTTTGTTTTCTACCCTGTTGTATAACCTTTTTTTTTTTTTTTAAAAAAAAGCAAATGATATGATGAAATTTTGCTTGCCTAGATTTCAACCATTAAAGAGGTCAAAAAATCAGGTTGGGTTTGTTGGACCATAAAAACCAATTTAGACTGATTCTCATCTTAAATCATCTAATAAATATTTTTAAAATCTCAATAAACTAATTTATTAACTCAAAACACCTCTAAATAAGCTCAAAAACACAATGAAATTGAAAAAAAAAATTTCTCACAAACTTGATCTACTTTTACCAGCAATAAAAAAACTCAAAAACACATGAATGATACTCATCTTGTCAAGAGGAGCACATTAATATTAAATTTAAATTATTATTTTTTGTTCATCAAATCAAATCTTGCCAATCCATCATTTTCTTTTTTCTTCACTGTTTTTGTGACTCTCTTTCCTCTCTAAAATTTAATTATTAAAATGCAAATAAAATAAAATTTTGGAGTAAAATATAAAAGTTTTAAATTAAAGAAACCAAAAGGAAAAAATAATAAAGAGGCCAAAATCTTTTAAAAGGTGCTCGATGAATAATTCTTTTTTTTTTTTTTTAAAAAAAAAAAGGCGAGCATACATGCCTTGCTATCAATTTTGGTCCCTTTTCAATGTTTTGCATGGCCCTGTTGTTTCTCCCTCTTCTTACATTTGCCCGTGCATTAATATGAGAACTGCTGAGCTGTAGACCCTTTTGCACTACCATCTAGAGCCTTTGCAGGTTCGACCTCGCTCCCAACTGGCACCCAAAACAAACTCATCTCCGGCTACAGCCTTGAATCCAGACCACTGCCTACCTGAAGGAGAATCCGAGTGAATGAGCTCTTGTAGTTGCACCATTTTACAATCAGATTTGGACACAAGGCAGGCTTTATATATTTGTGCCATGGCAAATGTAAGGGTGCCTGTTGGAAGCGAGGTCAAACCAACAGGTTCTCCATTCTCAATTGAAGATACATTCTGCTTGAGTTTCTATCAACCAGTTCTGCAACATGAAAAGAAGGTATGCTTTCTTGTCTTACAGAAAATCCCGATCATGTGCCAAGCTTGAGGGCAAGTGAGCAAAGGATCTAGATGTTGGTACTTGTCTGGGCAACTCCTAAAATCAGATGGGTATTATACTGGAAACCAACTTCTACAACACGAACATTTTTCACTGATTCTGCGCTCGCAAAAGCCGAGCGCACAACTTTTGGCACCAGGCTTCAATATCAAGAGCAAGTTTAAGGTCACAAACAAGTTTACAAATTTAATTCTTTCAAATAGCATTTTAAACTAAGATTCTCTTTAATGTTTATGGAGAACAAAAGTTTCTCAAAGTCTTGCTCTTCACTTGCAATGTCTTACCATTTGTGGTCAAACAGCCAAAAATGTCATCACAGGTAATGATGCTGAATAAATGGACTAAGTTGAATTCAGCAACACAAATGCACTCGTATAAATAATGAAAGGATAAGAAAGAATAGCTCTTATAAAACTTGAGACAAGTTTGGCAATCATCCATCAGG
Source organism: Populus tomentosa (assembly GCA_018804465.1). NCBI lineage: Eukaryota > Viridiplantae > Streptophyta > Magnoliopsida > Malpighiales > Salicaceae > Populus > Populus tomentosa. The sequence continues at coordinate 9,645,106 of CM031997.1, forward strand.
CAGTTATTTACAAAAAAAAAAATTATAATTAGTGAAAAATCATTTGCAACACCTGAGCTATTTCACATCTGCTTAGGAGAAATTTGATTCAAGACTCGCTTCAGTTGTTTACAGCCTGACGTTTTGAAAAGTAGGGGGTAAGCTTCTTTTCCAACTCCAGCAAACTGAAATGTCATAAACAATAACTAGGAATGAAACTAAATTTTGAAAAACAAAAACGCTAGAATGCAATTAAAAAGAAACAATGATCACTTACATCTCATATTTCTGAAGAGCCTCATTTCGTTTTGCCACATACAATTCGCTATCCTTGGGTATGTTGTTCAAAGGATTGATCGCTACAATAGTTAAGAGATACAGGTAACAAGAATTACATTCAGTTTTGGACATCAAACTGAAAAATTCATGTGTTCAAATTTATGCATGATCTGCATCAAGTGGCTTTTGGTTGTCATAGCAATAAACTTGAGGGGTTCCAATGTCTTTGCAATAGATTATTTTTAACAAACTTCAAAGAAGATCATTCAATTTTTTTATTTTGATGTTATATGAGGATCCATCTACTGAAATGCAATCATTTTATGATGGTCTAGTGCCCCCAAAGCTGTGCAAGGTGCAAAATCCTTCCATTTCCAAAATACATAAAACATAAGCTTTGAAGAAGCCGTACTTGGAACAGGTGCCAGTTCTTTCACCTCCACATTCTTCTGAAATTTTGGAGAGGTTGGATTGCCAGTCAGCTGCACGCCCTGTTCAAGCAAAGTCATAGCTTACTAAATTAGCATAAAAAGGTTAATCAATATCGACAAATACAATCAACAAATAGTGGCAATATCTTAAAGGTCAAAGCAAATAGAAGCAATTAAGACTCCCAAATCTTTAATAATGGATTAGGTCTTTGCTACCCAAGACAGATATGGAGACACTTCGTTTTCTCTCAATTAAGCCTTTTTTATCTTTATTTCTCTCCACCTTACTTATCTGCTCACCCTCTTTCTCTCCTCGAAGAGTCTAGATAGTTATGTATTTGGACACCAACAGATTCTTAAACAAAAAGAGCAGAGATAATGAGCAGTTGTTACCTTCTTCCTTTCCCTCCTCTTCAGAATCTTTACATGGCACTTTTTAATGTAGTGCATCAAATGATATCGAGAATGTCTAGAGAACAACTGTTCTCTAATCTCTGGATTCTCCGTCAGCCAGTCAGAAATATCTTTGGACTTGACTACCTCATCTTTATCCAAAGACTCCAACCAGGAATAAACCGGCAGCCATTGATCTGTACGTTGAAATCGAGCATGCGGAACATCAACCTGATTTGTCTCGGTTACCTGATACAGGAGAAATGGCAACTATTTAGCACATAACGCATTGAGAATGAAAAAGGAAAAATACCAATCGCACAGCAAAGCATAAATATACACAACAATATTAGTAAGTGAACACCCAATATCATGAATTGTAAGGCATGGGCAGGCTATGCAGTGTTTTCTTTTGACAGACTGTATAACAATTCATAGAGCAGAGGGTCAAATTTAGGTAGGCATCTGTCTAAAGACAAAATCTTTACACTTAAAAAAGAAAAGGGTACCTGATTCTGAGTGGGAAGTCTCATGTATTTTTGAATAGAAAGCAACCGATCAATGAGATCGGAGCGAGGCATTGATTGTAAATCAGAAGGTAAAGATGAGTAATTAGAATCAATCCATGTCTCCACCTCCATCGTACTCACTGCTTCCACTCCAGAAAAGGCACTCAGCCAAAGTCGAGCCATTGTTTCCCATTCTTGTGATTGATTAGGGTTTTGTTCGCTTCCTCTGTTGTTGTTGTTGTTGTTGTTGTCTTCTCCTTCTAGGGTTTGTTCCATTGAATTCGACATTTTTGTTTTTGTTGGACTCTCGCTCCCCCTGTCCCTCACCCTATGAGTTGCTTATGAATTTGTTGTTTAAACGGTGTCGTTTTATCCATAAGCTTAGAGACTTTTTGATAATGTATTTTATTATTTACTAACTTTGCTAATTAGCTCATGAGTATGCTAATAGCTAATATTATAACATAGTTATAATTTTTATTTAAAAGAAAATATTTGTTCATTTCTTAATGAGTGATTGATTACAAATTTTAAGTAGATTCACTTAAAGCATTACAAAAAATATAAAAACATTAAAATTTATTTTATATTTTCATAATTTAAATAATTTATCTATAACAATGATAGTGGTGAGAAATTAAGTATAATTTCAAAAAAAAAATATTACTTTAAACAAAAATATAAAATTAAAATTATAAAAAATTAAAATAATTACGAGTTATAGTATCTTTAAGTAACCATAACAAATATTATAAAAACAAATATAAAAAATAATTATAGGAAGCACCTTCTTGAGATAAATTTGTAGTGTGAATTATACTCGAAAAGCCGTGACAAAAATAATTATTGGGAATGCATTATTCTACCTTAAAAGTTTGGGTTAAAAGCACGTGTTTTGGATAGAGGTGTAATGAGAGATTTTGAAATTTTTTTGTTTTATTATATTTTTATATCATTTTGATATAATAATATTAAAAATAAGTTTTAATATATATATATATATGAGAAAACACTATATTCAAGCTTAAAAGCATATTTGTAAAGCTTAATACGAGAATACACTAGATTCAAGCTTATCCCAATCTCCTTTTTAAATTATCAAAATAATATTATTTTAAGAAAATAAAAAATAATAATAATATAAAAATAGAATTTTAATCTGATTAAATTTAGATTTATTGAGTAACAAGTTAAATTGAGTTTTTATTATAGAATCAGCTGGGTTCTTCATTCTTAATTTTTTTTATAACCTAAACTGATTCAAATACCAGATCGACCTGGTCCTAGATAAGCATGGAATATAATAATGCAGATTTTACGATTATGAAAAAAGTTTGTACTCTCGTTAATAGGTTGACGTCGCACTCAAACTCAATTTGAACATGTTAATTTTATTTCCCAGCCCAGCAAACTATTTGGGCTTATCCAGTTGATAGCTATTCATGACAGAAACCACCCCCTTTGATACTGTTTTTCATCCAAATTTTTAAAAAATATATTTTAAATTAATTTTTTTTATTTTAAAATTATTTTGATATTAAAAATAATTGTTTTAAAAATAAAAATATATTATTTTAATACATTTTAAATAAATTTTTTAAAAAAAACAATCTCTGCCACTCTTAAATATCCCAAAACAACGATGATTCAAATAAGAAATTCTTTTAAAAAGATGGTATATAAGAACAAAAAAAAAGAAAAAAAAAAAAGAAGTGATGGCATGGTCCTAAACCAAATCTTATAATTGATACCAAAGGAGAAAAGAGACTTTGAACCAAAAAAAAAATATTGAGTCTTGATCCGGTTGATTTACAAATATTTTTGTAATGCAAGGAACATGTTTGTGGTATTCATCATTGTTAATTGAAATATTGACTGATTAATGTTTTGGATTTTCTCATCTTCTTTCAAAACACTCTTGAAACAATCATGTTAGATAAAACAAAAGAAAAATAAAATAATTGTTTTCAATTTGTTTTATATATCGTTCTGGTAATTACTTCAACCACCATCTACAAATCCCTCCCACCATTAACAAGAGAGATGATATGCAATTCATTTGGAGGTTCCAAACTCCAAGACATGGGCAACAAATGAAAAAAATCCATGATGCTAACTAAATAGAGATTAATTTATCTCACATTTGCAACTTATAAAAAAAAATAAGGCAAAATCAGCTTAGCCCAAGATGTAAAATAAAACAAATGGTGGCACAGGTGTCTCATGTTGTAGATAATAAATTGATTTCTCCAACCTGCTGGCTATATGAACTGCATGATTAAATTCAAAATGTTACAGCTACAAAGAGTTTACCTAGTCATTTTGGCTTTGGCCATTTTCTTTTTTCTTTTCTTGATAGCCTTGGGAGTTTTAGTCTTTCGAGCTTCTCTCTTCTCCTCCTTGACCTTCTTCTTATTCTCTTTTCTCGCGGCTTTTTTATCAACAGGATCCTGTTTCTCGGTTTCTGATGATGAACCACTCCCATCTGAATCACCGGAGCCCTCTTCCTCTGAATCTGTCCCAGGGTCAGAATCGCTCTCAGGAGAGTTTGAATGCCCATCCTGAATGACTGAAGACTCTTCTACTGGGTTTGCATCCACTTGCTGCATTTCTTGTTGGGCTGCAGAAGAGTTAGAGAGAGCCTCCTTTAGTCCAGTAATAGTCTTATAGTACATGTCTCCAGTATCGTTGCCACTTGTTATCCGGTTTACATCCTCCTCGGCATGCTTGACATCATCTAATGTCTTCGGAATATATGACTACATAGAAAGCAACAAACACTCCACAAAATTAGTATCCATCCCAGATATACATGTCCATTATGATATCATGTTTCAAAGATTTTTGTATCCTCACCACATGAGGTATCCCAAATATTACAAATGTCAATCCTCCCAAGACCAAAATAAATTTCACATTTGAGTAAATTACAGAAAAAAGAGTTGTATATTGGTAAATTAGAATTTGAGATTGAATGCTTCACTTGCAAGGCCTTTTAAATTATTAAAGTGGGCAAATATGATAAGAACCTGAACAAATACAGTTTTTTTTCCTAAGGAAAACAAAATCACAGTTGTCTTTTTCTAAAGGAAACTAATAATAACCTGAACAAATACAGAGTCAGCAATTTCATCCTCTGCAGTCAAATCTCTTGTCAAAATTTTTTGTTGAACCTGAAAAAAGAAATAAGCGGTCACAGCAGTGATCTCAATGATAGTCTTTAAGAAAATCAAGCACATGAAAGGAGGCAAACCTCTTCCAAGTAACTGTCAATGGATTCATCATTAATAGTTGGATCCACTATGAAGTCAAAAAGCTCCCGGATAGTCATGACTGCTACGCCATGTTTCTTAAAGAAATCCTGCATGCACCAATCTTCATTAATTCACTTTCTTAAAAACAGGCAGGCACCTGTGTTTTTGCTAAAGGTAATAACAGTAAGAAACCACAACCATTCATCATGTGGATAGCACTTACAGAAACATGAAGACAATCTTCACGCAAAAAGTCAAGGGCATGAGGGTGGTCAAGATCAACTGCTTGAGAGACATCAATTATATACAAGCGACCCTACCAAACATGAAAAATAATTTGATCAAATATCCACAGGAACAGATGTGATCAGTTCAATATCTTCCAGAAAGCTATGCAAATTTTAATCATGTTACATAATCACACTTTCAATTGTATTTTTTTTTTTAATTAATTTGTTCTCATTTTTCTCCCGTGGTCTTAATAAAAAAAAATGCCTGGTGAAGACATGATATCTGTTCAGTGAGGAAGCAAGAGATGTTCACCTCCAAGTAAAGGATGTTGTACTCACTGAGGTCTCCATGCACTAGCTTACACTTCTGATATAAAGCCCGCATGGTAATAATCATCTAGCAAATACACAGCAAGCAGTTATTTCAATCACCAAAAACAAAATAGCAAAATACAAACATTAAATCTTTTTCTTGATTCTAAATGAAGTGACAAGAAGAAGCATCTATTGTATATGTGCCACAGCCCATATCATGGCATCCTAGGAGAAGTTTAGTTTTAGGCTCCTCCAAATTGATCCACACAAGGACCTGAAGGCTATTATAATTATCAGAAGATTTAACTTAGATTATGAAAGTTATTCAAGCACACCAGAGTGCCTATGAGATTCTTAACTAGATATGTTTTTGCTGTTATTTCAAACTTCTACCCGATAATGATGATAATATAAAAACCCAAAAGCCTACACACCTCCATATAACCTTCACGCAACTTGTCCAAAGATAAGGCAGCATCCTTTAGACGAGGAGCGGCCCAACCAGCTTTTCCTACAACAGAGATTATCACCAAGAAAACTCCCATTACCTCCACAAAGTAGTAATATACAGGAAACAAACTTTATCCTACACAAGAGGAACTTTAGGTAAATAGTTTGATGGCTTTGATATATGAAGCAGATTATCTTTCTCCTGGCATATTGGTGTGGAGATGTCTTGAAATACACGCACAAACAAACACAAAAGAGTAAAGTACCTATGAATTCCATGACCAGAACATGAAGTCTCAAAAGTACGGGTGTTGGGCACCTGATTCCTGCTGCTTTTAGCCTGTAGCTCACAATGAAGTTGAAAACACATAAAATCCCAACATAATTGGTGAAATAATTCGAAGTATATTTATAAGATTATTTTCTTCCTTAGCCGGAACACAGAAACAAATACTAATCGATGACCAAAAATACAGTCTATCTTTAAAGTTTGAACCATGTATGATAGGCAAACAGATTTTGCAGCAATAAGTTCTTTTAGAACAAAGGGTCCTAACCTTGCAGTGTCATGAAAAATGTAAAGGTGAATGTTGGTCTTACCTCAAAAGATTCCTCATTTCTTTTTCAGCCCAAGTCTTTACCATTTTTCTGGGATTGTGCTTGCAATATCCATGTCGGAAACGGTAGTCACCTTGTACATACCGATCTCGATCTCTATAGTTGTTTAAAAGAAATAAGATAATTTATTTTTTGTCAGAGAGAAGCAAATGCATGTAGGTATAAGAAAGAAAAAATGCACCCAAATACACAAGGGCAATCCATAAAGCTATTTCTGGCACAGCATCTACCAACACTGACAATCATTAACACTGACGATCATTAACGAGCTTGACTGCTAATGAGAAAACATTTATTTAAGAGACAATAAAACCAGGAAATCAGAAGCTAAACAACAGTATCCTGATTCAAGAACATTTTCCGTAGTTTTTCTACTTCCAATTTGTTTGTATCTCACATGAACTGTTAACTGTGTAGCACCCTATTTTATATCGTTAACATCAAACGTTACAATCACTCCTTTCTTAACAACTAAATCCGCCCTGAACTTACTTAAAAACCAAGACCGAAGTTTTGTACACTTTGATTGCTAGTTCCTGGCCATCAGTTTTTGTTGCATGATAAACATTTGCCTGCCAGGAATCAGAGACAAAAAGTTCAAACAACAACACAGAACTGCTACAAATACTATGAAACCAGTAATGCCCTTCTCTACCTCTTTTCCTGTTGAAATGCAGCCATTGATATCATTAAACACACCGCGATTCAACATTTTAAATAAAACCATACGCGTTCTAGGATCGATAGCCTGCACAACAACACACCAGATTACACACTTTCTTTGCAATAATTAAAAAAAAAAGTTTGAACAAATTCTAGCAAATAATCATCACCTGCTCAACAGTAGCACGATCGGCTTTCTCAGTATTTCTAGTTTTCCCAATAGCCATCTCTCTCACACTATGGCGAATGGCAGTCGTAACTGAATTCGACATTCCAACTTTCACTCTCCCTTCCCATTCCTACACGAAATCAAAATCACACATGAGAAAATAATAAAATAAAATAAAACTAATTAAATTAATACCTCTAAAGGAGAAGCGCGGATATGATGCGAGAACTTCTGGTTGCGATTAGAGAGAGGTTGAAGAGTTGAAGAATTAGGACGGGAGTGAAGGCCGCCGTGAGCATTAGGACGGCGTGAATTGAGAGTGATCGAGCTGTCAATTGAATCGTCGTCGTTTCTGGTATCCAACCAGTCTAACGCGTCGGCAATTTCAGAGTCTGATGACCAAGAATCTTCCTCCTCGGATACTTGTTCTTCAACTTCGGGCTTGGCTTCATTTGATGATGTTAGAGGTTCTAATTGATCGATACTTCGTTGTGTATCTGACATTGCTAGGGTCGTGTACAGTTATCCAGATTGGAACAGTGAACAAGGTGGGTTCTTCGGCCTGTTATACGGTTGTGAGCTAGGGTTTTAGCGTTTTAGGTGGAGATCCTTCCTCACACAGGGACCCTTACCAGTTGCCACGTAGGATACAGTTTTTTTTTCCCTGGTATACTATCCGCACAGCCACAAAGCAATTTTAAAAATATTTATTATAATTTTAATATAATTAAATCATTTGTATTTTAATTATATAAAAAAACGACTTAAATCCTGAAAGAAAAATATATCTTTTTAGTTAAAATTAACTTTTCAAATACATATAATTTATCAATTTGTTTTAATCCTAAGAGAAAAATTAGTCCTAGTGGCCTCTGCTCTGATTTTAGTTTCACGAAACGCCTGAAGATTAAAAGTCTACTATTTATGTTAATTCATGAAATCAGCGGACTGGATTTTGTGGCATAGATTACACCTGTTAAATGGGAAAATAAGGATGAAAAAATTAGAACTAAAAAATTAGAGTTAACTATAAATATAGTTTCATTATCAATGTTATGTTTCACTGATAATAACCATCAATTATAACCTTAACTCTATTTATTATAATTTTTAAACTTAGTCTATAATTTATCCAGTTACTGAACTAGTTTTCAAGTTAACTAGGTTTTAATTTTATTTCTGAATATTTTATTTCATTTATTTGATTTTTTTATGGCCTAGTTCCATATGATAAGGTCTAAAATTATAGTAAAATGATAAAATTAAAATAAAAAGGACTATAATATTAAAATTATAGTGGAAAGATAAAATTACAATAAAGAGAACCATATATAAAGAAAATATATGGTCAATGTAAAAAAAATTAGAATTTTTTTTTTTATTATTTAAAAGTTCATATTATTTATTTTTTAGTTTTTTGATTTAAGAGAGGAAAAGGAAAGTCATTGATAGCAACCAAAGAATAAAAAAGTTATCGGTCGGTCATATTTTAACAATTAAAATGATCAATCTAAGTTTAAAATAATTTTATTCAATAAAAAAGGTTTTGACGATGATGATTTTTCTATCAAATGCTAAAAAAGTAGATAAAGGTCCATATAATTTTTTAAAATTTTGTTGATTTTTAATTATTATTATTTTGGGATGTTTTGTGATTGATGAGTGGTTTATGAAGGTTTTTATAGTGTTTTGGAGATGTACCTGGGAGAAAATGGATGGAAAATGAATTTCTAGACCAAACTTCCTCTCTTTATATTTTTAACACTATAATTATTTTAAAATTGTGTACAATGACCCACTATATGATATATCACTTGTTATTATAGATAACTTGTCACCCTGTTTATTTTAAAAAACCCTAAATAATACCCTTTATATTTTTATATATTTCTTACTTTGTATTATTATTTTTATTTAAATTTCAATTAATACCATATCTCTCTAATATTTTAAATTTTTTCATATCTTTTAAATATAAATAGTAATTTTTTTAATTATCTTATATTCTTATAGTGCTTGAAAAAGATTATTCTGCTTTATCTTTTAATTTTTTAATTTTATATGAATAAATTATAGGATGATATATTTATAAAAATAAAATCATTCATTTAAGATAAAAACAAATAAATTAAAACATATAAAATAAAAGGAAAAGTTATCGCCTATATCTTTGGCTTTTAGAAGAAAGATTGGCTTTCTATTTTATATCTCAAAAGCATTTAAAACTCTTTCTACACCGGTTCATTAATTTTTTTTTATTTAAATTTAAACTAATACCCTCTTTTATATTTTGTTTTTATAATTAAAACACATAAATGTTTGAAATCCTACTCGGAGCGAAAACAATATATTTATGAAACTGAAATTTTTTAAAAAATTATAATGTTTGAAAATACATTTATTCAGCTAACGCATTCTTTTATTATGTTTGAAGTGAACTTCAAATTCTCCTCACAACTTCGATTTTGTGGGTCTTTTTTATATATTTTTTGTTGATTTTTTTTAGTTTGTTTAATTTGACAAAGCCTTCTTTGTTTTCTACATTTTTCATATATCCACTTCCATTTTTTTTTCCGATTTTTATATTTCAAACCAGACATCTGGCGTCACGTTTAGGTTACTAACATAGCCAAGCAACGATACTAATTAATATTAATAAAAAGACCATGCATGATTAATTAATTAATAATTAAAAACATCAGATCTTGTGCAATCAAGATTAAAGTCGCGGGGCTAGAGGGATCAATTTACCCTGATCAAGATTAGAGTATATAATGCATTGCATGGAGCACTTTGTATTACATCATACTCAAAACTTAAATATTACACTATTTTAAAAGACATGGGAAAAACACCAGTAAAAATAAACTTATTGTATTGTAAAACACATTATAAACATAAAATATTTATATTATAGATAATATATCAGCGTTTTAATAGCGTTATTTTTATTATTTTTTAGTTAAAAATTTATGCTAAAAGTATTATCTTTTCTTTTTTTTTTTTGTCAAAAATTGTTGGATCTAACATGACAAACAAACTCAACCATGTTTGTTTCTGTGTTTTAAAAGTACTTTTGAAAAAAATTATTTTTTTTTAATTTTTTTTTAATTTTTTATTAATATGTTTTTAGTGTTTTCAAATCATTTTAATATACCGATATAAAAAATAATTTTTTTAAAAAAATATCATTAACATTTATATTAATATAAAAAATTATTTAAAAAGTAAGTATAATCATTAGACTAATGAGCTTAGAAGAATTTGGATTTTCAAATTAAACCCAAATTATTTTTAATAAATACCAGTCTACCAACCCAATTGAATTTGGAAAGGCTTTGAGCCGAACATGTCTCAGAATTGGATTTTCATGTTTAGAGAAAGTGGTGGGCCAGAAATTTCGTTCGTGTCTCTTGGCCTTTTCCCCAACGACCCAACTTATTTCGAAGTGTAGGACAGTCCCAAGATCCTGAAAGAACACAGCAATCACTCACAAAGAAAATAGCAAAGTTATGTTTGTTTGCAAGAAAAGAATTTATCTCGTGAATTGAATCTCTTTTCTACACCGAAAAATTAGATATGTAGGAGCTTTTTCTAACATGTACGCCTTGACTTTTGGAAATTCCAGGGAAAAAAATATTGATTACAAAGAAAATATCGTCGGCTTTGAGTTTTCCGGCCACAAAGCACCAAGAAAGCGTTAGTTAAGGTGAATTCAAACAAGAATTTGTCAAGGTGAAAACCTAGCCTGTGCTGCGTTTCATAATAAATTCAAAAGGATATTTGTGATTCAATTGATCTGGGTAAAAATTGATTGGTTTTTTTAACTTCTTTTTTAAATGACATATGTCGCCTCTGGATCAGGTTTAATACCCATGGCTTTGTCTATCCTTTGCTTTGCTCTTAGATGTGTTTTAAAAGTATGGTTGATGTGAAAAAAATATTAAATTAATGAATTTTAGTATTTTTTTTATTTGTTAATGTTAAAAATGAAAAAAATATTTTGATATGTTTATCCGGGGCTTGTTTGGTAAAACTCATTTTTCTTCAAAAAATATGCAATCAAAATAAATCTAAAAGTGTATTTGCCAAACAACCTCTTGATAAGAAAAAACCCTTTCAACTAAATATTAGTAAATGAAACAGATAATTTTACCATTGCTAGATTCAATCAGCAATCCTGAAGTTTAATGTCATTTTTATTTTGATATTTGATTTTTAATTTATGTATTTAAATTTTTAATTGATCATTAAACTATTAATTTTCTTCAATTTAGCATTTGATTTAGTCAATTTCAACGCTTGAAGTCTCGTGTTTTTAACGATTTGATCATTAGTTTTGAATTGTTTAAATCAAACCCCTAATTGACTATCAAACTTAATTTTTTTTTACAATTAAGCTTCTAATTTGATCAATTAAATTTCTCAAAGTTCAATTTCAATCCCCCAAACTTCAATTTACTCCAATTAAACTCAAATTAAATCTAAAAACTGATTTCCCTTTCAATTAAATCCTTAATAGAATTGATTAAGCCTTTCAAAATCTTCATTGAGTCTTTACTCGTCTAAATTATATTTCTTCACCTCAAATAAAAAAAATTTCATCGAATGGGTCTTTTATCAATCATAATTGGGTTGTTATTTTGCCAATCTTACACATCATGGTCCTTCAACTTGTTATTTTGATCCTTTATACCCAACTTGAGAAATCTTCTTGGTTTTTTCAATGTGTATTTATCCTTTTATATATTTTTTTAAAAATTTTGTGGGGTCAGAAAAGGATAACAACAATTCTAAAAATTGATCTGGCTTTGCATTATTCCCACGGAGAAAGAATGGCAATCAATGTTTTTACCTTGAGTGAATATCACCCTTTAAATAAAAATGTCAAGGTGGTCTGTGAGGCCATAGGCGTATTGCGCACATCTTCTCCGCCGGTAACTTTCACACAACTTGGGGCCCTCTTTTTGTCAGCCTCTCATGACAATTTAATGCTAAGCTGAGGAAGTTAGATGGCAATAATTAACCCAAACCAATACGGACGACATGATTGATGGTTCCACCTCGTTTAATTGATTTGAAGTTAACATCATGCACCGCATTAAGAATGTCCAGGCAATAATTCTGCAATTACCTCCTCCTTCTTCTTCTTTTTCTTCTTTTTTATTTTGTCAAATATCTGGTTTGAATTAATTAAAACCACGAGCTCCAATCCCTAAAATTGATGGGAGCGTCGGCAAGCCACCCGTGGATGGCGATGTCCTCGAGATAATTGTAGGCCCCGTTTATTTCCTAGAGGATAATTTTTTTCAATGTAAATTTTCAAAAGATAAATTATTTTTTGGTATTTAATAGTATAGTAAAAAATAAATAAAAAAATAATTTTCAGTGTTTGGTTATGTCTTAAAAAATAAGCTAAAAAATCATTTATTTATGTTTTATTTTTTTCAAGTTTATTAAAATAATAAGAAATAAATTTTACAAATTAAAAAGTTGAATGCGAATAAAATTAAAAAATATATAATTTTATAAATTATCTAAAATAAAATAAATAATAATCAAAATAATTGAAATCAAATCTAAAAAATAAAAAAAAATAAAAGATGAAGAAATTAAAATAATAATAATTAATATTTCATAAATCATTTCAAATAAAATAAGTAACAATAAAAAAAAATAAGGATCAAATTTGATAAATAAATTTTTTTTAAAAAAATAATAAGAAAAAAGAAAATAATAATTATAAAAACGAGGACCAAAGTTAACATAAAAAATCAATTTTAAGAGATGAAATTAAAAAATAAATAGTCAAAACAAAATATATATAGCAATCAAAAGTTTGAGGACTAAATTCGATATAATTAGCAAATAATATGACATTTATAATTTTTTCACAACTTTCAAAAAGTGTTTTCCACCCAAATTTTTATGGAAAATACTTTCCTGAAAGTCAAGCCAAATTTTTCTTTGACTGGAAAGTGTTTTCCGTTGATTAACTTTTCTAATGACAAACAAACACAGAAAATTTTGGAAAGTGGTTTCCCAGAAACCACTTTCCAGAAAACAAACAGAGCCGTAGTATTCTTTGATTCTTGTAGAATATCAGTTTCTTGTAAAATTAGGTGTGTTTGTAAGTGTGGTTGTGATTATTTTTTAAAGTATTTTTTGTATTGAAATGCATCAAAATAATTTATTTTTTTTAAATTATTTTTAAGATCATTTCAATAAAACGATCCAAAACACAATAAATAAATAAATTTCTAACTAAAAAAATTTAATTTTTTTTTTAAAAATTTATAACCGTGTTTCCAAATACCGACTTACAAATGTAATTTAAATCATCTCTTAAGATTTAACACAATAACTGTCACCTGACATTATGTTATTATAAATATTATTTTTTATTTTAAATAGTTTTTTCAATTACATGTGATGTAAATATTTTTTTAAGAAATCTGACATTAATATAAATTAACAATACATATTATATGAATAAAATTTTTAAATAACCAATTTAATCTAATATCTTAAATTATTAGATGTAATGTATGTATTTTAAAAATCTCAAAAATTTATATTTCTTATTGGTTTGTTTTCAAACCATTCTAGAGTTTTAATACTCAAAATAAAATACCAATATATAATTTAGAAGTGATTTAAGCAACTTATTTTATGTTTTCTTGAGATTTTATGGTGGCGTTAAATAACAAGAAAACAATTAAAAAAAAACGAATTAACCTATATTTTAGCATTCATGTTAGAAAATACCCTGTTTTTTAAGAATTAATATTTTTTAAAAGAATTTAACTAAATTGGTCTTTTTTCTTAAATAGAGATGGGTTTTAATTTCTTTATTAGTACTGGTAGTATATTATAATATTATTGTTACATCAAGGTATAATAATCAATTAAAAAAATAAGGAATTCGGGATTTTATATATAGTTATAAATTACTTGAATAATAATAACTACTTGAAATAGCTATATCATCCCTTAATTCTTATAAAAAAAAAATTGTTTTGCTTTTTCTGACCGGTTGCTTTTTATGTTACTATCCGAGATTGATTTAAAGAGAAAAAAACAAGAGAAAGAAAGTTTTTTTTATAAATATATTAATAAAAAAAAACATTATAGTAATATCTCATGAAAAGGCTAGGATGACGTTTTTCTTGACAACCTTTTCTTCATATATCTATCTATATATATGTTGGTTTTGCTTGGTTAATTTTGTTTTTTCTTTCTAAATTATTGTCATTTCTATAAAGGTTAAAAATACTATTCATGTTATATTTCAGCAACAGAACCAAAATCAAATGGGAACTGTCTTCGAGATTTGAAACAATTGTATTCGTATTTACATAAATAAAATGCACATAGATAGATAGAGAGAGAGAGAGAGAGAGAGAGTTACAATCAAGAATTGCCGATTCCAAAGGGCAACATTTCCTTTTCATAAGATGCATCAAATCTTTATCATCAAACAAGAGCCACATCTTCACCTTCCTCGATCTCCACCATTCCTCCAATTCCATTATCTCCACCATCTTCCAAAACTCCTTGCCATTGCTCCATCGGTGCACATTCCACTTTATGCCTCAGCTTCCAATCAAGTGCTTGACATCCTCTTGAACAATAATTTACAGTGCCACAAACCGAACACCGGCGAAACTCACGTGGCCTTGTCTCGGGTCTCCCACACCCACTATGAGAACACAGCCTCAAACCGTGATCCAGCATCTCAGGTCTCGACTCGAACCACTCTTTCAAAAACTCGTTCACCGGATGCACCTCTCGAGCGGGCACGTTACATCCAAAATCACTTAGCAATGGACATCCAGTGATAGGAGTACCCATCACCGAACAAGCGTAGTGGAGATTTTGTTGTTCGTCTACATGTTGTTGTTGGGGTTTCCATGTCAACATGGACCGTAAGGATAATGCAAGCTCCTTTGCATTAGCCTGGACTAAAAACCGACGCCCCTGAACAATATCTCGAGGGACGCCGTAACCATCTTGAAGGCAATGGCCGAGCTCCCGGAGCGCATCAATATGACCCTGAACAGCGGCTCGAGCACATAAAGCCACGCCGGCTCGGAGATTTTTATCATTCTTGGAGCCTCCACTACCGTTAAATTGAATAACCGCGAGAGAATAAAGGGCGGAGGCGTGAGATTTGATAGCAGCTTTCGCCATTAAAGACGCTCCACTTCCTCGGTTTTGTAAGCAATAAAATCGGATCTAAAAACACCAAAAACTTGAGACTTTCAATCTTTATGGGTCAAAAATATAATATTTGCCGTCTTTCTAAGAGAGAAACTTGAAACTTTCAATACAAATATAATATATATACACACTGACCATTCCAAGAGTGTACAAGGCCTCTCTGTTGCCTGCGTTAGCACACTTTTTCAAAAACTGGTGAGACGAATCCGACCAACGTTCTGCTTTCACGGCGAACGTTTTAACTCCAACTCTCGACAAAACCAAAGGATCGAGAGCAAACTGCCTTAATCTCTTACATCTGTTGATCAGAACATAAATGTTCAAAGTATAACACGTCATCAAACATTGGAACAAAAACCCACCAACCATAACAGCAATAAATCTACAAAAACTAGACTTACGTGATGAGAATGTTTATAAAATCTGAAGGGCAGGAGGCAGAAGAGCTAAGCTTGAAAAGAATATGAAGAACAAGATCGTCTGGTAACTGATCAAAGAGATCAGGCTTCTCAGAGATTTTACGTAATCTTTTCCTCTGAGCCGTGCCCATGTTACTGAAACTTGAGATTTGGAAAGCTGGGCGCGGTACTGTCTCCTGGTTGTGGTATCAACGAGACGTTTCAATTGTTGGCTCGTTTATAAGGGGCTCATCATGCAAAAGAGGTCGATGGAGGCACAAGCAAACAAAGCGATTTTTGAAATGGGGTCCAGTTTCCGTCAAATAAATTAAATGTCTCTGGAAAGCTAATATAGCAGTTGACAATTTCTAAATTTCTTACCGGCTATTCTTAATTATTTGCGGTCCGCTAGAACAACATTTATAGTTGCCCTACAAGCAACGGATCATAAATTTTGAGCATGATTCAGTTGGTAATTAGAGGACTGATCATGCGCAATATCTAGTTTAAGATATAAAGTTAAAAATCCCATTATTAGCTATTTGAAGAGGTTCTCTTAATGGTGTTATTTATTGTTATTCACAATAATTAATGCAAATAAAAAAAATAAATATACAAGATTTGAAGTTTAAGAGTTTTGTTACTATGTTATATATTTGAAATTAATGTGAATAATATTTAAAATAATGCTATTTTTACATAATTGATTTTTAGAATTCACTTATAGAAAAATATCAATAATTGGATTTGCGAAAGTTGAGAGCAAAATCCATTTATTTAATGTATGACATATATACCCATCCAATGATTGATATTTTTTTATTAAGCGAACTCTATAAGACAAAAATGTAAAAATAGCATTACTTTAATATTTTCTTTTTTAAAAAAAAAAAAAGTCCCCAGCAAGAAAAAATACGTAATATGACTTTCTACTCTTAGGAAGAAATTAAATTTGGTGATAGCATAATTGCAAAAAAAAAAAAAAAAACTTTCTTCTGATTTGGAAGGAAAAAAATCGATTTGGATAAAGATACAGTTCAGAGAGCTTTAAAACATGTTTCAACCTGAAAAACATAGTATTTTATATTATTTTTCTGGTAAAAGAATAAAAAAGAAAAAGAAAAGGGCAATGATGGACGAATGGGCGTGGGAAGTGGTGGTCAAAGCGGCCCCATTGCAGGCCACAGCCAGGGGAAGCTATGCATAGGGTTAGGGGAAAAGACAAATAAGTGGTAAAAGCTACTGTGTTTGGTTTGGGGTGCTGGAATGCTCTGCCCTTGTTTAACGAGTGACTGCATCGAGTGCAAAGGCAATGATGCGTTACCGACTTGAAATTCGAGCAATAAAAACAAGAAAAAAAAGGTAAGAGGAATGGATTCGAAATCTGATCCCGTGAGTTGGTTTTTCACTGTTCGAAAGAGAAATAATAAATTCCGAATCTTATTTTATTTTATATAAAGTGTGTTGTTATTATTATTTTTTAAAATATTTTTTATTTAGAAATATATTAAAATAATAATTTTTATTTTTAAAAAATTATTTTTAATATTAATATATCAAAATGATTTAAAAACACTAAAAAAATATTAATTTAAAGCAAAAAAAATTTAAATTTTTTTAAAAACGTTTTTGAAATGTAAAAATAAATAAAAATTACAAAATTTCTGGATTTATTTTTTAAGAATTTCAATTTCGTTATTTATACATTAATTATTTTTATTAATTTTCTACCTTTTGGAATAACAATTAGAATGATGAGTGTAGTATTATGTAATTTTTACAAAAAAATATGTAATTAAGGAATAATTATGTAGGCAACATGTAGAGATAATCAGATAAATGATCACTGATTTTTATTAATGATCACATTAATCTTGATGAAAATTGAAAGTAAATAATTAACAGGCCAGCATGTGCTGCCAATTCTTTATGTTAATTGTGATTTATTTTTCTTGTTCGGTGTATGACCGACATGGTGGTCTGCTTGGTGATAAAACAACTTTTTGAAAATCAAAATAAGACATTTTATTTAGATAATTTATTTATTACATTGATTACCAGATATATAAACATGATATTCTTTTTTTATATAATTAAATAAACATAATGTCCCTATCTATTTAATTGGTTCGTGTTTCTTCTACTGTTTTAGAAAATGTTAAGTAAGTAATGTACCCTAAAAAATGTAATCAATAAATACAGAAATCCCTTTTGTTTTTCCTTAAAAATCATATGAAGAAGTAAAGCAAATGTAGCTTAGATGTGTGTTTCAATACAATCAGTTGATTTTTTAAAAATTATTTTCTTGAATCTCTTTCCTTTCTTATATATTCTTTTCATGTGAGCAAGATTCAATCTCATATATTACATTGATTCCTTTCTGATCGTGCTAAACAATAAACTTAATTAACCTAGCTAGTTAGTTGAGTCGGAAGGGACGGCCACCGACGAGTATTATGAGAAGCTGTTTACAAGAGAGGAAACCTCTGAAAGCTCCGGGTCTAGATGGTTTTCAACCCATTTTCTATCAGACCCAGTACTGGAACATAGTTGGCTCCGAAGAATGCAAGTTTATTCGGGAAGCTTTTGATGATGAAAATGATATTTTGGAGGTGATCAATCATTCTTGTCTGATTATACATTAGTTTCGACCAATAGGGCTCTGCAATGTCATCTTCAAAGTTGTAGCTAAAGTGTTGGTGAATCAGCTTATAAAGCTCCTGATGCCATTAATTTTGATTTCTGAATATCAATGTAGCTTTGTCCCGGGACGACAAGTTGCAGATTATATTACAGTGGCGCAGGAGGTGATTCACTCCAATGCATAATATAATATGAAAGATGGTAAAGGTTTGTTTTCGTAGAGAAAATTAGTTCAAGATTTACATAATTATTAATATCAAGACTCGTAAAATTAATTAAAATATATATAAATTGATAAAATAGACCTATAAAAAGCTTATGATCGGTCAAGGTGGGATTTCATTCAAGAAACTTTGGTTGTCGCAGGATTACCACAACATATGACAAATCTTATCATGAGATGTCTTGAGACGGCAGCTTCACTTAGCGTTCTATGGAATGGGAAAGCTACAGCCAAGTTCCTTCCTCCTCGAGTTATCAGACAGGAAGATCCAATTTCACCTTATATTTTTGTTTTGTGCTAAGAAAGGCTGTCGTGGCTACTTTGCAAGGAGGGGGGGCCGGTTCCTGGAAGCCATTTAGAGTTTGCAGAAAGGAACCGGAAGTCTCCCGTTTATTATTTGCAGATGATATGTTGTTGTTTGCGGATGCAAGGGAGACTCGGTCGAGGAAAGTTTTGCAAATCAAGCTAAGCCTCGGATATTTAACGTGTAGGGACATTAAAAAAACAGGAGAAAAGTGATTTTCTCACTTCTCGAATTGGATGATGATGAAGAGATAAGGTCGAAAGATTATGGAGTTGGTAGAAAACCAATCCCTTCCATTGCCACCAAAAGCAGAGAGATGATGATCCTAGGTAGCTAGCCACCTTTTAAACCCTTTGCTTGTTGTTTTATTATTTCTTTTTTTAGTATTGTAAGGTTCTTGTAGTTCCAAGTTTCTGAAGAAATCAATGGAGTGTATGTATGTAGTTGTAAAGAATATAGAACGCATCTCCTCGTATGGGTAAATTGTAAGGATTCTTTTAATGTATCGGGAAATTCTAGGAAGATATTAAAGCAAATGCTAAAAGACAAAAGGATATAGATGATTGTAGATTGAAATAGTAAAAAAGTTATTTTAAATAAAATTATTTAATTAGTTATTAAAATAAAATGATTTTTTTATAGGGTTTATTTATTATTATTTTGTTGATCTGATGATAAATCAATCATTTAATATTTTAAATACACAATAAAATAATTTTAATATTCCTTTTAAAAAAATAACATTGTGATTCAAGAGCTTTTAATCTTTTAATGTTTTGATTGCATAATGAAATGATTATATTGTTCTTAAAAGTAGAAAAATTAAACTTGATGTCCAAAGGTTTTTTTTTTTTTGGGTATTTTCTTCATTGTTTTTAGCTATAGTCAATTTGAATGAAAATCAATTTAGTCTTTTAATTAATATAAACGAAATTTTAAAAATAAAAGTGGTTGACATGTGTAATGAGTGAAAGACACTCACACTTTTCGGGTGGATCAACGGTTGAACTTCGGTGAACTTTTTTCTTTTTCTTATTTTCTCTCTTTTCATTATGGATTTTGCGTCATCCCTTTTAAAATTAAATATGTCATGTTAGTTTATATTTGTATTGATTTTGATTATTATTCTTTTAATTGATATTTGTTTTGCTTTTAGTGCTTTTTTAAGTTGATTTTTTTTGTCTCTCGACACTTTATTTTACATATTTTGTTTTTTTTCTAATATGATCTTTATTTTTTTATTGTTATTTTTTATTCTTTTCTTGATTTTTTTCAATTTCATCTATCAATATTTTATTTCATTTATATTCTTATATATTTTGATCATCGTTCTTTTAATTGCTATTTTTAAAATATTTTTTCTTGAATTATTTATTTTTTAATTTAGTCTCTCATTATTTTCTTTCATTTATTTTTTTTATATTAAATTTGGTTATCAATATTTTTATTGCTATTTTTTAAAAAAATTTGGATAATTAAAAATCTTGTCTCGTGATTTTGATGTGTTTACCTTATACAAGGTAATTTAAATTTCATAACTCGAGTCGTGGATTTTGAATATTAGAACGATATAACTTTTATTTTCTAGGTTTTTTTTTCTGAATTTCATCTTTTGACATTATGTCATTGGGCCTTGAGATTTTTTTTATTTTTTTTATGTGGAGTTGTTTAAATATTATATTTCAGGTTGTCAATTAATTGAGTTAACCTAGGATGACTCATTTTTTTCCATGTTTTTTAATTTATTTTTTTTAGTTTTATCTCTCATCATTTAGTTTGTTTAGGGGTTGATCTCCGTTACTTTATTTAATTTTTGTGTGTGGAGTTATATTGGTCTCGTAATCAAATCTTGAATTTGACTTGTTGACTTGAGTAAGATTTTTTGTTTTATTTTAAAAAAAATTGATTTTTTATTTAATTTATCCTCCAACGTTTACTTAATTGGTAATTGAGCCTTGAATTTTTTTTATTGTTCTCTTTATAAACTTTTGATTATATATATATATATATATATATATATATATATATTATTTCTTAACCATTGAACGGTCGAGAAGACATTTTTCTATTTACTCAACGTTTTCTCTTCCTCAATTAACGTACCTCATTTATCATCTTTTAATTAATAAGAATATCACTGAAAATCTTTCTATTTCCAATTAATCTGCTCATCTCTCAATGGTTTCCGACCATGCCTCCTCTCTTCTAATCCGATTCATCTTCTTTGTCGTCTTCTCTAAATTACCTGTTATTATCAACAATCAATAATTTTCAAATTCCATGTTTAATTGCGGTTAGAAAAGTATCCCTCTTTATATTCTTCTTCCCCAATCTTGAAACGCAACCTTGGAACAATTATCAATTGTATCATACTTAAGTATGTGAGAATTAATCCTTTAGCAGCCTTTTGAATTTGACGCATAGAAATATCAATGGATATGATTTACATTTAACAAAGAAAAAAAAAAGAATAATGACTAAATTGGAAATTAAATTATTTTAGTATATGAACAATATTAAATTTATGATTTAATTTTAATCAATTTATTTTTTTATCTTGTTTATTAATGTTTTTTTTAACCATATTTAATCAATTCCCTTGGATATCAAAAGGTTTTTTTTTTTATTGAATCTTGGAATTTTTTGAAATTATAAGAATTTATTAGTTTACTGTTCTATTGATTTAAAAATATAATCTAATTATATGTATTGAGTGATTTATCTTGTTTGAAAATGTAGTTACAGCTATTTTTTAAAGTGTTTTTTATTTGAAAATATATCAAATTAATTTTTTTTAAAAAAAATTATTTTGATATTAGCGCATCAAAATGATTTAAAAATATCAAAATTTTTAATTTTAAGTAAAAAAAAATTAAAAATTAATTTTTTAAAAAAATATTTTTAAAATACAAAAATACAAAAAAATTAATAACAAGTACTTTCGATTGAATAGTGATTGTCTGACTTGATTCTGCTCCTAATACTCCACAAGTTAAGTATTCCGTGCACTCCTCGTTAGTTTTCTTGAAAATAATAATCAATTAATTGATGTTTCAGTATTAAACAGTAAGGATAATACATAGAAGTCAAATTCTTCCCGTTCAACTTGTTCCAAGGGACAGCGGTGTAAATACATTAATTTTCTCCTTAATTTAAGCTAAATTAATGCAATGTATTTTTTTAATTTTTGTGTCCCCGGGGCTCTTGTTTGGCAAGAGAAATCATAAAATATCTACTATATATTGTCACTATGTTGGAGTAAAAAAGGACGAAAATAATATAGATAAAGATATAATTATATTTAGTAAAAATATAATAATTGTTTTTATATCCTATTTAATTATGAGGAATAAAACATAATAAAATATAAAAATATTCATTTTACACTTAATATGTACGACCTTCAAACTTATAAATTTTAAAAATAATTAAATATTTTTTTATTATAATTTATATTGAGTTTTGAAATTAATAATTTTATAATAATCATAGTTATAAAGCCAATATTCATCCGGCAGGTTTTAAAACTATAATAATAATTATTATTTTATTCATTAATTGATTTGGGTGAACCTGGATCTACCCTCCTCATTTCTGACTTGGCATTATCTCTAATTGACTATCGAGTTGAGTTTTAAAACTATAATCATAATTATTTTTATCTTCAAGTTGACCTGGTCAATTTGGTTTGACCCTCCTAATACGTGACTACAATCTTTTACAAGATCAACCCCCCGAGTTAGATTTAAAAACTCTGAAAACAATTATTTTTATAATTATGCTAACCTCGGTTAACGATCAACCTGACATGTGACCCAGGTCTTGTCCTGTATTGATCTTCAAGTTAATTTTAAAACTATGATAATAACTTTTTCTATTTTTATATTGGCTCAGATTAACCTGGGTTGACTCTCTTGACCCGTGACTAGGACTTTGTTCCCGATCAACTTGGAAGTTGGGTTTTAATACTATGATAATAATTATTTTTACGCTTGCATGTATTAATTATATAATTTTAAAATTAAGATGTTTTTACTAGGATATTTTAAAAATAAAAAATAAAAAATATTATATATAGTAAGATGTCCTCTATATACTTTATATTTTAAAAGTAGAAAAACTCACTTTAAAATTATTATTTATCTCTTTAATAAAATGTATTTTTATCTCTATTTCCTTTATCTGTTCTATCTTAAAAAAAAAAAAAAAAAAACAACGTTAAATATATTTTATTTGAGAAATCATTGTAACTCGTTTGCTCGGTGATTATTACATCTTCTGTGTGTTTACTTACACCCAGTAACTTTCATCTATCTGTTTTTTTTAATAGAGATATATTTATTTATTTAAATGCATGAATACAACACTTAGAACTGATCATTATAAGTTTAACATGTAACTTTATCCTGACATGAAAGGCACCCTGTTGTGTACAAGACATAGCTACGAATCCTCATGAAGTACTGTCGTGGAATAATTAGTCATAATCACAAGCAAAGTACTTGCATCATCTTATGATTTTTTCTCCCGGATATGAACTTCAAGTCTTGGTCGGTCACTAGCTCTGATTAAACACTATTGGTTGAATAAATATACAAGCAATTAATTTTAAAAAATAAAACTCAACTAGTTAAATTTTAAATTTATTTTTTAAAAATTATTAATTTAAATCTTATAAATTTTAAAGTTATTAGAAATTTATATTATCATTCATTTTAAAATCTCTAAAATTAATCGAAATATGTATAATTTAATTTTTAAAAATAACTAGTTTAAATCTTATAAATTTTAAAATTATTAGAAGTTTATATAATTATTAACTTCAAAACTCGTAAAATTAGTCGAGCCATGTATAATTTAATTCCAATACAGACACAAATATATATATATATATATATATATATATATATATATATATAATATGAGCTAGCTAGCTTTTCTTGATCTTGACTTGTCTCCTCGAGCCAGTCAATAATGCAAAAGAAGTGGTCACAAAAACATGGCTTATTGACCTTGCACCTCAAGCAAATAAATGGCCACAATGTCGTGGAACTGTATTGCTCCTGTAGTGATTGATTGATTTGTCCCTTCTTGTGCTTATAAATCTTTAGCAGGAGAGTGACGTGCTACCTTACGCAGCATGTTATCAAGAGTACTGTGTGCATGTGCGAACAGGTCTGTGATTTCAATCGAGTGACATAATTGCAGCCCTAATAGGTTAATTTCACGTGCTTTTCAACGAGAAAAACACAAGGCCTGAGAGCCCCGTAGGATTCAGACATCTCCGGGGGAGATTGAACGAGTTCCCAGTACTGTTCAAGGATTGCCAGATCGATCCGAACACCCTTCGGGGTTCTGTTTGATTGGCATATGTTCCTGTAATAACAACATCACAGCAGTGCTCTTGATGTCTCCTGCTAGAGAATTAGCTCATCGACCACAGGACAGAAGGAAAACGAGAGAGAGATATGTGCCTAATGGTGTGGCAGACCTGTATACTGCTCAGACTTTGATTCTCCTGAAATTAATTTACTTGTGAGATCAATGCTCAAACAATTAAGGTTTCTTGAGTGGGCACGTTAAAATGTTGATGTTTTGACCTAGTTTTCTCAATTAATGGTTTTGCTGTTGATGAACTGTAATTTATTGCTTCCTTCCTTTCTTATTTGTGTCGACACAAAGTGTAACAGTATAAAGAAGAATCAAAGTCTATCAAACCCTAAAATTAGGGTCTTGTAATCGGAAAAAAAGGAGAAAAATTAATTTATGAAATCTAATTAAAAAAATGAAAAAGTAAATTAAAATAAAATAAACGTCTTCTAATCGTGCATGACCCTAACCCCAGTTAACTTTGACTTACCAACCCTAGAGAATTGGACATATAAAACATGCTGATAAAAAGTTAGTCCAATCATGTTTCAGCAAGAAGAAACTTGTTTATCTCCTCCCAATTTTTTCTTTGAATTTGACTTGCATTTATCAGTACACCTACCATGTCTGTAAAGGGTGGTGGGTGGCGTATCAAGCTCTTTATTTTCAGAATTTCTTGGTCCTATAGAGTGTAAGTATAGTGATATATATATATTAGCATATCATGATGGGATTTTGAATTTCTCTTCTTCCATGGCCCCACTGAATTTTTTTTTATTTTATCACACGTTTCGTGCAGGCTACAGAGAATTGGATAAGGTCGAAAGTTTATAAAATGGAAAAATAAAGATGTATATAAATCATAATTAGAGGTTAGAAAAAACACTCAAAAAAATGATTAAATCATGAAAAATAAATAAAAAATTAAATCATGAAAAAAAATTGATAAAAATTTAAAAAAACCGACCGATTCGGTTCGGTTTTGTTTTTTTAAGTCTAAAATAAAAAAAACCGAACCGAATCTAAATAAAAAACGAGCCAAATCAAAAAACCAAGTCAAATTAAAAAAACCGAGCTAAACCAGAAAAACCAAGTCAAACCGGTTTGAACTGATTTTTATCCATAAAAACCGAACCAAATTAAACAGGTCAGTTTGAACCAGTTTTAATTCAGTTTTGATTTTTTTTTAAAAAAAATTAATTTGAATATTTTTTTAATAAAAACAAAATCACCATAATCATAATGTAAATTGTTTAAAAAAAATGTTTGGTGTGGTGGATATCCTCAAGGCTCCACCACATGGGCCATTCTTGGGCCTCTCTTTTTATGAGTAGCATGGTTTCTAGTTTCTAGTTTCAACCTTACCCAACTTTCCATGGCTTCTCTTGCCCGTCTCTTGCATTTGAATCATTCCTTTTGATCTCTCTTGTCAAAACATGGTGTAAGTTTCCATCCATGAAACTTTCCATGGATGCTGTGACTTGCGGCGGTCATCACTTCTTCACGGATTCCTTTGGTATAGCTATAAAGTTTAAGTGATTAAGACACACCATTAATTGTTTCTGTTTGCTTGTGTTTGATTGTTTTTTAAAAGTATTTTTGGTTTTAAAAATTATTATATTGATTTTTTTTTTAATGTTTTTTTTTATGATTTCAATGTATTGATAAAAAAAATAATTCAAAATAAATTATTTTAATGAATTTTCAAGTAAAAATTATTTTTAAAAAATGCAATGTCAAACATTAAGTTTGATTAATCAAATCATCCATCTTCGTTAGAATGATAAGCTTGGATTGATTTTGTAGTGGATGTGTGACATCCTACCATGAAGAGAAAGCTGGTCGCTTTTTATTTAAAGAGCATGGTTGTGATTATTTTTTAAAGTGTTTTTTATTTAAAAATACATTAAAATATATATTTTTTATTTTTTAAAAATTATTTTTGATATTAACATATTAAAATGATCTGAAAACACTAGAAAAATATTAATTTAAAATAAAAAAAATTAACTTTTTAAAAAAATATTTTTAAAACGTAAAAATAATCAAACTAAATTAGTTTTTGATATGTTTGAGGTTTGTTTATATATTCTTTAATTAAAGTAAAATGGAAAGTGGGTAAAGGCATAACGGTTATGTTGATGTTGAGATATGGGATATGATATTGATTCCAATATCTTACCAAACATGAAAAATTAAAAGGAGAATCATTAATTTGCGATTTATTTTCTATGCGTCTATTATTCGTTATATACAATAGGAAACATTAACTTTCCAGATTTCTATTATGTGTCCGAGGAGAAATGTGGGATATGGATGTCCATTCAAGTCTTTAGCGATGACTATACAATATAAAAAATCATTTCGGGGGGGACCCAATATTGTTATAAAATTAATGAATAAAAAAGGAGTAATTAATGTTATATAAAAATAAAATAAAAATTTCGTGATGATAAAATCTTTATTTCTATTGAATTATTTACCATTTAAGATTTACATCTCAGTCAATAATCATATGAGATTTATTTTGTTTTAATATGATTTCCTTCATTCGTTTTTATTTATTTATGTATTTTAAAAATATTTTTTAATATTTTTAAATTATTTTAATATGGTGATATAAAAATAATATTTTAAAAATAAAAAATTTATTTTAATACATTTTTGAATGAAAAACACTTTAAATAATAATCATAACTACACTCACAAATAAATTTCATCTTAACTTTTTTTTTTTTTTTTTTAATAAGAGATTGTTGGAAAAGAAATTCTATAATAATATATATAAACTAGTCCAACAATCAAATATTGATGTCCTGGTAATTCAATCTCCACTAATTCTGTTACGAATATAAGATGTCATGAACATCTCATGAGCTTCCTTTTAACAACAGGCGTAAATCATAACATATTAAGTTTAATAAATCGAAACTTGATCCAATTGATATTTTTTTAAGATGATGTTGGTAGAACTTTTTTTTATTTCTTTTTAGATTTTAAATGATTTTTTTAAAAAAATATTCAAAAAATATTATTATGCTCGTGGAATTTTTTTTTTATAATATCATTACACCTAAATCAATGGATCAATCATGAAATTTCCTTACTCAACTCCTTACATGAATTGAATTTCAAACTAAACTGTGTAAGAATCGTTTTAATATAAATTAGTTGATTTGTGAGATTTAAATATAATATAAATAACTGGTAAAAAATAATTTGACTTGAATTTTTTTAATATTAAAATAAAAAAATATTAAATTAATCTTTTAATATTCAAAACTTGAAAAAATTGATGCACAACAAAACAATGAGCGGACTGAATTTAGCTATTTGTTTCCGTTTTTTTATGCTCTTCTTCTCTTTTTTTATTAGGCTTTCAAGAAAAAATTGAAAAGTTATTAAAAAATTAAATTGAACAAGGAGTGTAAAAAGTGCATGGCATGTATAATAAATATGCTAGTGTGAGAGAGAAGGCGACGCCTTAGGGAGGCCCTTGCGTTTCTACAATCTTCGATAATGGTTTTTTTAGTACCGTTGGAATCTTCTCATAGGCAGATTCCTTTTATGGCGGCGTGTAGCGGTGATGTAGTAGCGTCGGTGAGGCTTTAACAACCCATTTTTGTCTTCTTTCCTTTCCTCTGTTTTTTCTCTCCTCTCGCAACTTGATTGATGCTCCTCTCCTTCAAGGACAAAAGGAGCTATACTTTTTCCTAGGTTTCAACTGTACTCCATTTTTTCTCAAACTCTTGAAAAACAAAATTTCCAAACAGAAATCAATAATACTTAATTTTGATCAAATTGTTTTGTTAATTCTTATTGATTTATGATTTAAAATAAAGTTCTAGAAAAATTAAAATTTATACATTTGATAAAATCTTTTTATCTAATATTAAATTAAATAAAGAATTAGTATATAATCATTAGAAAAGTCCTTTATTATTGAGAGAGAGGGGGGGGGATGGAGGGAGTCACTGTTCCTAAAGCTTAGCATAAGAAGTAAGGTCCATGACCAACAACACCAACCAGTTCATTACAAATCCATATCAATAGTTGGGCCACAGTTTGATTCCATCGCTATTGGGTTTTGGGATTTAATCTAAACTCAAAAGCCCATAATATCCAGTTTGTAAAGATAAAAAAAACACAGGAAAAAGTTGCAAAATGAAACGCTTGCAAAGAAGGAAATTAGATTACAACAGGGAATAACATTTTAGCTCCAGGGAGAGGAGAGAAAGCGACTAGCAGTAGCAATGGAGGCGGAATTGAAAGAGATGCTTAACGATCTTGATTCTCTCAAGCAATCACTGCCTGATCCCTCAAATCTTGCATCTTCAATTCTCAAGGTAATGGAACTTGCTTGATTTCTTTCTATCTATCCACCTCCTATTCTGTGATCAGTTTTTATTAATCAAAACCTACTCTGTTGTTAATTGAATTTTACTCTTTTTTTTTTAATTTCATGAAGCTGCAATCGCGTGTTGAGCATCTCACGAAGCTGGCAAAGTCTGCACCTGTTCGGCGTACGAAAGTCCAGGTTTTTTATTTAATTTGATCTGTCTTGAGGAGTTTTTGAGATGTTGGTAGTATATAGGATTGTGATTTTTTTGTTGTTGTTGGTGGTGGCAGGATATGAGCGCGGAGGTGGTGGATAGTAATCCATATAGTAGGCTAATGGCACTTCAGAGGATGGGTATTGTGGACAATTATGAGCGCATTCGGGACTTCTCTGTTGCCATTGTTGTCTGTATTTCTCTCCTCTTTCTTTTACCCTTTTAGGATTTAATTCGACAGTGAAATTGTAAAATGCCTCTCGTACACTATAATGATCTGCCACCCCTATTAGTAGCATGCATTCTATGGTTTCTTAACTCAATAAGTGCAACAAATATATGTAACAGACGTTTTGTGTTGATATACCTTATGTTCAATTTATTGTTTGTTTTCACACTATCACAGGGAATTGGTGGTGTTGGCAGTGTTGCAGCTGAGATGTTAACAAGGTGTGGCATAGGTCGTCTTTTGTTGTATGATTATGACAAAGTGGAGTTAGCTAACATGAATAGGCTTTTCTTCCGTCCAGAACAGGTTTTTCACCTTCACTCGCTTCTTTCTTATTGTAAACTTGTGGATGCAACATGCTTTTCAACAAAATTACTCAACTTTTTTCTTTCTTTTTTAACACATGAGGAAGTTCTTTTCTTTACTCAAGTTAAATGTGCTGATTAATATATTTGTTTGAAATTGTATGAAAAATCATGTTTGTACTCGTTATTTATAAAAACTTTTGCATTCATAGGTTGGCATGACAAAGACTGATGCTGCCAGTCAGACCCTTTCAGACATAAATCCTGATGTCGTCCTTGAGGTGAGTGTCTTCAAAAAGTTGTTCTGTGTCTTGTTTTGCACATGCAAAAGCTCTGTATTTGTTTTTCTTCCATTCTTGCATGCGGATTGGGGCCGGGGGTGTCATTGGTCATTGATCTAGGGACTTGGCACAGTGGAAAGGACAAATATTGGGTAAACATTTATTATTTAGCTATATAATCTGGTAGTGTGTTGCTTCATTTCTTCTGATAATTTGCATTTTGGCCATTCAAGTGCCCGGCTTTGATTAATTTTGCGTCTGAGTTCTCTGAAAATGATAACAGGAGAAAGAGTAATTGATTATATTCCTATTATTACTGTATACTGATTGGTTCTTTCTTGTTCAGAGCTTCACATTGAACATCACGACAGTGCAAGGATTTGAAACCTTTATGTCAAGTTTAAGAAATAAATCATTTCGCCCAAATAAAGAAGGCAGTGGAGTAGATCTCGTTTTGAGCTGTGTGGATAATTATGAGGCAAGGATGGCTGTTAACCAGGTAAAGAAGTCTGTCATATTAAGTATTCATTTCCCATTTTGTGGTTTTGATTTGGCATGTAAAAGCCCAATAACCTACCGTGAAATGCTTGTCATTTTTGAATTACTTTTCATTGACTTGTCTCTGGTTCATTTTAAAAATTCAAATTTAGAATTTTATTGTCACCTTTTATGAATTTAATATTCTTTTAATTATTATAGATTTCATATATAATTTTCTCATGTATATGCAGGCTTGCAATGAGTTGAATCAAACATGGATGGAGTCTGGTAAGCAACACCATTCTTAAATACTGATTTATTCGATAATCAGAAGAGTTATGTGCACTCACTGTACTCTGAAACTGCTTTTGCATAAACAAATGTGTACCAGTGTGACATATAAAAGGGTTTCAATACATGCTTCCATGAAAATTCTGTTTTGGATCCAGTCCAGAGTAAGCTTAAGCTTCTCCAGTGTCTGTCTCTATTGATTTGCAGTAACATGTTGAACATGACAAGGTGGATTTGTATAACCTGTTCATGCTGCATAATGCCTTTGGATCATTGGATGCTTTCCATGGAGTTTGAATTGTTTCTAGTACAATTTGTTCTGAACTGTCGAGCATCATTTGTCAGCAACAAATATTTAGGACACTTTATTCCTATGCAACAGGAATGCCTATGTTCAAATTCCATGCATGAAATATAACTGGAGTTGGAGTTGGAGTTGCAAGTCTGAGCCTTATGAATTCTTGTGCTTCTAGTTTTTTGTTTGCAGAGTTCATCTGCTTTTTATACCTTACATCATTCGGCACACCTTCTTGGCACCCATCAATGAGATTAAATGAAGAGTTTTCTTGGCAGGTGTATCTGAGGATGCAGTCTCAGGTCACATACAACTGTTGATTCCTGGAGAAACTGCTTGTTTTGCATGTGCACCTCCTCTTGTATGTTCATTTACTTATCTGGGTATTTTGATTAATGGAGTTTCAGTGTAGGATTAGTGACCTTAATGCAAGATTCTGAAGTTGTTTTTTAAATTCTTATCGTGGCTTCATAATTTTATAAATAAAATCAATTTGGGATCAAGATTTTGTTGCTTTTTTATAGAATATGAAATGATTTCACTTTTATTAGGTTGTGGCATCCGGAGTAGACGAGCGTACTCTCAAACGTGAAGGAGTCTGTGCAGCATCTTTACCTACTACCATGGTAATTCTGTCACAAACTTTGTTAAATGATCTCATTTCTAGAAGTAGCTCCAATACAGTGATGTCTAGCTGGAATGTTATTCTAATTGGGAGGAATATTATGTAAACTTTTGGATAGGCATAATGGCTCCCGGTGGTGCCTTTACATAAAAGCTTTTTTTCCATTGTCAACAGATAGGCATAATGTGGTGCATGACACCTGATTTTATTTTGCTGCATTGGATATTAATGGCTTGTGGTTTTGAATTTTTATTTCATGTTTTAATATCCAGTTATATGAATTGCATTTCAGGGAGTTGTTGCGGGGCTTTTAGTGCAAAATACGCTGAAGTTACTGCTACAGTTTGGACAAGTGTCTCCTTACCTGGTAAATTTCATGTTAACACCCCCTTCCCCCATCTTTCTCTCTCGTTTTTTTTTTAATGATTGTTCAAGGCCTTAAGCAGAATTTAACAAGGTTATAGAACTTTATGTTTCTCTTCTAACCTAGTTTTCTTATCAAATTAGCAAATGCATGTTGATTATCCTGACTGATCTAGATAGGTTTTGGCTTTAATGCATGGTTGCAGGGTTACAATTCTCTTAAAGATTTTTTCCCAACCATGGAAATGAGGCCGAACCCTCAATGTTCAAATGCTGCTTGTCTGGAGCGTCAGGTATCATAAACAGATCTGCCTTGATTTGCTACCAGATATCTTTCTGGAAAAATCTATGAATTTGACATATATTGTTTTTTTTGGTGATAGTAAGAATCATACTTATTGTGCAGAAAGAATACCTCCTTGTAAAGCCAGCTAGGGACGCTGCGATTATAGCCAAGATGGAGGCAGAAGCACTATCAGTTCCAGAAGGCCCACTTCATACTGATAATGAATGGAACATCAGGTGGTTCTTGGGTGATATAGTGGTGTATATACTATGATATATAGGTCTATAGCATGTAAATGAAACATATTTCGTGTTCAAATAATGTTAAAATATGATCAGATGCAAGTGCTTTGGTCTACCAATTGCTTTAGGAGAGAAGTTAGGCATGTTTTGACAAGAGTTCTTTTCCTTCATTACTTATTTATCATGTGATTTTTTCTGTTCTTTTCTGTGGAGCTTAGGCAACATGTTCACTTTTTGTTCTTTGGTGTTTCTTCAGTGTTGTCGATGATAGTGAGCCAGAATGGACAGATGCCACAAGTTCAGGTGATATTTACTGCTATATGACATTTCGATGCAATAATGCTATTCACACTACAAAAACAAGAATAGATGGCAAGAAATTCCAAGCCATCAGATTGGTGGAACCTGCCAATAACTTCCACATTAGTCATGTGATTGGATGACTCCCAATTTTCCTTGTTATTTTTTTTGTGAAATAGCGTTACTCTATCCACATTTGGTCCTAATGTCCTTGCAAAGTTTTCAATAAACGACACTTATTAAATCTAGCCTCGAGGCCCAAGGCTATGAACCCTGAAAAGCCGCCATCTCCTGGCAATTGCTGGCTGGAGCACCCAGATTTGCACCCCATCTACAAATAAAGAATAAAATGAGCAGTTAAATACACACACGTCCATGTTGTAGAGAGGCCAGTGTTTGGTCTTTTTAGAACCATTCCATGTAAACATTGCGTCTGAATCTCAAATTTTTGGTATTACATTGTTGTCCAAATGGTGCTCTCCTATTCGACATGTTGATTTTCTTTTTTCTTTTCCGTCCATTTTAGATGCTCTTCCTGAAGGTCTTACTCGTGAGCTCCCAGCTGCGGACGAGTTTCAAAAATTCCCAGCTGCTGAACCAGCTACAGCCACTTTTGACGACATTGAAGAACTTCGGAAACAACTTGATGCCCTAAATGCTGACTGATTAAGGTCCAATATTAGCATTTAGTGCAGATTCAACTACAAAGTCAGGCGAAGGAAGAGATTCTATGTGACCAAGCCCTTTCTTGGGTGAACAAGCTTTTTTGATGAGGTAGAATTCAGCTGTGCATTGCTTTTGTTACCTTGTCCCCGTTTTTTACCATGCCCATGTTTCCAACATTGTTGTTGTGTACCAAAATTTGTTGATGATTTTAAACAAAACCAAAATTTACTGCGGTGGCAAAAATGATTTCTGGTTCGACACGCACACGCAAGGTCAAGGGCATTAGAATTTCAGCTTAATTGCATGGCTTAAATCACCCAATCAAGTTTATTCAGGTTGAGTTTTTTTTTTTTTTTTTTTTTTAGCAAATAGCTTCACTGACCCCAGGCTAAGAACATCGATAATGCATCACGCAAAAAACAAAGGAATCTCATTCGGATGCACCAGTAAAAGCTAAATCCAAGAACCCTTTTAAGAGTAGAAAGGGTGATCCACTCGATAAACAAGAGCACGGGATAACAGCCCAGCTGAAGAGCAGGAGCATAACCAGGCTTGATCATATAACTATAACTGATAATCAGGCTTGGCAAATGAAGAGCAGTAGTCATTATCTAGGGATCTTCGAACTTGATCAAAATTTGGTCCATCCGGGGTTGATGTTTTCTGACCTGCCATTGAAAATACAAAAACAATTAAAAATTGACAATGAAACGCAGTTACATCCCTAAGCCACTGCAAATGATCCATGGAGGGTTGAAGAGTTTGTTGATGTGCGCCTGCATGAGCGTTACAGATATACTAAATGAGGTTGGTGCACCTTAAACAGTTTGGGGCATGTTTCACCATGACATGTCAAGACTGGTTATCAGTACCAGCTAACGTGAAATTTGATGTATCAAACAGAGGAGGTGTTTTGGTCAACCTAAACTCGGTGGGAGCTTCAAGATAGATTAACTGTTCAACAAAACTTACATGAAACATCAAAACTTACTTTAATACCAGCCATGGACAGCAGCTTGTGTGAAGCGATATATGCAATATCTGAATTGTTTAAGTTTTTCTCTACAAAATATATAACTTCAGAGACGCCAGACTGCAAGGAAGGCAAGCTAAATCCATTTAGAAATTAACAATGGAAGGCAAGGAAAGAGGATATTGGAAGACAGCACTAACACTTGAATGAGGCACATTTCAAGAACTTAAAAAACAAATACCAGCATGATGGCAAGGAGTTACGTAAACTGAGAGCTGATTTTTAACAATAAAAGAAAATTTATTTAGATCGTATACTAGTTCCATGTTACATTTAGTCAAAATCACAGGGATCATATCACGTAGCCATAGTTGAGCACTGCAGGTTGCAACCTAATGTCTTATTCAGCCTGGTTGGAAAGATATCAACTGAAAACATAAATTATAATGTTCTTATCCATCCATGTTTCAGGTTTCCAGTACGCTTTCAAGTATATGTTGATATTCAAAAGCAAGTACACATCACTCTGTAAACAGGAAGTGGTTTAAAATTGTAAAGGGCAGGTTTAAACAATGGAAATGTCCCTCAGTTTTCCAGATTAACCAAACTCTAATGGAACTGTGACCTACTTCTTGACAAAGGAGGAACGGACGCAGTACATTCTATCTATTTGCCTGCTCGTAATGTATACAAGGCACACAAAAAAGAGAAGGAAATCCTCAATGAGGCACTCGTAAAGCATATAACGTAAGGAAGCGTGGTTAACAAACCTGAATGATTATCTTGGCACATTCATTGCAGGGGAACATAGTCACATAAAGCCTCTGCAATAATGATAGAGGGAGAGACACTTCTTAGTTCTATTGGTGAGAAACAGCTTTATTTTAAATAATGATCACCAGAAAACTCAGAGAACAGTATCAACAATTATGCACGATATTGACGCACCTATACTTGTTTCAGAATGATAATATATCTTTAATTTTGGTCAAACCATATAGTGGAAGAAGAGTTTGTTTGTGTGTGTGCAGGGTGGGGGATACAAATTGGATATAATAGGAAATGAGACGATTGCTTACCTGCCCAGCAGCAGAAGCATGATTTGTGTTCAGAATAGCATTGACTTCAGCATGACAAACATAACTACAACAGACAATTAGAGGTATTAGCTCGAAACCTGAAGCTATAGATATTAGCCAAGTCAAAAGGCAATTTAGTCAAAATCTCAATGAAGCATGAGTATTGGACAATATGATATTTACAGTGGTGGCCAAGCAAAAATTCTACTTCTTGCACTAAAAAGCAGCTTTTCTTAGCACATCAACTAATTAGCAAGAAAAAGTGTAAATGTAAAATATGATAACTACACGTCTCTCTCTGTGTGTGCGTGAGTGTAGCAGAACATGTATCATATGAAGCAGCAAGATCAAAAGTGGAGTCAATGAAAGCACAGACACTTACGGGTACTTTGTCTCCAAAGGATCCCCAGATTTGGATTTCTGAAACATAACAGGATAAGTTTATTACATGTAATTCCTGGATGATAAGATAAACGTAAATATCACATACCAACCTTTGCCCAGGGAAGAGTGTCATCTGAACAACCTCTTGGAAATCCATTATAGCCAATGCCTGACCAAAGATTAACATGATAATTGAAAACATCAAAATGTACATGAGTATTATTGTCATCATCAAACTCAAAAACAACCGCATAATTGCTGTTCTACCATAACCAGAAATATATCACCAAACTAGAGTTACCATTTATTTATCTTCTTAAGAGAGGAATAGAACCACTGATGTAAAAGAAGCCAGAAAAGCAATAAAGCAAGAACAATTGGTTCGCAATCTCAAAGAAGAAAATCATTTTATTTAAATTACCAATCTCATTGCACCATTTCTTAATTTTTTATTAGGATAATCTAAGTGTTCACTTCTGTAGACGTCATCAATCCTTACTATTCATATTCTCATTTTCAATTCACTTTAAGAAGGAATTAAAAAACAAATGGAGTTCAAGATTCATAACTAAAAGGTAAGGAAAACTACATGCAAAATTAACTTACCAAGAATTATGCCATTTTGACTAACCAAACACGCCCCAACCTACAGCACCAAATACATATTATTAAACACCTACAGTATCAACCAAACAAAGCATTTCAAGAACCAGAAAAAATAAAAATAAATATTCAAAGATCATGACCTGCCTGTTTGGATCTTTAGATCTTTCAGCTGATAAAAACGCAATTGCCATGAAATAATCATCCCATGATAAATACCTGAAACCAAATCATATAATAAAAAACAAAACACTTCAAACAGTAAAGTTAAACAGTGAAAGCTTCAATCTTCAATAAATGAAAAAAAAAAATCAGAGTGTGAAATTCGACTAACTCTTTGCGTTTGGAAGGATCAAACGGGCTCCGAATAGAGCATTTCTTCGAAACGTCACCGTTTGGAACCGATTTGGTTTTGGATAACAACCGCTTCCTGGAGTTGCTGTTGCTGAAGTAGAGGAAGCGAACAGCAAAAGCAGAAGCTAAAGCTCCGAAGACTGTGGCTGTGGAGACAAGTGCAAGCTCGCGAGAATTCATTGGAGTTTGATTTAATTAAGAAAGTGCGAGAAAATGAGAAGGAAAGTTTATCTCTGTTTTTTTTTCCCTTCTCTTTTCTTGTGTTTGTTTCGCGAGAAAATTAGATCGGGAATCGGATTGGCTAGGCCGCTAGGGGTCGTACAGAAAATAGCGGGAAGAATTTACGAGGGAAAGGAGGAGGGAGATTCCATTTCCCGCGCGTGGAAAACGGACGAGAGAGGGGCGATATTTTAGATACGGGTCGGATAGTATGGGTTATTCAATCAAGTCGGGCTTAGCCCGTTTTATAAAAAAAAATCGCATATGATTTTTTATATTAGTGGTGTGATGGTATTTTTATTTAGTGTATTAAAAATCTAGTTCGATAACGAACATATTGTTTTTTTTCTTAGATTATGGATAAATAATAACTTTTTCACTTGGAGAAAAATTTAATCTCCATAACTAATTTATGGTATATTTTTATATTTTCTCCTTCTTCAATTCTAAACAAAGGAGATTCACTTCATTTCTTTACTTTCTGAGTTCAAATTTTTTATTAAATTTCTCTAATTGCATCAATTTAAAGATTATATTATTAAGATTGTTTAGAGAGAGACTTAATCTTTTTTCTTTTTCTTTTTTTGAGAGACTTAATCTTGATTAGCATGTAAGCTATCTAAGATTCTATTTGACATTAAATAAGAAAAATATATTCCCTTCTCTCTTAGATCCAAGGCCAAGAAATGAACTTATCAAGCCGAGTTGTTGGGAACAAAAGGTTGTTTGAAATTATAATTCTGAAAAGAAAAGGAAAAAAAAAACTATCAGGGCTTAGTTTTTCAATGGAACCAAGAGAGATTGCACCGTGGATCAAGACAATTTGATAACCATTTTGCCCAATTTAAAAAAACTCAATAAACTATATATTAGAGTTTCATTAGTTTATTATTAGATTGATTGGAGGGAAGTTTTTTTTTTTTCATTTTTAGAGTACAGTATAGTCACCATAAAAAAACAAAATTTATTTAACTAGCATCTAGGATCGTTTTTTACTTTTCACTTCTTGAGCATAATAAAATGATTAAATTACCATTAAAAATAAAAAAATCTAAAATGATATCAAATGGTTATTTTATATTTTTATCCTAGTTTTTTTTTTAAATTATAATCAAGTTTACTTTAGAATAATTTGGTATTTTAATAAATATAAAATACTATTAAAAACAAAAGATGGTTGACACGTATAATAAGTACGCCAGCTTCTAAAGGGTCTCTAAAGTCTTCAGACAATGTATAAGGCATCGTGTGTTGGCTAAACAACATTTACTATGATGGTATTGAAATTATTTCTGCGTCCCCTCTCTTTTTAGGTGGTATGTGTGGCTTACAAGTCTTCAATTTAGCGTCAACAACCTTTTTTATTTTTTTATCTATTTCATCTTTTCTTCTCAATATCAACACCCGACCTTCTAAAATTTTAAACCAACCCTTCAGTTTGTTTTTCTTTTAAATTTGATATATGTTCGATTGATTCCCGTTTATTTTATTTGAAATGATTAATAAAACTAAAAGTGTTTTTCGATTTCATCATACTTTAATTTTTTATTTGTCAGATTTCATCTTTATTTTTTTGATTGCGGTTTGTTTTGTTTGAGATAATTTTAAAACATAACTGTTTTTATGATTTCAATCTCCTTCAGTTATTTTTCCTATCAAATTTAATCCACAATCTTTTTATTGCTATGGTTTTTTTTTTTACTTTGGTAAATTTAAGAAAATGATTTTTTTTCAATTTCATCATTAAACATTAAATTAGTTGTGAATTGAGTTTTTTTAATTGAGTCTGAGTCTATGATTTCATGAGTTGTAAATTTGAGAGATTATTAACCAAAGTTTAAGAGATTTTTTTGAGTTTACTTGTTTTTTGTTTTTGTTTTTTTAAGCACATGTTTTCATATATAGTTTCATCCTTCATTATTTATTAATGGGAGATTGGACTCTATCATTTTTTTATTTGCTTCTTATGTGATTTTTCACTAATTTTAAAAATAACTCGAGTTATTTCGGGTCTTTTTATTTGTCCATCTTAAACATAAATTTAGATTTTTTAAAATTTTTTTTGTTTTGAACTAAGTTAAATTAATTTATCAAATAAAAACATGAAATGCTCATATCATGATATTTTATTCGATTTTTCTTTTGGATCATTGCTCTAACAGCACGTTTGGATTCTTTTGGTGTCGCCCTATAGCCTTTCACAATGGCTTTAAAATTATCTTGGTGAGCTCTTTCTGGTGACGAGGCAATGCCCGCAATAAAATGATAGTAAATATCTAACCGACTTTTCTTTATTCTCCTCCTGGATATAATACTGACAACATATTTTTTATAGTTAATTATTGTCAAAAAAAATTGTTCCTTTTATTTAGTGTCAATGTCTTTTTTTTCTAATCATATTATTAAATTAACCAAATTTATTGAATTAAGTTAAGTCAATAACTCAATTCTCATATTTTTCTTGTTTTTTTAAAAAACATTGAATTTGTTTGAACATATTTTTTTATATTAAATAGAATTTAACCCAGCCCACAATATAGCTCAGACCACCTATCCATATTCTCCAAGCTAACCTTTTTTTTTTTAATTAGGATGAACAAAGGTGGAACTTAATAACAATATTCTTATAGTTTTTCTCAATAGTGCATGATTTTTTCTAGTGCCATAACTTTATTTACGATGTAAAATCGTTTATATTTCTTCCTTCTAACAGGTATTTTATAGTTTTTTTTTTAATGTACATTGATTCACGAAAACGAGAAAATGCTGATGTTTTAATTTCATGTATAATTAATAGGTGCTAGTTATTATATAATATTAAAAAAAGTTCAAGGTTGATATTTCTTACAAAAACCAGGAACATGCGTCCGTCCAGGCACAACATTCATGCATGAATGGCCAAGAAAAAAAAACACCGGCAGTACTGTCTTCCCCTTAATATAAAATAAATCTGTTAAGGCATGCACGCAGCACAGGGTTATCATAAAAAAAAAAAAAAAAAAAAAAAAAACCTGGTTAGGCAGCTTTAAAGGAACCTTTCTAGCTCATATCCATGGAATATGAATCATTGTCCTCACTGACCTCTATCACCACTGCAAACTACTGGCATTGTTGATTATTATTATAGGCAAGTTATTAATTATATCGAAGCTAAATGTAGATATATAAGATAATAACCTTCAAGTACATATCTCGTAATTTATCACAAGCCCTATACTTGTTAGATTCGGTCCGGCACCGGCCTAATTTAGGGTCTAGATCGTTTTTTCACTAAATCAATTATTGGTTTAGGACGTAATTTATATATATATATATATATATATATATATATATTAAAATGATATTTTTTTTAAAAAAATTTCTTAGTACTAACATGGTTGGATTTTACTTGAAATTTACTGCGTTATTTAAATCATTATTTATCTTACTAAATCATTTAAATTTAATTGAGTTAATATCTAAAATAATTTTAGTGAATAAGTTATCAAGTTAACTAGTTTTATTTATTTTTGTTTTTTAAAAGTGTTTTTAAAAAAATTATATTTTTTTTATTCTTCAAATTAATATTTTTTTGTCTTTTTGTATCATTTTGATACGCTCGAATCAAAAATAATTTTTTAAAAATAAAAAAAATATTATTTTAATTTATTTTTAAATAAAAAATATTTTAAAAAACAATCATGCACAACCACACTCTCAATCACTCCCTTAAAATTAGATATAACACTCTATTTATAGATTTGGTGCTCAAAGGCGAGGGTTAAGATCCCATCTCCACGTTATTTTTTTAATTCAATAATATAAATTTGCAAGGCTAAGAAAAATAAATTATTACTTGCACTTTTTAGATGAAAAGAGAACTTAATATTCAAAGGGTATGGGAATAATAAATAAATAAATTCAAACATCTTTATTTTTCTTGGCTGGAAAGGTTATCTTGCGAGATAAAATACAGATCAACTTTCATCAATGCATGCAGCTTGTTCATGATGGCATATGCAGTCAAGAGAATCAACCTTGCACATGCATCTGATGTTTTAAAAGCTCCCTTCCTCGCCTCAAGTACTGGAGTTTTTCCCAGTTCTTTTGTTAATTTTATCCAGTTAAAAATAAAGATATAAGAATAAATTAAACCATAAAATACTGTGTTTATTTATTTTATATTGTGAAGATATGCAAACCGAATAAAGTTATTATATTATAATGTGATGATAAAATGAATCTATCATCATTCAACTTTTTTGTTTCCATTAATATCCAACTTAATCATGAGTATTTTTAAACCAGTTGGTTGCATTAATCAAAATTAAATTAATTTTTTTTTTACCCTCAAATCTACTTTTTTAAGTTATTAATGATCAAATAGGTATGAATTTAACTGTGTTCATGCTTTGTCATGGGACTATACTATTTTTTATGCAAAAAATCATGTTTAACTGGCATAAACGTGTTTTAAAAAAGAAAAAACACACATAACTATGATCATGAACTTGATTGAATCGAATAAGCTGGTTTTAATTCAGCTAGACAAAAAAATAAAAAATAATATAGATGGATCAAATTTAAATAGAAAAGCAAATAACCTAAGATAAAGATTTTTTTTTCAAAAGGGTATAAATGACATTAATCAATTAACAACCCATTAACTATGAAAGAACAAAACAAGACAAAAAAATGATAAAAATTTTTGTTTTGGTTAATCCAAGTTAGTATTAAAACTGTAACCTCAATATTTAGGACTGAGTCAACTCGGGATATCCCACTAAACCTACAATCCAGATCATGAAATTGAAATATCCCGGTAAAATATAAAAAAATATATAAAGCTTTTTTCAAATATAAATTCTTGTTAACTTTTAAAAATTATGACCAGGGTCATTAGACCCGAAATACTCTATTTAAAAAAATCTAATTATTAATTAAATAAATATTAAAAGATAAAATTTAAAAAAATAATTATATACTTTTTTTTAAAAAAATAACAATATGTTTTTACTGTGAAGCTACAATGTTTTTTCAAGGAAAGTATATGTATGTTTTTACCCATCATTTATCTTCCCACGTAATCAAATGGAACTTATTTCATCATCTAAAACTATGGACCAAATCAATAAATTAAGTTTTTACACATTATTTTACGATGAATACATTAATAATTACTTTGTTTTATAATTATAGATAAAGATTTATTTCTATAAAATGTGAAAGGATTCATATTCTAATTAAATGTGATTTACTAAATATTTATACAATATAGACAAATCTAATTATTTATAATAGTTCCTAGCCGTTGGTCCATGATTCTAGATATCATATCAAATTCATATAATAATTTCTGAGCTTTGCAATATTATTTTCTAGCAACATAAAGTTTAATGACATAAAATATGAAATGACAATCCCTTTTCCAAATGTCGGCACAACGCCACGAAGAAGGATATGCAAAGCCTTCAAATAGAATTTTGCATATTCCGGAAATCCAGGTTTTATGTTGGAAATCGCCATTATAATTCACTTTAGGGTTCGACACTGAAATCAATCACATCTTACTTTCTTTTTTATTTTTTATTTGATGGGAAGTGGTTCGCATCTTCTAGTTTTTTCTTGAGGGATTTTCATATTTAATAATTGAGTTAGGTGTCATGTCTTTGATTTAAAATGCAATTAGGACGACTTTAAATTCCTATAGTTTTGGATAATAACCTTAACAAAACATTTAACGTGCATATATGCTAAATTAATTAGCATAACACTATAGTAACTTTAACCTTTTTAAGATTGATGTATGAGATTTTGATTATTATCTTATATTATTGATAAATCTAAATTTTATAAGCTTAAAAAACTCTAAAAAACCCCATTCAATATATCGGACCAACTCCGTGGTCCTGCCTTAAAGGAGAAACCCGACTTCATAGGCTCGCCCTATAAAGCACATGTGGACCTATTTTGTTTTACCTCTAATGTGGCTCAATTAATTTGCCCGAATCTAGCTTTTTATTGAGATTTTTTTAGAACTCATGCGAGTATCTTAATATTCTATACCGATTTAATGTAAAACACAATTCAAAATATCACGAGGACGAATATGCTCTTCAGCCCCTCATCTCCATGAAAAGACAAGATTTATGAGCTATAAATATACTATAAGTTCTTCAAATTAAAGATTCAAAATCTCTTCATTCATCACACTTTCAACATACATATTTTCAAAGTATATCTCTCTAAAATATATTTTAATTTTCTTTCTTTATAAAATTACTAACTTAAGTATTAGAGAGTTTTCATATCTATCAAATAAGATCTTTTACAAGTACCAGCTACCAACCATATTAGCTTACCTAGCACCATGAGTTACCAACTACCAACCATATAGGCTTTTCATATCAATTCGCCAATGAATCAAATTGTTTGAACTAAGAGATTAACTAATTATTTAATATATCAACCTTATTCACAAGCATTTTGAATTTTGGAGCTCATTAATTGACATTGTATGTGGAAAACTGATAAAAAAACTATTAATTTCAAGAATTTTTTTTCCACATTTCTAGTTGATTTGATGGCACTCAATCAAGACACATTTAAGTTAGGATGCGAGATAAATATACCATTTACCACGAACACTTCTACCTATTCATACAATCAACAATTCATCAGTTATTCAATATATCAATTATATTTCTAAACATCAAGCCACAAACACAATTTTATCCAGTAATTTTATCACCTGAATTAAATGATCAAACACTTTAATTATAAAAAATAAATCATATTGATTGAACAAAAAAATTAACTAATTATTTAATATATCAATTTTATTTCTAACCCTCTTATATTTTTTTATTTGGAGACTCCTTAATTATCCTAAACTTTTCTAGACAAAAGAATTCATGTAAATACTTTTTAATTTCGACATGTAGATTTTCTTAAGACAAGACAGAATGTTGAATATTTATCAATAACGT
The DNA here is from genome assembly GCA_018804465.1 of Populus tomentosa. Lineage (NCBI taxonomy): Eukaryota > Viridiplantae > Streptophyta > Magnoliopsida > Malpighiales > Salicaceae > Populus > Populus tomentosa. Next base: position 9,689,053 of record CM031997.1, read on the forward strand.
TCTTTTCAATACTGTACGAAAATTGTATCCTTGGAGTTAGCTTTGTATTCATTAAAACTACTTGAATCAATTTTTTTTTTTAAATACAAAATATATAGTTTGTACATGATCATATATTTTCGTAAACGGAAGATGAAAAGGATATAATCTCGACATGTACAACGTATCTTAAAGTGACATTGAAAGGGAAAAAGAAATCAAGTGGAAGCACTAATTTGGAATAATGGAAGGTGTGTCCAAGGCATCAAAACGAGGATATGTTCATTGATACCCACAGGATAGATATTGTAGGAATAAGAAAGGGGAGGGCTTTACCTTCACAATTTGCCCACAGAAAACATGGTTGTGAAGTGGAAGAGTCAGTCAGTACCCACAATCATGGCCAGTCTCATCTCTCTGCCCTGCCACGTGCCACCCCCACCGTGGAGCGTGGGCTGCTGTGTTAGAAAGTGGAGAGCTTTTTGTCCTCAGGCCCGACAGCTCTAGGCCTACCATAAAGCTACTTATGAAAAACCCATCTCCATAATTTTAATAAAATCTTACTATAATTAATTTTAATTACAGTATTTAATTAATAAATAGATTGAATTAACACGCGGTGGAAGAGATAGATGAAATTTAATTCATTCATTTTTATTTTTATTACCTTCTTATTATTTCTTCAAAAGTCTTTGAAAACAATAAATAGAAGAGTATTTTTAAAAATTATTTTTAATACTAATTCTTTATCTTTGTAATTGTAAATTAGAGGAGCTGATCTCTGATTTGCTATTATAGTATTTTTTTTAAAAAAATATACATGGGTTTTTATTAAAATACATGAATTCAATTCAATTCAAAGTGTTTCTAATAAATATGCTGTAAGTGATTTAATTATTAGTTATGTATTACAAATAACTGAAACTATTCACACAAAAAATTTATAGAAATAAAAAAATTTAGTAGTGAAACTAATTTTAAAATTTAAAATATAACTGAAACTAATTTTAAAATTTATAAAAAAATTAAAAATATTTTCTAATAAAGTAGTGAAAACAACAAAAAAAACTCAATGCACGTGCGTATATAATTATTCACACACCCACACCCCTCCATATCCTCATATCCCAAAAAAGATTTAATAAAATATAAATAAAAGATCACAAAGTCAATAAAATAAGTAATTTAATAATAATAATAAAAGTAAAAAGATGTGAAAAAAAGAGAGACAAACACTTCACTGCATCAACAAAAAGCTACGCATACCTAAATAACGTTATCCGTTATTTCTTTCCCATACTTTTGGCTCTTTCTATAACGGAATTTTCAATCTTCATTCATCATTACCAATATACCCTTCAATGAACCTACATTTACCCTCTGTTAATGGACAAGAAAGGCGGTAATCTAGTCATAACAAAAATACAATGTGTTCAAGGTAGTTAAGTCATTTGCAAGAAAACAATGGGTTTAATGGTAATTTAATAAAATATATGCGTGTATATATGGGCAGCTGTCTCTGCCACCCCACAAATCTCCCCATTGCCATCACCGTACCGTGGCTTAAACTTCAACCTCTCTTCTCTCTGTTTTTTTTTTTTTAATTTTCAACATGGAAGAGGGAGACCAAAAGGAGCTTCAGCTTCTCCCTTCACAGCTTTCCATAGCTTCCTCTTCTTCCTCGTCTTCTTTATTGGATTCTTCATTGAGGTACAAATCATCAGTGGTGTCTGATCACCACCACCATCACAATCAGTTTGGAGGGCCATCACTGGACTTGCAACTATCGATAAGTGTTAGGCCAATCCAGGCACCATCTAACTGTGTTTTAACAGGTCCCATTTGTGATTTCAGCGACGTGAAGACGGATACGAGCTGCGTTGAGGCCTTGAAATGGCAGGCTGCTGAGCAAATTAAATTGGCAGCAATTGAAAAGGCTTATGCAGAGAGAGTAAGGGACCTTACAAGGAGGGAGATGGAGCTGGCGCAGTCAGAGTTTGCAAGGGCTAGACATATGTGGCAAAGAGCTAGAGAGGAAGTGGAAAAAGCTGAGAGATTGAAAGAGAAAGCTACAAGGCAGATAGATTCTACGTGCATGGAGATCACTTGCCAGTCTTGCAGGCAAAGGTTCAAGCCTTGAATTGATATCATATCATGCCTTTATGAGATTGAGATGAACTTTTAAACCTTTCATGATGAAGAAAAGTTGGAGTTCTTCTAGAGACAAAGCTATCGAGTCTGGATTATATTTGGGTATTGGATTCCTACTATTTCTTCTTTCATCAATGGAAGGGATAAGATCGATAAAAAAGCACAGAGCATAAGTGGCAAGACTGAAAAGTTTCCAATGATAATGCCCATTCTGTATTTTATCATTTGTGATGTGTATGTTGATGAATTATTGGCTGCAAAATTTACTTCAATGATGTGATGTTGCACTGCTTTTCAAAAATCAAAATGGAAATCATGAAGAAAAAAATCAATAATTTGTTACTCATTAAAAAAAAAAAAAGATTCTGTCTCTAGCCACTCGTTTCCATTTTTGAAGCATTTACTAAGGATTGATTCTCAAGACAACAAGTTGCAATTTCAGCGAAGCTATAGAGGAAGACTCTGTGGCATAACCATGTTCCATCAGAAAATTATTTCTGTCTTTAGTTTCAACGAAATTCAAGACTCTCTGCAATTTGTAAAATGAACCTGCACGAACCTTGGATTTATAATTTGTAACAGATTGGTGATTAGAGTCTCCATGATATTTGCCTTCTCAGTCCTTTTCTTCTTTCTTGCTTCCTTCAATCACAAACAATCATCTCCCAGATTGATATATACATGCACCAGGATGAAATTGCTGAAGCAAGACTAGAAACTTTAATCTGTGATCACGAAACCAACCCCTTTCCCTGGTCAATAAAATCACTGGATGTTCCAGTTTGTTAAACCATAATTACTCAGCGGAATTTCGAGGTGCATGATAAGGGATGCTGTATAGGCTTCCATGTCCTCTAACAATTAAGAAATAGACTCCTGAACCAGCTAATCCATATATATTATATATTCTGCTGATGATAAATCAAGTACGGGAACCAATAGTAACCAAAGGATTAAGTTTATGGAGTTGGACTAGGCAGCTTGCCCTAAAATTTTGAGCAACAAGCTCGGAGAGAAGCAGTTTTTCGTACCTCCTTGTCAGTTTTTAGTGAGTTGAAATGAGTTGGGACCTCACAGCCTAAATATTAAACCTATGAAGAACAAGTTCAACTCAATAATATCAGCGCAAGGAAGGAGGAGGGATTGGTGAGGCAGAAAGAATACAATAATTTATTATCTGCAAGTTCTGAGCAGCAGCCACCAAACACCAGAGTTGTGCTTGCAAGTAGAAGATTTGCAGTGGATGTGGTTTCTAGTGAAGCTCTAACACATAATGTGGGCTAAATGAGTCAAAACTGATGGCACACTAAGAACCTTGATTTTGATAGAAAGGCAAATGAATCAGAACAAAAAGCAAGTAATATCATCAAGATCAAGACAGGAGGTGCATAGCTAGCTGCATCCACTTGTATTCAACTTCTTAACTTTTGCTGATCAGGAACCAAACACCCACTATCTATGTCTGGGATCCAACACAAAAGAAACATTTTTTTGGACAGGACGACACATTTCAATTGAAAGCATCAGTCAGAGCAATGAACAGTGCCACTGCCACGCCTTTCAAGATGTCGTGAGAACGAAAACTAGCTTAATTTGTCAGCAACCTCCAAACATATTTCTCAAATACAGTTAACCTGTCATGGCTGGGTTCAATAATACACTGAATTGATTCTTTGCTGAGGTCAAAACATAATCCAGTGGGGTCAGAGGATCTTGAAGTTTCAAAACTATGGTCCTGCTAAAAATTACATCTGCTCAACAGCAAGGAAAGCATGGGGAGGAAAAAGAAAGAAAGAAAAGGTAAACATCATCAATTAATTTATTGGCCTTAAGTTGCAGAATCTTGTGAAGGGTTCAACCTAATTAAAGATCAAAAGCATACTTCCCCTTTTCACTTTCTAAACATTTGTGGTCTTGCTTTAACGCTTTTAGGGCTAACCACTTCTAATGTACCTTCAAAAAGACAATCAGTCCATCCTCAAGCTTTTTAATGCTTAAAGTTTCAACAAGATACAGAGCTCACACTCTTCTTTATTGCACTTCTTCATTTACTCTTCAGATTTGAAAATTACAGCCCCTTCCTCCTCTGCTTCGGGTATAATTAAGAATCTGTAATATTTGCATGGGAACCAGCTGAAGAATTCCCTTCATTTTCTTTCTTTTAAATCTACTGCTGAAAAGGATAAGAATCTGAGAACGCCCAGTATCTCAACGTTGACCGTCCTTTTCCAGTAGGAGACTGAACTTGTGTTTTATAAGTGGTGCTCTGCCATAAAGTAGGATGCCAATGATAGAAGTAAACATTTTCGGGCTGGAAACTAACAAAAAAATTGTTCATTCACTGTATCCTAATTGAGTTTCGGATTTACTAGATAATGATCATACTAATCAAAGATCCATACTCCTCCGACATATGACCACTTGCATTATGGGTTCCTTGTCTTTTATCTTTTATTTGGATACAATCAGAGATACGCAAGAGCTATCGATTCCATGATAAAGTTGACGAGCAAGATAAAAGTTGTAGGACATACCCAGGGCGATCAATCAAACTAGTCATTATGACAAAACCTTAACATTTGTCTTTTCAGATTGTCCACATGTTATGGTGAAACGATACTGTATTTCTACTTCAAACCGATGTAGATCTGTCGTGTCGAATCGTACCCCCAGCACTACAGTGAATTCTGCAGACGAGAGACCCTTAATTATCCCGTTACCAATCAGAAAGCATGACTGTCCTCGAGTATCTCCAGCACCATGTCCTCTGAAATTACCTCTTCTTGAATCTGACATGAAGCCCCCATCAGTCTCATTAGTGCCAAGAAGCCCATTACATCACTATACATGACTTGTCATAATTTTGCACCCAGCAATCCAGAGCTTGAACAGCGCATTACTGCTATTAGCAGTAAATAATCTACTGGTCTAGATCATGTAAGGGACAGCACCAATCATTAACATTTAAAATTTGGCAGGATGCGAGGAAGAACTATTAGAAGTAAGAGGAAACAAAAACTGGTGGAGTTTATTTTCTGTCTTGTGAGAATTCATTAAGTAAAAACTTTTGCTAGTACTACATGGCACTAGTGATAGTTAATTCTCCACATACAACCAGACCATTCACAATCTCTTTCAAGGCAACAATAAGAGCAGAATATGAAATGTTTCATCGTTTTGGTCAAATCTAAACCAACCAAGAAAAAAAGAGCACATACCTTGAAAAGTCAGGAAAGCTTAGCTCATGGTGGGGCTCAAAGCTCTTAAGAGTCACACCATTGCATTGCTATACTGAGCTAACAGCCGGGGTGGTGAAACTTTTTATCTTTTTCAATGATGAAAAGCTAAAAGGAAGGATATGGACAAGAGTGGACATTGTACAAAAGTTTCCATTTGCAGTTCACATCAGAATATAAGAATTAGTCAAGCTATACTATGATGTCCAACCCATATAACATAAACATAGCCAGTTAATGCTCTTCAATTCAAAGGTGAAACCCTTTTTCCTGTAGATCACAAGTTCAAATTATCTGTCTTATCTAGTCTGATACTACGTCTACTGATACCACCTTCCAATTGCTGTGCAAGCAGCTTAATCCTGCATTTGATCTCTGCAGCTGACTCGAACATGTTTATCTGCTGGATTGAATGCATTAATATTGGCTTAAAACAGCTGCGATGGCTTTTCATTTGAATCTTCTTCTTGGAAACTTGCTTAGCGGAGTCCAATGAACGCCATGAAAGAGACTACAAGTGGGTTTTTGAAAGAATCTTTAGATGTTTAAGCTCTTAATAAAGTCTCTCCATTCTGCCATAAAGAAGATAAAATAGTTCCAGTCAAGATGGATTTCAACGCAAATAAAAGAGGTGAAGAACCGATGTTTAACACGGCTGCTTTGTCATTGCACATTACCACTACCATGAAAAGTTTCAAGCACTCGTTTCGGAGAGCGACGTAAACTGTGAGAACGATTAAAATTCAATTTATTTATATTTTAAAATTTTGATGAGTTAATATTAAAAATAAATGTTAAAAAATAAAAAAATTATTTTAATATATTTTTAATACAAATAACATTTAAAAAACGCAACTTAAAAAACGGAATACGCTTCATGAAATACTCTCTCTAAATTAGAGAATTGGCGGGAACCAATTTAGTAGAGAAACGCTGCGTTTCATAGACATAAAATCAAAACAATCCATTACGTAAGAACCGTCGTGTCATTGTGTGTTATCAGCATCTACTTTCCAGAAAATGTAAAATTCCAAATTTTGAGTTACAGAGCTGGTAACTAAAATCATCAGTCATCACCATGAACCAGAAGATGAAAATTAACAACAAGAAGAATAAAAAGAATGAAATGGAGTTTTGCGAATATGCAATCTGAATAGCGATGAAGGCCAAAACCATAAGTACTATCCAAACCACAAAAATTCACTCTCTAATTTCCTCTCTCGTTTCCAAACCAAAATCGTCGACGTCCGATTCTTTCTCAAAAGCCCTTCCATTCTCCGCCCTGGACTCTCCTCTCGCAACCGCATCTGGTGCGTCTTCTGCGATTTCGATATCCACGAGACCGGCAGCTCCTTCGCATGGTAAACAAAAAAAAAAAAAAATTATGATTGTCAGTATTCATTTTAATTATCTAGTGATTATTATTTAATTGGTAGGGCAAGTCATTAATGTGTTTTTTTATTCGCTAAAAAAAATAGCGCTAATGCGATAAGTCACTTGGCGAGTGAGGAACATTTGAAGAAATTGAAGCACTTCATGTGGAAATACGGTGGTGGAATGGGCTGGGTGGGATACTTTTCGGGTTTTAAAAGCTGATGTAGCTAAGGTGATGTGCTGAATCGTTGTTCAATGGTAGATTAGTGTTATGCTATTGGATTTCTATAAATGAATATGATAGTGTTGATTTGAAAGATGTGTTATACTCGAGACTAATTTAGGTTTCGTGTTTCGGTAATTGTAGTGGGACAAGTAGTGGGAAGCATTGAGGAATGAAGGGACAGCGTTGGGTAGCGATGGATAGAGAGGGATGCAAGTTGGACCTACAAAAGATATCCTCAACCATGAACATATAAACAACTTTGAAAATAATAGTTTGGGTAATGTTAATTTGAATATTTCAAATGGCGTTATGCCTTTACAGTATTATACAATTGAGTATCAGATATCCAGTTCAGGATTTTCTGCAGTTGCGAATGTTGGATCATCCATGTATCGTGTGGTCTCTACTTTGCCTGTGCATGCACATTCTGGTACATGTTTATGCAATCCTAATGATTTAACCGGTAAGAGTAACCTGCTTATTTGATATCCATTCCGCCAATGAAGTCGTTCTGAATGGAGATATACTGATACTACTTTTGTTGTTTGTCCTGTGTTTTAAATTTGCAGCTAGCTGGAATAGCCAGCATTCTTTCCCTTATAACAGTATAAACTGTGCACCCAATCTCGGTAATGGACAGGTGAGTTTGGTCCTTTTCACTCTTTCTCTATGAAGCTCATTTCATTTTCTCCAAAACTTGGAGATTATTTTCTTCTTTTGTAACTTTTTTACCATGGCTAATCTTTTGTAGTGATTTTTATATTATGCAACTCATTAGTTTAACTGTTTAATAGCAGTTGGGTTTCTCATGATTAGTTTGTAGAATATATGGTACATGGCTGGCAGTGCTTTTGAATTTATGTGTTGCTGTGTTGATATTTATCTTTAAGTGCTGCATTTATTATTTTTACTCAATAGTCTAGGCATCTCTCAAGGTTGTATCTTAAGGGCGTGGAGCATTTTGTCAGACATCTTTGGCTAGGTGACTGTTCTGGTCATGGTTTGAAAAGTGACTGATTATGAAACTAGTTGTGGTTTTCCGTCCCTTTCCATTGTTTAGGGGTGGCTTTGATAATTACAAAGCTATATTAAGTGGATTTTTTCCCCTCCACTTGTGAATACTATTTTCTGATCATTCCAATGAGGGTAAGATGGATATGTCAAGTGCATAAATCTATCTAGATGTCCTGTACTTCATGTATTTTGACACTCTCCACCGGGATGATGATTTCTAAAACATTTTGCAGGAGTTATTCATTTAGTGTTAGGATGTGCAAGTTGCCATACTGTTTTGTGTATCATCTCCTTCTTCCTTCTTTAATTGCACGCCTGTAGTAAGTACACTTTGACTTCTAAATGCTGTCAAGGTTTTTTTTTTGCTTGATGCTCATTGATGTCAAAGGCTGTCAGCAAGGCTTTCTTTTCTTAGTATACTTGTTTTGGAGTTAAAATACGTGTAAACTTATATTTGTTTGCTATAGCTGTGCCAGGTTTATCAGGGTGAAAGATCTGTACTTGGAGTGAGCACTTTATGGGGTAATGATTTTTTTCAGCATCTCATTTCTGTTACTATCTTATTCTAATTTAAAGCTAGTCATCTGGGCAGTACATGCATAATTTGAGTAGCTTGGTGGATGGGTCCTGTTACCATTGTGTTCCATGCGATGTCAATCCTCATCTTGTAATTGTCCTGTAAGGTTCACACAATATACCTCAAGTTCCTGCTATGGCTCTACAATTGGCTGGAGTCACTCTAGTACCTGCCTTGACTCCACAAATGGCTGGAGGAAATGTGCATACAGGAGCTCCTCCTTGGTTTGAAGCAACTGAAGAAAATCAGCTAAACATTCAAGTAACAACAATTTCTTCTAGATCTTTTTGGTTGCAAATAAGTCTGGGAAATCACACAAACTGAACCAAAAAAGGGACTTGAGGTTTATTAGAGAGTAATATAAAACTATTTTTGGGACCTTATCTAATAATTTAAGCTATTGGGTTGAATTGATTTTTTGACATGATATCAGAGTTTTGATGACCAAACAGTCACGAGGTCAAATCTCATCACACTCATTCTAATTAATAAAAAAAATTAAGTACAAGATAGCGTGGAGGTTTTAACTCGAGGTGGGTGTTAGAGAGTATCATAAAACTGTTCCTGGGTCCTCACCTAATAGAATAGTTTTATATCAGGGATTGCTTGGGCAGAAAGGAGAAAGATGGAGATGGCAGGTTTGTCAAGAGCGATTGTGATGATAACTGGCTCCCCAATTTTGGCAGAGTTTGGCAGCATGGCAGCCAAAAGGAATCTAGAAAAGAATTTGAGAATGAGAAACAAAAATTACCCAATGTGGAGAGTCATACTGAGATGCCAGTTAGGATACAGCCTTATATCAGCAAACAAATGGTAATCTCTAAGCTCCAAGTCCTTGTGTATGCTGCAGTTCTTATTATGTCCCATCTTTTCCATTTTCAGGCTTGGCTCGTTTTGCGGAGGTTATTGAAATATACATTTTATGTTTCAAGCATCATTACAGTACATTGTTTTCTTCTTACTTGATTGTCCGTGTTAGTAGATAGTGACGCCTCATCACATATAAATTTGACTAAAGTACTTGTGAGTTCTTAGATGCATTCTATTATGAATTGCTGTAATAGGACACCAGTCTACTTCAGCATAATGTGCTAAAAGAAAGTTGGAACTAAGCATTTGCAGGTGGTCAAATTATCAGAGCGTCGTTCACCTTTGTAGGTAGAAGTCTTGGCTAGTTTTAGGTGATATGCTGTGTAAAAATCTCTTTGCTTCTTAGGCTGATGACATTGTATTCAAGTCTGGCATGAATTTCATTGATTTTTGGAACTTTATGTGATGATGGGCTTATGCAAAGTTAGTTTCCTTGACCTAATGAATTTTTATCTTGTCCCCAACACAGAGGAGGGGTGCATTTGAATAATGGCTGCTGTGGTGATCATGACACGAGCTAACAATGCTTCTGGTGACAAACATCATGGAGGTTACTTGTATATTCTTCTGCCACCCCCCTCTTACATTTCAGATTTTAGATCTGAATGTATATATTTTTGTCGAAGGCAGCAAGGGATCATTAAAAACTCGAGCCCAGAAATGGCAGATCACTTGTTGGGTCCGTCTTGTAATCATTATACTGTTAGATGCCCTTTTCGTATACCTGAAATTACATTTCGCAGATCTCACGTTAAAGATCAGATTCTTTTTCTGTAATGTCAGATTTTACCGTTCACCAAAAGCTTTTAGTCTAATTATTGTGGTCTGTCTAGTGCGGGCAACCTTGCCACCACTACTTTGTGTTCGAATATTAGAATAATAAGCTATGGAACCAAAAACATGGAAATGATTTTTTTTAAGAACACGGTTAAAAGATTACATCATCTGCTAACAAGAGAGCCCTTTCTTTAATCATATAGAAACAGCTGTGGGACAATGGGTCACGAGCAAACCACAAATTTTCTACAACGCTGGTTTCATTTGGCAAAAACTGTTGTGGTATTCGATTCTTGGGGTTCCTACCTTGAACTTGAATCAACTTTAAAATAATGAAACTGCCTATGGATGACCAGAAATGCTTTTCAAGTGTGTCGGATGTAAAGCTGCTTATATTCACTCTCCGTACTTTGAATCTGCCTCTACGAGAAGACAGTGACCTTGACCGGCATGCTCTTGACTTGTACATGGATTAAAACATGTCATGACATCCGAAACAATCTTCGAGATGTGCATGGAAAGAATGATCGTGAACTGTACAGACTAGCTCCTTTTACTGTGCGCAACAAAGCCATCACTCTATAGCAACTATGTGGTCTGAGCAAAATCCTGAAGAATTTGATTTAGCTGAGATCCTAAAACTCCATAGTTTCCCCTTTGAAGCAACCAAGTTCTCATCACACAGAAACTCCCAGGAAAACCACTTCTCAATTGTCCGATCAACATCATGTACCAGTACATCTGTTGTGTTCCCAGCTCTTGCTATCATGCTAGCTGTGTAGATTGCTCCCATTCTGCCTGGTGCCTCTGGCGAGTGCCCACTTGGTCCATCCACCACCACCACATTCCATTCAAGCTCATATACTTCACGTGGCAGGTTTTTCAACGCAAGTTTGCAAGACGAATTCTGAAGCATTTCTGGGTTCGGTGCACAAGCTGGACTTTTCCTTGCATGCTCGAGCAGCTTGTAAGCCTTCTTTGCAGGTGTCTGGTGGTCAATCTTGTAGATTTGAGTGGTGTTGGATTTTGCTCTAGCAGCACTTATTTTGTCAGGATCATCCTCTAGAAAGATTGTGGTGCCACCTGAGTTGATGGAGGACAATCTCAGGTACTGGGGCTCTGCTCCAAAAACAAGGAGGTTGCAGGGGGCTTTGCGTTTAATGAGATCAGATAGAAGTTTAAATTCCTTTTTTGTGAGACTAGGTTCATCGGCAGCGATTTTCTGTTGTGCTGTTTGGTTGCTAGGTGTATGAGATGGAGCCTTTTCACAGGCCGGAGAAGGAGTAGAACATGTGTGCTGTAGAGTAGGAGGCAAAGGGGCGGAAGGTGAGGTGGTGATAGCAATTCTAAGAAGTCGGAGGATGGAGATGCATGCCAAGATGAAGACAACAGAAGGTATAAGTTTTCTTCCAGGAATTGCCATACTCTTATTTCCTTTGAAATATTTGCGGCCACCGGGTATATTGAATTGCGATTCAGGTGAGCTCGGAGGTGAAGACTTCACAAGAGGAGTAGCAAGAGAGCGGTAATGCGGTACTTCTGGGGGCATTTTTTCCCTCGCCTAACTCTTTCCACAGAATCCCTGCTATAATCACATCTCCTCTTAGCAAGGCATTGAACTGCTGGTGGCATTTTCTTCGTTTATCAAGTATGCTATTGAATACTCCTTAATTTTTCTTGAGTGTGGCAGAAGAAAATGATCTTTTGCTTCTGTTTCAAGTTTTATATTATCTCCACCTAATTGCTGTGATCAAGCGTTGCAATTCGCCAATCAAAGTTGCCCAAGTGTATAGCCTGGTGTATATCTTTGTCAATCATCTCCATCTGGGCTCGTTTGGTGCTTTATTCGAGTGAAGTTGAAGGCGGCTAAGGTCTACTTGCTGGTTTGTTGGAGGGCTGCTTTCAATCAATTTTGACTTCATGGTAAGCACCAATCATTTTATATATACCAGGTTGCTGGTTCTTGATGTGAAGGGCGGTGGACATGGGATGTTGGCTTTTTGTATGCAATATCCCAACCAGTCAACTCAGTGCTTTGGTTGCTAACTGATCCATAACCGAGTCATTGCCCCTAATTGACTCTGCTGGCGTAGGGCTTACAACAAGGAGAAACGGGTAGGGTTTTATTTTTGCAGGGACGAAGTCCCTTATGATCCTTACTGGCTAGCCACAGACCAGAACCCTGTTTTATGGAGAGCAATCCATTTTTGGTCCAGAAAGCAGCCTAAAGGTTGCCATTCTTCAATGTTTTTTGAAGAGAGACTGAAGTGATATCCTAGCCCAACGTTGCCCTAGGACAGTAAATTTAGGTGTATAGAAGCCTCTGTGCCACTGTAATTTGATGGCCATGCTTGTCTAAGCGATAGATCATCTACCACCATGCGTCTGATTAATTTCAAGTTGATTTTGATGCAGGAAAAAGACTTGGTGACACAAATCATAGTAGTCATATTACATACCAGTGTTTGAGAGTATAATAATGTTTGTATTTTAGAGTAATTTTTACCTGAAAATATATTAAAATAATTTAATTTCATAATTCACTTTTGAAAAATATTTGAAAAAAATAATAAATCTTTTTAAAAAATACATAAGCATGATAGAAAAAACTATAATAACAAGATCATAAATCCAAATATTATGAATTAAAAATATTTTTGGAAAAAAAAAGGAAAGGAAGAAAAAACTCAAAATCTATAGTTAATTAAAGAAACTAAAAAAAATAAAAGAAAACGCTTATATTGTTATTCAAATAATTTAAATGAATGTATGTGGTAATGCTTTCATATTTGAAAATGAATTTTTCAAGTAATAACACGGAGAAATAACAGTTTTATGGTATTATCTTTGATACATAGAAAATATCCATCTATAATACTTAATTATAGTATCTTCGGCCCTCTAGTTTCAGAAACTATAAATTAGTCTCTTGATTATTTTATTTTTTTAAAGAACTCCATCATTCTTTTAGAAAAGGGCCACCTATCTCTAGCTTTTTATTTTTAAATTAATATACAGTCAAAAGGAGATTTCGAAAAGAAAAATAATTGAATTGATGGTACGTAGTTGAACACTTATTTTTTATTTAAGGACAAACGAATATCCAGATTGATAACATGGTTTGTTTAGAAGGTCAAAAGTGATGGAATAAAGTTAGATAAAAAAAAAAATGAACAAAGCTATTATATCAGGGTGTACCGGGGGGCTTTTGTGTTTGTTTGAGTGTTTTTTAAAAATATTTTGAACTAGATTTAATATTTTTTTATATTTTTAGGGTATAATGTACTGGAAAAATAAATTTAAAAATTAAAATAAAATGGTGAAAATAAATATATGACATCATAGGAAAAAATATTTTTGTCAGAGAATTTGTTTTCCCTTCTTCTCTTACCCCTCCTCTACCGTAACATTTCTCCTAAATATATCAAAGACTCCGCTCTCTCTAAACTTTAGCTTTTGGGTTTTTAAAAGGGTTAAAGAAGCAAGCATTGTGATTACCTTTTCTACTGTTTTAATCCGGAATTTGATAGTTCATGGATCTAAATAAGTGTTTAGGGTTGATTAGATGATATAAGAGATTTAATTGATATTTTAGGGTGTTAATTGGCCTAAAACAAACTAATTAAATGACTGAAATTATAGATCTTAAAGATGAGATCAATTGTTTTTGGGATCTACAAATTTAAAGATATACAAATCAAGATTTTGATCAATTGGCCAGTTGGAACCAACTGGCCAACAAATGGCTTGTGGTGGAGGTTGAATGGTTGGTCATTTCGGTTGACCGGTTGACCCAACAATAAAGATTAATCAGGTCTGTTAGGTTCAATCAGTTTGGGGTATGTTGGGGATCGATCGGGTAAATCGGTTTGACTTTATAATTACATCCTGGTTTCTATGCTTAGAGTTTCAATCTCTTATGTTATTTGTTTTAAGGCATTGTTTAATATTTTTTGTATTTGTTAAAGATTCTGGTGACGTTCCTATTATCAATTCTCGGTAATCTTCGATTCTGCATTTGCTTATCTTTTGCTTTGTTTTTCGAGTAAGTATGATAATCTTTAATATATATATATATATATATATATATATATATATATTTACGAGTACTTATCCATTCTTGATTTCGCACTCGTATTTTTTGAATTAAATTATATTCGATATGATATTTATTTGTTTTAATATTCATGCGAATATCTTTTATGTCTTGATATTGGTATACTTGTCAATAACTTCATTCTAATGGAGAATAGATAGTCTATATGCACATGTTATTATATATACCTAGCTAGTAAGAAAGGAAACTAGCTTGTGGTTACTGATCCTTTTATAGTGATCGAGGTCACAAACATCGTTTGTTATCTAAGACAATGACTTTATCTGAACTCTAATATATATTTCATTACCATATGTTATTATGCTTAATGTGTGTGTGTATCTATTTTAGTTCTTATACTTATAAATAGTTAAAATATATATTAAATGTTATTCTTTCACTGATCAGTTGGTTGAACTCACTCTTTTATTTAAATAAAAATTTTAGGTTTTTAGCTTCTGTTAGGAGGTTGATCTTTGATTGAGAGTTACTGCTACTTTGTTTATTAGTATGCCTTACTTATTTCCGCAAGATTTTTTTTATTTTTTGTGATTCAATATTTTATACACTTTAATATTATGTTGTTTTTATTCAAGTTAAGATTTTTGTTATGAAAATTGAATTTTATTTAATGTAATAAGTATTTTAAATTATGAATTGTTTTATTAGTTTTGAGAAATATTTAAAAGATTATAAAATGCTACGTGAATTTATAATATATATGTTATGAGGTTTAGTACAGGCTTAGTGTGGGTGAGTTGTTATCGCTCCTACATTGCCGAACCAAGATTGGATAGTTGCAAAATAAAATAAAATAAAATAATTATTTCAATTTCAAGGTGGAAAAGAAAAACAATGGTCAGACAATAAGGAGAGAGTGTGGTTTAAGTTTTGCAGTTCTTGTCAGGCTGAGCTTCGAGGAAAGTGGTATTCTGATTACTTTAATATCTGGAAGAGTTGTTTAATGATTCTTTTCAATTAATGTGGAGTATGAAATGGAGTCATGAGATTATTATAATATTTATATTTCTTCAACAAAGTAGTTGGCTCCCCTGGAATGGCGGGGCTGCGTGACTGCGTCTACGGCAGCACATCGCAAGCTAGCCTGGAAGCACAACATTTTCCACTAATTTCATATATAATAAACGTAATTAGAGGAAATGCATCTGTATATATTATCTTAAGGTCCATTTGCAAATTATTTTAAGTTTCTCTTTTCTGAGGACTTTGTCTCTATGGAACTACTCCTTTCAGGCATCTAAGGGCGGCATTTTCTACCTCTAAACACATCGAATATACCGGATTCTAAAGTATCTAATACTTTTTGTTGGTTTCTTCAGCTCCAAGGGTCTCCAAAACCCTACATTTTTCCAGAGCAATTGTTCATCCAATCCATAGGATGCGGCTCTAGCTAGCTGAAGGCTACTGATCGACAACACTAACTTGGCTGAATCGATAATTGGATATGCCATATTGCTGGTTTATGTTTAATACTTATTTATGATCTTTTTCCACACCCACAGGGTAGTTTCCTGCCATTAAAAAACAGTACCAAGTTCTAATGAAGGTCTTCAGAAACTTTTATAGAATTCAGTTGCTGTCCTTTAAATGGCTTGCAAATTGCAACAGGCTTGGTTTCAAACCAAGTTTCTACGTTTAGGGTTTGGATTCACACCAAAGGACCTGTATAATTCAACACAACTCAGTCATTCTTCCTTGTTAACTAATTGTTCCTAAATGGTCACTTTCCACTAAAGATTAAAGAATTTAGAGGCTGATGTTTCATCCCAGTTGAATATATTAATTTTTGCAGTTTTTTGCCACTCTATCATCATTTGAGAATTCATTTTTTTTTTCCCCTCTGCTTGTTTATCCTTGAGTTGGATTGATAGAGGCGAGGAAGTTGAGCAAGATTAATGGTATAATCAAGGTTTATTCGAAGTACTTATACTAACTAATGATCACATGACGTGTATTAATCTTGCATAAGATCATACAATTACAACCATTATTAAAATACCAATTGGGAACAACTGTCGATGATGGTTTCCAGTTTTGGAACACTGCTCTTGTCATTGTCAGCATGCCCTTCATTGCTCTTTTTTTTTTTTTTTTTAATTTCTTTAATTTATTACATTAAGATCCAAGTTTGCAACAAGAAATGTTTTAGTCAGTTTGGCTCTGTCTTCTCTTCACACCTACCTCTAATTTCTTACACCAAATCCCCTACTTGCACCTCCTATTCCTATAGTGATCACTTTGGTTTCTTCAATCCTCCTACACAGATCCTTTTTTTTCCTCTCAGAGGTTTTGACCACTTTGGTTTTTGTTTCTCAGTCTCGCTTGGTCTTTCTTTCCATGGTTTTACCTTTGTTTCGTAATTTTTTCATATTGACACATACTTTAACAGCCTTTGCAGCAATAAGTTTTTGTCGTGGCGTTTTTGAAAGACTTCTATACATGTACTTCCATTTGTCTCTCAATTTTATCCCTTGTTTTTCTCAGATATTCAGGTTTTGGTGACTGGTCCTGAAAGAAATCCTTCCCATGTTTAAGATAGAAACTGGTTTAGATAATTGGTACTGTTATGGGTAGGAACACTGAAGGAGAGGTTCTTTACAGTGCAGGATCGAAGGTAAGTAACTTTTACTCTGTGCCAAGTTGTTTGATCATACAAAAGTCTTAGGGAATTCTGATTTGGATATTGAAAAAAACCAGGCCATGATGGAAGGTCAACCTAAAAAATCTCCTTTTGCATCTATAACAAAACATGAAGTCGAAAATAGCAGGCCAAGCAGTATGATTGTGAAGGTATTTTCAATCTCTAAACCATC
This sequence comes from Populus tomentosa, assembly GCA_018804465.1. Classification (NCBI taxonomy): domain Eukaryota; kingdom Viridiplantae; phylum Streptophyta; class Magnoliopsida; order Malpighiales; family Salicaceae; genus Populus; species Populus tomentosa. The sequence goes on from CM031997.1 coordinate 9,706,187, forward strand.
TGAAACATGTTTTTATAAGTTCTTAATACATGGCTATCTAACTAGTTTTGGTTTTTTTGATTAAATCTGGGATGAAAACAGAAAGCACATTCTGTAGTTCCTGCACATATCTTGGCAGAAGCAATATCGACAATCCGTGGTCTTGACCTCAGATGGTCAGGTCCAATAACAACAACAGAAATGCAATATGTTGAGCAGTATGTCTTGGCGAAGTACCCCCAATATGCTGGCTTTATCGGAGAGAAGGTAGATCTCTCTACTCTTTGTATCAACGAAGAGATCTCAGAGCCTTCACCCGACGACAAGAACAAGTCACCTAGGACTGGTCTTAGAGAGGTCTCCACACCATCCTTTGGAAGCAATCACCCTGACTTGGATAGAACCCAGTTAGAGCCATCTAGACTAGTTGATATTCTTACAGAGAAATCCTCATTTCCAGGGAGTTTTGTATCGATACCTGAAATCCAAGCTCAGCACAAGGTTCTCAGGCACTGTGGATTGCCTGATGATGAGTATCTTGTCCTGTTCACTCAAAACTACAAAGATGCAATGATGTTAGTAGGAGAGAGCTACCCTTTCTTCCGAGGGAACTTCTACATGACTGCTATCGGGGAAGAAATGGATTACATCAAGGAATTCGCCAGTTACAAGGAATCAAAAGTGATCCCGACACCGGAGAATTGGTTGAATTTGAGAATCAAGGGATCACAGCTTAGCCAGTATTTTAGAAGGAAGTGTAAGCACAGACCTAAGGGGTTATTCTCATACCCAGCTGATGTGAATGGAACTCGCTATTCGATGCATTGGGTATCCGAAGCCCATCGGAACTCATGGCATGTTCTGCTGGATGCAACCGCCCTAGTCGTCGGGAAGGATAGGTTGAATCTTTCACTTCACAGGCCTGACTTTGTGCTGTGCAGCCCTGACAATACCCCTGCTAATCCTTCTACAATCACATGCCTTCTTGTTAGGAAGAAATCTTTTGATACTACAACAGCTTCATCTTAGCTCAAAGATTAAGAAGAGGTGTTCGTTTGTGAATTTGAACATGTTTAGAATGGTTACTTAAGAAACATCAACGCATGTCTCCGCCTTGGTATCTGAAATTAGTAGTCTGATTTGGTTAATTATAACCTGTCATCATTGAATAATCTTTCAGTGTATGAATAATCCTAGGCATCCAATAGAAATAGATAGGTGTATTATGGAAAATAAAGAAACTCGATTTTTCATTGATTTATTTCAGAGAGCACAACTCAATTTAATTCCATTCACATGATTCAAACTTATTCCAAATATGTGATTTTCATTGAGCAGATTCTACTAATAAAACTCAATTCAATTCCAAACAAGCTATTAGAAGATGAATACTATTTTCTTCCATTTATATGCCAGTGTGTTTCATCAAAATATATTTCGCTGGGAGAAGGATGAAAGATCAATACTCTGTCATTCCATATCAGCCTCAGTTAATATATCATCAAAAACCCCTCCACTAGGCATCATGGGGAACACAGGCTCTTGATGAGGCACCGTCACCTCCAACAAGCAAGGTCCAGGAGTGTCTAGCATTTTCTGAATTGCTGCTCTAACATCATCCTTTCTTGTTTCATGGGAAGCAGGAATTCCGCATGCTTCTGCAAATTTCCACATATCAGACAAAATCTCAGACTCCTTCAATGGATCACCTAAAGATGGGTACGCCCTGTGAGCCTTATAAAACAGATCCTCTCATTGTGCCACCATGCCCAAATATTGATCGTTCAAAATCATTATCTTGACAGGGATATTCTCAACGAAGTCACCAACTCCTGAACACTCATTAGAAGACTCCATCACCATCCATATCCACAGCAATAACATCAGAATTTGCAATAGCAGCCCCCATAGCTCCCAATTCCCCCTGATGTCAACCACTGGCATGGTCTCTTACACCTATAAAACTGAGCAGCACACATTTTATGCTGCCCCTGTACTTGTTACTGTAGGGCCACTCCTGCCTTTCAGCAATATCATCAAATGCTGCTAAAGAACTAACCCCACTCCCAAGCTCAGAAATCAGGGCAGACATATCTGGACTGCTACGCAACAGGACACTCAGAAACAGTTCTTGTGTCATCACGGCCACTCCTGCCTTTCCTGGTACCAATTGTCCGATAAATCAGCCAGTGCAGACCCACCACACCAGCACTCCACCCCTGGGACTTTTTCCCTATTTCTAACATAGCAGTTGGCAGGTTATCTAAACTCATCAAAGTTGTAGCACATTAAAATTCAAGCCCGTCATCTTGCTAAGCGTGGATTTTGTTGGCTTCTTTCCATCATCAATTTTTCTTTTCTATCAAATTGAGTTATACAGTTCAATTGACATGAATGTCTTTAATAAGAATTATAGAATTTAGCCCGCATAAAAAGCATATTCACTCTGCTATAACAAAATACTGGAGTTCAAATATCTGGACCCTTTCAAAGAATATTATTGACCCGCATGAACACCCATGAAACATAGAAGTCCCGATATAAGCAGAGCATGGAAGGTCAAAGCAAGTACACCCCTGCCTCGGAAAACAAATCCTATTTTCTGTCAGCTCCCTGTCCATTTTTACTATCGAGAGTTATACAAAAAAACATTATTTTAAGCTTCTCTAGCCATTTTTTCTTTCTATTGTATAGATAATATATTCATTAAAGCTTGGATCAAATACCCTGAAAAGGTAGAATCCGTTTTTTCTCTGGCTCACAACCTTCAACACAGGGTTTATAAACTTGATAAGATGGAAAGCCTGGTCACATGACATAAAAGCCCTGCCACCTTTGCTTGATGAACTTGCAAGTGATGACAGTTACAGAGAAGCAAAATAAATCAGTTTTAACTTGACAAGAATCATCTCACTCAATTCAGGAAATCGATCACTGCATAAGAGTTTCATCCAGTGATCACCAAACCTACATAAGCGCAACCTGACTGAAAAGTGCCACTTTATTGAAGAACTAAATTTTCAATACAGAAGGTTTCAAAGTTGAAACTCATTCTCAGTGTCATTATCTAAAAGCAAATGCAAGATTCAAATAGAGCAAAAACAAACGACTTAATGACATTGGCAATACTAATACAAAACAGTAGATGAGTACATTTTAGTCCCCACACATCAAACAACACTACATCAGCACGCCACTAGAACCAACTCCTGAACAGTAAAAATGAAAAAGCCTGCCACAACTTGAACATAGAAGTCCACATAACATACACATAGCATGGAACACCACAGAACATACATACAACTACTTAAAACATATCTTCTGCAGAAGAAGATCAGTATTTTCTTCTTCCATCACCCTCAGTTATCACATCTTTAAAAGCCCCTCCACTTGGGATCATAGGCAAGACGTGTTCTTGGTGAGGCACAATCACATCCAATAAGTATGGCCCGGGAGTGTCCAGCATTTTTTGAATAGCTGCTCTAAGATCATCCTTTCTCGTCACACGGGCAGCAGGTATTCCACAAGCATCTGCAAACTTCAACATATTGGGGAAAATCTCAGACTCGTTTGATGGATCCCCCAAATATGTGTGAGCCCGGTTCGCCTTGTAGAATCGATCCTCCCACTGTACCACCATGCCCAAATGCTGATTGTTCAGAAGCATTATCTTGATAGGGAGATTCTCCACACGAATAGTTGCTAACTCCTGGACATTCATGATGAAGCTTCCATCACCATCAATATCCACAACAATTGCATCAGGATTTGCAACAGCAGCTCCAATAGCAGCAGGCAATCCAAAACCCATCGCCCCCAAACCCCCTGATGTCAACCACTGCCTTGGTCTTTTATACTTGTAAAACTGAGCAGCCCACATTTGATGCTGTCCAACCCCAGTACTCACAATGGCATTCCCGTCAGTTAACTCATCAAGAACCTGAATAGCATACTGAGGAGGAATTGCTTCTCCAAAAGTCTTGAAACTCAGCGGATTATTCATTTTCTGTTCATTCAACTCTACTCTCCATGCCCTAAAGTCCATTTTCCCTTTAGCACCTCTGCTCTCCAAAATCTTGTTAATCCCTTGTAATGCCACCTTGACATCCCCACAGACGGACACATGAGGCTGCTTATTCTTCCCAATCTCAGCTGAATCAATATCAATATGCACAATCTTTGCTCTGCTCGCAAAAGCCTCAAGCTTTCCCGTAACACGATCATCAAACCTCACACCAAAAGCAAGCAACAAATCACTCTTATCCACAGCATAATTCGCATAAACAGTCCCATGCATACCAAGCATTTGCAAAGACAGCTCATCCCCTACAGGAAATGCACCGAGACCCATCAAAGTACTCGCGACAGGAATCCCCGTCAACTCAACAAACCTCCTCAACTCTTCACTTGAATTCAAACACCCTCCACCCACATACAAAACTGGTTTCTTACTCTCCGAAATCAATCTCACAATCTGCTCTAAATGCAACTCGTTCGGATTCTTAGGCAATCTCGACAAATAACCAGGCAATTTCATAGGCACATCCCAATTAGGAACAGCCAGCTGCTGCTGTATATCCTTGGGAATATCAATCAAAACAGGTCCAGGCCGCCCAGAAGTAGCCAAAAAGAAAGCTTCTCTAACAATCCTAGGAATATCATCAACATCAAGAACCAAATAATTATGCTTCGTAATAGACCTTGTTACCTCAACAATCGGTGTTTCTTGAAACGCATCAGTACCAATCATTCGCCGCGGAACCTGACCTGTAATGGCCACTATTGGGACGCTATCTAGCAGCGCGTCTGCCAATCCACTCACAAGATTTGTGGCGCCAGGACCTGACGTTGCAATACAAACGCCAGGCAAGCCTGACGCACGGGCGTAGCCTTCAGCAGCAAAGACACCACCTTGCTCGTGGCGCGGTAAGACATTTCGGATGGTGTTAGAGCGCGTGAGTGCTTGATGAATCTCCATTGAAGCGCCGCCAGGATAAGCGAAAACATCTTTCACACCTTCACGTTCGAGTGCTTCTACAAGGATGTCGGCGCCTTTTCGGGGTTGATCGGGAGCAAATCTTGAAAAAGAGAATTTCTCAGTTGTGGCAGGGGACGCTGTGGTGGTGGAGGCGGGTTTGGAGAGGGAGTTGGAGATGTGGAGAGAGCAGGGTTTCTTGGGGTTAAAGGCAAAGGGAAGGATCAATTTGGAAATGGGTAATGGGGATATGGAGGAGGGTTTGCGGATGGGTGTGGTGGAGTTAGAGGTGGCTGCCGCCGCCGCCATATTGAACGTGCAGGAGAGAAAGAAAAGTTGGAGAGAGTTTGTGGCAGGAGTTGAGAGACCGTTTTTGTCCGACTGCTTTAAAGGAGTTTCAGGTTTGAAGCGGGTGTGGACTTGGATGGTGGAATTTACCTACGTGGCAAATTTCAATATAAAATAATAAATATTTTTATTCAATAATAATAATAATAATAATTGTGTGGCGATAGGCTCAAATTACCTATCTATTGTAATAATGGAATGATGTCTGTAGCGCAAAAAAAAAATATATTTGCTTTTGATTTCTTTTGTCCTAGGAGAATTTTGTTTTATTATATCTATATTAATTATTATTGATTTGTTTGGAATATTTTATTTATTTTATCTTTTTATACATGGTAAAATAACAAAAATATCTCTAGAATAAAAAAAAAATTGTTGGATAAGGATGTTTTAGTATTTGTTTTAATTACACAATACAATTACATATTTGTCCTTAAGATCATAAAAATTAGTCCATTTAAACAAGGGTATTGACATTCTTTTCTTAAGGTTATTTTTTGTAATTACTGGGTTGGTGAATGGTTATAACTTAATGTAATATTTAATAAATATTTTTAAATTGAAAAAGTTATTGTCACATGGGATGGAAAATATTTGTCCTTTGTTCTTTGTCATATCTTTTTTTATGAACATCGCATATCATTTAATGATGGTTGGTTTTTATTAAAACATGTTGTTTCATTTAAAAAAAAATGACAAAAACGTATCAGAGTTTATATTGGTCTTTAATTTGTGATTTGTTTAATCGAGTCTTCAATTACAATTTTAATTGTAAAAATCAATTCAATTGCATCTTTGCCAAATTTAATTGTTGGCCCTGAAGTTGGTTGTTTTTTTCACATTGATCATTGGTCTTGAATTTATGCAATTTAACTCACAATTGATCAATAAACTTTTAATTTTTTCAATTTGACCCCTGATTCGGTTTAATTGCAGTCCCTCTATTTACGTGTGTTTTTCATTTTGGTCCTTAGTTTCATATTTCTTCAATTAAGTCCCTAATTGGCCATCAAACCTTAATATTTATGCAATTAAGCCCTTAATTTGATCAAATTAGTTCTCAACAATTATAATTTGACCACATAACTTTATTTTCTTTCAATTATAGCCTAAATTGACTTTAAAATCAATTTTTTTTGTAATCAAATCCTCCATAAATTCAATTAAATCTTCAATAAAATTTAACTGAGTCCATACATATTTTATTTTGAACTTTTTTTTCTTAAATTGAATTTTTTTTTGTCAACATGGCTCTCATCAATCAACAAAATACCGTTAAATTTTAATTTTTGAATTTTTGAACCTCCTTAACCAATTTTTAGCTATTTTTTGGGCGCTCCAATATCTTCTTTTCATTGCTATTATTTTTTTAATTTTTTCTTCACACACACACACACACACATATATATATATATATATTGTTGGAACCCAAAAATAAATTACAACACAAATGTTAGTTTATGTAATGAAATGAAAATTATAGGGATGGAGTCTCTCCCTTTTGCTGGATAAAGGGTGGCTTGGGAACTAAGAAATATGAGAGAGGTAGATGCAATTAAAGCATCTACGCACAGAATAGAACGTGTGCTTGTGTGCATGGTTTGAAAGAGATGATCATGTTTTTAGGTTTAGGGCATCAAATTATTGTATACTGTTATTGAAAGTTTGGTCACTCATGAGACTGGTTTTTGTAGATGCATATTTTGAATCTAAATAAGGTATTTGATCTTAAGGCAAATACTTTATTTTTCTTGCCTTCCTATCCTAGTGAGCTTGTTCATTTCTTGATTCCCAGAAAGTGAAAGCACGTTATTTGATTGCAACATGTCAATTCTGATGCCTTGTTCTTGCTTTAGGTGCTGTTTTGGGCAGGAGATGAGCTTTGTTATGAATAGCAAGCAAGCATTGGCATGATGAGGTTTGGTGGCCGGAAAGATGATTACATTTCTTCTTCCAATCCTTAAGCGGTCCTGTTCTGCGTAGTAACTCGTTTGCAAGTATACAAAAACCTGCAAGAAAGTCCTGAAGTAATGGAGTTGAATTGAACAGAATTCTACTTGGCCAAATTCTCATGTTTATGAACATTTTGCTGATGGGTTGAATTCTATGCTCAAGGAAATTGAAAAATGGCAGATTGCGATTAGTATATTGAAAAACTTATTTCCACATATAGACTCTTTGCCTCTCTGTCCCTCATCTCTATCTCTTTGCAGCTTCTTCTTTTTCATTTCATCTCTCTCTGAATTAGAAATCGAAAGTGACAAAAATGAGCAGCTGCTGCGAAGGAGGAGTCACAGCATCAGGTGGTCTGCTGCTCTCTATCAAGAACTGTAATTTTTTTTTTTTACTTCCGTGGCCCTGATGAATAATATAATGTGGAAGCAAAGTGGATGCTCGTAAATCATCGACTTCATTTCTTTGTAAGAAAAAAAAGGTGAATTCTCCAATCCAAATATTTTCTTCGCGATCTTTTTTTTCGTATCAATAATATCATCTTCTCATATTTTTAGGAGGTCAGTTGTCAAATGATATCCTTTCAGCATTCTATGTGGTCACCTATTTTCATTTGGCTTCAGCGAAAAAGAGAGTGAAAATTGTTGGGTTTTTTTTTTTTTCAATGTTACTTCTGATTCTGGTAAAATTTTCCACCAAGTTTCCAATCTGAAACATGAAAAAACACATAAAACCGTGATAAAACACAAGGCTAGTATTGGATTCTCAATGTTCAACCCAGACTTTTAGAGCTGTAAGCCTGGGATTCTGGAAAATATACTTGTTTTGATTTGCACAGGGTTGGTCTGTATCAATTTCTCAAAATAGAAAGTGAACACCACGTGTGTTCGTGATGTGGTTCCTGGTTCTTGACCATCATGAACATTTTTCATTCTCTAACAATTGGATCAGCAAATGGAACATTTTTGTGGCCCTTTTGGGCTTTATTAGGAACCTCAGGGCCTGAATTTCTTTCTTTTCTTTTGCCGAAGCCCAAACTGACCGACTCCATCTAATGCAGAGTAGTGCTTAGCCAAGGAAATCCCAGATCATCTTCAGTATATTTTGGTGTCAAGAATAAAAGCATTCTTTACACTACGATGTAACTTCTATATGGTGAGTCATTTGGCAACCATAACAAGCGAGGCGCGACTGTGTATAGCTGCTCTCTTTTGATCATAAACTGGTTTAAGTTCAGAATCATTAGCCAGTCTTATGAATTTCCCGAAGATCCTTGCTCATTTGCACCTAAACCTCTTATGAATTTCTCTAGGATCCTTGCTCCTTTGCACTCAAACCTTTCCACCAAGACTTTTAACTCCCATCTACTTGGTTAGAACTTTTTGGCTCAGCATTTGCTCGTCCCACACTGTAAGTTTCACGTGATATTGATAAACAAGGCACTAAAGTACAACGATGACGACAATACTAGAACAAAAAAAAAAATGACCATGATTGTGCTGTAATTCTTTCCTGACTGCTTGAACAAGAGCATGATGCTGCTCTCCAGACATAGGAAAAGAAGATAGCCAACCAACCCATCAAGCAGTACATCAACAAGGAAAAGCATAAGATCACACAATAGGTCGAACATTAAATAGAGAGACCAAGGTTAACAAAAATGATAAAGTTTTTTATATTGTGATTACCTGGTCTATGGAGTATTGCAAACATATCAAAAAGGAAATTAAGCAAGTTAAAAGCTAAGCTTCTCATTAAAAACAAATTTTCAACCAGACAGCCTTCATATTCTAATTGTTGATGATCCATACAGCCTGCAATTGTAGAGGAAAAATATAATCAGCCTCAGATCAATTTCATACCAAAAACAATTCAGAAACAATTTAAACAAAAGCTTAATAGGACCACATGACCATCTTCAAAACCAGAAGGAAAAACAAATATGAAAAATCAAGGGAATGTTAAGTTTATACACATCTAGGCATGACGCATGTCATAAATTCTGCAGAGACAAAAGGACCAAAACATCTTGCACCATCTTTGGTGTACTATAATAAATTAATCATAACAAGTATGGTTCTAATTATGTTGTCTGGGTGCCATTTTTACACATTATAGAACATGATGGAGATGGCAAACCTAACACTAGAAAAGTAGATGGACTGGTAACTGCATTGGTAAAATGCTAAAATAATCCAAACCATTATCAAATCATGAGAATAATTAAAGGAAATGCACTAGTGCATCCAAATCATAGCAAATCCAATTTGTGTGCGCAAACAATGCATACATAACTTATAGTAATTTTCAAACCAATATTGTCAAATGACTTTCATATAGAAACCGATGTGTGTAACACAAACAGGTATAAAACTAAATTCAATTCTTAATTATCAAACAAGCCACAACTTATCAATCCAACCACTTCCTAATCACCACCATTAAATGATTAATCCGTGTATCAACTTCATATTTATCCCAATTGCATTCATAATTGAGAAAATAAAAACAACCGATCCTCCATGTATCACCATTAACAAATCTCTTAACCAAATAATCAATAAAAAAAATATCATCAATAAAAAACAAAAATTTGATACTGAAATCAACACATTACCTAAGAAGCCCCAACAATGATATTATTAATTGGGATAAAAATCAACTTCACGAAGAATCCAACAAATCCCATAACCACGAATCCAATTGCAGTACGAGACGCCACCTTTGTGAATTCTACAAAAAAAAATTCAAGCTTTTAAAAATCCCTGATTTTTTTACTATAATATTCCAATAAAAAAATTGAGAAAAAAAAACCTTTTTGATCGGGTTTGTGGCAGCGTTTGACGAGTCGGACGCTGTCTTTAGCGAATTCTCTGAGAGGATCGACGACGGAATCTATGGCGTCCATTTTTGTTGAGGATTGAACGGGAGATCGAGAAACCCTAGGTAGATTGAATTGGGATTTTTTCTTCTTCTATTTTACACAGAGCGTTTATCACAAGAGTAGCTGACGGTTAAGACACGTTTTTATGACAAGTGTAACGGAAAAAAGGAGACTTTCCCTAGGTCAAAGTTGGAAAGTAAATTTTATTTTTATTTATTTATTTTATTGGACTGAAGCAAACCTTGAACAATTTTGACAAAAATATTGCTGGCACAATATCATTCTTTTTTCTAGGGATGCTAGTGGAGTATCAGAGCAAGAAAGAATTTAGTTTTATCAAATTATATAAACAAAACTCTTGATATTACTTTGATATTTGATGTTTAGTTGATACTCAATTACTTATTTTTATTATTATATTATTAAATAAAAAATAATTTTAAAAAATAAAATTGTTAAATTCATTGGATTTTATAATTCAAGTAACGAATTTAATAGATTAAGATATATTGATCTAATATATAACCATATTAAAAAAATATTATTTTAAAATTATTATAAAATTAAATTATATTTTTATCAATTACTTGAATTATCTTTAAACTTATTGAATCGACTAGATCATATTATGACAACTCTTCTAGTTTAATTTTAAAATAAAGCTAAGAAAGAAATTAAGTTAGGATTATTAAGATTGACTTATTAAATTAGATTTTATCGGATCAAGAAAATTGAAGTTTGATCCCTTAGATAGTTTTTTTGAAGTTCATACTTTTTTATTTATTTAACCCATAACATAGAGCAAGAAAAAAACTACTAAAACAAAAAAGTAATACTTAATACTATATATATTGAATAGAAAACCCTAATAATATTGAATAAAATAGAAAATAGAAAAATGTAATAACATTAATTAGAAAAGGAAATTTTATTAAATGAAGAAGAAAAATAATTATATTTTTTTAAAAAAATATTTATTCATTAGTTTTCTAAAATTGAAAAAAACTCATCCTCAAGTTCAAGTTATTCTTGCATCAATCTTGTAGATGTTTACTCAAAATTCTCCACCTGTTTTTTTCTTTGCTTCAGCTATATAATAATTAGAAATATTAGTTTCAATTCCTTCATGTTAAATTTTACACTTAAAAACATCAATTATCAAATTATTTCTCTTTTATCGTTTTGATAAATTGCAAACTTGCTTCATCAACACATATTATATATAACTTGCTTCAACACATGTTGTATATGTATATAGCCATTAAATAGATCTATTAGTAAACTTGTAATCAATAGTTTTTCTTTGTTGAGCTCCGTCCAAGTGTTTTTGTTTTAGCACTTAAATTCTAGCTAGTCACAATATCTTATCATTTTTACACCATAATTAATCATCATCATGAAGTCAATTGATGAATTCTCCAAGTTAGTCCCTCCATGATATCCTTTTCTTTTCATTCTTTTCTCCATTTTTCCTTGTTTGAATTATAACCCAAGGAACACCAGGGAGAGATTAAAGCACAGATTTTTCCAATAATATGACCCCCCGTCTATCTAGTTGCTTAAGAAAATAGCAAAAGCAACGGCTCAGTAGAAATAACATTTCTTCCCCTAATACAGTGAGCTTGGAATTGCAACTCTGGTGTTGGGTTGCTTAATAAGAGTCGGAGATCCCAACCATCCACGTTAAAAGTAAACCAAGTGCTTGAGAAATCCAACCGGGTAGAAAACTATGGGCGACTTTTCAAGTCCCTTTATCTCATCTAAGAGCAAAATCAAATTAAAAGTAAAAATCTCAGCAAAGATCTTCCAGGAGAGACATTCAAATTCAAACGGTAGCATATGACGCACTAGAACCATTCGAATCAGTAACAAATAGATCATAAATTAATAAACTGCACATCAGATAAAGTTAGCAAGTTATAGCAGCAATTGTAGAGCTGCCATACACTGAAGTTAAAATTTTTAAGAAGTCTCTACAGCTACGGACAACTTTCCAGAAAACAATAGCAAGCAAGCACATTTAGATATCACATGCACTCAAATTTCCCAGTAATATTAGCCAAGGCCCATGTTAGCCTCTGTCGCACCTCTGCATCCGAGTAGCTTAACTGCAGAGAAAAAACAAGGACAAATAGTTGGACAATCATAGGGAAAGCAATGGTAAGACATCATATGGTATTGAATGGGAAGAATAACAAAGCATAGCCATTTCTCTTTCTTTTATTGACTTGATCACTAGTCACAGCAACAGCCAGAAGAAGTTAAAAGAAGCAGATCCTGAATTTGACAGCACAAGAATCACCTGTATGATTTCACAAACTCATGCCATTGCAATAAAATTCAGAAAAAAAGCATAAACAAAACAAATATATATTGTTGATGTGACAATTTTGACATGTCGATGAATAAAAGAAGGTATAGTTGTCGTTTTGATTCTCTTAAGCAAAAGAAAAAATTAATCACATTGAGTTTAGAAATCCCATAATATTCTCTCTTTTTCTTAGTCTTTGGGATAATATGAGACGAGCTGAGATAGCTTGAAAACATCCATGAAGACAACAAAACAGACTGTCCCTTCATATGCAAAATAAATCCTTGTAACAAAATAAAGCAAATCATAAGGAGTTGAAAACTAACATATTATAAGAAGTTTGGAATTTTTCATGGGTTGGAAATGTCTGCAAACTGAAACTTTATGTAGAGTTTAACATTGAAGTTGAAAGGACCTTTAACGATAAATAGAAGCATCCTAAGATTCACATTTCATTTTGCCTAAAAAGTAGATAATTTGGAGCCTTTACATCCCAATTGATTGACCAAAAATACTCAGCACTCGGTGCTTATATGAGAAGGGCTAATGAAGAGGAACCAAAAAAACATAAGTTTAGTTTGATAGGAGAAAGAAATCACCAAAGCTTCAGCACACATTGCACACAAGGCATCCACTTTAACAATATACCGAGTTACTGACAGCCATAAAGATGGGTTGATTTACTGGCACAGGAATACACAAACAAGTGTCAAAAGGAAAGAAATACACATAGAAACATAATACATGTATTGGGTGGTAGCATGGAGAAAACAGAACAGCTCAGAGATAATACGACAAAATCAAAGGATTTTACGTGAAATACAATTTTATGACAAACACCAACAGCAAGAAAGGAAACAGTTGGAAAAAAAATATTGAGAAATTTCCTTATTAAGTTCTTCCGACGGGTATGATCTATGGTATGGTCCGAGAAGATCCAAGAATTTTATAAACCAAAGACACAATCAAGATTTTCTCAGGAAAATAAGACTTACACCCAACCATCACCCAAGAAGAAAGGGAACTAGAAACAAAAATCAGGCATTTCCACAGTATGTTGCTACTCGGTCTGCCAGGTAGCAAAAGACAGCCTAATGTTTATTCCAATTTTAACAGAATCTAAATACAAAAAACCTGGAAGTGAAATAGCATCATCCCACACAGCACACCTCTCATATATAGAATAAAGAACAAAAATTAACCACGTAAATTACTCATCAAGTTCAGAACACAGATATTAATCAATAGCTTGTAACATCATACCACACATGTTATGCATAGATTTTACACCAGCATTTAAAGAAAAACTCCCTCGAGTGAAATCCCATCAAGTAATGTTGATCAAAATCAAAGACTATCAGAACAAAACTGTCTCTAGGTCTAGATAAAGCCTTTATTTGACAAAGGACAATCCTCATTCTCTAATCCTTCCTCTAATAGAGACATTCTAATAAAAAAGATTTACATTGCACACATGTAGAAATCAAACAACTTGAGCTCTTATAAACAACCATTTGATGACTGTATGACACGTCTCCATTTTTCTCGACCTCAAATACTTCCCATAGAAACCATCAATGTATACAGGCTACTTCAGTTGCAGGTAGTGTCCATTTGCTGTAGCCTAGAAGGAATTTAGATGGTAATAACACAATAATGACAGTCTATTTTATAATTTACAGTCCTGATCAGAGGCTAAAAGGAAAGAAATACACATGCCACGACATTAAAAAAACAAGTATGTGAAAGTAAAAGGAAGTTCATAAACTGATCACAGTTACTAATACTACAATTTCTTTGGGTGATCTATGATGGGGAGAAAATAGAACTATTTAAAGATAGGTCAAAATTGAAGACTGTCAACAAAATACAATTTTCAGGCAAACACCAATAGCAAGAGAGGCAACAGTTTAAGACAAAATTGAGAAATTTTCTTATTAAGTTCTTCATACATGCACAGGGTGACCCATGGTAAGAAGGAAATGGAACTGATTGTCCCGGGAAATCATATTAGGACCACATTGAAGATTTTATGAACCAAAAAAGATTTGAAAAAATCATTGACGATTTTCTCAGTGAAAAATAATTTTCATTCAACCACCAAACAAGAAGATAGACAAAAATCATGCATTTTTTCCTTAATTTACTCACACGAGCTCCTACGCAGACTAGTGTGCCAAATAACAAAAGACAGCCTAATATTTATTCCCTTAACAGAAATTCCAAACACTAAAATTCTACAACCGAAACAACATGGTCCCACAAGGAGCACTGTACATATAGCATAAACGACAAAGATTAACCTCACCAATTTTAGAAAATGTACTTATACTTGTCAAATTCTAATAATACAAATGAAAAATTATTAGACGGTAAAGTTATTCCCACATGTTAGCATACACTAAACACCACCCTTTTTAAGAGAATCACTTTTGATGGAAATGTCTTTAAGCAGTGTGATCAAATTAATGACAATCTGAACAAGCTTGTCTCTTGTTATAGAAAAGTATTTTTTTTACAACGGACAGAATCTTCGTTCTTTGACCCTCTCCTCAGACATCCATGGTGATCAAAATGATTGACATCATACCTTCATTGATAATCAAACAACTCAAGCTTTCAAACAAGCTTGTCTCTTGTTATAGAAAAGTATTTTTTTTACAACGGACAGAATCCTCATGCTTTGACCCTCTCCTCAGACATCCATGGTGATCAAAATGACTGACATCATACCTTCATTGATAATCAAACAACTCAAGCTTTCATTGACATCCATCCTATGATTCGCCCTCCATTCTTTTCTTAAACTTAAACAATTCCTCGTGAAGACCATCAATGTGAATAGAATACTTAACACAAACAATATCCATTTGTTGTGGACTACAAGGGATTTAGGAGATAACAACACAAATATGTCTGCTACTATATAACTTTTTCTGGCTCTAAATGTTAACCTGTATTTATTAGAAACAATCCATCAAAAGTTCTTCATTGTCGAGTGCTTGAACCAACCAACATAAGCGTACAAAACCCACCAAGGTGCCAACAAGTAGCTAACACCTTTAAGCATGGGCATGCATAAGAAATCCTCTACACAAAGATAATGAAAATGCATAAAGCCAGACTGTTTTGAGCAAAACTCAGCTGCATTCAACTCAAATAGGCGAAAAGACTGCTTCTTTACCATAAAAGTGATATCTAACAGCCATTAAATCACTGCAGACCCAAATCTACCCTATTCTAACTAGGAGGAACCACCAAACCACTAAAAATTTGCTTCTTTTCCAGGTTTCATTTATCTCTTATACAAAAAAAAAAAAAAAAAAAAAAAAAACCTAAAACAAGCCAAGACATAAATTTCAAACAGCAGAATTTATTACCCCATAAAAGATTCCCCCCAAATGACTCCAAAGCATCCCCTTTGAACAAAACCCAGAAATCATCTCAAACAATCACCTCATTACGACAAAACCCACGTTCCAAATCCACACAAAAAAAAGTACACAAAAATGAGAAACCAGAGTCCAGAACATGAAAAATGCGAAAACACTAAACATAAAAAGAATAAAAACATACTCTTGTCCATCAAGATTCCCTTGTCCACCACTAGCACCACCACTCCCATAAGAACCATCTTCGGTGGCAGCTGTCTGCCAAACAGACTGCCAAGCCTGAGAAGGTGGTTGAACATACACCCCAGTGGCAGGATCCATGGCTGGCCTTCCGATCATCATCCCTCCAGTGGCAGCGGCAGGCTGTCCCATCGGAGGGTAATAATATGGCACGCCACTAGCCGTAGCACCGACAATTCCACCAAGACCAGCAGCTTCCTCTTTGATCTCATCTCTAGGTACAATATCAACCAAGAAATCAAAAATGTCAGTTCTTGTAATAGCAGCAGCAATGTCATTCTTCTGTAAAGTCCTTCTCTTGTTTTCCTCAGCGTGAAGCCAAGAACGAATTGTCAGTTCTAAAATGAAAAGCTCACATGCTTTAGCAAAGAGAATAGGTGCTTCAGCAGAGATCATGCGCACATCCTCGTCAGCTTTCATGATTTTCTTGATTCTTGCTAAAGGGAGTTGATGGTTCTTGAAATCATTAACTTGTTCAATTTCTTGACGTTGGTAAGACCAAAACATTTGAAGTTGTTGCTGTTGTTGTTGGAGGAGGTGGTGGAATGGGGTTGAGGATGGTGCTCCACCTGCTGGAGGTAGTGGTGGAGTGGTGGTGATGGATTGCGTTGGGTATGCCGTGGGCTGAGGCTGGTGATTGGTGGCGGTGTTGTCCATTGTTGGAAACAAAAGTTGTTTTCGTGTTTTGTTTTGTTTATTTATTTATTTATTTTGAGGGTTGGAGATGCGATGAATGGGGGGGATGAAGAGATAAGGTGGAGGGTTTCAGTGCTTTCTGTCCCTGTGATTTGCTGATTTGTTCATTGAATTGAATGACCTTTTCTGTTCCTCTTGTTTGGCTTCTTTTGTGTCATTTTTGTAATTTTATTTTAACAACTAGGATATCATAATATTTCTACTGTGGGGTCCGATCTATTTTTATTTATTTTTACATACAAAATCCAAGACTCGAGTAATATATTTAAATAGCTCAGCTAATTCGATTAACACTAATAAAAAAAATATAATAATAATAAATATACTGAAAAAAATAATATTTAAACGAGGTAAGCATTTTTAATGAAACAAGAAAAATATAAAATCTAGATTATTGTTTTGATGAAGTTAAATAAATTTAATTAATTTAATAATATGATTGGAAGAAAATTCAATGAAGTTCAAGCTATGCCAAAATAATTTGTTTCCAATAAATAAGAGTAATGGGAATATTATTATTTTCAATTTTTTTTAAAATATATTAAAAAATATTTTTTAATATATTTAAAAAAATATAAAAATATTCAATTTTATATGGAACACGGTTTCTTCCCAAACAACCACCCAGAAATAAAACCATACTTACGAAGCAATCAAGTTTGGTCAAATAAAACGTCAATTTTCAAGTGTCTCGGCTGGCAACACTACTGCTGCTACTGCCTATCAAGTCTAAAATATTATTTACTCATATTTGCACGTGCAAATGGGAAATGCCATTCTATCTTTTCTTAAAAAAAGAATTATAATGTCCATCACTATCATGAATCATAATCTTATATCAGTAAGTATTTGTTATAGTTTTATGCCCACAAAATATATAAAAAAAGCTAACGATACTATCATTTATTTTATATTATTATTAACGTGTATATCTAGATTAATTTATGTATATTTTAATTAATTTCATGAATAATTATGTAAATATTCAGTAAAATTAAAATTTATAAGATTTGAAATGATAATTTTTTAAAAACAAACCTAAAACTTAATCAATTAAAATATATTTATAAAAAATAACTATGCCACAATTAAAACTAATTTAACTTTTTTTAAAAAACACTTAAAACATTAATTATTTTTTATTTAATCTAAATTAACTCAAATAATTCAGGATTCATAACCTAAGATTAGTTCTCGATTAGGTTGAATGAAGAATAGAATAAAAGGTTAATGTGTGCATACCATGCCTTTATCACCCTGTCACTTCCACAAGACTTATTAACCAATTATACGACGTAGTGCCATCATCACATGATGCTCTGCATCTTTCTAAAAAGCTTTTCTTTTTTGTTTTGATCAAATGGGCGAAGGCATATTTCATTGTTGCTTGATATGCTCCACAGTTTTGACTATCCATCTTCTAAAAGAAACCCTCTTTAACTTCTCCCTTTGAGATGCCCCTTCCCTATCACACGAGAGAACACACAGAGGAGCAGGGTGATGCCAGGTTACAGGAGATGCACCTGTTCATTAGCCTCTACAATTTATTAAATAACAGGAGCGCACGCATGCACTTTTTTGTGTTCTACACACCTTGCAGTAATCTGCAGTGAGGGGAGAGCAAGAGAAACTTACCGGTAGTTTAGAAGATTTTTGAGGGACACCAGCACTAGTTTAGCTTCTGCAACCATACCAGTGATGACTAGAGAAATAAAATGGAATGCTGCCAATCTTTCCATGAGAGAATAGGTAAAATCATAAACGATTAAAAACAAACCCCTGGTTAGCGTGCAGTTAGAATGCAAGATTGGAGTCATAAGCTAAATGAGAAATAATTAAAAGAAGAGGGTGGGATTTTGTGTATGTTCTGCGTACCAAAGAAGTAACAGATTCCGGGGCCTTTCTCTGGTGTAAAAGAATTAAAAGGTGCAGTTCCTATAACACAAAATTGACTAGCTGTAAAAAAAATTATTCTTTTGGAGGGTTATCCATAAAACAGTATTAAGAGCATCAGTGAGCAGCAATAAATGAGCTTAGCCTATTGGATGTCAAGCTATAAACTCTGCTACCCTGTGTGTAAATTCAGCCCTCCAAAGTGCAAACCGTCTTCAAGCTATACAAACAAAGCTAAGATAAAGCCTTGAGGGCATCCTGTAACTTCAGACAAAATTGCAGTGCAGCCAATGTATAGAAAAGGAAAGAATTGCTGAATCAATTTCTGTATGATGACTCCCCATTAGACTTCGAGGGAATTCTAAAAAGAGAGTCTTCTGACAATATGGCTTGGAGTGATCTCTAACTTCAATTTCTTCTGACACTACTTCAACTACTTGGCACAAACTGTCAAGTGCTTCAGTTTTAAGTACCTAACAGAGAAACTTCTAGCCTTTTTTTTCCCATTTCTTTCATTACCTCCGTTTATACACCATTACCGTGTCTTCATTTGTTTCC
Organism: Populus tomentosa; assembly: GCA_018804465.1. Taxonomy (NCBI): domain Eukaryota; kingdom Viridiplantae; phylum Streptophyta; class Magnoliopsida; order Malpighiales; family Salicaceae; genus Populus; species Populus tomentosa. The sequence goes on from CM031997.1 coordinate 9,725,416, forward strand.
TTCCTCTTACTCTTCCTAGCATCAGCTACATCTCCTCTAGCAGCCTTTCCCACCACACGTTTTTCCTCGACCGTGTTGACATATTCAACAAACTCTCCATTAAATTTTGTCATATCAGCAGATAAATATTTTTCCTTATCTTTTACAGCAGTCTCCATCATTCCATCCAGCTGAACTTCTGATAATACCTGAAGTAGCTCCAAAGGAGTAGAAGCAGGATCAAGTTCCCAGCAACCCTTAGGAGCATTTTGACCTTCTTGACCTGTGAGCAGAAATGATGGAACCTGGTGAGAAAACCTAAACATCTCTTCCCTTGGGATTGTCCTGGTTTTGCTCGAGTCAGGATGCTGGCGAAACACTGTCTTGAAACCAGCAACTTTAACAAGAGGAGCAACAGCGACTCCTCTCTCCTCTTTGTAGTCCTCAAGAACTTCCATCATGTCATATTTGTGTATGATTTCATCTGGGGTACGCTCATTCCAATTGGGAGACCAGTTTTTATAAACAGCCCAGATATCACCCTTTCCAGGATAGATTTGAATGGTCCCTCTTGAACCCTTCACCCACTTCACCTTGTGAGAGAAAGAATTAAGAGACTTGTTGACTTTATGCTTCCCTACCCAGAAGTCTCCACTGGTCTTGTAAAATCCGGAACCAATCCAGTTAAGTGGGCCCAATTCACGGTTGCTTTTGGCGTTAAGCCAACTAATCCGCATTTTGAAAGGCTTCCGTGATATCACGCTGTGAATCATGGCATAATACCGAGGCATCCCATCATCATCATCATAAGCAGCCCAAACCTGGTTATCACCAAATGAACTCTCTGTGCGATCCTTGTCAAAATCATGAAAATCTGGATCTGGAACACTCATGACTAGCCAATCACTGATGTTTGTATCTGGATCATCATTAGCATTGATTGGTGAAGGCTCAGTGGTGTGAGCTCTGCTCTTAGAATCTAGAAACTCTGGACATTCTTTCACATCAGCTTTTGTGCCATCCTTCTGCTTTCCTCCCTCCTCCTTGATATCCTTTTCTGAAGTCTTTAGAGCAGTAGCCACACTGCTCCATTCCTTCACCTTCTTGGAGATGTCCTTCTTAGCCTTCTCCATCAACATCTTTCGAATTTCTATTTGTGACAACTCACTTGTGCTATTAACTTTATGGTTGCCAGAAATGTTCCTCCTTCCTGCTTCTAAACTACTCTTTTGAGAACCAGATTCACCAACTCTTCCATTTCTGTTAGCCACCTGTTTTGCTGTCTCTCTTCCATTACTGTTCACACTTTGCTCATCAATGCACCTTCTCTTCAGCAGCTTGTCTCCTTTCAGTACAGAACTGGAACCATAACTACTGAATCCAGAAGCTCCATCAGCAACTGTTTTTGTTTTCCGGTAAAGGAATTCCTCTTCATGCTTTCTTTTCAATTTCTTAGATTGAGCACCTGACAATGTTGACGGTGCACTTCCATAACCGCCATCTTTAGAAAATGCTCCTGACTGAAACTTAGGTCCCATATTTGTGGATTTTTCAGTCCTTACATTCCAAGTAGAATTATGTTCTTGGCTGTAAGAAGTCCAAATAGGCGATGGGCCATTTCCATCCATGGATGGGGGAGGCGTCTCAACACCCAAGAAGGACCGATGACAGTTCTGACAAAGAAGGCTGTGGTTGAGATAAGTTCTAAGGTACTCAAATTGTGTTTTACATGCATTGCAGATTGTCCAAAAGGTATTGGGTTTGGAAAACAGGGGAGGAGGTGCAGGCTTCGGGTGCATAGCATTCTTCTGGCTCCGTGCATGGGAACTGTTATCATGACCAGTTGGCACTGATGATTTCCAATGTGGAACTTTTTGATCCATGTCTATTTCATTCCGCTTCTGGTCATAGGCGATTCTCTTGGCTTTATCAGACAACAGATTCCAGGCTTCAGATATAATATTAAATGCCCCATGTGCTCCGACTGCTTTATTTTTATCAGGATGCAGAATGAGAGCCAGTTTCCTGTAATGTCTACGGATTGTGTCCTTACTTGCTGATGGTTCAACATCAAGGACTCTGTACCAGTCCACTTCTCCATTTGTTCTGTTATCAGCAGCCATGTGCACATCAAGAGTTGCTAAAAGTTGTGGAAGACCATCAAGTGCAGGATACAGTTTTTTAGCCTTCAGTGCAAATCTTCTTGCCCCGGCAATGTCCCTCTCTGTAAACTTCTTCTCTGCAATCTCTTTAACTCTAAATGCCTCCTCTTTATTACATTCCATTTTCAACAGGTCACACTATTGGCTGTCCTTTGTAAGTACAAGCCAATGCGATGTTGTTGATATCTTAATCACAAATATCAAATCCAAAACCTGAAGTTCCTACATGCATCATCAAGAAACTGCCTTCAATTTGGCAACAATGATACAAAAAAAAAAAAAAGGAAACTATCTCTGTAAAGAAGGAAAAAAAAACGTCTGAATTCCCCACATGCATCATCAGGGTGCTGCCTTCAAATGGCAAGTCCTGATGCATCAAAAATGAATCAAAACAAGGAATCTATCTGAAAAGAAGAAAAATAATGTCCGAGATTCACGCCGAACAACACGGCCATGATTAATAAAGACCACAATGACAAAAACAGAATAACAAATGATTGCTTCTTGTGATCCATCAATTACATTAATTTAACATCTGTTGATCTTAACTTCTGTAAATGATCCCATGGAATTACCGGAAACATCAATGAACTTTTAAGATAAGCATAACAGATTCGAAAACACATCATTCCACAAAAGTATAATCACAACGCCATGCACGATTCTCAATTATGGTAGGACCATGAAACAAATCAACAGAGGTAGATCAAAAAAAAAATACCAACAATCCGCTTGATCTCTAAGAAACAACAAGAAATGAGAGAGCAAAACTCAAGGTGTCAACAAGCATCCCATTAAAACAACTCTCTCAGAAACTCAAGTTTCTTTACCAAATGAACAAAACAGCACAAACCTCAATCCATAACGGAACACAAACACAAGTATTCAACTAAAATCAAGACAAGCAAAAACTATTCGCTTCTCAGATTGACATGAATTTACCAAAAACAAAACATACCCAATATTTAACACACAATGAGGTACGTAAATTCTAACAACAAGAAGTAACTCACGTTCAAAGTTAAATCTCACTAGAAACCCACATATCATTAAAACACGATATAAACTAGCAAAGCAATCCCAAATAAAGCATAATGTAAGTGCAAATAAGCAAAACATGTAAAAAAAAATATCAAAAGCAGAGAAAAATAAAAATTACCAGTTATCAGAAACTTGAATCAAAGAGACCCCATTGACGACTTAGCTGCAAAATTGTTGATTTTGGCCCCTGGATCAAATCAAACTAAAAGGAGGTTTTTTTTTTTTTTGGGAGGCTATGAGAATTTAGAATTCTCAAATAAAAATAAATACTACCTGTGTATATTAATATATATATTTTTTTATGAAAAAGTAGAGTGGATTTTCTATTATTTATATGCAAAAAAAATGGAATGTTTTGTGCATGGTTAAACCCTGACCATGGTTTGTTTTTAACTCTGGTAAACAGTATTGACAGCTAGCTAAATATGGAAAACAAATTATTCTAGTGTCCATGACAGAAAAATAAAAAAGAATGGTGTAAATTTTATGAGTAACATTTTTCTTTTTTATATTACATGTCTATTTTCAATTTCATTTTTTGCTTTTTTTTTTAATTTTGTCTAACATGATATCTGCCTAGTTCAGAAATTAGAAGAAGGCATTATTTACATGCAGAAATATTGAATTTCTTTAATTAACTTAAACAATGGAGCTTTCTTTTTTCATCCTCGATTTATAATCTATTGTACCAACTCCAAGAACATCAAAATGCTCAGTGAGTGATATCCGAGGTAATAAACTTAGCATAGATTTGCTTAACCATATGAGCATTTTCGATTCACCAACTACTCATCCGAACATGGTAGCTATGCTTTGCTTAAATGACAAGTTTCAAGGATCCCAGTCTCAGATTTTCTTGTTAATATTCGCGTTGTAATTTCCTTCATATTGGGAATTTCATGTGTTCAAGCACAATGTGATAGATGGATTGGCTTGGTAATTTTGCGTTCAAGGCTTGTATTTATCCATCATTTCATTGCTAATATAGATAAGATTTTGCTCAACAATGAGAGTCCAATCCTAGATACGACTGTAATTGTCTGGAATGAAGGATAATGCTGCTAGTTTAGCACTTGGTTGGACTTACCTTGTGGGGGTGAGAAGAGTCGCGAGGTTCAATTTGTATATCGTAAGTGCCTAGCCATTTTTCTTAAATTCGTTTAGGAAATTAAATCCAGCAATTTTTGGCATTTTCTATGTTAGTCCTTGGGTAAAACAAGATATACATGAAGGATAGCAGTTCAACTCAGGTGCAGTTTACTAGGTCACAGATTATAGGCTTTGCATTTCACGAGAAGAGAATTTCATTAGGGAGTAGTAGTATCCTTGCAACCTTTTATGGTATGAAAAACCAACTTATACTCAATCTAGGCTGTCTTCTTCTGTTTTCTACTGCTTGACAAAGTGATTGAGCTTATTGAGAAGATATTATTTGCTGCTGAGGTCAGACACGTTGTTCTTCAGGCAAGTCCAGCATGAAAGGAATCAGAAATTAAACCCCACAAAAAAAAAAAAAAAGACGTTAGGATGATAATTTGATGTGATGTTAGCCATAATCAGGCACAAGGGAAAGCAGCTTTTAATTCTAATCTTCATCAACCATGGTTTTCTTCCCATCAAGGAAACTATAGAGGTTGTGGGGGCAACTAGAAAGAGATACAAGAGAGTGCACAGTTGTTTTTTGATGGAATGGTTCATTCGGTCACCATCGAAGATCTGAACAGTCACTCCACTTCCCTTACTTGAAAGACAAAACACTGGTTACTTACATCCAATTCACATAATGTGTATAGAAACATATAAGCAAAGGTGACAGTAGATCTCGGTCATGCAACTTGCGAGCTTATTTTCAGAATTTGGAATTATTAACGAGTGAAGAGAGCAGATCTTCCTGTCCTGATAAGCAAGTTTTTCCTTCTGTCTGATAAATTCTGTCGAGTTGGCCCACCAACATTATAAATTTTTGCTCATATTTGGTTAGTTTGACAAGCATGGACGCCTTGGAATTTGCAGTTGACCAGTCCAATTTTTAACCTCCAAGAAAAGGGTTTGCAGGCATTGCCTTCTGCTTGTTTTACAACAAATTTCATCAAATTTTTAACCTCCAAGGCACAGTCCATACAAGTCCTTATAATCATTGAACAAATAATTTCCCACTTTCTTTCAACAAATTTCATCACCTGCTAGACAGTTGGATAAGTGAAGATACAAGTGCATAACCATATATCCATCACTTTCCATGAAATTAACAAGCATTGACCACTTTGCAGTCCTGAAAAGATTTTAGCCATTGAGAATGATGCGCAAGAAATTTATAAGATGTTTGGTCACGAGCGGATATTTGATAACCAGATTTTAGGTATGTAACTTGTTCATACTTCAAATAAGCCTCACTATCATTGAACATGAGAAAATCCAATGGTGACAGTGACAATTTTCCTCTTGCACATAGGAAGAAAACAATAGCTTATGACTCAGAAAAGAGTAGTTATATGATCATGAAGGTCACTTCTAATGGTGACCCAGTTGAGCTCTTAGGCTTATGCTTTCAAAATATATAGCCATTCGCAACTTCTCACGTATATCGAAGCAATACTGTAGAAATTTTCCTGATGTTCATTTCCCTCATTTCCTCATCCTTCTAAATGTAGACATGATAGTAATTAATCAGTAATTCAAAAAAATAAAACCAATAAATTGGTGATTAATCATGTCTAGTTTCTTCACCCTAGTCATTTTCTACCTAAAACAAAACATGGACAATAAACTTAGAAGAAAGTTGGAACTTCCAAATCAAGTTAATAATATACTCTGTAACAAATGCAACAGCAACAGCAACTCATTGCTAAGCCATTATTAGAAAATCAACCTTTATAAAACGAACATAACAAATAATGATAATATTGAGTCTGAAACACAAGGATGTCATAAAACCTCACACAAGCTTCAAGCAAAATATCTTTGTAACTTACACAGGACAATGGATATGCTTTACAGCACTCAAGCAAGAAATGATCTTTACCAAGTTTGCCTGAACTTTAGTTGTGGCACGTGTCGTTTCTAGTAAGAAATGATCTTACCACTTTCATATCCTTTCTGAACATGTTATTTCACCTACATTCAGCATAATGGATTGCAAGTGCAACTGCATACCAAATGATCTTTCATCTATTTCACCCTCATCATGAACTTTTTCTTTCACCTATTTAAGTTCAAATCTTATTTCTAATCAAAGCTACATGGAGGTGCTTTTGATTTGTCACTCATTCTGAAATGGAGTTCTAACAACACTTGAAAGTGGGTTTTCACTTCTTCTTTTCCCCCTTTCAGCTAGAAATGAGTGGCAAGATGGTTGTATGTTATGAATGTATGATATATCACCTTAGATGCCTTCCCCACTTATGAAGTCATCTTATCTTGCATCTAATCTAAATTATGAATTTGAGAAGGTATTATTACGAGTTATGCAAATGTTGGCCCTAAATGTTTTCCATCATCATGGTCTTCAAGATAATTTAAGACAGTAATTTTTATGATCAAAACAGACTCCATACAAAAATTTCTAAAATCAAGTGCTTAAACAAGTCTGAAAGTTGATGGACTCAAATCCTTATGTTGTTCTAGTAACTAACGATTAGTCAGAGCAAGCAAAAACCACTAGATGAAGGTTTTCACTGATATCCCTGACGACATCCACAAATTGATGAAGCACACTCAAAACTGCAGTCTCTACTAGCCGAGACTTGTGTCTTTTGCAATAAAATATCAGGTCAATAACAACAAAACATCTGAATGAATATTGGGTAATTAAAATGGCTAAATTTAATTATGTTGTTTCACAGAAAATATAACATAAATCTAATCCATGGAATCAAAACTTGGAGCATACCAACCTAATTCGTTCAAGATTTTCTTCATTCTTTCTTCTTGTCCTTTTGAATCCCCAAATGCTGTTGTGAAAGGGTAGACATATGTTACTTTTGTGGCCATGGTCCTATACGCAACTACATCTCCTCTTACCAAAAACTCAAGGACATCCGGATCAAACCCTCCATCAACCTCAGCTTGTAAATATTTCCCTGAAAGGACCAAAGAAATGACTCATAGAAACTAAAATGAGCATCAATCAATGCATCTACTATCACAATCACATCTAAAATGCACAACGAAGTATATTAAAGTCCTAAACTTGTTTTTGTATCTCTTGTGTCTTCTTCTTCTTCCAAATAATCCATAGGTCATAGTGTTCAGTGTCTTTCAGAAGTTGTTACATGGTATGGCTGCATATATATGGTGTAGACTGTAGATTTACCAGTTTACAAATTCAGTTTAGTCGAAATACCATTTGGGGTATCTTCAATGACTTGAATCTTGGCATTTCTCTGCGTTTTCAGGATTGCTTCCTCTAACTTCTGCAATAGTAAATTGTAAACCAAATTAGGGATAATTTAGCACAGTGGAAGATAAGTAAACATGTATTTCAACTTTAAAACCTGAATTGCCTTCTCTGTATCATTCTCAGGAATCCTCCATGGGAATGAAAATGATGAAGATTGCGGATTCGTTGAAACACAACCTGGGTTTGTTGACGGGCAAGGCCTAATTTTCCTGCAACAACAGAAAATTGCACAGAGTCAAAAGTTTCGATTCAAAACAACAAAGCCATACAAACCAAACCACCCACATTTAATCCCAGAAAGTGGGAACAAAAAAGAACCCTTTGAAGAACACATGAAGTCTGATTAACATACCCATTTTCTAGCCCAATCTGCAAGTTCTTGGACTGAGAAAATGGGGTTGTAGGAGAGAGAAGGGGAGGCTGAGAGTTAAGAGAAGGGATAGCCAAGGAAGGCAATGGAGAATTTAAGGTAACAGTGAGGGCTAAGGAGAAGAGATTGGTGAAGAGAACGGGCTTTGGAGTAACATTTTGTGAAGTAAAGTTAGTGATTTTGGAGGTTGAAAGATGTGGAGGAAGAACATGCCCAATCAAGCTCATACTTGTTACGTTTGTTATCCTTTCCTTTTTCCAGCATTTCATGCGACTCTCTCGACACAAAAGACCAACAAACCAAGGTTGCATGTCATGGTTGGACTTTTATATATTTTAACATTCCAGCAACATGTACAGCAATCGTCGATATGTCCGAGTGGTTAAGGAGACAGACTTGAAATCTGTTGGGCTTCGCCCGCGCAGGTTCGAACCCTGCTGTCGACGTTTTTCCAATTTTCTCTCTGACAAAATAGAGAGAGAGAGAGAGAGAGAGATGATTTTTATTTGTATAGGGTTTTGTTCCAAAAACATTGTAATCTCTCAAAACCCATGTTTGGTTTCTAAGAAAAAACGATAGACAAAAAGAATAAAGATCTCTTTCTTTTTTCCTCAAACAAACGGAAAATGGAATATAATTCAAATCCCATCTCACCAGCAGCACCACAACACTCAAAAACAACACAAGAACTAGCAATAGAAGGCCAAAAACATCTAGAAGAAACAATCCAAGCTGGTTACCAAATCCTTTCCTCTATGAACGATGAGCTTTGCAACCCCGCTTTATGGTCCACCACCTCCACTGCTACTACTACTGTCACTTCACCCATTACTTCTAACAATGCCCAAAACGGTGCCGTCGTCATTACTGTCAATGGTGATGCTAATGCTGCTGTACCTGATTCCACTCATGAGTTGAGTGGTGGTGGTGGTGTGGGTAATGGAGCTCTTGATGAAGCTCGGTTTCGGTATAAGAATTCGGTAGCTGCTCTTCGTGATGTTCTTGCGGCAATTCCTAATTCTCACAAGGTTTATTTTCTTAGAAATAGTTTTCTTTTTTTGGTGATTTTCTTGCTTAGATAGTGCTTGGTTAAAAGGGGCATTTCTTTTCTAACATTTGAAGGGGGGGGGGGGGGGGGGGGGGGGTTGTGTGTTTTGATTAAATGTTGCTCTAATTAGTTGCAAAATTTTATTATGATGTATTAAGATAGAATTTGGGGGCATACTGGATAGTAATTGATTAAAAAGGAAAAAAATTTACCCTAAAATTTTGAGACATTTTTGTGTTTTGATTGGAATTTTGTTATTTAGTCTCAAATTGTCAATCTGATGTATATAATAAGTTGGGAGTCAAGTGGAACTTGCTGTTAGAAATGTTTAAGCTTCAATACTTGATTAGTTAGTGATCTAGACTATGATTTTTTTGGGTAAACTGGAAATGTTTTTGGCTTGAAATTGGGAAAATTTGTCTTTGTGATTTGGTTATCAAGCTAATAGTGTGGTTCTTTCATCTTCCAAAATAGGCAAAACCTTTTGAAACGAGTTCTCCAGCAGATGAAGCTGAGATTAAGAAGTTGGAAGAGCAAGCCTCCAGCCTAAGCAAGGTAATTTGCGGTGAATTGTGAAGTCATATGGGGTAATAGTTTTGTTGAGGTTACGCAGTTACTATTCTCTGTCTTTTAATGGCTCCAATAGTACAGCTGTATGGCACTGGGCTGATTCTTTGGATTACTAAAAAACGCAATTTATCTCATATAGTTATAATGGTTTCTGAGCTTCTTTGAAGTTTTGTGTGCGTGTTTTCCCCCTAATATCTGCACGAATTAGCTCTGAACTTGAATTGTTTTCATCACAGGAACTTGCAAAGAAGAACACAGATGTCAAGCTACTCATAGATCAATTACGAGAGATCATTACTGACATATCTACATGGCAGACTCCTTGTTCTGTCTGAAGTTCGTTCAGAAATCATTATTTTGAAAGGGAATGCCTGAGAATAAAGGACTGAGTCTTTGTGAGGTGATGGTGTCTATCTTGACATTTTCTTTCTTTGCGACACTGATATACATTAACTGTAGATCTCTAGAGCTAGATAGTAAGAAGGCGATTCTGGGTTAGCAGAAATTAGTAAAACCAAAGAGATTTTGAACAAAAGAGCATGGGTTGTAAATCTTGATGGAAATTTCTGGTACAAGCAACTTTGATTGTTTTTTCATACGCAATGACATTCCCTGTTTGATCACTACATGAAGTGATTTCAGACATTGTTACTTTTAATTTGTAATGTCTGATTTTTGCTCGCTTTGAACCCCTTAGGAAATTGTAGCTGCATTTCATGAAATAAACAATTCAATTCCTCCACATAGTGGCCTTACAATATAAATAAAATACTATCCCCAACATGTTTTAAATCAGATTACCAAGAAATTAATTTGAAGTTGCTTTTTTTGAAAGCACACTCTAGCTGTAATGCTTTGTTAACAGACGCAAGGGTCTCCTGTGTATATGCTTGTGGTAGCCTGCTCTCTCCTTACCCAAAGTTTTACCATTTGGAGGTAATTTAATGTTAGGTTTCTTACCTATAGTTTTACCCTTTGGAGGTCATTTAATGTTAGGTTTCTCATCCAACTAAGTCTGTAACAGAGCCATGATACGTAATCAGGTCAAACATTGTATCAAGGCAAGGTGACCTTCCTAGAAACTGGAGGGCATATACAGGTAAATTTAAATTCTCTGTAAAAGCCTGTTTATTGCACTGTTTGAGCAAACACCTTACAAGTGGTTCAAGTTTCTTTGGCAGCGTCATTGATGGCATATTTAAAGAGAAATCGTTGACGGACCTTTTTAGCAGAAAATGTTGATTCTCTTATAAGCAACTGATGTTGAAGAACATCACCACATGTCCTGCGTGTAGGACAGGAAGGCCGTGTATTGTGGCCTTGCAATCCTTTTCCTCGCAGAAAATTTGATTCGTCATTTTTGCCTATCCTTGTCTGCTAGCTACCGTCAGTACAGACCAAACAGAACGAGGTCCCTTCTGCATTTAAATGTGGGACTGGTCTTTGCATCTGTATTGATATTGAGTGCCAACCAAATTTTGGGTAAAAAATAAAGGATGTCGTGTTTGGTTAAAGATTGCGCTCAGGCTGCAAGCTGAGTTGACATTCATCACGTATATTTATTTTCCATTTACTACTGCGCTCATCCCATGGTGATGATTCATTATATACGGAAGAAGAAAAGAAGGGTTTTCCCCTGTTTGTGAGATCACTTTAATGGGTTCTTGAGTTGATGTGATTTTTGGAATAAATTTATGACAGTATCTCCCTGCCGGAACTAATGAAAGAATGGAAGAATGTCATTTTGAGAGTTTAATGAACACCACAAATTGCGTGCTTCTGTATCTTGAAGTCTTTTTCATAGGCAAGTATTACTGGAGGCGTGCTTATTTATGAACACAAGTAGCCTGTCTAGCCATTCATGACGAATGACTCGAGGCTTGTGCTTCGCTAGACTGTTTGCTTCAAACGATCCAAGGTAAACAAAATCGTTCTGCAGGATAACTTTCCTTCTACTTTATTGCACTCTACTTTCACCAATTGAATGACAAATGAAGCTACACGGTTTTGAACAGATAAACAGAGGGAAACCCCCCTGAGGATTAACAACTAATTGTGAACTGAAGATCTAGTAGTGAGCGATGATCTCATATCTACAATGGCAGATTCATCTGCTCCTAAATTGATGGCCTCTTTGCTAGCTCTAATGAACCTTGTAACAGAACCTTCAACATAATCTAGAGCTTCTTTTACGTTCATTTTCTTGCTTATCTCATCTGGGAAGCTGCTCAAGAAGTGGTCACCGTTAAGAACAGCAGCTAGTTGAACTACCTCGCTCTGGAATTCGGATAATGAACTGTCTTCTTTTGCTTCTGTTGTTCTCAGAGGTGCTACATCTGGCATGGTCACTGCAATGAATTTGGAAAGGAGAACTTAAAAAAGAAAACAATCTATCTCCACCTTATGATTTATCAGTACACAAAAGTAAAGAAATCATCAATCTATCACTAATTAAACCTGAGTCATTTATGCCTAATTGTGCATTGATAAGACTCTTACCTGGGCAGTCAGTTCTGGGAGAGGTTAACTCCCCAACAACTCCTTCAAATGTGCCGGCCCATGCATCTCTGTGTGTCAAGAAGTTTGAGGAGAGGTTGAACATTTTCTTTATGGTCGCAGGAATTGAAGAGTGCTCGAACTCTGAGCTTGGAGCAGGCCCATTTGGGCTACTTATCACTGAAAAAGAAACAAATAATGATATCAACACAGCAGAAATTGAAAGAGGGAGCGTGGAACAACAGAACATAACGTCCATGCTTCAAAAGTCAAAGTGTTCAAGAACAAAATTAAGCTTACCAGTGCCTTTCTTGATCCAAGGAGAGACCATAATTGTCGGCACACGAACTCCAAGCCTATCAAACTTGAAAAAGGATGGGGCAGGGCCGGTGTTCCCATCCGGGCTGGGAACATTGACGTATGGAGTCTCGACATGGTCATAAAACCCCCCATGTTCATCGTATGTAATGACCAAAAGGGTCTCATTCCACTGGGGACTAGCTCTCAATGTCTCATAAACCTCCTTGACCAGCTTTTGACCATTAGCAACATCATGAGATGGGTGATCATCATTTGCAGGCAATCCTTTAAGATCAAAATACCTCGGTTCAATCACAGTTAAGCTTGGCAGCTTCCCATCTCTAGCGTCTTTCTTGAACTCGAAATCAAACAGATGAAACTTAAAAATATACTTCAGTTTCCTCATGTTCCTAAAGAACAAAGTTGTTGGAATGTTTTGGAAGTAAATTCCAAAGTCCTTACCGTTCTCGTGAAGTGAATCAAAAATTGTCTTCTGAGGATATCCTATAGCCAATTGCTTCTTAACATGGCTTGTTGAGCCATGAGAAGTAGCAGAATACACAAACAGCCTATTGGGTTGTGTTGGACCGGGGATTGAAGAAAACCACCTATCAAAGACTGCAAATTCCCTTACAAGTGTGGCATAAACTGGCACAGATTCAGGCCTAAAGCCCTTCATGACAGTTTCAGAGAGGTTTTGTGACACGGAGAGAGCTTGTTCAACAAAACCACTCATTGAAGGAAAAGGGCTATTGCCAAATACCTGTTGCTCCACATCTTCAAAAGAGTGTCCAGGATCTGGATCCACAAACTCAGCATCATCTGAGAAACAAATGGATTGTGGGCCTGGATTCTTGGTCGATACAGGATTGCATTCTGTTCCAGAGACACCATTGATTGCTGGATTAATAGATTTCTTCATCCAACCAATCATATGATCAAAAGATCTGTTTTCCATCACCAAAACCACAATGGTCTTGATGGGGCTTGGTTGTTGGGTCGTAGAAACACATGAAAGTGTAAGAAACAGCAAGAAAATGGAGGGAAATGAAGGTGGCTTAGTTCTGAATCTTCCCATTCTTGTTTTTTTCTCTTGCCAGGAGATAACCCTCTTGCCAAAAGTGGGTTTGCTTTAGTTTTGGCCTGTAAGCTTATCTGCTTTCTTGTCTTTATAATCAAATAAAAGAACTCAAACAGGATCCTCTATTGTCTATTGATTGCCAGTGTCAAGTAAATTAGATTTGGTATCTTATACAGTTATCTTATACTGGTTTTGGCCACAGAGAGAACAAAGAAGCTTCTCTGTTTTTTTTTTTTTGGTTCTTCCTACGCTTTTGCTTTTTATAAGGGAGGTGGTGGTGGAAATAAAGGGAAAATGACATTTTGAGTGTTTAATATACTGATCGCTTTCATAATTCTAGTTAGATTTCAGTAAACATGGTCAAATGTACCCAGATCTTTAGCAGATTCAGTTTTCTGTGATTTGATTATATCTTGCTAGAAAAATAAATTATTTACCCCCATTAATCCCAATGTAGAATTTCATGTATTTTAGTTTAGTAAATATTTTTTAAAATATTTTTTATTAAATAATATATAAAAATAATATTTTTAAAATTTATTTTTATTATAGAACATCAAAATAATTTAAAAATATATAAAAATTAATTTTAAACAAAAATATTTTTTAATAAACCTCTATTTAAACTGCAATTTCAAATAAACTTTGGGATTAGTTTTGAGTTGGTCTTTACCAAATTTATTAAAAGATTTTTTGCCATTGTATTTCTAACTATATTTAAATGTTTTAAAAATGTACTTGATTTAAAAAAAAATGAAAGAATGCCAACATGAAGATATCTTTAATTTATTTATTTGTTTGTTTGTTTTTTTCTGAGAGCACGTAGTTTTATTTGAGCTGGCCGCATAAACTCCAGAATTGACAGGTTGCATATTACCCCGTGATGGAATTAGAGAATGACAAATAAAATATCAAATATGCTTAATTAGCTGGCACTCGATAAAAAGTCTTCCAAATATATATATATATATATTGGCAATATGTTATATTAAATAATGTTTTTTCACACGGTTTCTCGCCGGTGCATAAAAAAAAATAGCTTAAGAAATAATTTTATATTAACTAATTTTTTTATAAAATATTTAAGAAACTTTATAACAAGTGAATTAAGTTTAAATATTTACTGTAAAATAATTTTTATTAATAAATATTTTTTTACAAAATATTTTACAAGAAATAAATACAAAAAAGTTTTAAAAATGTTTTTTTTTAAGCGAAACAAACACGACATAAGAAATTATCGTAAATGTAGGGGCACTAATTATAGAAGATAAGCATGTGTTGCCATTGCATGCGTGGCAACTTTAGGGGCTTCCACTAGTGAGTGACACGTCATGAAATGGAAAAGGAATTGAAGAAGACACGTGAAAGGTTATGAAAGGTCAAAAACATGAAAGATTAGTGCTTTGTCTGTTCCTGCCTGGAACATCAATTTTCAAGCACAATTTAACCTCTCTGCTGAATTAGCGTTCACAACTTCAAAATATTTTTTATGATCCATTTTTCCTTATTATTATTATTATTATTATTATCTTCTATTTAAATGCAAAATTTTCCTCCTCTAACAGAAAGTTGTTTTAGACTCTTTGTATTTTTTTTTTCTTGAATAAACTGAAGTAGTTGTCATGATCCATTTTTTATCCTAATTTTTTTTATTTAATTTTATTTTCAAGATGATAATATAAATGAAAACGAGAAAAAGAAGAAGCTCCGTGAGTGAAATAAGAAGAAAAAAAGGGAAAAGGTACTGGACCCGAGAGGAACCAGGAGTGTGCCTGGGTCCACATGCGACAGAGGAGCACTTGACCTCTGGGATCAGGCGTGGGGCCCTAAACTCACGGGTACTAGTAGAAAATTGAAGAATATCTCCGTTCCTGCTTTACCTAATTTGAAGCACTTGATCCTTAAAATCTACTATCCATCTTTCCAAATTTGTTTCGAAGCTCTTGTGAATAGTTTACTTGGGGTTTGTCGTCCAGAGTCTCTATTCCATGAAGAAGGCAGGAGGTTTCAACAAGGATTTCATCTAAGTTTTCTGCCAGAAACTAATGCGGAGAGTAGAAAGACAACAACATTGTCAAACTAATGCAGAGAGGCAATATGACATTTTCCAGCTTTCTTTTTATGCATCTAATCACTGCTCGATTACTTTTTCGCTTGAAATCTAGTTGCGTTGCGGCATCACATTCCTCCTCTTAATTGTATTGTGGGTATGTTTCCTGATTGCGTTGCAAAGATTCAGCTGCGAAATTAGAGTTTGATCTTTGTCAGCCATTGTTGATTTCTTCAAGAGTGTTTCTTCATTGTACGGTGCAAAATGTGGTTTTGTGCAGCTTCAGGCCTTACTATTTAGTCTTTTCTGATACCTTGGATGTACCCCTGCTACTACACTGTTACAAAGCTACTACACTCATTTACCTTGAGGACTTATTGCCAGGGCTGTTATTGCCAACGATTTAAATGCGTCTTAGAGCCAGCAGGTTCCATGAAAATGGATTTTCCAATTGAATTCGGAGCTCATATCATAATTAAGAACACCTGAACAGGAACCACTGCAGAGAGATACAATTCCTGACGGTCACTTTTTCTCCTACTTTTTTCATCTTCTCTTTCCTTCCCACAAGGCATGGTGTCTCAGGCACAACACCAAACAATTGCATGGAAAAGTCACAGTCCAGGCCCTTGCACATCAGTCTCCATTTAAATGTTTCTGAGCTCCAATTAGTTAAATCCCAGGTGATGATATCATAATATCCTCCTTTTTCAGTCTGAAGCAAATAAATTGAGAAAAGAATGTAATATGAATAATTTCTCTTTTCCCTGAGTTCTGCCTAACAAATTAGGTCGCTGCCCGGAAACTGAGATGTAATGCACCTTCAGAACCTCAAAGGTTTTCACAATTCCCCGGCCTTGCTGATATGACATTAATTTGATGTTTCCTCTCTAGGAAAGTTAACCAGCATAGAATGTAGAACAGATATATTCCAAAGCAGTTAATTTTCCAAACTAGCGAGGGTTTAATTCAGCCATGTTTAATCTACTGGCTGGACTTTAAGCATTAAAATCACCAAAATGGGATGATAAAAACAGAACAAAAAATGAAAAGTTGGAAATTAGCATAGAGAAAATTAATGAAGGAACATCGACAATTCAATCTTTAGACACCAGAAAAAATTCTATGAACCGGCTACCGATACTGCAATATACTGAAAATCTAAGCACGTGAAGAATCATATGCAGGATGATCAACATCAGAGAAAAAACTGTGAAAACTAGCACTAAAATGTTTTAAGCAGTTCAGTTGTCTTTATTTATTTATTTGTGGTTGAGTACTAGAAATTCCACTGGGCCAGAAAATTCAACTTGAAACTTCAGCAATAACTTCATTGATCTTCATCTTCCTCTTATTCCAAGTCTTGGTTCCACCATTCATTTATCTTAACTTCATTTCGTATGTGTCTTGATCCTCTGGCCCTAAAATACATCGATACTCTGCCTTCAATTCATCAATCCTTGACGCTATCTTTTTCAACTGTTTCTCACGTTCATTGAGCTCATCTTTGAGTGAAGACAACAAATATTTCACTAACATCCCACGATCAGGTTCTCCTTCACGCAATAGAGTATTTTCCAAACACAGAATTGGATTAATAAATTGGAGAATGGGTTCATGAACTAGTCTTCTTTCAAATAAGCGTTCCCCCAGTTCGCTGCCACAAAATTCATCATTCTTGTCAGTATCTGAGTACTCTTCAAGAGTGTCCACTTTCTTTAATTTCTTCCCTTCTTCATCGGAAAATCCCATTAGAACCAAGATCCTGTGAATTACCTTCGAATTGTCATCCTTATATTGATATTTCAGCGAACTAAAGAACACTTGAAACAATGCGTCCACAAAGTTAATCTTTGGCAATGAAAACATGAGATTAACAAGCATATGAGAAAGCTCAGTTGCCAGTTTAACTACTTCAAACCTTGATTTCTTTAACAGTCTCCCAATCTTCATCTAATTCAACATATCCCGTTAACCATTCCATGATACTCTTTTTTAGTTGATTTTGATCTTTCTCATCTTCATTCATCAACTACACATCACCTTCTTCTTTCTTGAGTAGGTAACTTTCATCGTTACTTCCACTTTTGATGTCAAATTTCCGCATTACTTCTTTAACTCCTTCCATATTAGTCAAAATATCTCCGCACCATCAGATGCTTCTTCTTGCTCGAGATCATTAGAGGAACTATATGCTATCTTTTCAAGGAGACACTTCTTCTTAGTACAAAACCTTCTCCACTCTTCTTTTCTTGTTCTTGTTCTGTATTTTATATGTCACTCTCCGAAGTTCGTAACAGTTCTTTAAATTCTGGCTCGGATTCTTCTATATTTTCAGCACCGAGAAATCCTTCTTCCTCAGAATCATCTTCCTTTGATTCCTTTCTTCTTCAATATCTCCACAGTAACCAGTCAATGTCAACTTCTCTCCTTCAAAAGTCTCCAACTCAGCCAACCTCTTAACTCCTGTATCTTCTCCTTCCTCGGGTCCATAAAGGTCACCATACTTCTTGGAAAAAACTATCTTTTTTCTTACTTGAAGATTGGTCGTTTGATGTTGAGCAGAAAGGGCCAAACTTTTAAACCTACCATAAAGCTGATCACTGAATTCTTGAGCAGAACCAATCTTTGGGCTTATTCCTTCAAGATTGTGTCTTTCATGTTGACCAGAACGTGCCACTATCTTTACAGTATCTTGTTTTCCTTTTCTGATTGCATTGTAAGGACTCAACTGTGAAGTTGGAGAGTGCTCCTCAGAATCATCTGTCTTTGACTCTAATGTATCTTCTTCTTTGTTGATTAATTCATCAATCTGATCTATAAAATTCTTTGTGGTTGAGCTTCAAGATTGGATTTTTTAGGACATTGAGTAAGATCATTTGTAGTTTGATCTTTGCCAGCCATTGTTGATACCTTCTTTGGGCTTCCTTCAAGATTGAGAGAGAGAGAGAGAGGGAGAGAGAATTTGTGTGATGAGAAGAGTTTTTGAGGAAGTGGCGCCAAAATGTGGGTTTTTAAAGAAACGGTTATTCTGTTATGGATAGTTGATTGTTTCACAAGCGGGTGATTTATAAATATATTTCGTTGGGTGAAAGCAATAGTAGGAGAGAATAAAATGCTTTATTTTTATTTATTTATTTATTTTGGTTTTGAGAAGGTTTATAATTAATTTGTTACTTTAATAACCATTGAAAAAGATATTATGAAAAACAAAATTATACATGCACATTTATTTCCATTACATGTAAAATAAGTTCTTTTAATGGGTTTTTATTTAACATATATATCATATAAAATCAGTTATAGATATTTTCTGTCCTTGTTTTCTTTTCTTTATTTTATTTATTTTTTATAACTATCTCTTATTTTTCCATTATTCCTATTTGAAAATATAACTATAATTATTTTTCAAAATAAAATTTATTCATAAATATATTAAAATAATATTTTTTATTTTTAAAAATTTATTTTTAATATTAACGTATTAAAATAATTTAAAAAAATTAAAAATTATTATTTTAAAATAAAAAAAAATTCAAAAAAAAATTTAAAATATAAAAATAAATAGGGCGGTCCAACGTTTGTTATTGCGGCCAAAACAATGTTTACTTAAAATTTAAGTTTTTGTTGTTTAAAATTAATTATTTTAATTGCAAGCTTAGGGGCGAATGTGTTTCCATGTACCATGCATCTGTTAGCTTAATCTTTTGCTGGTTTGCCCTGCTTGCATTGACCTACAAACGCTTGGCTTGAGAAAAGCAACAAAGGGGTAGGAAAACTTGCGTATGTCATTTGTATTTTCAAGTAAATTCTAAATTCGAGGGCAGTGTGAAGGTTTAATCCATAGATTACCTATGAGGCTTATAAAAATCAAAAATACGCAGCAGCTATAGTTCTTGCAATGCCTATGTTTAAATTTGAAAAGCAATCAGAGCTGATAACCAGCGAATTTCAAGAAAGCAAAGCATAGAATAAAGCTGGATGATCGCTGTATTTTCTGTACACAAAAATCTCCATGAAAGAATACACAGAAGTGGCAGTTATACAGGCGAAGTTACACGATAAATCAGAACCAAGAATGTGATTTTCTTGTATACTGTATAGTTCTATAAAACATCAATCAAAGGAAAATCCCATTGCAATCAATACCTGTTTGGCCTTTTAGATCAGAAGATGTTAAAGATTGAATGAGCTCGTTACTTTTAGAAGCATCAGTAACCAGACCTCTTCAGGTATGCTAATACGCCTACCCCAGCAACTAGAGCAGCGCCTGCGGCAAGAGTACTGTATGCAGATGCCCGTGCATCTGCTTCGCCATAATCGAAACCTTCTGAACAAGAACCCTTCCTTCCACATTTTCCTGAGTAATCTAAGTGCAACCTCAGACTCTGCAGAGTTCATCAAAGAAATTAAGAATGCTGAGCTTAACAGATCCTTTCAGAAATAATAATTGCTGCAGCTAAACAGAAACTCATCATGATTCCTGAGGGCTGTTTCCATTATAGTTAGGGTTTATGTTTTATATTGTTAACAAACAGAATAACACCTTTAAAACAAACATTCAAGGCTCTTTCTAAAAAAAAATCCTAAATCTGGGAAAGATCAAGGCTTCTAAAAGAGATAAAAGTGAACATTCAATTTACACATACAGGTCAAAATCAGGATAAACCATTCTTAATTATAGGGATAAAAGGGAATGGAATGTGGTTTTACTAGCACTTCATAAAATTATATATTATTACCTAAAAATGTGGAACCCGAAACAAAAGGAAACTTACCTTTCATAGGATTAAAAAGGGGCAAACTTATTCTTATTGTAGGTTAGGAATACATTTAAGTTATCAAATAGGTTGTGTTTGGTATGAAAGGAAGGCAGATGAAAAGTTACCCTTGTAATTTTTCACCCCCCTTCCCCCTTGTTTGGTACGCAAAATTTGGAAGGGTAAGGGTTACCTTTCAAGTTGGGAAGTTAAAAAACCGTTTAAGGAGGAAAACTTTTGGTTCTTCTGCTTTCCCTCTGATTTTTTTAATTTAGAATCAAAAGTTTCCCTATTTATCTTAATGCAGCATTCAGGACCCATCAATTTACGTATATTATTTTTCTAATAAAATTTAATTCAAGGTATAACACTCATACCAAAGACATACCAAACTCCTTTAACATTTCACTCATCGACAAATTTTTTACATCCTTAACGCTTCACTCTTAAATCTTGCCCCCTTAAAATTTTCTCTTCAAATTTTTAATTCCATACCAAATTTAACCTAAGAAGAAAAGACATTAATGAAGGCAGCCTAGTAGCTGTGTGGGGAGAGAGTGTGTGCATCCACTGGCCCAAAAAATCCCTTCCTCTTTTTCATCTAGGGTCCAATACAAGCATATCCAGAATAATATAATATTCTACTGCAAGGTGAGTAGGTGACTGCTGCATTTGGTTTTTCAAGTGCTATTCAGGTTGCGCCTTTTTTATATATATATATACACGTAACAATGTTTGTATAGAACTTAGATTGGAAAATAGTAACTTCATAGTCTTTCATGTCAAGACGATGATCCACAGAGAACTAATCTCAAAGTTTATAGATATCAGTGTCACTGCCACCAATAACCCATTCTCCAGGTAATTTTGTCCCTTAATTAAACTAATTTATCCCATTTTTCTATAGAAAAACATCAATGACAAGCAGACATCTGAAAATACCTTCAAACCAGCTGATCTGGCATGCTCTACAGCTGTGATGAGATCACTATCTGATGCCAGAACAACTTTGTCATGGTCTTCATCTTCATACTTTACAATGCAACCACAAGTTAGTATGAAATCAAGACAAGGAAAATAACCAAGTCCATAAAACATACCAGAATTTGAGGTAAGTTGTTACAGTTAATGTCATCCCCTAGCCTCTGAAGGATTGAAGTTATTATATCAGTCAGATTCCGGGTCTCTACGTCAAAAGAAAGCCATAAACAAAGTCAGCTACCTTTTATATGTCAACTGTATTTTCGTTAAGTGAGCCCAGCATTTCACAGCATTCAGCCATTCACATCTCCTAAGCCAAAGAAGCCTAACTTCACGAGTATAACAAATATATGTTTGTACTCTCTAAAGCAAGTCACCTGGCAGTAACTTGCAATGAAATGCAAATTCCATATGCTACATACATGCCAGGTGCAGTGGGGAAAACCAAATTCATGACCATCTTAAAAAGCCTGGTATAAAAAGCAAAACAAATATCCTACCACAAGTAAATCTGTGCATTCGCCCCCTTTTGTCTTCAATTTTAAAAGAAACTGCATTTGGATACACTGATGATGGATAGAGAAGCGATCTCCCAGCCTCTGTTCCTTCGGAAGCCAATTTCAAGGAACCTTCACTGGCATGTCATCAACTACATGTAAGTAAACCAAATAGAAGAAATTGAAATGCTAGCATAATATTAACACCAAAACATCTAACCTCCGTGTCTCCTCATTGTCATCATTAGGACTCAAAGCCATGGCAGAGTCCCAAAACTTCTGCATCATTGTGTTTGCAGTCTCATTATTTGCTGCAGCAGCGCTCCCGACCTGATTAATGAAGGGCACATGAATGCTTTTGTTCTTCTCAGAAATAACCATAGCATCATATATTTTCCTCAAGACCAACCAACAATATCAATTTACACTCTATGGGGAAAATAAAATACCACATGCATGCCACCTAATTAATTAAACACAACATACATCGAATACAAGCTGGAAACAGATATATGAGGAATTTTTAAGAATACTTGTTTTTTAAAATCTAACATATTACAGCTATTACTAGTCCATTGTCCTGCACTCCACCATGGGTTGGATAAAAAAAACTCAGCCAAAAAAAAGTGTAGCCATTAGCAACATATTTTATGTAGCAGCAAGAAAATGTTTTATTGTGAACCAAGATTTTTTTTTATTGTGACTCAAAATCATTGTGAAGAGCTGTAAAGACAATCGCCCACTAATGTTATAAAAAACAATGTTGTAAAATTTCATGGAAAAAAAAAGATCAAACAATATTTAATCAAACAACAAACAAAAAAAAATATAATGATCAAATAAAATCTAAAAAAATCATGAACAAAGGTTAAAAAAAAAAAAAACTCAATAATATCATTAAAAAAATGGAATTTCAATGGTATCCAATAAAAAAAACTTCAAATCAATTTTTATCAATCTATTTGAATGGAATAAAAATTAAAATTAAAGGGCAAAAAACAAGTCAATCACGTGTGGGCCTCCTCGTCTAGCCCATTCAAAAGAGGCTTGGTCCATGAGTCAAGCCTCTTATTTTTTTATATTAAAGGGTTAATTAAAAAAAAAACAACGTAGAAGACGCATCGCTTCTAATCTAGAATCCAATGATTAAAGGGTCAATGAAAAGTTGGGCCATGAGTATTTTATGCTCATAAATTCATTTTTCAACTCATTTTTTACCCAAATCACCTAGAAAACACTCTAGAGACCTTTAAAGACATGCATGGCCTCAAATAACCCAAAAACTAGTCAAAAAAACATAAAAATCTCAAAATCAACCCGAATTAAAAGATTTCCTAAGGTCAGATCTACCATTTCAAGTAAGGGAAATGACAAATAACACTTAGGTGAAACTCCCCTCATTAAATATAACCCATTAACACCAATATCAATCTTTTTCATGGTCGGAATCAGTATCAATCATGACTTTCTCACTGTTCAATTGAAATCTGGCGACTCTATCTCTCTTCTCTCAAAACAAAGACTGAAAAATAAAAATTAAAAAATGAAGGTTTGAAGCAAAATTGAATTTTCAAAAACTAAAAGGACAGAAATTGGAACATAGGACCAAACTAAACTTTTCATACAAACTTTTAAATCGCCAATTATTTTCCCTTTGTCTCTCTATCTTTCAATCTTATCCTTTTTTAACAAATCAGAAGCAATCAACCATTAATTTGGTCACAAAAAGATTCAATCAAGGATAAAAAAATTCTGATGATCAAAACAAAAAAGAAAATTCACTGCAGCAATCCAAAGTAAATTGTGAGAGGGGCTATAGCAGCGTGATGTACAGTAAAAACACCGTGTTTTTTAGTGTTTTTTAATCCAAAGAAATAAGAACTCGTTCCAGGTCAATAAAACTTGCAAAGGGAACATTGTAAAGCACTACATAGTCCAAGAAAGAAACAGACTTGGCTTACTGTAGCCACTGCAGCGTGAGTGATATGAATTACATCAATGACAGCAACTATGTTCCCATCTGCATCCAACCATCCAAGGTCATCAGAAACCAAAATGACTGGCTAAAAAGCATTTCACTCTTTATCTACGAGGATGGCACCTCTGTCTAGCACAGGAAGGTGCAAAAATTTCCCATCATGCATGGTGTGCAGAGCATCAACAATTGGTGTATCAATCGTTGCACATTCTGGATTGGGAGTCATGACCTGTAGAAAAATTCAAAGATGGCTGACTCAACCACTTTCTTCCATTTATCAGAGAGAAATATTCTTCTATGTCAAGGGTCCAAGTCTAAGTTTTGCAAGTCACTGCTTCATTTAAAATATGCTAAACAGGTAATATCTTTCCTAAATTCTCACTATGAGATCAACTTGAAAACATAATTGGATAATGGCTTTCTTAGAGGGTAGATATACACATTCTCCATGGTGTTAGCAGATTCTATATCATTGCAAATAGGAGGATACAGGACATGTACGATTTTCTTTTGATGAAATCCCTCAAAACCATACTACGCTGTCTGAAGAAGAAAGATACCTTCTCCACAAGAGTTGAATTTGGAGAAAGATTTTGTGTTATTACTCGCATCAGGATATCCTTTGAACTGAGAATTAAAAAAAAAAGGTGTAACAATAATGACAGCATAACAAAAACTTCCTGCTATAAGATTTAGATGCAAACGCAGATAACCAATGCAGTTTTAACTCTATTCACTTGCTTGTTAGATGCAATTTAAAAACAAACTCACGTAAAAATTCCTCGGGCTTTTCCATCCACTGTCACTACTGCACAGCTTGATGAAGATTCGAGCATCTTTTTTGTAACTTCCAAAACAGTTTCTGTTGGTGATACAGTTACAATCCTGAAAGATGCAACAAAATATCAAATTAAACAACTTGCAGTCCGTTTTGTCCACACAAATCCTCTAAGCAAACGGTGGTAGAAGTAGAATATCCAAGATAAACACTCAAGAAGACAAATTATTACCTACTTTGAATTCTCTGGAATTATCGTAGATATAGCAGGCCTAAAGATCTGCTCTCGAAGTGTCTCAATGAACGTATTGGTTCCTGTGTGTGAACCAAAAAAATAAAAAATAAAAATAAAACAAAAGCATGAAGAAAAGTAAGGAATTAATTCTACACTGCATTTTGTAGTAACAAAGCAGCCGGAAGGACAAGTAGTCACAAAGGTTATTCAAAAGAACACTTTCCACTAACCAGATATGGATGTCCCCCAATTTTTTTCAACACCTTCAACAGCCGCAGCAATGGCTTTTCCTTTTTCTGCTGCCCTTTCCATACGAGCTATGGCATCATATAAACACTTTGCTATATCCAGTAAGGCAATAACCTCTCCATTCTCAACAACAGGTAAATGTCTGAATTTTCCTGTTCATTATTAATATCAGGACCATATCCAAATGGTAAGATGTAACAGGGTTGCAAGGTTGACATGCATCTCAATTTATTACAAACCTTGAACCATCTTCTGGAGAGCTTCCACGGCAAGAGTTTCAGAAAGAACAAAAACAGGGTTCCTGGTCATAACTTTAGAAACCGGTGTTTCCTCAAGATTAAGCTCACGAGCAATTACTCTTGAAACTAAATCCTACAGAAAGAGGAAATAAGACAAAAATATGTCCACGTTATGTTAAAGGCAGCAAGAGGAAAATTCCTTCCACTAGTTTCTTTTGTCCTGACAACATAAAATTTTAGTCATACCTTATCTGTAAGGATTCCACAAAGTAATGTATTAGAGTCGGTTAGCAATAAGGCATCAACTCTATGAGCAACCATCCGACAGCAAGCTTGATAAATGCTTGTGCTTTCTGGTACTGTCAGGGCCTTTGACAGACGCAAACGTTTTACTGTGCGCTCTCCAGTTAGTCCCCTGTTTCAGATGCAGTTGTAAATGGAAGGTTACATTAATGGTGATGTAACAATCATTGTTGCCAGACCTTCCAGTTGATCACATTCTGCAACTCAATCAATCTATTCACTGTCATCGATTCACAAATTTTCTTTTTTCCTTTTTATTTGCTGAGAAAAGAATAGATCCATTACCAAACACGGCAACAAGAATGAACCTAAAATCCAAATTCATCCTACTGGGACTCTCCTCTCCACCCTCAAACACAGATTGTTTTCCTCGTTAACCAAACTAATAATCATTGAATCATTTCAATAGCTCACAATTGCAAGCAACAGCCACAATACAATTCAAAGCTCTTCTCTTCGTATCCCACAATTTATTATGGCCAAGTAATCTCTACAAAAAAGCCGTAAATTACATGTAACAACTAAAAAAAGGCAAAACCGATATTTAAAATCTCCAAACTCATTGATTTTTTTCCTTCATTGCTCTAATTATTAAATTAAGAAATGGAAATAAAAGCGGTTTTCAGAATCAAACATATAAATAAATAAAAACAAAAACCCAGAGCAAACATACATAGAGCGGGAAGAGGTGAGAGATCTCCTAGAACCATCAAGACCTCCTCCTCCATTCTCATTAGCCTTCTTCCTTCCCTGGAACGACGAGGACGACATACTTTTCCTCGACGAACTTCCTTGACTTGCCATCTTCACCACCAATAATAACAGTATTCAGAATCAAAATCCGGATATATTTTGATAATTCAGGGAATAATCACGATAAGCGGAAATTAGTTTTCTTTTTCAAAATTTTCCGGTAAGGTTCTCGCGAGGTCGGGATTTCCCGGGAAAAATGGACCGACCGGCGAGGCGAGACGAGGGAAAAGGAATGCCTTAAGAATTGAAAATGGAGAGAGAATTGCTAGAGAATGGGGAGAAAGGCCAACGATAATTTTGCACGTTGCTGAATTGGCCCCATTTTTTTTAGGATCTTACCTTTTCTTTGCTATAAAGGGGTAAAGGTAAGATTTTATTTTAGTTTGGGTAAAACTTGTAAATTTCCTTTCATACCTCGTAAAAAGAAATAAACAATGTCAGATTGATTGTTTGGGACGATGATTCGTCTTTTTCTTTTTTAAATCATTTTTATATATTAAAATTAAAAATATATTTAAAAATAAAACTCAATATTTAATTTAAATTTACTTATATCTGTCTAATACATCATTATTTTAATATTTATAAATAAACATAAAATCTTAAAATTTTATTTTAGGTCAAAACAAGTATTAATAGTCTCCGAGTCTATTTTAAATCAAATGTTTTTATTTATATTTATCTTTTATTTTCACAACCACTAGTATTAAAATCTCTATTTACATTTATTTACCTATATATTCGTTAAATTATATTTTATAGAACATATAAATTAGATTGTGAGTGCACAATTAAAAAACTTTTCACTTCTAGAAAATCACATTGACAAATTTAAGACCCTAATAAAAATTTCTTGATAGGCCACTAATCTTGTTGACAACTATAATAATTTTAATCTGTCTAAACTTCTGTTTTTATTAGATGATATAATATTCTACCATATAAAACATAATTCTCTAAAAACAAAAATAAAAACAAAATAATTTTAAGTGGTTTAACTTCAACTAGTAAGATTATGATTTTATTATTTAAAAATTATTAATTTAAATATTATAAATCTCATAATTATTAGAAATTTATTTACTTATTAACCTTAAAACTTCAAAAATTAATTAAAATATATATAAACTCGTTTAGTATTTATAATTTTATATATATATATATATATAAATCTCTCCACCAAAGTTCATTAGAAAATTGGAAAATGAATGAGTAGTGATTGGCTGACAAGATATTAGTTAATTAATAGTATAGTTGTTGGATTTAAAGGTAGTTTGGGAACGCGGTTCAACTTGTGTTCTTAAAAATTTTAAATTTTTTATTTATTTATTAAAATTTAATACAGTTTGTATTTTTTGGATTGTTTTGATGTGCTAATGTCAAAAATAATTTTTTAAAAATAAAAAAAATCATTGACATGCATTTCGGTACGAAAAGTTATTTAAAAATTAATCGCTATCACACTGTCAAACACGCTCTTAATTTGATTTAGAGTTTATGAATTCAGATTAATTATTTTATTTATAAAAAAAAATTATTTTGACTTGATCTAATTTATATTAGAATTTGTCAAATCACGGTTCAAACTACCTCGTCCTCGTATTTATATGGAAGAACGTAAAAGGAGATCTGAAATAAAACCGAATGCACGGTAAAAAAAAAAAAAAAAAAATACTCTCCTTCTCAGTCGATTCATATTTTCATTGAGATGGATTAATTATAAAAATTATTTATCTTCATCAATATCCATGATTGCATAAAAAAAAAAAATATTAACTTATGCAACCCAGCACACCAGATCCGAGCATATGCAGCTGCATTAGTTATGTTTGGTGGTGCCGCCGTGATTGATGATGGTTTTTCATGCAGGAGAGAGACTGTTTTGAGTTCGTTTGTTTATGCAGGTGCTATTGGCCACCACAGTGTTTCAGGTGGTTTCGATGGGGCAGCACGGTGGTGGAGAATTTGGTGGATGGAGGTAAAAGAAACGGGGAGAGAGAGAGAGAGCTTAATGTCATTTTTAGAGAGGAGGGACGAGATTGGCTGTCCTGATCAATTCTTTTCCGATGACCGCTTTTTGTTTTTTTTTTTTTTTTGGTTGGAGATCCCGCGGTGGCTGTGACTGTAAAATTATTCTCCGTTGAGCGCGTGAAATGCAACATTGATGACCCACACGTTTCACCATTTTATTGATGACGTGTCAGCCCTACAGCTCATTTTGGAATCCTTGTTCTCAGCTAATCCTTTCTCGTAAACACAATTATTGAACCTTAACCCGGATGGATTGATCTGAAAAATTCATGATTTCATCCATATTCAACATCGGTTCTATGCTACTAGTTAACTTTATCGTGACTTAATTAACCTAATTAATTATGATTAAGTTGACTTTAAGAATTAAAAATAATAATAATAATGTTGATAAGT
This sequence comes from Populus tomentosa, assembly GCA_018804465.1. Taxonomy (NCBI): domain Eukaryota; kingdom Viridiplantae; phylum Streptophyta; class Magnoliopsida; order Malpighiales; family Salicaceae; genus Populus; species Populus tomentosa. The sequence continues at coordinate 9,754,115 of CM031997.1, forward strand.
TGATTTAATAATCTAGTGATTCAGGTTTTTTATGAATAAGTTTTCAGAAAGTTATATTTCAAATAAAATAAAATTAAAAAACCAAAATCAAAGCGCCAAAAGACAACCAAGCTTCGCTTAATTAACTCACAGCGCACGCGAGACAACTCAGCAAAGTGTTATTTAGGATCCATCACAGTTTGGATAACACGCCAATGTTGAGATTAGCATGGTGTTAATTAAATTGAGGAAAATGTTGCTATATTGGGTTGGTTTTTATAGGAGGTAATATAGTTTTTTTTTCGCAGAGTATATTGGTTATTATTAAATTAATAAAAGATAAATATGTACTCGATTCTTATTTTTTAAATTTTTATTTTAATTTTGAATTTTTTTTATGAATTTAATTTTTCTTTTCAATTTTTCCATTTAATTCAAAATTCTAATTTTTTATCTAATTTATTTTTTATATCAAATTTGATTCTTTTTTTTTTAATTGCTATTTCTTTTTGTTTTTTATTCTTTTTGTATAATTAAATTTTTCCTTTCAATTTCATCCTTCAATATTTGATTTACCAGAAACTGAATTTCATGATTTTTCTAGATGGAGTTGGGTTTGAAAAGTTAATACAAGTTGATACAATTTTTTTCACTTATTTTTTTTTTCAATTTCATCATTTAACATTGTTTATTTTGAAAAATAGGCTTCATGATTTTCTTTAATTTCTTTTTACTCAAGTTATTCTTATCTCATGACCTGGATAACAAATTTGGTCGATTAACCCGAGTATTTTTTAGGTCATTTTTTTAATAGGTTCCTTTTAAAATTAAGCTTGTTTATTTTTTTTTTAATTTTACTTTTTATTAGATTATTTTATTCTCATGATCTATCTTGCGAGATTTGATAGCCTTACCTATGTATATAGGTGTTTTAGTTTTTTGGATCTCTTTTTGTTGACTAAATTTTTTTTATTTCAATGTTGTTTGGAATTGCATTCCAAACAGAGTTTCATTAAAAATTTAAAAAAAATTGTTTAAAATTATTTTTTTTATGTTTTCATATTGTTTTAATATGTTGATGTTCAAAAATAATAAAAAAAATATTTGAATGCATTTCTAAGCAAAAAACACTTAAAAAAACAACTTTTATCATACTATAAAACACCTCTTTAATTTTCTATATTTTGATTGTTAGGGATTGACTATCATTTGTTTTCTAAATTTTCTTTTCATGAGGTTGGCTTGTCCTTACGATTCAAGTTGTAAGTTTGACATGTTAATTCAGGTTGGCTTGAAATAATTTATTATATTGTTTTTTATTTTTTATTTTTGTTATGTCATTAACATTGATTTATCTTAGAATTGATCAAGTCTGTGTTTTTTCCCTTTTTGACAATCATTTCTTTTCTTCTAATTATTATTACCATCTATGTTTTTTAAAGATCAATTCTTTTATTGTCAATGTTTTTCTATTATATAATTAAATAAACATAATTTCATTTTATTCTTTAAAACACGCCAGCAAACATTAAAAAAAAATTAATCCCGGCTATCGAGAAACACTAGCCACCAATTTAGCGGCCAACTCAGTACCATCCACGCCATTCCAGATTATGATTTGGAATTTACAGAATGTTTTGTTCGACACGTAATACACACACAACTAGCACTAATAAACAATAGCAATCCATTGGCTAAAATGTGGTGCCCTAATCTCAGAATCAATTTGTTTCTGGTCATCACTTTTATTTTTACAGAATTAATAGTTTGATTGTCAATTTTCTTGATCATTAGAACACAACAATTTACTGATAAAGCCACCGACGAGGACCATTCTAAAGGAGAATATGCCTAACCCCAGCAAAGAGAAATCCATCTCAGGTCGTGGATGATGCACTGAACTCTCCCCTTTAAAGAAGGAGGAAAATCATTTAAAGGATTCTTTGCGTGGGAATTTTGTTCTCTTCGAACCTCAACATATGGCAGTGGAATATAAAATCTATAAAGGATCTTGCTGCGCTGCAGCACCGAAACCAAGAAGAGAATTCTTGCCTGCATTTCTTCAATTGATCTTGAAGGAGGAGGACTTCGAGAGAAAGAATCCAACAATGGCGGACTGGGCACCTATATTGCTGGGTTTTGTGCTCTTCATTCTGCTCTCTCCTGGCCTGTTATTCCAAGTACCCGGGAACAACAGCCACCTGCAGTTCAGCAGCTTCGAAACCAACGGAAAGGCCATTGTTGTCCACACCCTCATATTCTTCGTTGTCTTTACCATCCTCATTTTAGCACTGGGCATTCGCATTTACACTGGCTAATACGCTACAAGCAAAATCATCATCTGCATGATCAGTTGGAAGTAAGATTTGTCTTTAGATTCTTATAATTGTTGCATTTTATTTATTTTTTGTTTATTTTTGATATCTCCATGCGCATGGCAAATTGATTTAGGTAGTTTGATTTTGGGAGCGGGTGACTTTTCCCGCTTTATTATCCAATAGTTGCATAAATTTTATCTCCTTGATTGTTCGATTCTAATTGTATTTTAAATATAGATATAAAAATCCTTTTACCTGGAACTTTGTGAGTTCTCTGAAGGAATTGTCAGCACTAATTCTATTTCTTACTGCTTAGATGATGAGTAGATCGTTGGTCAAATTATGATTTTTTTCAATTTAAAAACAAACATCTAGTATTGTTCTTATATATATATAAAAAATTCATGCAGGTTGTCCTTACATGCCCGGTCAATTTTATAAATCCAAATATATCTCAAATAACTAGTAAAATTATAATTTGATAAAAAAAAAAAATTAATATCCTTTTCTTTTTAAATATTAAACCAACAACATATTAAATTAACTTAAATCAATTTAAATTAACCTGTCAAATTTATAATCACTTGAATAATTAAGCTATGATAACCTCGTATAAAGAAAATTAAAACAAACTATAAGGTTCAATTTTCAATCAATCTAATATTAAATGATAAAATTAAAAAATAATAATTTAAAAAGAAAAAAATAACCCGGGTCATGAAATTAGAATAATCCTTTAGAAATCAAATCGAAATAAATTATAAAAGTTAATTTTCAATCAACCCGGTATTGAAAGATGAGATTGAAGAAAAAATCAATTAAAAAAAACGACTAAAATCAATTTGAATTAACATGTTAAATTCATGAACGGAATAAAAAAATTGAAATAATCTTATAGAAAATAAATTAAAAAATAACATGAGCGGGTTTACTCGTCAAACAAATGACTTGAATTATAAGACCATGATGACCTCATAAAAAACAAATAAAGAATTATGAAGGCTTGTTCCCAATAAATTTATTTTTGAATAATGAAATTTTTTAAAAAAACTTATCTAGAAATAAATATAATAAAAGACATTTTACAATGTTCAATCTTTAAGAACTTTTTTAAAAGCAATTAGATACTAATTAATTTAGACTAAAAAAGTTCATTTGTGTAAAAAACAATTTTGAAGACCAAGTAAAAAAAATAGAAAAAAATAAATATCTCAATCCATAGTTTTTTAAACGACGAGAATGAACAATACAAATTACACAATAAAAACACCTTAAGACTTTTTTTTATATAATAATAATTAATAGCATGGTATTTACTTATGATATGCTAGCTCTAGCTGTGCAACATAATCGATATTATGATGCTAAATAATAAATTATTAAAGCTGGGAGGCACTTTATTTATTCCCGCCCGTGCCTTTTCTTTATTTATTTTTTTTAAACTAGGGAAGTTTCATTTTCATCCTTGCTTTCCTAAGTGATGCTAGTTAGGATTTTAGAACTTGCAATCTTATATATATCATAATTATAAAATTCAATTTAACTTAACAATATATAAACTCAAGAACCCGACAGATATTAAATTTTATTTTAAACTTATTTCTTTCATCAAAATAACATTTTCATTTTAAGAGTTTTTTTTATAAAAAAATATAGCTTTAGTTGACCTGTTAATCTACGGGCTAACCTACTCATGTAGCTACCAAAATTTTAAATCATCAAATCGATTCAGGATTTGAATCATATAGCAATGGTGTGTGTATTTATATATGTATGTATATGTATTTGGATGTAGTATTTTTTTTTTAATTTTTTTTTTCTCATGAAAAATACATCCGTGGGCATACGAACCGTTCTCCAACCCGGTGAACTCATGCGGATCTGATGTGCCCAAAGGCTAGAAGCGAAATCCGTCCAAGCAGGAGAGAAATTTATATCCCTCTGCTGTGGGTTCAGTTGTTGTTTTAAAAACGCGGTTCTAGTGTTTTTAAAATAAAATAAAAATTGTTTAGTTTTTTTTTTATATATATTTTATTGTTTTAATGTGATGATGTAAAAAATATATATTTTTAAAAAATAATATTATTATTATTTTAATATATTTTTTTAAAAATATATTTTAAAAAGCAAATTCACCACTAAAAAACAACATGATTAACAATTATTTAATTCATTATAGATAAAACTAAAATTCATTGCTTACAGAAATTAACAATGGAATTAGCAATGAAATATTAGATGTAAATTTGAAGAATCTATTGCTGAAGTGTTTTTCGTTGTTGATATTAGGATTTTTTTAAATTTAAATTAATATCTTTTATTACTTTTTGAATCAAATAATAATAATAAGAAGAAGTTGAAGAAAATATAGGCCAGTAAGAGGCAAAAGAAGGGGAGCAAGCAAGCAAGGACAAGAAAATAGGAGTAGATAAGGGAAATAATTAAGTACTACTCCTACATGGAAAGCATAGCGGGCTAGAGTATATGAACAACTTTAATAATATTCCGAGATCTCTGTTTAACAAAAAAAAAAAAAGAAGATATATTTATCAATTATGCTTTATAAAATAAAAATTACCACTACTTATCACAAAACGCTCTAAATACAAATGAAGATTGCTCAAGGCCTCAACTTGTCAGACATATATAAAAATTAATAAAAAAAATATTTTTTAAATATTTTAAAATGCCTCGTTTATAATTTTGTTCCGGTTCTAATGGATAGTTCATCTTGAGTTTAAAACCAAAAATCACACATCAATCAACCCATAGAAGGAGTTCTTTTCTATGTAATCCTAAAGAACGTTTGATATATTTACAGAAAAATCACAACCACCCACTGTAACATGCATAAATTGTCAACTGGAATAAATTTACTTATCAACATCAAATTTAATGGAATTACCATTATATTTTTATTCCTAATTTAACTTACGTTTTTATTGTATGAAAAATCATTTCATTTAATTGAAATAAGATTTTGGGCTGGTTGTGCGTTTTTTTAATAATCGAAGCTGTGGATTTCATTGACATTTAAGACTACAAATATAATATATATTGCACCTATATCAACAAGCACCAGTGGTCTAGTGGTAGAATAGTACCCTGCTACGGTACAGACCCGGGTTCGATTCCCGGCTGGTGCATTCACAAGCTGTGAGGAGATCTGTGCTCGTTGTGATGACAGGGTCTATCACTACCGTCCGATCTCCATCCGACGACAAAGAGTGAATCTGAGCTTGTTTTATTTCTCACTGTTTTTGAGCCCTTATATGAACAAGTAGATGCAAACTATATTTATATAACCTTTATTATATTATACTTAATTAACCTAAGTACATCTAAAAGGAGAGAGCCACTTTCTGATTATTATAATGTACATAAAAAATCATATTTAAACTTATTAATTTCTGACTAATTGTTATTTTTCCATTCATTAATTAATTAGTTGGTAAAAAAAAATGAAAAAGAAAAAAGAAGCAAGTAGACAATCCATATTGGCGTTGGTTGTGGATAATATTCTTGATTTGCTTTTATATATATATATATATATATATATATATAGAGAGAGAGAGAGAGAGAGAGAGAGAGAGAGAGTATGATTGCTTCTTAATTTCTTGTACCGATATTATCCATATTACCATGAATGTGTTCAAAGTTGCAGTAGCATGTGATTTTCCATTGTTGTATACTTCATTGTAGATACGAGGTAGCTTAATTAGCTAGTACTAGACAGGTTGCCCTGCGCGACTCGTCGTAGGCTGGTTTAACCTTTTTTTTTTTTAGCTTAAAAAAATAATGTTAATAAAGCGGTGCTGACTTGTTTTAAAACAAAATACAATAAGATAATTTAATTTAATTTTATGATTAAAACCCAATAATAGTAAACGAACTGAATATAAAAAGAAAAAAGTGATTACATAACTTATGACATGTAAAAAAAATAAAAAATTATAAAGTTTAATTTAACTCAAAGTTAAAAGATTCAAAAAAAAATATCAAATAAAAATTTCAAATAAAAATTTCAAATCAATTTAAATTAGCATGGTAAAATTATAACTCAAATCGTGAGACTGAACTATCCTTATAAAAAAAATAAAACAACTCAATATTAAAAAAATTAAAAAAAATAAATGTAAAAGATATCAATTTTTTTTTATTCTCGCACATAATATTGTTAAGGATGCCGCCATGAGTCCTCAAAGTTGTGCACGGCAATGGCTTTATAACCTATGTTTGATTTTATGGTTTAATTATTATTTTATTAATTTTTAAATATATTTTTATTCTAAATTGATTTTTTTTATAATTTAGATATTCATTCAACCAACCGATATTAATATTAATTTTCAAATAAAAAGTATCCAGATAAATGCGTGAGACAATCTGTAAATGTGAATGTTGTAAGGATTTTAGTCATGGTCAAATGTCAATTAATATTATAGCACTGAAGTATCGGGGTAGGCTCTATCATGACAAGGAGAAACTAATTTCCCAGTGGTGAGACAAGTACCTAGGAAAACACAATAGATAGTATATTTCAGATGCTTTAAACAACAAGCACCAGTGGTCTAGTGGTAGAATAGTACCCTGCCACGGTACAGACCCGGGTTCGATTCCCGGCTGGTGCATTCACAAGCTGTGAGGAGATCTGTGCTCGTTGTGATGACAGGGTCTATCACTACCGTCCGATCTCCATCCGACGACAAAGAGTGCATCTGAGCTTGTTTTATTTCTCACTTTTTTTGAACACTGATATGATCAAGGAGATGCAAAACAATATGAACTATATTTATACAACCTTAATTATATTAAACTTAATTAACCTAAGTACATCTAAAAGGAGAGAGCCAAAAATAAATAAAAATAGTTTTTCTTTCTGATTTAACAGCTTCAAAAATATTATTTAAAGATTTTTTTATCAATTAAACTTTTCTCAATAGCTTTTCTAAAAATATTAATATTAAATATATTAAAATACAAATGAGTTTTTAAAATGATTTTTTATTATAATATATATATATATATATATATATATATATATATATATATAAAATCATATATACTCTATTTAAAAAATCATATCAACAATTTAGATCTTTTAATGGGCTATAAACAACATATTTTCTCTATTATAACTGCCACGTAACCTATTCCGTCTAGGTAAAACTTAAAAGTTCATCATCGGGTAGGCAAATCATATTTTTTGTCCATAAACATTCATCCAAGTTTAATTCCTCTAAGTTAATATCTTGTGTTTGTTTTTGTGTTCAAAATATATTTTAATGTTTTTAAGAATTTGTTTATTTTAATAAATTTTCAATCAAGATATATATATCTTTCTTTTTTTTAAATAACAAAAACAACTACAATCTAAAATGCCAGCATGTCAGGAAGATCCGAGCCGTTAAAAAAAACAAAGAGAATGCACGGACACGTTATGCAAAGAAGGCTTTTGTATCTATACATACCTCCCTCGTTGAACTCCATTTCCACCCTCTTTTCAACAAGCCCACCATTTCTCTCAGCTCCCTCTTATAATTTCTTTTCTCTTTTTTGATATGGCAGATTGGGGGCCAGTGATAGTAGCAGTGGTGCTGTTTGTGCTGTTAACACCAGGGCTGCTGTTTCAGATACCCGGAAATAACAGGGCGGTGGAGTTTGGGAATATGCAGACAAGTGGTGCTTCCATTGTTGTGCATGCTATTGTTTTTTCTGGGCTCATCACTATCTTCCTTGTTGCCATTGGTGTTCACATCTATGCCTCTAAGTAATTCTTGTAGTACCTCTTCTTCTTCTTTTGCTCCTGTTTTTTCTCCCAAGTTTATAGAACTTTTGTAATTCTTGATATGGTTCTTAGTTTTTTTTTATTCAAATAACCTGGTGATTATATGGGATTTGAGCAGTTCTGATATAAACTATCCATACAGAATATGATTTCTGCGTCTGGTATTGATTTCTATCTGCTGTACGCTGAAACCTGGAAGTAAATCTGTGATCATCACTCCTATCTGCTGAGTTGAGTTTTGAGGACCGACACTTCACTGTTCTCGAGTTCAGGTCTTGTTTGGCCCATGAACTATTAAAAAGGAGTTTGAGATTAAATTATTTTTTTTATTTAAAAATATATTAAAAATATATTTTTTTATTTTTTAAAATTTATTTGTGATATTAACCTATAAAAAATTAAAAAATATATATTTAAAAATTAAAAAAAATTAAAGATGTACAAACTGCGTTTCAGCAGCACGCCACCACGCCCAACAGCCTTTAAAAAGCAATAAAATAGAAGTTGTAATTGAGCATTTGTTGAACCAAGCTGACTAGAAAGAGCAGCACTGGGAAACGATTGGTCATTGGGTAAACGGGGTTGAGAGTATCATAAGAATATCATGATAACGTAGTTATGCAATTTATAATTAAAATTGAGATTTTATTTGAAAATCTGATAGGAATATAATATAATAAAAATTTATCTCAAGTCATCTTACTATTAAAATGAAATAAATGATGCCACCAAACTAGTTGTTATTTTTATTATTTTTATATATTTGAATTTAGTTAATATATTTTGGATTTATTATAAGCGGTTAAATATTAAAGGTATATTAGAGTTACTAGCTGAATTATTATATAAGATTTTTTAATAGAGGATGAATAATACTTTTAAAGTTTTAAAATTATATTCAATAATATAAAAAATTGAATAATAAAAATATTTCCAAAAAAATCCAAATTTGACTTTGTTTGCATAGTATCAGAGTCTAGTTTTGGTAACAATGGGCTTGGGAGGTGGGCCCCTTTCAAGGGCTTTTTAATCTGATCTATTCCAGAAGCAATGACTTTAGCCCAATGTCTCCAGCCTCGAGACCCTTTGGAAACAAGGCTAACAAGCTCCTTGATCGCGGCAAAAGGATATTTTGCAAAACATTTAAAAGGCTAGCGGCTCGTAACTTAGGCTGTAAGATAGGCGGGTTGATTCATGGGGTTATAGGATCAATCCAAGTTATAATTCCTGAGACAACGTCATTTCAGAGTTTTTTTAAAAAATAATAATGATATTATTTTAATAAAAATAAAAAACTGGTTTAAAATAAAACTTAAACAAGCTAGGATCTCAGTTAACCTGCTATCCAGGTTTTATATCTATATTGCAAAATAATAATGAATTGACATGGGAGTTCGCTGGTGTAAAAAAAATATTTGAGAGTATTTTTTATTTAGAAATATATTAAAATAATATATTTTTTTATTTTTAAAAAATTATTTTTAATATCAGTATATTAAAATAATTAAAAAATAATCTTAGATAAAAATAATAATAATCCATGCCTTAATGCCAGGTTTAAGCTCTACTGTATTAGCAAGTCAGGAACTCAGTAGATGATTGGTTAGCGTGATTTGCTAGAAATAGTACCTGCACTTGTAATTGGAGATGAAGAAATAATAGTTATTTTTTAAAAGAAAAAAAATATATTATTAAAATATTAATACATTAAAATAATTTAAAAATAAAAAAAAATATTATTTTAAAAGAAAAAAAAATTATTCTTTTTTAAAAATACTTTTTAAACATAAAATTATACAGTTCGTAGTACACCCCTGATCTTAGTTCCCTCACTCATTATTAAAGAACTTGTCTTTGATGGGGCAACATGCTATCAAAACATATTGCTGTGTTTTTTTTCCGCCGCCGTGGGCACCAACCCTCCGAGGACCGTCTGCCACCCACCTGCGCGTCTAATGACGTTGTGGTTGCGGGATCTTGCACTCGAGAAGTATAGATTACTGCTCAAGGGCCCAAGGCAGTAGCGTGGCGATCAGGCTACCTTTGATGTTACATGTAATCCATAACTTCATCGCCACACAAGACTTGCCATTCACATGATTAGGGTGAGCATTCCTGATTATTTCTTTCTCTCTTATCCGACTAATTTGATGATTTGGGTGAGACGACTTTTATTATCTGTTATTTTTTTACCCCAAATATTTTAAAAATTGCAATTAAGTAAAAGGAATAGATCCAAGAAGAATTTTGACAGGTCAAAATAAAATAAAATCGAAGGAAAATTGCAAGTCCATTAATTTTTTGAATTTATAATTGAAAGATTTTAAGAAAATATAATTTGGCTTTTTATCCTATTAATTCTACCTGATTTTTTTAATAATTATCCCAAACATTAGTTATTTTCTAAGATTTTAAAGAATCATTAACCTAAATTGTTTCCTACTAGTTTATTTCCGTGCTCTCACTATGATTTAATCAAAAATATTTTTAATATAAAAAAGTAATATATAAAATATAGATTATTAAACTAGGCACAATAATTAAAACTTGAAAATACTTGACTTGACTATTTACTTAACTTATATTTTGAATTAAATTATATAGAAATTGTCATAATATGATCTTGCTAATTGGACAAACCTAAAACAAATCAAAAAAATAAAAGAAACATGGCATGTTAATCTTAGTCAACCTGCTAAATTTACGATCTAGGTTATCGATTCCATTAAGTTGAATTAATTATTTTATTTTATTATATGATAAAAATATAAAAAAATAATTTATCATTAATTTAATATTTAATAATAATTTTTTTAAAAAAACCCACCTTAAAATATAAAATTAAAAAATAAATAAATAAAAAGAAAGAGAGAGTCCAACCACACTAACGAGGCCTGTCACAAAACAGTTGGGCACGTGCTCCTGCCTAATAATTGTTTTCCTGCTTTTTATTTGGAAAAAAAAAAAACATAGATAACAAGTCATTTATCATCAAAACAAAAATACTAGCGCCCAAGATTTAGTTCGAACTCACAATCTCGATCTCCAGCCCCATTTGTTTTAGTGCTCTCCCTACAACCTGATGTTTGAATTTGTTTGGTCAGCGACTCACATCGTTTTTTCCCTTGATTAATAGGGATATTCGAGTTAATTTATATATATTTTAATTAATTTTATAAATTTTAAAATTAATAATCACATAAATTCCTAATAATAATTATATTAAAAATTATAAAATTTAAATTTAAAATTATATAAAAACAAATCTTTTAATATTAAATTTTTACTATTATATCACCTATAATATATGTTTTCAAGGAGTGTAGTGTGATGATAAAGGGCTTGAGATCTGCATAGCAGGTTTCGAGTTCGAGTCAGGACATTTACTTTTTATAAAAATCTGGAACAGCCGAGGTTTTACTTGTTTACCTGAGCTTTAAAATATTCTTTTTAAAAATAGTATTTCCTCGAATAAAAAAAAAGAAAGATATACGGTTGGATCCACATCGTCTCTTGGTAAACTCTTCTGGAGGCTTTATTGAAAATTCAAAACACACAGCAGCCGCCTTCGACGAATTATAAGTAGACAACACCATCCACAAGTCGAAGAAGGAGAGAAAGAAGGAGGTTTATTGCCCTTTTTTTTCTGATAAAAGTGGAATAAAGAGTTGGCTTCCCAAGTTAGAATATTATCCTGCCGGCCCCACCGCCGGTCCATTTCCACCACCCTTTTCATTTGATCACATCATCTCAAAATGTCACCATTAATTGTTTGATATAAAGTTATCTACGTTTCGAATTGTTATTGAATATGCATCACAGCCTCCCCACCTGTATAGCTAGCTGTATGCATCATCGCCACGCTTTTTATCCCTTTTTGTCTTTGTGGACTCATTCAAACTCACCACCTAAAATTAGCCGCAAACTGCTGTTTGTCATCATACCTTGTTATAGGAACCCGCATGTAGAATGTTTTTTTTATAAAAAGAACCCTTATCTGAAAGAAATTATGATTTGTTGCATGGAGAAAATTCTATTAATTTCTATAAATATTCTAGTCACGATTTATTAAGCCCCTTGGAGGTTTCTATGAATGTTGTTATGATTAGGTTTACTAAGGATGATTGTTTAAAAAATAGCAACAACTAGAAAAATTAACAAAGATACACTATCATCAAAATCATGAAAATATATTATCTTTATGTTTGTTTTAGTTTTAATTTTTATTCCTTAACACTTGATTGTTTTACATTAATCGAATTTTATTTTATTTTACAAAATTAAATATCAACCGCGCTCTAAATATTTCTCTTGATATTATAAGATCCTCGTGCCAGGCATCAAAAATAAACAATCAGGTTAAATATCAAATAATGCTAATGTGAATGGATCAAATTGAAAAATAAAAATTAAAATATATATATATATATATATATATATATATATATATATATATATATATATATATATATATATATATATAAAGGCACATGAATTCCCTCTTGATTGTGCAAATCACTCCCCGGTTTTGATAGAATAAAGACTAAACATTAATTTAATCTTTAAATTTAGTCCATAAAGTTATAATTATTTTAAAAAAATAAAATTGATTTTTTTTTCAAACCAATGATTAACTGAGTGACAAAACATCTCCTCGGCACATCAAGATCCCTATACGTAAGCATGAAAAAAAGCAAGAATAATAGTAAATCAAAACAATGTTAAAGGATCAATTAAGAAAATAAAAGAGATTAAGACCTAAAATGTAAGAAATTATAAAAACTAAAAAAGAAAACCATTGTTCGAATGAACAATATTACTTATGATAAAACATTAAGAACTTTTAGGTTTTTATTAATAAGTTGAAAAAATCTTTTTTTTTTTTTTCTAGAGGCATGAGAGAGGTTTAAAGGATCTTTTGCACTGTACAATCATTGCATCTTTAATTCAACTATTCTCTCTTTCTTCTTGTTCATATATATTCTTGAGTTAATTGCTTCTCTAATCCTTCAAGTTTTACAATATTTTTCTCAAGATTTGTTTTTTAATCAATCTATTTAATCCATGCTTACCTCTTTAAATGTTATCACATTTCTCTTAATATTTATCTTATAATAAAAAATGATTTTAAAGAAGATTAGTGGTCATAATCATCAATTATTATTTATTATACATATAATTTTATTTAAATGAATAAAATACCGAGTTAATGAGGTGTGTTTGGTTCTCCTGTATTGAGTCCCAACCACCCTCCTTCTATTCAAAAGGACATGATTACGAGTTTCACCAGGGACTGATTTGGCAAATTATGAGATTACTTTCCATCAAAATTACTTGAAAAGGGGAAATCAAATCAATCAAATCTCAGAGGCTCGTGTCAATCTCTTATTGGATGGAGTCGAATCCTTTTGTTGTCCCCAGTTTACCCTGCGTGTCACCCACCTTCCTATGTCTCGTCCTCTAATTTCTTCGATCTCAACCACCTGTTTGATTTGTCATTACCTTGTATGATAAAATTGTAGTCCTTGAAGTTATCTTGATTGGTCTTTCCGATCCTAAAGTTTTCAACTCTTGTTATTAATGTCAATCATGCACCGTGCTTGCGATGATTACTTCAGAATATTTCAATTATAGTATTTTTAAATTTAATAGAATGCTCATGAATCCCTAGGTTCTTTGAGACCCAAATGAAGACGCAATAAAGACAGGAAAATGCATGCGACACGTAAGCGGAGTCCGCTGTAATAACAATGAAATAAAAGGGCAGAAAGAACACTTTAGTGGCCAGGCTGATCTGTATTCGGCTGATTATTTTTTAAAATATTTTTATTTAAAAATATATTAATTTTTTTTAAAAAAACTTGAATTTTTATTAAAATGTTTTCCAACCACGTAAACAAACGGCAATGATTTCGTTCATCTTATTTTCTTATAATCTACTACGACATCCTTCCTAATTTCTTTTTATCCTCCCTTTTGCTATATAAAAAAGGTAATATACTTATCTCAAAGGACATTATATATATATATATATATATATATATATAAATATATATATATATAGAGAGAGAGAGAGAGAGAGAGAGAGAGAGAGATGTAGAGCAACGTTTAATATAAGGTTTGTTTTTTCCTTGTTGGAGGTAGACAAAAATGGGGAGAGGGAAAGTGGAGCTAAAAAGAATAGAGAATTCAGCTAGTAGGCAAGTAACCTTCTCAAAGAGAAGAAATGGGCTTCTAAAGAAAGCTTTCGAGCTTTCAATTCTCTGCGAAGCTGAAGTTTCCCTCATTATTTTCTCTCCAACTGGAAAGTTTTACCAGTTTTCAAGTCATGAGTCAGTACTTCTTCCTCTCCTCTCATGTTCACCTTTGTTTTTCTCTGTGTTTTGAATGTTTTACAAGTTATATAAGCAAATTAACAAGATCAAGTTTATTGCTACGACGGTCGCAGCATGGAGAGGAGCGTTGCTCGGTACCGGAGTGAAGTCGGTCTGCCTGGAACAAATGACCAACGCTCTAGATCCTTGGAGGTAATTAATATTTCCATAAATTCTGTAAGTTTTTATAGAAATATTCCAAATTAAAGCATCATCTTTTTTATTTTCTTGAGCATAAAAAGTCTCTTCGATTTCAGTTAACTGTTGAAGCAACACTGCTTTAGAATTATACATAATGTTGACGACCCGTCTATCGCATGACAAGATATTCGGGAATAGAACCTCCTATGCTGCTGTTGTTTAACACTGTCGGTACCGTTTTCAAAGGCATGTTTTGTTTATGTTATTGAATATATTTTTCTAAAAGTTTTTTTAATATGAAAATATATTAATTAATGTTTTTTATTTAATTTTAAATTAATAATATTAAAAATAAAATAATTATAAAAAACCAGTTTAATATATTTTTAATTAAAAAACACGTGTTATAAAATACGAATAAACATACCCTTTTCATGTGAAAAAAAAAATCAAATTACAGTCTTATCCATCCAAATTAATAAAAAATGATGGGTGACCTCCATATCTTGTAAAGGATTTCCCAAGTTTAAGAGAAAAAAAGTGGAATTTCAAATTTATAAAAAAATAAATAAAAAACATAGGAAAAAAGGAAAAGAAAGGAAAATTAATGGCAATCGATCCAGCCAAAAATACTATAAAACAAAAGCTCTTATTGCTAGAAATTTATCGAGATTAAAATCAAACCATTCATTTTTTAAATTAAGATTTATTACCATTTAAAATTTTAGACTTATAAACTCTCAAAATGAATTTTATGTTTATTTGTTGTTTAAAATGGTTTTTAAGGTTATATTTGGGTTTAGAAAGATTAAAAGAGTTTTTTTTTTTGAAGTAATCAATGAAAAGAAGATGGACAAGCAAGAATCCGACTTGTTAGTCGAATTTCTGCAAAATCAATGAAGAACAAGACAAGAACGACTCGCTAGCCATGAATGGGCTTTTATTAAAGCCTAGGTGTTTCTGGATTGCAGCCCATGGGTCTCTAAATTTATTTGTTTTTAAACATTCTTTAATTTTGAATTAATCACATTTATTTTTACACCTTTTCTATACAATATAATATGTTATCATTATTAATTTTTAAACAACTATCTTTTACGTGGTTTTATATGCATGACAATGTTTTTACTTTAAACTCTTATAATTTTTATTTCATAAATTTTTATTATTTTTATTGTTATTATTAAACACATGTCCACTTTCTTGAAAAGATCCTGGGTTTAATTCTCTGTTTTTTTTAAGTTTATATTAATTTAATAAATTATAACTATAAAAATTATAGGGTAATTAATAATCTAAAAATATAACTATTAAATTATTTCATGATTGCTTGCTACTTTACTAATTTATTTACTTTGATGTATAATTGTACTCATTTGTTATCTAATTATTTGTTTATTGGTAACAATATTCTAGTTATTATTATTGTTTATTTGTTTATCGATTCGTGGGTCGACTAATATTTGTCGCCAAGTGTTTGTGAGTATTATCAATGAATTACTAATGGATTTATTCATTGGCAATATATTAGTTTGAGTGACGGGTTCGTTGACAGAATCGCCAACGACATATTATGTTGGTGATTCTATCGGAGTGCACTAAAACAATTAATAACTTTTTGTAATTCTTTAATTAAAAGGTTGATTATTTATTGACATAAATTTCATTGGTCTTTAAATAATTTTTTTTTAAATGCTATCAAACAATTTCACAATGACATTAAACAACTTCAAACTACTAATTTAAAATGAAAAACAAATTTTATATAATGTAAAAATCAATTACAAATATCTATACAAATCATTTACAAGCTTCACTTAGATGGAGGGGGAGGGGGAGGAAAATATCGAGGAGGTTCATAGGGGAGAGGATAATGACTAGAAAAGTATGCATTGATCTCCTTTATTTGTTTTTTTTTTTAGTTCTTCATACTTTGCCTCAAATTCAGTTATTAAAGCACTAACTTGTTGTTCAACCAATTCCTTGATGACCGGTGATGATTGGCTCAAGCCAAATTATATGGTGTTTATAGTTAAGACACTAGAACCCAATCTTATATCTTGGACCGTAGTTATAGAGATACCATAAACTTGATTCCTATCGGGATTACCGGTTGTTCCAATATCCAACCATAAATCTAGATTGTATTATGAATGAGATGAAGGGTCCTCTCCATAACTGACATACATTACGGTGTTATGTTATTCCCATACCAAATAAAAACAAGTTAGATATATGTATAAAAAATCATTAGTTCAAACAATATATAAAAAAAAGCTGAAAGTTCACTTACAATAAACATCTCAGCTTAGCTATTGATAAACTATTGCACCCTTTATTGTCTATCATCTCTCCATATTGTGTTTCCATATATAACTCTATTGGAGTATGCTCATGCCTGAGCTATATAGACTTAAAAATAAATCAATTTTTAAACCTGATAACAAATAATAACTACTATTTAAAGAAAAAAAGCTTAAAAATAAAATAGGCTTTTACCAAATGCTTTGCACGATTAGTAAAAGGACATGACCCGCTAGTATGCTTGCAAACAAAATCATGAATGCCTTTATTTATATTTGAGGACCCACTCCATGAGGGCTTTTTAAAAGTGTTTGACATGAAGAACTATAAATATCTCTCCTAGTTACTCTATGTGATGCGAGGAGGTTCACAATTCTTCCAAACATCAAAATCTTTTGACTTAGGATATCTCATAGCATATTTATGGGCATCATACCATAAATCGTGCAACTTGGTTAAAATTTCATTAAGCAAAAAGAAATTTATGAAAAATAGATTACTATTATACATAAAACATACACGTTACACATTAAAACTTACATAATTATGCTGTGATTTTCCCAGACCTGCTTTACCACCCTTGAGTTTGTTGCATCCCACCAAAAACTTACCTTGATTATGCATTTACACATGAACCTTCACTTGAATAATCATCTTTTATTTTCATTGTATCCATCACCATACTATTACAATGATTATTATTATCATCGATAACTTCATATATATTTCTAGAGATAGATATTGAGCCAACAATCTTTCTAAAATAGTTTTATAAGGAACATTGGGATTTTCATGTACAAACCAACGCCAATATTTCTTAACAATCCTTTTTTTTTTTTCTAGAAGATATATCATTATAACATCTGATTAGAGAAATTTTTTTTTACACTTCACCTTTAAATTTAAAAGTATAAAATTAATAAAACCCTCATCTCTACTATAATTTTCCTTATAAAACCTTTAAAGTGAATATAAATACATCCACGAATAATCATCCATTACTTACGAAACATATATAGATTAATGATGACAACATTTATTAATAGTGTAACAACAAATTCAAAATTAATTTTGGTAATTATAAAATAATTCTTAATCTAATAACTAATTATTATTTTTGTACAAAAAATGTAATGATGCTTAAAAATATCAACTAAACAAATCTAATTAATGGTAAGTAATTGATAGCCCAACTAATTATCTAAATCAATATCATTTAATTGTTATCAATTCTATAAAAATCAATTTCTTCAAAATCTCCAACTTAACAATAAAATTGATAAAATATGATTGTTATCCATTAAATAACCTATAATATTTTTCATTATAACACATCTAAATTATAAAATCAAAATCAATTATATCAAATTACAAACAAATTTAAATTTGCCCAAATCACAAACAAATCTTAAAATAGATATCAAACTTTAATTCTTTATGAAAATATTATAAAACACTAAAATATACAAGCAAACTACAATACAAATACTAAAAAACAACAATACATTAACTTAAAATATAAACAAATAGGTTTGTTTATTTGGTGTAGAGAATATTTAGAGAGAATTGTATAAAGACAATGATGTTAACACTATAAGGGTGGCTAAAATTTATAATGACAAGACTTAGATTTGTGCCAAAATAGGAGGGAGATGTTGTTGTTATAATTTGCGTGCTTATGATCTCTCAAATTCTCAATATCTGCTAAACCAAAAATTGATACATTTTTCCCCTTGGAGTGAATTAAATAGATTTAATGATGGACTGCAACATCTTTTATAGTTACTCTCTGATTTTGCTAGCATCTCATGGATTTTCTGCCTCGTTTAACAGTTTTGGAGATGTGAGATTGAAGAGTTAAGGAGAACAATAAATAAAACAGAAGCACAACTTAGGTATGTTCCATGCACCTCTTTATACCATCATTGTAAATTAATTTATAATGGTTAGCCGCCGCCGCCTCCTCCTCCTCCTGATAACTGATCAGTACTATCATCAACCGTTGCTTTATTAGGCACTTTAGCGGAGAAGATATAGCACCGCTGGGGTTGAAAGAGTTGAAGCAACTGGAGCGACAGTTAAAGACAGGGGTTGAACGTATCCGCTCTAAGAAGGTAAATCATTTTATATATTAATTTACTTCAAAATAAAATAGCAAGAGAGAAAAACAGGGCAATCATTTTATATATTTATGTGAAAACCCAGTATATATATATATATATATATATATATGAAAACAATTAAAAAAAGGTTTTATATATATTTGAAATGTTATTTTGACTCATATGTGATTAATTGTGATCCACAGAAACGAGTCATCTCAGAGCACATCAAATTGTTGAAGAGCGAGGTAATAATAATAATAATAATAATAATATATATGTATGCATGTATGTATGTATGGTATTTCCCTACTGATAAGGAGAAGCTCTCATACACTCCTAGCTATATATATGTATATTTTATTAAATATTTCAATAAATAATAAAATATATATTGAAATAAAAACCCAAACTGTCTTGTTGAAATGCAGCAAAGAGCCCTTCAAGAGGAGAATGCTCGTCTTCAGAAAAGAGTGAGATATTCAAAACTGCCACCTTAAAAATTGTATTTTTTTATTAAAAAAATAAAAGCATATGCTCTCCTGACTTAGCTAGCTTTGGTTAAATTAATTAGAGTTGGAGTTTGAAATTGTTATTATTATTTGCCTATAATTAATTTTTGAGGTTAAGTTGCAAGAGCTGCCTGATGCCAATGTAAGCTCGAGGATTCCGGAACCAAATGCAAGTAATGCTTTTCATCAGCAAAGGTAATTAGTCAATTTTACTAATTATTAATTCATGCAAATTAAAGTTCTTTACTAATTATTAATTAGTCAATTTTACTAATTATTAATCCATGCAAATTAAATAGGTGTTCAATCCTCTAATTTTGCATAATAAAGTGTTTAAGTGATTATATGCTAATCAAATATTGATTTATTCGTAAAGTAATTAATTACATGGACGTTGGCATCTAAGATAACAATTTAAAAACAATGCTGTTAATAAGATGCCATATGAGCAAGTAAATGAGAGGAAAAATTGAAGATCCCATCTAAAAAAACCAAAACCTAATTGAAAATTATAAAATTAGAAATAGGAATAAAATTATTTATTGGTATATATTTTACATTGTGATGTAAAGAATAAATATTATATTTTATTTTGCGCATATAATTATGTCAGGGCAAGACAATATATTTGATATTTATCAATATATGTAATGATTTTAAAAACTATAGGGTATTTTTATCGAATCATGCTTGTACATGTGTGTAGGATTATATGTTATATTCTTAAGTCCTAAATTGCAAGCTAATATATTTAATTCTTTGGCTATATGATATGCGAGTGCTGAATTCTTGAAATTAATGCAGGATTTTTCTTGATGGATCTCACCATTAAACAGGCGGTGAAAATGGTCCTTTACAAGAAGCTATAATCTTCAAAAATGAACCTCAAGTGTGGTGGCTAGGTTCGTGGTGACAATAAATTGCCTCTCTCTTTATTTGCATAAAGCTTTGGAGGCTGATGATGCCCCCTTGGTATTTCGGTTGTTTTCTTTCGACTTGTGGTGTATAAAGTGTTCCCATGAAAAAGAAAAAAACAAGAGAAGTCTATAAAGTATATAAAATTTAACTAAATAGCCTAGCTTGTGGTATGTTTTCTTTGGAACAACCCCTCTTCATTACAGGAATGACGAATGAGTCAAATCTGTTAAAAAAAATTGATCGGATTATGGGTTATTTTGAATTTTATTTTAAAATCAAATAAATTTTTCATTAAGTTGATTGGATTATAAATTATCCTATATCGGGTCAAAACCATGTTAATAAAAAAAAAAAAAAAAAAAAACTCATTTTGCTCCCTCCCCTCACCCAAAGAAGAAGAAGAAGAAGAAGGTTTCAACACAATTTATATCTTTCTCTAATTTTCATCTTGGTCTCCATCATCAAAAACTCCTCGGAAAGCCTTGTTTAAGTCTTATATTACACTTGTTTTATGTTTTATATTGTTTAAAAACATGAAGTCAAGAAAGATGAGCTTTGAGATCTGAGCTCTTGAAAGGTGAACTTCGTTTGTATAGAGTTTTTAAGTTAAATGTTTTAACAAATATCTAAGTTTAAATATATTTTATATAAACATCCTATATATTTATAGAAATTTATGATGATGTATATATTATATAAAACATCATCGATTGGACTCATCCAAAGAATTAATATTATTGTTTAGTTTTCGAGTATCACCAGAGCCTTCAAAGTATTGCAAGCATATATGTTTGGAAGACTTGACCTAGCAAAAATAAGAGGAAAAGAAAACTTAAGAGTGGGTATTATTATCTTTTTGGTGTACAAGACACCATAAAAGTTGTCTATGTGCATAGCTATGGAGTGCATCCATAGTTGTAGTCGTAGACATATCCATGGATGTTGTTATGGGTGTAGTCGTTAGCATAGCCATACAAAAGGTGTAGCCATAGGCATAATCACTAGTTCAGTCATGTGAGGCGTAGCATAGCTGCTAGTTTAGCTGATGGCATGTCATTGGTATAGTTGCTGATATAATTATCATTACATTTTGGTTTCATCAATTATGAAAAGAGTTTTTGAGAAACATGAATGAATTGTTTATTTTTGTTTATTTTTAATAGACGATGCCAATTATGAGGCTAGGAAAAATCCTTAGGAGAAAGATTAGAGGGCTTTTCATGAGCTGATAAAACTAGACCCGGGGGACTTGGTAGGCCCAACAAGACTTTAAAAAAACTCGTTAGAGCTTAAGTCGATATAATATTTGTACAAGTAACTGGAAGAGTGAGTTGTATTCTCTATTCTTAAATGCTCGTTAAGCCTTGTATTAGACTTGTTTTGTTTAGAAACATGAAATCTAGAAAGGAGTTCTAAACATGAGCTCTAGAGAGATAACTCTGATTATATAGATTTTTTTAAAGATAAATATCTTATATGTATGTATGTATGTATGTATGTATGTATAAGTTATAAGATTTTTAATATAAATATCTTATAAATATCCTAGATATCTATATAGAGTTATTTATGGAGATGTGTATATTATATAAAACACCATGTAGGCCCGATTGGACTCAGTTTAATAATTAATACTATCGTGTAGCTTTTTTATGTATCATCAAATAGTCATCAATAAAGTTTTTATATGTATAAGAATCCACGAGCAGGTGCCATGTGCAATTAGATTTTTAATTTTAAAATTGTTTTTATAGTCCAAATTCTTAATGGCAAGTGTATAAACAAAAAAAGGGTTTTTTTTATATGTACTTGGATTCATTATATTATAGAGAATAGTAAAAGACATAGGAAAAATATTATTTTATCAAGCATTGTGGATTCACACTCACGGGCATTGCGACTTTACTTTGTCCATGAGTTTTTTTTCTTTATTTTTTTAACTTTACCCTTTAATTGCCTAATCGAAGGCTACTTTAGCTAAAATTGTTAAGAAATCACAAAATCAAAAATAAAGGACTAAAATGAAACACGCAAAGAAGATGGGTGGTGTTCTTTTTTTAAAATATTCAACTTAGTCCTTATTCTTTACTAATTATAACAATAGGATCCTTCTAATTTTTAAAGTTTCAATAAAAATTAATTTTGGTCCAAAATCTTATTTTTTTAGTTATTTGTTTAATAAAAGAGAGAAAATCATCGTATTTTAGCAATAGAGATAGAAAAGGATCATTGACACTGATTCTGGTCACCGAAATAGTTGATATTTGTGTTAAATAGTTCTATTTGACAATGAGAGTTCAACTTAGATGTTGTTTTACCTTGAAAGTGCCTAAAAAAATATTTGAGCTTGGTAAGACTTTTGGTTACAAGTTGATTTTAGCTTTCAAGATATTTTTGGGGTTTTTTAGGCTATGAATGAGTTTATCAAGGTGTCTAGAGTGTTTTCTAATTGTTTTGGATAAAAAAAGGGTTGAAAATTGGCTTTTAAGGTAAAAAAACCTTTAACCTTGATTTTTTTTAACACCATAAGGGTCGAAATCTAGAAAAAATCAAAAGACATATTGTCTAAACTTTTTTCCCCATAAAAATTAAGGAGGACAACAATTTATCCAACTTATTTTTCATTAAAAAAGGGCCCAAGAACGTGGACACTTACTAAATGGGTTAGGTTAGGCTAAGCCCAACAACGCTTGATATTTTTATTTTTTTTATATTTATTTTTTTTATTTATACCTTTGTTTATATGTATTTTTTTCAAAATATTTTTTTTAATTTATATTTAAATTAATACCCCTTTTCTCTTTTATTTTATTTATTTAGCATCATTTAAATAATGATTGTTTTTTTAATTATTTTGTATACATTTAATTTTTGAAGAGATTATTCTAATTCATCTATATGTTTTTCTTTTTATGTTTTATATAAATAGAAAATATTTATTTTTGAATAACATTTTAATATATATATAACCTTACATAATATTGTTTTCTCTTATATTTTATTTAATCAATTTTATGTGTGTCTATTATTGTTTGAATAAATAAAAAATTAATTCTAGTAAACAAAGTCATTAAACACAGTCGGACTAAATATCTTAATCTATATATGTCTCTTTATTCTTTTATTTTTGTCTTTATTTATCATTGATGACTTTCTTTTTTTATTTATTAACATATATAATTTTTGATTTATTGATTATAAATATGTATAAATTTTTTGATTTGCATGTAGAATTTTTTTATATAAAAAAATACGTCAAAAAAGCTTCCATAAATATTTTTTTTTTTTGTAATTTTTTTAACCAGTAACAAAACACGGTCAAATAACTAGTATTATTTAGACATGGTTCACGTCCCCATGCTCGAAATACATGATAGGTTTTGAAGCTCACACGAGTATTCAAAACTCAAATAGAGTTTGCATCTATATATTCAAGCTCATGCGTGTCATGTGGCTCGACACTTTCCCGGACACAAGGGTTATCAAAGTAGACTTGAGGGGTCCATAGAGCTCAACATGACAACATCCATGGATAGGTGGCTCCCTGAGATCTCATGAACATAACCTTGGACAGGATTGATTATCAAGGTTGGCTATTATATATATATATATATATATACAAACCAAATAGTTGGAAATAAAAGACTTTCTTGATATAATGTTGTATTTCATTATTCATTAAACTGAAGTATAAGAATATTTTATGCTGATAAAAACTTGTTTACAATGTAAAAAGATTCGACAGGATAGGATCAAATTATATGACCTTTTTCTTTTTCTAACGTTTTGTTCTACTTTATGGATGCAGCCTGAAGAGACCAACTCTAAAGCATCAAACCTTTAATCAGAGGAGATTGAAAAGATCAAATTATTTATATTTTATAATTTTATTTTATTTATTATTGTAAGTGGAAACTGCAGAGGAGGTCCATTTCGAGTAGAAGCACCACTTAATTAGGTGCCATGGTTACACAACTGTAAGCTACAGAAACTTCCACAATCTACATTATGATAAAGATGAGATGTTGAGGAAATTAAGTACATAAAAAAGATACATACTTGCTTCCACTGGTGTGTGTGTGTGTGTGTGTGTAAGCTTAATCAAATCACTAAAGCCTAAACCGTTGCCGAACGCTTGAGATGTAAGTTGCAGCTCTGGCATCAATGCTTTCATCACCAGTTAGGAACTCGTCTTGACCATTATAAATGTTACGTGGATGATCCAGATTTCCATCATTTTGTCTGCGCACAGAAGCAACCGATGAAGATGACGATGGATCGACTGAGCTATCATAATGCACAGTAGATGATGATGGATTGGACGCTTGATGCAGAGACATGACCAGCTTGACACTGCCGGTGAACCGCCCTCTTTGCTTATAGTTTGCTTCCATTGATTCAAAAACAGCTCTTCTTTCTTCTTTCTGCAATATATATGTGTGTTTCTGTGGTGTAAATCCAGGATCAGAAGTGCTGCTGGTATTTATAGCAGTGCAGGACTTGGTACAACTTGTTTCAAATGGATAATGGTCGATCAGAAAATATCTCTTAGTAGCTACAGAATCCAAGTGATGCTAGCGATAGGATCTGGATCAGCAAGATAATTGAAAAAATGATCGATCCATGCATGATGATAATAACTTATTATCCTGCTTTGGGGGTGCCTGGAGATAACCCTCCAGATATGTGCCTATCCTTTTACTTGGGCGCTTTACAGGATGTAAAAAGATGCTTTCGTATATAATTTAGCTGTTGAATTTCCAGTCCAAATACATATGTAGTATAATGCTTCTCTAGCCTATGAGATCTTTTCCCTTTTTAACTTTTTGACTAATTTGGTTATTTTTCCATTCATTAATTAGTCGGTAAAAAAAAATTAAAAAGAAAAAAGAAGCAAGTAGACAATCCATATTGGCTTTGGTTGTGGATAATATTCTTGATTTGCTTATATATATATATATATATATATATATATATAGAGAGAGAGAGAGAGAGAGAGAGAGAGAGAGAGAGAGAGAGAGAGAGAGAGAGAGAGAGATATATAGAGAGAGAGAGTATGATTGCTTCTTAATTTCTTGTACCGATATTATCCATATTACCATGAATGTGTTCAAAGTTGCAGTAGCATGTGATTTTCCATTGTTCAAAGATGACAGTATACTTCATTGTAGATACGAGGTAGCTGCGCGCTTCTTCGTGGGCTGGTTTTATTTTTTTTAACTTAAAAAAATAATGTTAATTAAAGCGGTGCTAACATGTTTTAAAGTAAAAAAAGAATAAGATAATTTAATTTAATTATATGATAAAAACTAATGATAATAAACAAACTGAATATAAAGAAAAAAAAAGTGATTATGATAATCTATAATAAAAATAAAAAAAAATTATAAAGCTAAATTTCAAGATAATTCAAAAATAAAAGAATAGAATCAAGGAAAAAAATAAAAAATAAAAAATAAAACTTCAAGTTAATTTGAGTTAGTATGACAAACTCATAAACGAAGTTGTGAGGCAAAGTTATCTTTATAAAAATAAATAAAAAAACTCAACATTTAATAAGATAAAATAAAATTAGTGTAAAAAATATCAACTCTTTTTTATTCTCGCACACAATATTAAGGATGCCACCATGAGTCCTCAAAGTTGTGCGCTGCAATGGCTTTATAACTTGTGTTTGATTTTGTGGTTGAATTATTATTTTATTAATTTTTAAAATATTTAAATATTTTAAATTGATTTTTTTATGTGTTTTAGATACTAATATAAAAAAAAAATTAAATATATTTTTAAATAAAGAATACCCAAATAAATGCGCGATCCAGACAATCTGTACTGCAGGGTATAATGTGAATGTTGGAAAAGGATTTAGTCATGGTCAAATGTCAATTAATATTATAGCACTGAAGTATTGGGGCATGCTATATCATGATAAGGAGAAATTAATTTCCTAGTGGTGAAATCGACAAGTACCTTGGAAAACACAATAAATATCATATTTCACATGCTTTAATCAACAAGCACCAGTGGTCTAGTGGTAGAATAGTACCCTGCCACGGTACAGACCCGGGTTCGATTCCCGGCTGGTGCATTCACAAGCTGTGAGGAAGTCTGTGCTCATTGTGATGACAGGGTCTATCACTACCGTCTGATCTCCATCCGACGACAAAGAGTGCATCTGAGCTTGGGTGTTTTTTTTTTTTTTAAAAAAAAAATTCCTTAGCAGCTAGTAATTTGTTTTTTTTTGGCTAAATCTTACTGCATTGTAGACAATTTCATTAGCACGGAGTATACCCACAGTTAAATCAAACAAAAAATTATATTTCCACTTCTTCATAAATATTCGCGCAAATATAAATGGACTCTACTTTCATATGAATTATTATATTAACAGTATAATATTTACTCTTTCATCTAAATTCATCATAATTATAAGGGTCAAACTACATTGAGGGGTTGATTTGTGAAAACTTTAATTATTTAGGTATTAGGTTAATTCAAATTAGTTATTTTTTATAAAAATAAAATTAATCTAATTAGATTTGATTCGATTAAATTAAAAAAAATGACAGATAAGTCTAGGTTAATTTGAATTAATATTTTTTATTTAATTAAAAACTAAATTTTATTACAAGATAAACGGGTAAGTTTGACTAAATTTATTAACTATTATCATGATAACTATATGCGAATGTATCCTTACACGAGACAAGCAAAAATAAAACAAAAGTACTAAATAGTTTCTTCCCCGTAATAAGAGGAAGACATTAATACGTTGGGTATATTATTTTGAATAATTAACAAAAACATTAAAATATATTAACAGTAAAGATCCAACCCTCAATTCCTTAAGTTTCTTGAGCCCACTTGTTTGGGAAGGTCCTCCCCGATAATTATTTTAAGTATTTAATCTTTGGGCCTATTTATTTTGGGTGGCTCAACAGTGAAAGCCTCTTGTTTTTTTTTTTCTTTTCATTCAAGTCCTTCTTCTTCTTTTTTTCCCAATTCAAGTCCCTTTTTTTTATTAGGTCTTTTTTTGGTGTTTTTTCTATTGGGTTCTTTTACTTTCCATTTAATAAATCTCTCTCTCTCTCTCTCTCTCTCTCTCTATTTGCGCTTCCTTTTTTTACTGGATCATTATACTTTTTATTTAACAATTATAGTGCAAATTTATAAAAATAATACTAGATAAACTATAAAATGATATTTAAAATCATGAACATGTAAGATAGTACAAGATGGAAGAAATATTTTTTAAAAAATAATAAAAATACAGTATAGAAAAAAGACATGATCTAGTATGGGTTGCAATAGTTACCCACAATATTTTTTTTCTTTTATTTTTTTGTCACTTGACTTTTTTATTTCCAATCTAATTCTTTCATATTAAACTGAATATAAGACCACTATAATATTAATAATAAGTTTCAACATTGAATTAATTTTTAATTTGATAAATTAAAATTTATTTTTATTAATTCAATTCAATTAAAACTTTTGAAATGTAATTTTAAATTGAAATAAATATTGAATATTTTTTTAAAATAATATTTTTATAATTTCCCGACTTGATTATAATTAATAATTTTGTTATGATTTACTATCACATATAATTTTCATTCTAATAAATTAAACACTATAAAATTTTCAGTTTATAGTAAAAATTATTCTTAATAAAAAAAATATTAACAACCTCCACACTTGTTTTGAAGTTAAGAAAAAAAAAACTTCATCTGTTACCAGTAAAAAGACAAACCCCCCCACTTCTCAGCCATAAAAACCCAAAATGAAACATAAAAGGTCCATTGGCCCATTTCAAAAGCCCGAATATTATTTCTTACTCCATCACTCTCTCCATTTTCGTTTCTGCTTGTTCATCAAACCCAAGCTCCACAAAAACAGTGATTAAAAAAAAATGGCAACCACCCTAGCAAGAATCGCTCGACAATCCCTAACATCGGCCACCAATCTCTCACTTAACCGTCACTTCTTGACGGAGGCGGCTGCGGCTTCGACAGCGTCTTCAAAATCGATAACGCCATCAGTAGATCGAGTGAAATGGGACTACCGAGGACAGAGGCAAATAATTCCGTTAGGTCAATGGTTACCGAAGGTAGCTGTGGATGCATACGTGGCACCAAATGTGGTACTTGCGGGTCAAGTTACTGTGTATGATGGAGCATCAGTTTGGAATGGAGCTGTCTTACGTGGCGATCTTAATAAGATCACCGTCGGTTTTAGCTCTAATGTTCAAGAACGGTGTGTCGTTCACGCTGCCTGGAACTCTCCTACAGGTTCGGGTTTTTCTTTTCTTGTACAGTAAATTTTCTTAATATTTTAATAAATTTGAGCTGGATTAGGGTTGTTAATGTATAATTTTGATTGATTGTTTAGAATTTCGTGATTTAATTGTTGAATTTATGGTTGAAGTTTGAAATGATTTGTGAAATGTGGCTTTTTTAGGAGATTTTATGTTTTGGGGATCTTTAATTTCAATCGGATAATTTGTTATTTCTATGATTTCATGATTGGAATAGATGTAGTAATTGAATGTGATTTTAGGGGTTAAAGGACTTCGGCTAGAATTAACTGATTAGAATAGGAGGCATGGAGTGATTGAGAGTGAAAGTAATTGAAGTGCTGATTTATTGTTGGAATTTGAAGTTATTGTGTTTGATAATCTTATGTTGACACGCCATGCATGGTTATTTTTTGTTTTCAATTGTCTGTGAACGTCATTTTAGGTTATTGATAGTAGGTTGTGTGAATTAAGGACTGACAACCAGTCTCTTCTTACAAGATTGTAATCAGACTTGGGTGGAATGATGTCCACAAATGATACATTTGCTGGTTTGTTTTATTCTATTTTTCTTCCTTTTGGTTTCCTTTTCTTTTTCATTTTTTTCCTATAAATTAGAAATGGTGAGTTTTAATTGATTTTTTTTTTTTGGTTTTTGGCTGGGATTTTTGGATATCCCTGCTCAAGTTTCATTTTGTATTGCTTATAGAAAGAAGGAAATAGAAGGTGAAATCTGTAAGCGGGTATGGGAAATGCTAGCAACCATCGCTGTAAGCAGTTGCTTTGGATGCTTCATTCACCTAAAAACACTGATTTCAACTGGGGCAACTGGTAACTCATCGTTCACTGTTGCAAAAGGCCAGAAAGATAGCACCCCTCTTATATTGCCCTCGCTTTCTCTCTTAGTCCTCGTAGTGAGATTTTCATATCATTTTCTCACATTCCTTCATCTATCAATCTCAGCTGCATCCAATATCCAGCCATACCTGATGTTGTTCAACTTGTTACTTTATTTTCCTGATTAAAGTACATTTTTCTGGGATTCTACATATTCTTCATTATATGCAAAGACATAGCTATTTGTGCTTTTGCTCTTGAAAATCTATGGGTGTAGTTGTGATAATCAATTCCTGAATCTTTATGTATAGTTTGTAAAACGGAAACCAAAATATTCAGATCTTGCCGTTGAATTACTCAATCAGCCTTTTAAGTTCCGCAACCAATCTCACATAAACCCCCCACCACAATAGAAAAAGTCACGGCATTATAAAAGGAGTACTAAAGATAACAGAGGGGTTTATTTTCTCTTTGAACCAGACAAAGAGGAAAAATCTTATCTCTGATTTAGTGCATGATTTGTCTGATCTTATTCATGTCCTCCCGCCTCAAGTGAAAGTTTTTGTTTTCAACATAAAGGAAAAAAAGTTAAGAGAGAGAGACATCTTTTAAATAAACAAAGCTTTTGATAGAGAGTTGAGACTGAGAGACAGAACAATGAAGAGTGAAGACATACCTGGGAATCTCTTGATGATAAAGTTGATTATAAGAAGGAAAAGAAAAACACTAACAGGAATAACTGATGGCACATTTTCTAAATATATGTGGCTTCATGAAAAGCAAGTGTCAGAAGGTCGGCTGCTAGAACGACTGCCTCTAGCATTTCTCATCCTGGTATTGGTTTAGAAAGAAGGAAAACAAAGGTGTTTTGAGGAACAGGATTGAGTTGTAGCTTTCAAGAGCTCTGTTTAAAGTTTGGTGACACTTTGACGCCTGACCTTCATGTAATGGATTCTTCATTAATCAAGGTTGTTGTCATTGAACAATGTAGACATTTGATCTATTTATGACTTTTCTATTTTGTGGATTTTGTGCATGAGTATCATGTAAGCTTTCAGAAAATACATGGAGTGGTGGGAAAGGAAAATAGAGACTTAGGAAGGTAGACTAAACCTCCTCTTCAATGATCAGAATCACATTTTGAAGGTGCTGTTTTTAAGCATGTTCAGACCAACGTCTGATGGTTTCTAGAGCATTTTACAATTTTCAATGTTGATACTTGATGGTTTATCTTTAGAATTA
Organism: Populus tomentosa; assembly: GCA_018804465.1. Classification (NCBI taxonomy): domain Eukaryota; kingdom Viridiplantae; phylum Streptophyta; class Magnoliopsida; order Malpighiales; family Salicaceae; genus Populus; species Populus tomentosa. The sequence goes on from CM031997.1 coordinate 9,784,926, forward strand.
CAGAAAAATGATGTTCACATTCACATCAATCCAACAAAGTCATTGCTTTAAGCTTTTCATCTACTTTTTTTTTTTTTTGACTAGGCACTGTTAATGTTAATGTAATATTAGGTGTTGAAAGAATAGGTGTGGACACTTTGACTTTAGACGCATCTAATTCTGACTACAAACTAAACACAAATTATTCCCACAAGGAAAGTTCTTTTCTAATATATTTTATACTTCATTGGAGATGTGAGTTATAGACTGTATCGCTTCTACGTATTCAATGAGCCTACTGATTATGTTCTGTTCATGTGTTTGTGTGTTCATGTCAATCCATGCATGTGTTTTTGCACTTGTGAAAGCTTCCTTTGCTGTAATTTGTTGATTATTTGTGGCTTTAGATTGGTTCTTTCCCAATAGGTTAACAGACTTATTAGAATTAGAGAACTTTGTATTTGAAACTAAAGAATTTGTTGTGTTAAATTTTTATGCTATTTCTTATACCTGTTCATAAGAGATTAATATTTTGGCAACTCCAAATCCAGTAAACCTAGTTATTACAATAGGGTCTCTTGCTCGATTTAAAATGTGGACACCTAATATAATAGAAAGTCGTGGTTTGATAAAGCTTGTACTTCATGCTGAAAGAACTTTAGCTTAACCAAAGGGTCCCTAGGTTTGGTTTTTTCTTTTCTTGCCTTTTGCTGCTGCACTTCCTTTTGCTCTTTTCTCATCTTTGGCTGTTTTAAAAGAACCGTATGACTTGTTTCTTCAGCATTTTGTTTGTATTGAAGTTAAAAATCCAAAATGTTTCAGAGCATCGTTTACCATCTAGATATCAATTATTGCATATCCATCTTGCCTTCTGCTCTAGCTGTCATTTTTGGCTTTATTTCTCTAATCTTTTGTGGCCCACATGTTGACCCCATCAAAGTTTTCTCATCATCTTCCTAAGCATCTTGCATTCTGAAAATTATTTATTCACACGTATATGTATGTATGATAGTTACTGCTTGAATTTGTCGACCAAAATTTCTTTATTTTGCTCATGCTTTACCTTGTGACCTGTCTGATCTTTCATTTTGCATGCGTCCATAGCATTTGGGAACTGTACCAATTATATGAATAAGTGATGGAACTGCACTGATATAAAGTTTTCATGCGTACTATGGGCACATTAGCATGTTATGCCATGGCTCTGTCATTGATATCTTCATGTAGTGATAAATGTTATGGCTTCTGAGGTCCAGGGTGAGCTTGGTTTGAGGGTGAAAAAATGGATAATAATTTTTGACTGTGTAAAAGTTAGATTTTTAAGATGTTTTGCGGGTTAACAAATTGGAAGGTAAATCGAGTGTGTTAAAATATACATAGTGGTAAGACAAACAAATTACTGTGTTTTTTGAGGAGAGAGGAGTTTAATAGCTGAGAGGTAATTGTTACTCCCACTTCCTGAGTGCAACAATTACCCTTTAAAAGTCTACACTCTACAAGAAGTGTAAACGTGTGGCTCCAACGATGACCTCTGATTTTTTTTTTTGTGTGTATTTTCCATGTGCCAGGACTGCCAGCAGAGACATCTATTGAAAGGTATGTTACCATTGGTGCATACAGTCTCCTACGGTCCTGCTCAATTGAGCCGGAGTGCATTATTGGGCAGCATTCAATCCTTATGGAAGGATCATTGGTGGAGACACACTCTATCCTGGAAGCTGGTTCTGTGCTTCCCCCAGGAAGGAGAATTCCAACAGGTCAACTTTGGGCAGGAAATCCAGCAAGATTTGTCAGAACGCTGACCCATGAAGAGATACTAGAAATCCCTAAACTAGCTGTTGCAATTAATGATCTCAGCAAAACCCATTTCTCAGAGTTTCTCCCGTACTCCACAGTATATTTAGAGGTTGAGAAGTTGAAGAAGAAGCTGGGGATTAGTGTTTGATGCTTTTTAGCTGTCTTCTTTCTATGTATCAGTTGTTAACTGTAGCTTTTCATGAAATAAACAGCTCGAGAACATAATGAAGCAAGCTTCTCTGTTCTTTCTGTTTGTATTTGATTTTCTTTGATCATCGAAAGAGCCGGTTCTGAATTTCAACCAAATAGGTTTATAGAAATCACCAAGGACACTTTCTTCAAGTGATCCTCCCTTCTAGCGCAAGCTTTTGTATCAACTGACTCTATCTACTTTTTTTTTCCTTTTTTTCTTTTAAATCTTTGTTCAGTACAAGTGAAGACGCTCCATTTCAGTAGACGAAACATCATTGCAAATGTTCATGTTACCTGCTCAAAACAACTAATGGTGATGTTGATAGGAGGGTTCTTTGTCGTAATGGGGGCAAAGGATACGACCTTTTCCTCTCTTTTTGTTGCGGAAGAAGTACCTGGCCAGGACTGGGATTATCGAATCCAGGGTTGGTGGAAAGCTGTAATGATAGTTCCATCAACCCTATCCTTTTTGGTTTGTTTCTTGCTCGAATCTGGAGCACCAACCATACCTAGCCATTTTGTGAATTATCAAGATATTGTATTGCAGTGGCAGGATTATAATGCATGGGGGGCTATATATATATATTAATGGTTCAAGTAAAGTAAACAGCGAGAGGATCCAAAGCAATCAAGTACTGTTCTCTGATAAAGACAAGGCAAAGAGCCGAGGGAGGAGCTTCGCTTCTTCTCTCATGTTGCGGGGGGTCAAAATCTCATTCTCTCTTGAATAATGCGCTAGATTGTGGGGAAATTAGGACAAGAAATTAGGTATGGAGTCATCGGATAAAGAATCAATGGCAGCTTAGCATCTTTAGTGGAGAGAGTAGGCGAATCATCAAGCACAAGGTATAGCCCACCCCAAATATCTAAATAATTAACCAGCAAGTTGATGGATATCGTTTGTCAAAACCACTTTTTTAATGGTCTAATTATTTAAGCTCTTTTAAACACTTTTCAACTGCCCCTCCCCCCATGGCCAAGCATTTGCTCACAGAAGAATTTGTCAAGGCAACCAGTAGCAAATTCATCACACATCATCACACATCATCACATCATTGTTATTATTATGATTAAAATTGTTTGAGATTAAAAATCCTGTTTTTTCCAAATAGAAAGGGCAGTGACACCTCTAAAATTCGCAGTGGTGATCATGAACTGATCAGGCGTGGGACGGATCATGGAGGTTTGCCAACTCAGCCTCTCCTACATTTCCCTCTTCTCTAGCATTAAATTAAGAATTCATGTCACTTAATATTTAGACAGGGAGCTTGTTAAGTGGCATTTATATAAATCTGCATGCGTTGTAAAATTCAAATTATTGTTGTCTTTTGTTTTTATTAAGACAAGATTAATTGCCGTTGTCTTAAGAATATTTTCCCCTTAAATAGTCTTCTTTGCGTCGATTAATTTTATTAAATAAGTAGGTTTATATCGAGTGATTTGTTTGGCCATGGCCATGATAAGGTCATTAATGGCAGCTAATATAGCAGTAATTGATTCATGATACTCTGATTGCAGAGATTAATATCAGCATTGAATTTACTGAAATTTTCTATAGCCGACGAATACGATCCATCTAAAATCCTGGATATTTTATTGATGATTAGGAAAGAAAGTTACAGAGTCCATAGAGGAGATGGCCAGAGAAAACTCAATTAAACAAAAGATTTAAACACATTCATATTGAAGAAAATTCAAACCCGTTTGAAGGAGTGGCAGTTTTTCTTTGATTCTTTTCAGGGTTTGGATGCCAATTCAAATGATTCTATATATGTGAGGAGCATGATGCCAACGATGCTCTTAAATAATTATCCAACTACCAAGTAGTTATTAATTAATTAATTACTCATGATTATGATTTGATCATATTAGCGATTATTATTAGAAAACATTAACGAGGAAAACACCAAGTGTTGAAAATAACTTTATTTTCTTTTGTGTACTTAGTGCCAATGTCATCAAGCACTAAGCAATTTGTGGGGAGACTTAATGGGAATTTTATATAAATTATCACTCTTCTAAACAAAGCAAAGATCTTGACATCTCAACCATCTCGATTTCTTGCCAGTACCTCCTTCATACCTTTTCCACCTTCTTCTTTCTCTTATATACTAGGAATAATATTCAATCAAAATAACCATATCGAGATTCTCTCATAATATTGATTGCCAGTACAATCTCTCTTGTGTTTCCTCCCTGAGATGAAAGACAAGATCATCTTGAATGACGTCTACGAGCTCCAAGAACATTAAGTGGCAAATACCTGATGGATCTTAATCGACCATGTTGCCAATACGTGTGGTAAGTTCGGAGAAAGTGGGGGATGTTGGGATGGCTCAATCATATCAAATCTCCCAAACTATGATGTTGGGTCGTTTAATCTGATTGAGCCGTGCCAATATCACACTAACTATATACGACCCTTCAAGTTTCTTCTTTTCTGGGATTTTTGATGGGATATTTGTTTTTTTCGTTTACCTTTTCAACAATGAATCAACTTCCTTTGTTCTGCTCGTATCTGTTGAATCCTTATTTATACATGTTTCTCTTTTAGGGTTAATGTATATAGCAACATCTAATATTGTTAGGGTTTTGGTAATATTATTGCCATAATTGATCAAACGATGACGCACACCATCGTTATATTCTGAAAAAAGACGGATATAAACTGGTTTTCACTAATATATGAAAGTACAGTCTAGTTAGGTATAAGTTGTTGGAGAATTTGGGGTGTTTTCGAGTCATGATCTAGCCTAGTACCTAGTTTTTTTGGCTAAGCTTCTCATCTCTCCTTCATAAACTTCTGCCTGGGCAATTAGTAGGCTACTGCTGTAATTAGCACTGAACAATTCCAACGCTACTCCTCCACAATCCCTTGTGAAATCTTGCATGATCTTAAATCTCATATATAGGAAAACTACAAATATATTATCATCAACCTGCAGATACTCGATACATCCTAAAATTTAAGGGTCTAGACGAATGAGCCAAAGAAATCACTAGACCAAGACTAACGATGATGATGATCCATATATATGCGTGCTTCTTGCATGGATATTATACATGCACGCACGGGTTGATAATTTTGTGCACGGTGGTGCATGCATCAGTAGAAGCATGTTCTTTTCCTTTAGTTAGGTGCTTAAGTAGTTAACTTTCTTTTGTTTTATTTATAATTATTAGCGTTAATAACTATGATTTCCCAGCTCCTCTTTTGTTTAACCTCTATAATCTTTCCTTACAAATCGAATTTGGTCGATTAATTCATCTTGTGTGTGTGTGTCTTTGTATGTGGTGAGGATACATGAAGCTCTCTCGTTGATCTGTACAAGTACATATACGTGTGCGTGCATGTGCACGATAGAGAGACAGAAACAAAGAGTAGGCACACTTTAATATTTTGATCGAGTTGCACTAAGTGAATATGTTTAGTATTGGTGTTTTTTAAAAATATTATTTTTAAAATGTAGATTTTTTTTATTGTGTACATTAACATATTAAAATCATTTAAAAACATCAATTTAATATAGTAAAAATTAATTTAAAAAGCAAGATGTAACACAAAGTTTTGTATAGTTCATTATAGCACATTAATTTCCACTAAACAAATTGAAACTTTGCGTTTTCCATTTACTTTTTCTTTCCATTCACTTAATTTATATATTTTCAAGAAACCTAGCTGTCATCTGAATTTATTTTTTCTGCTTTCATTTTTTTTTTATGTAGGATAAAAGGAAACATATAGTCCACCCATAAAATTGAATTACGCCCCCCTAAGCTAAAACACTTGCATTGTACTTTGTGGATATAGGCATATAGCTAAATGGAGGGTGAGAAAAAAAAGGGCTGAAGAAAGGATTTATTTTTCCTTCTTTTGTTAAAACAAGAACCGAATTGATCCGTCGACAAACTTAACCAAGAATTTTTTTGTTTGCACCATCGCAAGAAAAATGGTGAAAAAACAAGAAATTTCCTTCAGTGAGTGCAGTAATTTTTCCAGCTGCCATGACGAGAGCTAGATTTGAATTTCTTGTGATGCCAGGGAAAGTGGCTGGGAGTTAAATCATTAAACAGAAGCCAGAATTGACCTAGCCCATAACAGAAGTAGGCAGGAACCTGCAGCTATTCTCCCTGAACTTTCATCTGGGAGCATGGCTCTAGCTATAGTCAAAGCCTCTTGAACACAACCCAACACCATATCCCCAATAAATATGAGCAATATAAACCCTTTATTACCAGTTAACCTAAGATTTAGCATGTCTTTTAACTACCCCCAACAAGATAACATTATTGAAAACAAATTTGTCGAAACATGCTAGCTTTTAGTGATTGTAGAGCAGCATTAATTAAATTGATACTAGATCAATTTAGTACTTGTTGAAACATCATGTTAGTAAAGCTCTCTTCTTTTTATACAGGAGTTATCGAGGTATCAAAGAGAGCAAGGCACAGCCATGGGAATTTCTAGGCATGAGCAGCTTGCAGAGCTTCTACTCTATTGACAAACTCGCTGCTCGCTCATTTCATATGCTCATCTTGGCTTGCCCTATGAGATGAGTCATTTCTGTTAGTCACAGTGAACCTCCATTTCCAGCAGGGTTCCCCCTTTAGAACATGCTGAACCTAAAACACAGCATATATAGTTCTTGAACAACAAGGCCCTGGCAATGTCCCAGAAAGATAAATAAAATCAAACGAAAAACAAATATTATTTCAAAAAACAGTTAAAAAAATAATCTCTTAATCTCCTATACTTTATCTATGAGCATATCAAACCTAATACTTTCAATTTATGATCCCTTCATCCACTTGCATGTGCGCGTGTGGTAACAGGAGGCACACATCTGATGAAAATGTTTTGCATGGAGGATCAACTTAATCTGTGACTAAAAATTAAAGCACGAGGGTTTTCATGCCAAAAATCCACTATGTTTCTCCTGCAAAGTAGTGAATTTTCAATGACCCCAACAAAATAAAAACAACAATTCCAAGCAAGGCTCGTTTATCTTAAGAAGCAGCAAATCTATTTCGAGTTTATTAATGTAATATGTTACATAATTCAATCATATAAAATAGAAAGATAAGAAACACAAGATGCAATCCAATCTTTTACTCTTATTACACGAATTGACAAGATGCAGAAGGGAACAAGGCACATTAGGGAAAGATTCGACATCCTTGAAACTAGTGCAATAAGCTAATAACTTGTTAATACTATTACCACTCATCCTGGCTCCCCAGGTAACATTAGTAGTTTTGGTTGATTGTTGAACTGAGAACATAATTACTGAAAGGTTTAGCTTATGGTTCAGTATTAAACCTTGAACACAGCATAACCATAAAATAACAGGACCAAAAGACATGCATATCATATCCTGGCTTATTAACAGAAATACTATCAAGCAACATCACCACCCAGTCCCAACAATAGCAGAGTCACTTCTGGTAATCCATCGGGAAGAAGATACATCTAATGCTAGGGATGTGCAGGAGTATAAGACACCAACAGATATACAGCGCTATATACATGTAGGCAGCAATGCGAAGTCATTTCTTCCTGGCCTTCATCCGCATTAAAAACTGAAAAGCCACGTCCAATCTCCCCTCGACAAAATATTCCAGCCATTGGGAACCCGGGAAAATTGTCCAAAAACGGTGAGCTATCAACATTGCAGCGTTCGAAAAATGATTCACCACGGCCACAACAGGAGAAAACAAAACCTCCAACAAGCTCCTTATTACAAACATTGTCATAAACACCGCGTGCTTGAAGGCAGTTTCTAGAACTCCAGTCTAGATTCAGGTTTCTGAAATTCTTGGAGACATTACTGCTTGAAGATAATGCAGCACTTGGATCTGAATGGTAAAATTGGAAATAGTCACCAGTTCTGATGCCAACTCCGTCAGCAAAAAGGTACTCTTGATCTCCCCTGTTGACAAAAAACTATCTCGGTGAGAAGAGTATCTTAGAAAATGGTCTGCGAGTGTGAGCTTAAACCAAGCAAAGAAAACAATCCCTACACCCAAATTTATTGCTATGACACTAATATTGTTGGTTCTAGCACCTGTGTTCACAGCACTAAAGTTGTAAATTCAATTTTCATCATTTGTTTTGATTATAGATTCAGAAACGCTTAAGAGTATAACATTGTGATCATTCTTAAGGAATACAGAGTAAAAGGGAAAAGAAGAAAATAATGCGAGAATCTCTTTACATGTGATGAGGTGAGTTGATGAAGATAACAAACTTTTCATGTTTCATAAATTCTTCCAAAAGCATGGTTGCCGTAGGGAAATATCTTCAAGAGGAGCTTACCTGGAGACTTGCCTCAAGGCAAGCCAAACCTATTCCTGAATTTGATGATTGCATTCTATGATGGGAGATTTTCAAAGAAAAAAATTATTAAGTGGTTGGCAGTGTTGAAATCTTACTTTTATTTCAGCAAGATTCTTCACACACAAACTTTCTTGTGGTGTTAGAAAATGATGGTTTGAAATACTAGACTTTATAACTCGTATTAGTATACCTTTAATTTCATCTTGGCAAGATTTGAAACAATTATTAATTTTAGAGTTTATACAAGATGATTATAAAGAGATTTTATATTGGTTGGATAAGCAAATAGATTATTATTATTTGCCTTGTGTTCAAACTTTTCAAAAGGCAAGGAGGAAAAACATGAAGGAGTTTGGAGAGAGCAAAATTTCAAAGTTATCTAATTATGTCGAAGATAACGTGATAAAAAAGGGTGCTGACAAACAATTTCAGTCTTTTAACCTTAAGTTAGAGAAGCCTTAAGGTTATGGTAGTTTCTGACAATTTTCCTATAGATATTATGGAAAGATTATTTTGTTGTTCCTTTACATACAATGGTTAAAGTATTGGAGGTCATAAATGATGATGAACTCAGGTTTGAAGAGAATGTGGAAAGGAAATACAAGTAGACTTCAGAGGAATGGAAAGTATAGCATTAAATATAGATTTTTCTTTAGCAGGCACACATCATATATTAAATTTTGAAGTTCATGGGTCAAGGACATGCTACTTCATGAATATGTTAGTTACAATGCTATATTTGAAATATTTGTTCATTTGGAGTGGAAGAGTTCAATTCTTGAAAAATAACTCATAAGCAAGTTTTTCAAAAGTAGAGAGGACTGACGTGGGGAAATTTCTTCCATATTCTTGGCATAATAATTTTTATTGCGTTATTTCATTAATGGTTAAGGTTTTTAGGTTTTGAAGAGTTCAAGATGTAGTTTTGGTAAATCAAACATAATTTTTAATCCAACTGTTGGATTTAGCAGAAATTTTTGCAGAAGATTTAGGATGCCTTGCTTTCTAATGAGTTAAAATTTCATGATGATTGAAAATTGAGAAGGAATTCAAATAAGGTTTGTAAGTTACCATGCAAAATTGTCTTTATTTACCTTGTTGTATTTGGATTTTTTTTCTTACCTAGATTAGAACTTTTAATTTAATTAATATTTTACTATTTAGTAATTCTAATGCTAAATGGATTCTATTAATTAGGTGACTTTTAACTACAAATCCTTTTCTATAAAGGATTTTAGTTTTAATTATGAATCATTTTCTATAAAATATTTTAAAACAAATATATATAGAGATGCCTAGTTTATTTTGAGATTGAAGATTCTTATTTAGACTTCTAATAAAACACTAGAGAGTTTTCTCTAAAATTTTTTACAGCTTAGACCTTTAACCTTAAGGCTTGAAAACCCTAGCTTTTATCAACGCTATACGCTGCGTCAATGGTGAATGTCTGTAAGAAAATACAAGGCACGTAAAGATTATGAAAGTTAAACATCTCACCCCATAACTCCATGGAAAACCAGGAATGTCATCGCTCTTGACTTATGTGACCCTATAAAGCAATGTCTTTGTTCAGTAACCCCAATGTACAGATCAGGGTGTCCAACTTGGTTCACCAACTGTCACATATTCATAAGTTACAGAGAGCACAAATAAAATGGAAGGAGTGATTATATATATTCAATCAAACATAATATAATAGAAGATTAATAACATTGAAACAGCACTCAACAACCAGTGTAATATTTTGTCTCGTCTAGAGCATAAAAACTATGATACTTTCTTTAAAACAATACCATAAACTTCAATGCAACATTAAAAACTAACAACAACATTATAACTAAAAGCAGAAAAGAACCCTACACTCATCTTTCACAAACAACAGTTAGATGTAAGAACAAGAGCTCTGTTATGAACATTTCAGATTATAAGTGTGCATGCAGCAAGAAATACTGCATAGCTTAACTTCTGACCTGCATTCAGAATAAAAGTTAATATCTTTTCCATTATGCTCTTCCAATCTGGAAAAAAAGCAATTCTTTAAAGTCTTTGTATAACCTTTTAGAGTTGCAGTTTTTTAAACCAGCATTGGAACACCTCAGAAAATTGGCTATTCAGAATAACAGCGAGGCAGTATATTTAAGCATCAAATTCGTCTTTTCTTTTTTCTCCTGGGAGCAAAATAAGCTTTTAAACTAGAAATAGCAAATGTCCTACCATCTCAATGAGCCATCTCCATAACACATCATTATAATATGTTTGCATTATGATCAAGATGCAGATACTTCAAATCCCTACAAAAGAACTAGTTGATGATAGATAAATTTGAAATGAAAGAAAACCAAGTGTATTGTGTAGTATAGACTAACCGTGCAGAAATAAACATGATTCCAACTGATTGACATCACCAAAATAAAAAATACTTCCAATGATTACGATTATGTGGAGTTCTAACAAGGTCTAAGCATCATAACTTACAAATTAATTTTCCGACCATATTAATTAACAAATATATATCACCATCAGTTAGAGATAACATGCTCAAAAGTAGTTAGAACAAAATAAAATTTTGCAAGCGATTATGCAAATGGTTCATGCAGCAGTAAAGCCCATTACTCAATCCCACTTTATGTGAGCACCAAAGCAAAAGGAAAGAAAGAAAATACTGAGGCAGTAGAAGTTCATTGCCCTTAAGCATCAAAATATAGAAATGTATATTTCTAAGCATAGATCTTATAGAAATATCATATATAGATGATGGAAGCACTACAAACAACTAGGAATTAGGAAATCACCATAAGCCAAAAGAATGGCTTTCCAAAAGGCCAGCATACCTCATTGTTGATGTCATCTAGAATCCTTTGACCATCTTGAATCTCATGTTCCCCTTCTCTTCTGGCAGTAAGCCATGTAGTACGACCTGTCCCAGATACAATCTTTTTGAGAGAAACTGCCTTGTACCTTGGACCTACTGCAGAAACACCAGATGATAATGCAGCATGGAATTGGATTTCCCCTGTGCCTGCTCAATAAGTGAAAGTAGCAGATATATGAGATAATATGTCATATGATTAGACAATGAATAGGTAAGTACATACATTGTCTATTCCATTTTAGTTGCAAAAGTTGAAGTAACAAAAATAGAGATGAATAATTAGATACCACAAGGTTTGTCTTGATCCCTTGCAAATACAAGAGCAACTGCAGCAGAAAAATATTCACTGCTCTCATAGTCATTTCTTGACTCTATGCCATTTCTGTACAAGAATTGGGCTCTCTCGTCACCGATAATGATAGTGTCACTTGACATGGCATGATCTGCAACAGAACATAATATCAACTTAAGTAGCAACACAGGAAATTGCTATGTGACAGTTTATGATGTCTAACAATCCTTTCAAAATGTGGGACAAGAATTAAATGGCCAATTATTTTGTTAGCTATATAGATATGAGTTTGCTTAGTCCACTTTCTAGTGATTAACCAAACAGATAAGATAAGCGACAATTTTTTATATTCTTAAATAACCTATTGCTGCAGGCAGAGCATGGCAGAAAAGGAACCTACTCTCATCAACCTCTTATGACTCTTCCAGAAAACAAAATGAACAAATAATAGATGCAAAAATTTCTTCCTCTTAACACTGTTTGGTTTCAGAATGTATATAAATATGAACCTTCAGATCAACTATGCCAATTAATTGCATAATTTGCATAAGCAGTCCATGCCATGTCAGAGTCCCAAAAGAAAACATTTTCTGTGGACAAGACAATCCTTGCTCTATTTTCCTATAAAGAACAACAAAAAAAGGAAGAAAGAATGCTTCCTTAGTTGAGAAAGCCCACCCAGCTTTTCCATGACAGGTTTCTGGTCAGCATCTTCATCCTATAACAGGACCAAAGTCACATCTTAGCAAGAATCTCCCTCAATAAAAGGATGTGCGAGCAAGTTGGAAAACATTAGCTTACTCCAAACATTATAATGCCAACTGGTGATGCACAACCAGAAATAGAAGTTGCATAATCCTTAATATCCATCACAAAGTTATCAACCATGGCCGCTCGACATCCCTGATTTCACTTCAACAAAACATCCACAAGAGCAGTTATCTTATTGACAAAAAACTCATAAAGCTCCACATACTTCCTCTAAAATAATAATCGGTGTATGCTACACATCACATATGCCAATCATCAAGAATGACATGATTATTTTGCTCTACCTTACTGTCCCCATTTCCTTTCCCAAATCAAGCTCAGAGCCACGGAACAATTCAACTTGGAGCAATAGAAAATGAAGAATCCTATAGAAAACATCATTTTTATAAACTGAAGTTTAGTTACCTTTCTTGGTTGAAACAGCGGGATGGCATCAACTTTTAGTCCTGGTAAAAACCCCACAGTCAAAATGATACCAATGCATGGATTTGATTCTCCATCAACCCAATATTCTTCCAACATTACCTACACAAGGACATATTAATTAAAAAGAAGCCAGTTATGTATGGTTCCAACGCAACCTACACAAGTAAATATTTATTAAAAAGAAGCCAGTAATGTAGTCTTTCATATTTCTTAAAAAGAACAAAACTAAAAATCCTTTACAGTGCTGACCTCTCTATGTTCATCAGTAACAGCATCTCTTCCCATGATTCCACTTGTACAAGACACAATAATTGGAGTTTGGAAACCAAGTTTTGTTGCTAACTGCAAAACAAACCATACCAAGTAAACGTTATTATGTTAACCAAAAACAAGAAATCCAAAAAATGTCAGGAGGAAATACTTTAAAGAATGATAAATTTTACAAAATTGAGTCTTTCACTCAAATCAACTCCACTGCCAATAACATTTGCAATGGAAAAATGTGGTCTAATTGGCTCTGAGAGAACCTTATCCACCACCTCTTCTAATGCAACCTGTTTGATCATCAAAAACCCAATTCAAGTTAGAGACTTTACACTACACTAAAGATCTTTTCTTTATTTTTCAAGGTCCCAACAAGACTCTTCCAATGCAACTATTGATATCATTGAAAAACACCAAAAACCCAATTCAAGTTAAAGACTTACACTACACTAATGATCGTTTATTTATTTTTCAAGGTCCCAACAAGACTCTTATAAATGTAAATATTGATATCATCCAAAAACACAGAACTCCAATTCAAGATAGAGACATAATTTACACTAAAGATAATCTTTATTGATTATTTTGAAAACCCAACAAACCTTTTCGTCTGGATTGAGAGAAAAAGCAGAGGCAAACTTTGGTTTGTAGAGGATTTGATTGCAAATTTGGTTCCATGATTTACTAACACAAGCTGCTGATGCAAAGGATAAAGCTGGTAGTCTCTTTAGTATGTTTAGGATAAGGTCTTCGTTTATTGATGCAAAGCTTGTCATTGGCGTTTTGGGTTCTTTTGGTTTCTCCTCCATTGTTGTCAGAATTCTACAACTGTTGCTGAAAGTGAAAGGCTTTATATAGTTTTTTTTTTCTCTGCAAACGACTTGTCATTTGAATCTGATTAAACGACAACTGTTTTTGAGTTTAAGCCAAGGAGTCGTTTTGTGCGTTGGCGGCATTTTATTATTTATTTTAATCCATAAAAAATGATAATATTTTCAAATAGGATATATATATATATATATAATAATAATTGACATATTATTATTTTACCTACTTATTTATTTATTGTTTCAACAAATTGGGGTATTTTCAAACCCCTTATCAGATAATTGGGCAATACAAACCACATCTAAATATTCATTTATTCACATCGTTTTTTCATTCAAACCAGAGATAATAATATAGGAAGTAAATTCACTTATCCTCAAAACTAAATTTTATTTTATTTTTATTATGTTTTACTAAAGAAAGATATTACTTGTGTATTTAAAATAGTTATTAAACTTGATTTAATTTGCGTAAGATTCAAACTATAAATTAACATGTTAATTTAATTATTTTTTTAAATTAAAATAATATTATTTAAAAAAGTTATTGGTTTTGATCGATTTGAATTTTAATTAGGATAGTTTTTATTTTTTATTTTTTATAAAACCTGACTTAATTTAGGTCTTGAATCAGCTATCAAATTGATTCAAGTTTCCTGACAACGGTTTTTTACCACGTATAATAATTCCTCTTTTTTTCCCTATTTTTTCCAATCAAAGCAGGTAGACAAGATTTAAGAGTTTGTAAACGCTCTGTAACGGCATGACTTGGTTGTATGAACTATGAAATCAGTGATAGAAATTGGCACTCTTAGGTTAAGTTTTTTTTATATTTATATTTTATTTATTATTTATTAGATAAAAAAATTTAATTTTCATATCCTACTCATCAAGTTTTGAGTATTTATATAAATATCAGTTATCTGACTATTATTTATTATTTAATATAAAATAAAATTATAGTGTATATATATATTTGAAGTGTGTGTGTATATATTATATTAATATTGAGATATGTATATATTACATTAGATTCAAAAAAATAAAATTGTTGTAATATATATTTATATAATACAAATATATAATTTAAATTAGATTTGAGTCAGGTTAAACAATATTCACTATTCTATTCATTGTCCATAGAAGAAGATATTCATAGAAACACTACCCACTCAATTCATATTAAATTGAGATTCATCAGGTTAAAATTAAATTATCATCCAATATGAACTAAGGGTGGAAGCAATTTTTAGTTTTGAGTATATTTTATTTACTTTTTACATTTTAAAAATATTTTAAAAAAAATTAAATTTTTTATTTTTTTTTGCTTTAAATTAATATTATTTTTAATATTTTCATATCATTTTAATACACTAATATCAAAAATAATTTGTAAAAAATAAAAAAAATATTATTTTAATATATTTTTAAATAAAAAATATTTTAAAACATAAATACAACTATACTCTCAAACACCAAACACCATGCATTGCGTTACAGGCTAATACAGGAAGCAAGACTTTTAGGCAAACGAGATCATATAGAAAAGGAGGGATCCTCTCCAGTACAGTTCCATACATTATTATGCATACAACCATCAAGCATCTCCTGCTTTTTTAAGGTTGACGAAACATAAATGACAAACTAAAAAAGCTTCAACTGTAATTAGACTGACAACTACATACCTGTCCAGCTCCTCTAACGCAGCAAAATATCCTGCTAGTCCAAACTCTGGAAACACTTCATAGAAGAGAGAGCCACCGATTCATTTCTGGAAAATGGTAACATAACAAGAGATTCAGGAAATAGCAATTCTTTTCGCTGTTACAGGATTTATTCATGCTTAGCTCCTAATAGAGATTAATTCTCTACGGATGGTGGAAGATATGACATAACCAAATATATTGTGCTGTAAACATGGAGACAGCACCTAGGGGAGTTCACATCTTCGTATTCTTCATTCATCAAGCTTTTGGGGCCCCTTCCAATTTCTCCTCTGCAGAATAATCCTGCTACCGGAGCCGTAGGAAAGCTGTCGCAAAATGGATAGCTATCAACAAAAGGGTCCCTGAAGAATGACTCGCCACGACAATAGCAAGAGAGAATGAGACCACCGAGAACTTCTTTCTTGTCATCCTTGTCAGCGAACTTGCTCAAATGAAGATAATTTTTGCTTTTCAGTTCTGCCTTCAGGGCTAAAAGTTTGTTAAAGGCGTGATCACATGTTGATGAAGCAGTTTCAGAATCTGACTGGTAGAATAGGAAGGAATCACCAGGCTGGATGCCAACACCATTGACATTAAAGTAACGGCCACCTCCTCTGTTTAAAGCCAAGAGAAAACACAGTCAATCTACATATTTGCTGCTATTGATGATCAAAGAAATCCTGAACATATATATATTCTGGACCAGATATATTTGTTACCAAATAAAAAACATAATGCAAGACCAGTACAGATGGAAACTGATCGCTTATCTTACCCTCTTACTTCGTAGAAATCCAAACATCTTCCTGGTGTCAAAAATCCGGAATCATTGGTGCTTATAGTTTCTTTTGTGACACCAATGTAGATATCAGCAGACTTATTTGCGTCCCCGAACTGCAACAGATTCATTTGGTTAATTAAGGAAGAAAATAAGTTTTAAAACAATATACTGATGAGACACTCTCCTTCAAAAGCACAAGGAAATACTCCACTTTTAAATTAGATTTGTCGATAACAGCAATTTCTCAGTTATATGTCTTAAACTCAACAGCAAAACCAAGAAACCGTGAAGGGATAGTCAGATGGGGACTATGAGGCAAACTTATAATCAGCCTTAATTAATACCAGTTTCAATTTAATAAACATGGAACTTCATCTACCTAGTTTGAACAGCAAAAAATGGCAATTAAGCAAATGTAGTTGGGCATAGCATGGTGGTTCAGCTTTGTGTCTAGATGTGAATTAGTTCATTACAGAACTCTTAACATATATCTTTCGCAAAACAATAGAAGAGGAAATCCTGTCATTACTTCACTTTTCTAGACAGTAAAAAGACAAAAAAAAAACCTGTTGTTTGAGATCATTTAAAATCTCCCCGGCAACCACAATGCCATTCTGTCCTTCCAGTTTTGCACTGATCCATGAACGCTCTGAATCTTTCTGTAGAACAGAAGCTGCCTCTAGTGTGGGACCAAATGGCATTACACCTTTTGGCATTGTGACGTGGAATTGAATTTCTCCTATACCTGCATACCCAAAAGCCCAGAAAAGACATCAAAACAGAATCGTGATCTTCAGCAAATACAGCAACTGCAGAAATGTAGACTGCTGTATCTAACATATTTTGGAAGCTTCAAAATTAAGATACCTGCTACATCATTTTTACTTTTAAAGTGCAGTACATTGTGATTGGTAATTTTTGCATAATTTGCTTCAATTCATACAAATCATCAAGTACCTTCAGGCTTGTATCTGTCCCTTGCAAATACAAGAGCAACAGCTTGAAAGTAGCAAGTACGAGCAAGATGGTTTAGAGAATTATCCCCATTTCTGAAAACAAAGTCGGCACTTGCATCGCCTACAATGACTGTTTCTTCTGGCATGGCACAATCTGCAAAGTTGAAATGTAATCAGCTACATATGTAAGCTGTGCCACGGCAAGAAATGCAACAAAGGATTGAGCCAAGACACCTTCTACCTCAATTATGTATGTGGTAACAAGATACTTACCCATCTTTGAAACAATAGGTTTCATGTCAGTGGTTTTATCCTAGACAATCAACAATGTCACATGTTAGCAACCAAAGAAAATTAATAGAATTTAATTAAAACATTATGCAAGGTTGCCAACTTACTCCAAATATTATGATCGCAGTAGGGGCTGGACAATCTGATACAGCAGATGTGTAATGTAAAATATCCATCACAAATTTGTCAACCAAGGTATTGGATTCCTGATAATGGTGGGAAATATTGCAAGTCAACAACCCATTATGCGTACAAACAACGAAAAAATAGCTTTCATACTTATAGATTTCAATGTCATAGAATTTTATGCTTCACCGAGTGTGATGGCCAACATTCTCAATGCATTATTACTTAAGACCGGGCATACATCACTTCCCATTAAGAATAATACACCTTACCTGCATCGGCCGTAACAGTGGAATGGTGCCAATTTTGAGCCCAGGTAAAAATCCAACAAGCAAAACTAATCCTCGGTCAACTGTATCCGATTCTTGAGAATTAGGACCAGCAGTTGTTGTTTCCCATTTTTCCTGCATAATATTTTCATAAGATTTGGCATCACTACATCCAGATATTTTAATTAATTTACATAAACACGCATAAGAAATGAGAAGAAACACACAAACCTCATACAGTTCATCAGCAATGCCATCAACACCAATGATTCCACTGGCAATATTAGTAATGATTGGGATGCTTGAACCTAGTTTTTTAATTATCTGCGTTATGGAATCAAAAGTTTGTTCACATTGGATCTGAGAAGAGGGAATCTAGAGTCAAATTAACCATATACAACCATATGAAAGATTCAGCAGAGAATTATTACCAGTCCATGAGTCAGTTCCAAGTTAAACTCCTTGCTAATGCAAGCAATAGCAAAGTGTGGATGAATAGGCTCAGAGAGAACCTGTTCAATAACCTCTTCCACAGCATCCTTGCAATCATAACACAAAAACTGGTGAGCTCTATTGGTTTTCTTTGGTACAACAACGGAAAACAATTTAACACAAAAGGAAATCTTGAAGATTTCTATGCATTTTGTTTATTTTTATTTATTTTTAATTCATTTCCACTATTTTCTTCCTTTTTTTACTTGATAAAAACTTTGGTTAGTCATTACAGTTCAATTCCAGCCACGCATGCAAATGTGTTATCCACATAAATGCTGACAAATTGGACAATCTCATTAGGAACAATAAAATTCTTCTTGTTTTTTTCAACCAGAAGTAGGAACAATACCAATCCCAGCTGCGCATGCATGAGGCATGCCAGCAAATATGTCCTATGAACATATACGCTGACTGAAATCAGGCAATCACATCAACAATGATGAGTTCCTCCGATTTCTCCAACCGGAGGAACAATTAATACCAATTCCAGTTGAATGTGCATGACATACACCAGAAAACATGTTCTATGATCAGATATGCTGACTGAAATTGTACAATCACATTAGTAACAATAGAGCTCCTCATGCTTCTTCAATTGGAGGAACAATTAATATCAATTCCAGTTGCGCATGCATGACACGCAATGTCAAATATGTTCCATATGAAAATATATGCTAACAACAGGATTCCTCTTGTTTTCTCCTACTGAAAGGAACAATTTCAGTTGCGCGTGTCATGCACATGCATGCAAATATGTTACGTGAATATATAGTTTGACAACAGGATTCCTCTTGTTTTCTCCGCCTGAAAGGAACAATTCTAGTTGCGCGTGTCATGCACGTGCATGCGAATAAATTCGGTGAACATATATGCTGTCTAAAATTGGACAATTTGTCCGATCGAAAGAAAAAATACCAATTTTCATAACTGAATTTGAACATATTTGAATGTATAACAACTTACATGGAGAGAAGGGTGGAGGGAGAGAGCAGAAGCAAGCTTAGGCCTTTTGAGTATTTGACTGCATATTTTGTACCAGCGTTTGTTAACACAGGCAGCATATGCAAAGGCCAAAGCCGGTAACCTTGAGAGTATGTTTTGCATTATCTCTTCAGTCACAAGGGAGAACCCACACATCATTCTTCCTGATAGCTGCTTAGCCATTTGAGTAGTACTTCTATATGCGAAGCGCATGTACAGTTTTGCATGGAAAGGATAGGAGAGGTGCTGCCTATTTTATACTTGGTGAGAGAGTGCAGCAATTCATTTTGAAAAAGGAGTTATCTTTTCCAGAATCTTGTTGCAATTAAGGCCATTTAAGGAGATGGTGATTCTTTTCCTTTATTGGTTTCTGGTTTTGGATTCTCTGAATTGAATGGGTTTTGGTGTTTTCTGTCAGAACCAGATCCTCTTTTGCTTGCTTTATCTGATTTCATATCCCACTTCAGTATCCATATTTATTTTCTTTGTTTACTCATGTTTTTGTACATATCCTCCATAAGGTAAAAGGCATTAATATGGTGGAGGATGCCTTCATTTTCAATCCTAAAAATGAACCCATAACAAAAGCTACTTGTTCCTTGAGGTTTTCTTTTCATCTTTAGAAACCAGTTGCAATCAAGTTGCAAGAGCATTAGACATGAAAGTTTTTCGAATGATTTTGGTGTTGTTGACAATGAATTATGGTCCATCTATTTAAAAAGAATTCCTCTGTTTTCAAATATCAATAGCTAGTTTTATAGACCTCCAATTAGTTGTTTCTTGTCTTCAAACTAGCTTTCCTAAAGATCAACTACAGCCCTTCTTCCTCAAAGGTAGATTGACAACTTTTCCTTCAACCACTCCCTTGGAGAAGTGATATTTATGTTTGTTTTTCGCATGAAACCTAATTTTTCCCCCTAAGATATTACCTAATTATTCTTATTTTCATCACAGCCAGTTACTTCTCTCAATTCTGATCCAAACCTGTTAGAAATTAGGTAATATTGACCAATTCCAAGACCAAAATACAAGTAGAAAACACTTGAGAGTTCCTGGATGGAGGGAAAACGTTGTCTAATTTTGAATTGATTTGAAACAAATTTAGGGACAATTTTTTGTCCCTAACAAATGGATCCATTTTGGATGAACTTGAAATTCAAGTATAAGTAAGGGGCAAAAATGTATGTATTTATCCCAATATCAATCATCTTAGTTACAGACTCACTGCAACAGGATCCTAAATGTGCTTAGTTTATCAGAGGTGAGATAAGAAATTTGTAAATCTGCTGGGCTCTTGCAAGTTCTAAAAGCATCAAGTTCTTGGTCTATGTACAGAAATTTTTTTCCTCAAATATCTGCAAGGAATTGCAGGATTATATACGTCAGGGTAGTAAAACTATACAGGTAAGGAAATGCACCAGAAATGAATTAATCGGTCTCAACAAGAAGTAGAATTCTTTGACAATGGCACATGTTTTGGTGACAAAAATGTGAATCTCTATGTACAAAAGAGAGAAGCTGCTCTTTGTTCCTGATACAGTTGTTCTCTAGACAAATTGAGCACATTGTCAGTATTTATCTGTATTAAAAGCCTCACTTTTCAAGGTAGAATTCATCACCCTTCTCCTTGTCTATTCTTTTTGAATGATAGAGCAAGCAGTAGAGCGAGAAAGAACTCTGAGGCCATTAGAATTTGACCTTTAACCATGTCATATGCAGAGTCAAGGCCAGTTAACATGGTAAAAGTCTTGTCTTGTTCTACCTCTTTAATTCTAACATTTATATCACTTGTTATATGAGTGTATTGGGTTAATTCATCCCACATGCCTCCAAGAGTTCCATTGTATTGCCATATGCCTTTTTAAAGTTCATAAATCTTTGCAAAATTATTTTTCCACCATATATTTCTTTATGGGCCTTCCACATCTCTTCAGCAGTAGTTCGAAAATACATACCTTCGACTAGTCACGGTTCCACAGAGTTGATCAACAATGATCTGACAACATTGTCTCCAGATGCAGGGTTATCAGGTGTTGGAGCTGTCTTCTTCCCAGCAACAAAACCCATCTTGGATCTGCTGTAGAGATGCATGCTTGCTGCTTTGGACCAGATCACATAATTCGTTCCATTTGAGAGCATAGGGGAAGTATTCAGATTGCGGTTGTTGTCTTCATGGACAATGATATTTGGATTAGAGGAAGGTTCCGAGGTTTTAGCCATCACAGACTTCTACGTTGGGACAACTTTTGAAAATATGGATGTTTTATTGCTTTGATACCATGTTGTGAAATATGGACAATTTGGAAAAGTGATGCATGTTCTCTCTCATTCAGACATGAATTTACAGTGTACAACTACAGCTACATCGTAGAAGGAAAGAAGATAAAGTTTTAACGGTAATCGAGAAGGTGGTAGATGATAACTATAAAGTCCCAAGCCGGTGGTGGTTAAATTTTTTTAATATAAAAAAACATGTTTAAATGATGCTGAAATTTTATTTTTTTTTAAATCCAGATTATTAATTTGCCTATGCTAAAAAAAAAATTAATTTAATAATATAATTAAAATAAATATTTACAGAAAATGAAAATAACCACAACAATGGGCAATAATTAACTATAAATATAAAGTTGCCAACATCATATTTGAAAGAAATTTTTTTTAAAAAAAAAAACATATTAGAGATTTATTGTCGCTCCACCCCACCATCAAAACAAGCACACAAAAAAATTTCTAATATCATTATAAAAATCTAAATCAAAAGAGGTATAAAATTAAAAAATAAATATTAATATAAAAATATTTCAAAGTAAGAAAAAATAAATATCAAAATAATGATGATCAAATATAATATGAAAAGAAAAACTAAAAACATAAAATTATACAAAAAAATTAATTTTATAAATTATCTTAAATAAAATATATATTAATTAAATAAATATGAATCAAATATGAAAAAAAAACAAATTAAAAAAATACTTTGAAGATTTAAAAAATTAGACATGTAATCTGAGAAAGAAAAAAAAATAAAAGGAAAAGGCTATCAAAGCCAAACTAGAAGTTTGTAAATCACAAATGGCATCTAGGGATAGAGATGTCAATGAGATAATTCAAAAATTGTCCATAAAATCATCATTTGGTTGTTAAGCTCCCTTTTAAGTATTACTCAAATAGCGCCAACATAACCTATGAAAGTGATGTGTTAATCATTTTTGTATAATATATATTTTTATTAAATTATTAATGTTTTCCACGGTCAAGTTGACTATAACAAAAAAAAAAAAGCATGCTAAAATTATGAAAAATTTCATGGACATCAATTAAAGAAACTTTACTTTTAAAAAGTAATTTAATTATTTTTTTGCGTTTTAAAAAATAAAAATACCAAAAGCTCATGTATATGAGTTTAAATTTTTTTTAAGAGTTATTTAGTTATTTCATTGTACTTAAAAGATGTTAAAAGACCGATTTGTTACCCGAATAATCTAATAATGATTAATGAACCTTGTGAAATGATTGCATTACCCTCAATAGCCAAGCCAATGGTTTTTTTGTTGAGAATGACAAAACAATCATTTTATTATTACAATCCCCAATGCTATAAGTTTGTGTAGGGAAACTCTAATCCTTTTTTGTTTTTTTAATGGAGAGATTTCTTCAACAGCAGCCATACCTAGATTGTTTTGCATTCCCCTTCAATTTGTTTATGTTATCCAAAATTACTAAATAATTAAATGATTGAACAAGTGAGCATATATATGTTTAGTTTGTAATCATGTAAAAATATAAGGACTTGCTGATTTTGTAATCAAACAAGGATAAAATTAACAAAACACTAAGTTGTGTGGCCATTTCATTATAGTAATTTTCATTGTGCATTCCCTCACAAATCATTGTTGGTTGAAGCAATGATTTTTTTCTCTAAATTTTCAATTTGATTCTTGATTTATTTTTATTTTTTTCACAATTGAATCCTTTTAGGCTCAAATTAATAGTTAATCAATTCCTTTTCTTTTAAGAGATGATAAAATTAAAAAATAAAGAACTATAATAATAATAATAATAATAATAATAAAACACAAGTAAAATAGATGACAAATTCTAATTTCTTCCATAAATTTTAGTTTAGTCACCTATATTTTTCACTTAATAGGTGATGAGTCCTTTTAGTTTTTTAAAATTTAATTTTAATACTAAACTTTATTTTCATTACTTTTCAGTCTATTTTTTATGAGAGAAGACAGAAAGCCCACTAGATTTTATGTAAAGAGAAAAACCTCATTGTCGACATCTATTCCAACCACTAAAATAATTAAAATTGGTGTCAACAGATTCTATTAGGTAATAAGAGTCTTATAGTAGTTGTTTCAAGTTTCAATATAACTTAAAAATTCAAAATTAAATTGAGGATAAGATATTTTATTCAATTTAATTTTTTTTTAATTTGGACCTTTTAGGGGGTTTATTAGTTTGATAGGTTAGTTTCTTGATATTTTAAAGTTGTTTTTGGGTTGAAATAGGTAGAAAAATAAGTTTTTTTTGGTAAAAAAACATGGTGGTGACTAAAATCTAAAAATGAAATGTACTCAATATCTATTCATAGAAATAAAACATAAACTCTATAATATGAGGAAAAAACAAAAAAGGAATAAAGCTTGAAAACTAGAAGAGTTAAGCTAAAAATAGATGAAGAGTATCAAATTCTATAGAAAACTTTGTCCAAAACAGTACAGAAAATCCTAACCCCAAAACATTTTTCTTCATTCCTTTTATAAATTATTTTATGAACCAAAAAATTATTAAAGTTCATTTGCAATCAGCTTTAATTATCTTTTATAAAACCAGAATTAAACTTGGATTTTTTTTTTATTGAGATTATTGCCGAAGAAACTATTTATATTATTTAAAAATAATTCATGAAATAATTAATTAGTTATTTATATTCAAGGGTTGGACAAAACGGTAGGATGGGCTAGAAAAGATAATTCTTCATGAATCAAATCCAAGTTCACATTTAAATTGATAAACATAATTTTTTTAAGACTAAAAAATTATAAATCTAAACTCAAGCTCAAACATGAGCCGAACATGAACTTAAACTCAAAACTCACTTTGTTTAAAACTTTTTTTCTCTAAAAAATTGTTAATTTTTTAAATTTAAATTTAATTTTTTAACTTTTCACTATATAACCACCAAAAAAAATATATTTATTTTCTATTTAGAATAGAGATTCTTTTGAAAGTTTTAGATTTCTCCAAAATATATCAGTTTTTTTAGATTAATTTTTTATTTGCCAATAATTTATTTAAATAATATTAAATAGCTTATGTGAGAAATAAAATTGTAGCAAAATTTTAACTCTAAAAAGGAAATAAACTCCACTTTTAACTTGACTTCAAAAATACGCATTACCCATGTTTAAACAAAATTTCCAATATTTTTTTCAACATGTGTTTCTTCTGTTTGCCAATCTAGATCAGTCATCATGCCTAACTTGTTCATAGTTCATGACAGCAGTCAGCTTGTTATCAATTTCTCTAATGCAATTCATAATTTGCTAAGTACTAGCTGGTGAAGATCTCCAAGTCACAGAACGATAAGATACAAGGTTTTGTAACAATTAAAGGATAAAAATTGAACTACTAACATTTTCAATTTGCTGTCAATCATTAAAAGAAGAACTTAAACAATCCAGCATTCTAGTTAGTAGAGATGAGAATCCCTTGAGGAATATTTCAGCAAGAACCCAAAATTATTGTGCATCAAAATGGGAGTCCAGAAGATTATTACTCCCAGTTAAATGGAAGTGTTTGAGGGGCTTTGTTGCCAGAGGAACCACCAGACTGCGGTTGAAACGTTCCTGGAAAATGGACATTAGCATCCCTGTTATTGAAAACCAAAACTGAATCAATTGGCCCTAAACCATGATCATGTACTGTTGGGCCTATAGGATGCGAGAAAGGGACTGAGTTATGTTGCACCATGAGGTTCCCGGATGCATGCGTCTGTGTTGATGACAGAAGAGAGAGAGCACAATCCGAGTCTTGTATTTGTGTTAACCTGTCACAGAACATACTATGGCTACTTGCCCCACTACTTCCTGGCAAAGCAATGGTTCTTAGAAGCGGCTGGCAGACAGAAGCTTCCGGAGATGTCTGATTGTTAAGGCCAGGGCTGTGACAATGCAAAAAAGGGCACTGCTTCCCTCCATGGTAACTGCTCGAGGATGATCCAAAGAACAGGTTCTGTTTGTCAGGAAGTTGATGCAGATTATGGTGCCTACCATCTGCCTCAGTACTAGCAACTCCTGCCCACGTGGGATTCAATACGGTAGAGGATGGATATACATGGGAACTAGAGAACGGAAATAATTGGGCACCTGAAAAAATGTTGAAAAGATGTATTTAACTATTTAATCGAAAAAATGTCATTTGCAAAAACAAGTGACATATCTGATATTCTAACATACAGATCAATATGAATTACAGAAAGCCTTTAGAACTCTTTCAGTTTGGTTCTGTGCATTATAGAAGCAACTTTGAAATGACAAAATCATGCTAAATAATTTAAAATTCCATTGACAAGCATTAATTTTAAGCAAATTCAAGAAAGAGAGCAATTTCAATGTTCAAATTCAAGTCAAAGTCCAGTCTGTATATTTGGAATCGTAGATCATTAGCATGTTTCTGCAACGGCATGGGCAAAAGTTAAAAGTAGGATGGATATTGGCAGTGGAAATTAGCTATAGTGGCC
Organism: Populus tomentosa; assembly: GCA_018804465.1. Lineage (NCBI taxonomy): Eukaryota > Viridiplantae > Streptophyta > Magnoliopsida > Malpighiales > Salicaceae > Populus > Populus tomentosa. The sequence goes on from CM031997.1 coordinate 9,811,042, forward strand.
ACTAGATCATCATCTTCTAAGTGACATCATCCATGCAAGTTGAAGAGGCACTCAACTAGTTAAGTTTGAAATGAACTATAAAAATCTATGATTGTAATCATTGCCAATGAAGCCGTGCAACTGAGTGTGTGACAGTATCCAGATTTAGAGCTGAAAAAGATTCCACTGAACATTGTTGTAACAAACCTTGATAATTGGATAAAAAACTTGGAGGACGAGAATGGGGATCTGGCTGAGGCTTCCTTCGCCGCCGATTGTGCCCATCAAGACGTTTCCTGCAGCTTCTTTTCCCTTCATCAAATTCCTCCAGGGAATGGAACCTAGTAAGGGAGTGGTAAAAGTGTAAGACTGCCACGAAACCACAGGTGGACAGAGGTTTAGATGCAGAAGAAAAAACGAATAAAATGCATGTTATAGACATGAAGCCTGTTTTATTTACAGGACAAGAATGAAGCAAGGAAGGAGCCATTCTAAGTGGAATAGTCATCAACACATATTTCACAAAATCTCTTCAAGGTATTACCATTTCTGTTCAGAATAATGACCTTTCCATGTTCCTCCGCATACATGCTCAAACCACATGGCAGTTCTTTACAGAAATCACACTGTGAGACGTGCTAAAACCATGTCTCAAAATAAATGCAGCGAAATGGTAAAGAAATTTGATTTTGATTTTCATATAGTACGAGCCTCTTGAAAGATGAACAGAAAATGATTCTATCAGTACGTTGTTTCCTAAAATTAAAAGAAAATATCTGTCAAACTCAGAAAAAGCAATGCAGAAGTGCAATAAGAAGAAGAAATTAGCACACCCCTGTAAGAACATGAAAGCAGCTATGGAAAAGGATGGAAAGTTATAATCAGAACAAGATTTAAATCAAAATAACTAAAGCACCATTAGAATTTGAGAAATTAAGAAGACTACACCACAATTCATACCTGCTACATTGTTGGCAGAATCGCTGCTTCTGACCGCCAACTGTAACCTGAGGAGTCTTGGAATGAAGCTCACAGACCTTATGGCGCCTATGATAGTCCCTACAAGTACTGAGGTCTGAATTGCAACCATCAACAAGGCACATAGCTACCTGAGTTCCACTGTTAGCTCCACGTGCTCTCTTCGTTGAACCAGAAGGTAAGGGCTGTAGTTTTGAGACTCCAGGCTGCTTCCAATTAATTATAGATTCATCACTTGAATTACCAACCCTACCAAGTTTCAAATCAATAGAAAAACCCCCTCCACTCCTGTTAACTCCAAAGTTAGTTGACCTATCAAATGCATCTATGCTTATGCTTGGAACAGCTCCTTGCTCAAATTCAGTCAAATCCCAGGAAGTTGCCTTCAAGTTCCAGTCCATAAAATCTACCACTTAAGAGAGTTGCTCTCCTCAGAGTTATCTTTCTATTGCTCCACACCACCTCTGCCAAGTCAATTAAACTTCTCTTTCACTGTTCACCGCCCTTGCATAAGAAATTATTTCACACTAAACCAAACAAACAAATCAAGAGACATCCAGATATACAAAACTACACCAAATTTAATCAATTAAACCTCAGCACAAGTAAAGACCAGCACTTTAAACCTGACAAGCAAAGAACAGCACAGTTGAATAACCAAGCCCTTCTCTCATAACCCCCATTTTATACTCTACAAACAACAATTTAATCCTCATATTTGCGTTGGTAGCTCAAAAAACTGTCAGATTTCAAGTGAACGGAATTGTAAATTTAAAATTAGAACTAGAATGTAAATCGGAAAAGATTTGGAAAAAACAAGAAATGCAAGGATGAGCATCTCAGAATGGTATTCTTTGCTCAACCAAGCAGTGGGGGGAAAACAAGAAACCCCCAACAAAAGGCTATTCCTTTTTGTTTAGTGAGTGCAGCAATACAGTTTGCAGAGATATACTTCCAAGAAGATTGGAAGCTTAAAAAATGAAAGCTACTAAGTACTAACTATAAATAAAGAAATAGTAATAAATAAGTAAAGAAAGAGAGAAAGAGGTGAGAAAGTACTTACAGACAGGCTCACTAGAAGAAGACTTGGTTTGATCTTTCCCCACCCATTCATCCATTCATTCACTGACAATGATTCCATTTAGAACCCATAAAAGTGATCAGCAGTCAAGGAAAAACAAAAAAAACAAAACTTACATAACATAAAAAAAAATACATCAAGCTGTAAAGCTGAGTCCGTGGTAGGTTTGAAAAATCACTACCTGTATGTACACCAGTACCAAAATGCCATAAAGGGTTGATTATAATAATGTGTTGGGAGTGGGAAATTTTAGTAACAGTGAAAAGGGAGGTCACTGCTTGCTTACCATGAAGGGCCACATAGAGCTAAGATAAATATGCTGCTGTCTTTATTAAGTTCACTACTTCCTTTCCACATAAAATATAATTATTATTATTTTCTTTTTCACGTTTAGGGTTTATTTGAAATATATAAAAAAAATAAGGACAGGCTGTTGGTTGTTCCTTTCAACTTTTTCTGGGAGGCAAGAAAAGAAGTACAAGGATATTGATGCTAATTGGGACAGAGCATGTGACCTTGTGTTTCACATTTCACAGCATGTTTTTCCTTTTGGATTTCTTTTACTTCAAGGGGTGTGTGTGTATCCCACTCTACCTTTACTAGAGAGTGAGAAACAAACATTTTGAAACTTTGCTGCTACCCTCAACTTGAGCTCTCTCCTTTTCTTTTCTTTTTTCTTTTTTTAGTGTTTTCTTTCTTCCTTCCTGGCCCTGCACAAGGGGAGGAGGAAGATTTTGAAATGCAACTTTGTGTTTGGAATTTTTTCTCCTTTCAGCATCATTGAATGTGATTGCTTCTCGTTAAGGACCACCAGATTTTGTTTGTTCAATCATTTGCTTGTTGATTCTTCTAGCATAGTGTTGTAATTCTTGTTTATGGGAAATCATGATTAAACAATCAAGGATGGAACATGTTTTTTTTTCCCTTTAACAAGTAAATCTCACAAGAACAATCTTGATTCTTGGACCATGTTCTTCAGAAAAAAAATATGACAGTTTTTTCAATTATCTTGTTAATTGAATGATTATGTATTTTTTTTTTTCTTTAAAAAACATGACAACTAATATAGTTTATCTTGTACTTTAGCATTGTCATTATTATAATTATAAAACTCGAAATAGAACATGATTTAGACCGTGACTTGAGACAAAACAAGAATAAATAGTGAAGTCGAGTTATCTCAAAAAAAAATAATTTAAAAACATGTTAAAAAAACAAAAAAAAATCAAAGAAGAGTCAATAATTCAAGGACCTGGTTTTATTATATGTCAATTTGAGTTTTTAACTGGATTAAAATAAATTACTTTTTATTTTATTCTTTTAATCAGGATTTCATTAAAAAATTTAAACCTATTCAGCTTAATTTTATAATCATGATTATTATAATCATAAATTATGATTATTGTAATGAAAAAGTGAATTTATCCTGTATAAAAAAGGAAAGTTTTCTCAGGAAAAACATAATATATTTAATTTTACAAAGGTCAATTATAAGTTCTCGACAGTATAAACCTGAAATCATGGTCCTAATTCATGCAGCTCCTTGACATGTGAACCAGCATCAAGCTGCATTTTCATCCACATGATATAAATAAAAATCAACTTCGTTCAATGTATCACATGAAAAACAAGCAAGAGGATTAAAATAAAAAGAAAAGAAAAAGGAATCAATTGAGGCCTGAATTATGCTCTGTCAATTACTCACTCAATTTTATTTCCACGTCACTCGTTTAAATTTTTCAAAAAGAAAAAATAATAATGAGTTGCATGTAGAAAAAAGAAAAGAAAAGAGGAAACAAAATACAAAGCCAAATCTAGTGAAAATGAATAAAATCTTTGACGCCACCCAAAAACAACGATAGAATCATGAGCTGCATGAGGTCTCTCACCTAATAATGAAAATCTTCATCGCTTCAATTTCACTCCCACCGATGGAAGCATCTGTGAATTTTATCTTTCTTTTATTATTTATTTATTTTAATCATTATCTTGACTATTTACATCTAGAAAATTAAACAAAATTATTATAAACACAATCATTTTAATGTGTTAATTTTTAAAATAAATTAAAAATATATTATTTTAAACATTTCTAAACAAAAAACTTTGAGAAGTAACCTACTATACTCTCCCTACACACTCTTGTAAATTCAAACAAGAAGTTCTAATGCTATTTTTTATGATTAAAGAATATTCTTAGATTAACTTGCATAATTTAAATTTAAAAGGATTATGGAAAATTCATGGTATATTAGCAATAATCTTCTCTTTTTAAAAAAAAGAAAAAGAAAAAGAAAAAAAAAAAAAAGAGAGAATATTCTTGTGTAAGTGGGTGCGGGTGGATTGTGTGCAAGTTTCTCTTACCAATGACGGCAAAGGAAAGCATTGTGTGCACAAAATGGCTCCTGGACCACACCTTGGCATAAAAAACTAAAGAAGGGGTGCGCGTGGGCAATGCAAATAGTTAGGAAAATAAATAATAATAAAAATCTTAGATTAAAATAAATTAAAGGGAGATGGGTCGGAGAAATAAATAGAGAAAAGATGGAGGGGTAAAATAGGACACAAAAAAGGAGGGCAACAACCAGGACCAATGTCAGTGGTAGCTGTAATTGCTAGTGTCAGTAGTAGGGACCAACCCCTATAATTCTAGGCTGGATAGATTTTCCGTGGGCTTTCCTTTGTTCCCCACGTGTCCATCTTTCTTCATCTCAGCCATGCAAATTGAAGCTCTCACTGTTGCAAAAATCTATTTCCTCTTTCATGCATGTAACTGTCGGCACGCTTTAATATGGAGTGATTTATTTATTTATTTTATATTGCTGGAAAACTAATTTCCTGGTTTAATTTAGAAAATAGGAGCCCTTGTACATGAAAAAATATTTTTTTTAGTGGTTGTATTTCATTTATCTCTGGTTAAGAAAAGGAATAAAACTATAGTATATGTTTTTTTCAAAAATAATAATTTAATATTCTTTCCATTTTACTCTTAATTATGCATTAGTAAAACTTTAAATAATATAAAATAAGTTTTTAAATCATTCTTTAACTAATATAGTACCTTATGAAACTTTATTTTGACTATTAAACTGTAAGGTTACTATTAAAAATGCAAATCAAAACTAATAATTAAAATAAAAAAAATAATTGAATTATATCAAAACTTATCATATCAGGAGCTTTAGTTTTTTTAAAATTAAGTTTTTAGTTATTTTCTTATATTAGCTTTGACTCTCTTTTATACAAAAATATGCATAAATTGTTTGTTATTCCTGTACAATAGTGACTGTGCACTTTTTTTTTAATAAAAAAATGCTTTAATATTGCGTCCAAATTAGACCGAACATAAAAAAACCTAACATTTTAAATCCTAATTCTGTGCATATATAATTTTTTTTTTTCATATACATAATACCTTTTATGTAATGCAGACACTGATTTTCTAACTGGTAGTTATTTAACTATCAACATCTCTATTAATAACGCACATGATATAACAACTCTTTAACTTCCTAAGAAAATATTGTGTCTTCATTAATAAGCATGACACAATATCTATCATTTAATTTTCCATGAAAATACTCTTCTTCTTTTTTTCATAAAATAAGTTCAAGAATTCAATGTATAAATATATCTAATTATAGGTGAGAAAAAAGTCTTGGCCACAAGTTATAGGCCATATGCCATATAGATTCTATGTCATATAAGTTCCAAGCCTATCACTAGGCATGCAAGGTCATGAGTTCTAGGTCTTAGGTCTTGGACTCCATACACAACTATTAAAAACTTAGCCATATAATTTTATAAGTAATTCCATTAAATACAATCAATCATCCAACAATTTTATAAACCACAAAAATCATATAACAACTTTTAAAATCGTAAACAACCACTTAACAACTCCTAAAATATATAATTTCTCCCTAGTATTTTTTATTTATTTATTGTACATTATTTTTTTCTTTTACATTTTACTAACTTAAGCATCAAAATATTTTATATGCCTATAGTGAACTTATTTTGCAGGGAAGCTCATGGGAAAAGCCCAATTCTTATATGAGATTTTCTCATGACTTCATTAATGATGTTGTCTGTGTGAACTTGAACAAAAAATCAGTTCATTCTTTTTTTGGTTAACTAAACTTTAGGACATAGAAGAACAACTAATCTCCCCATTATTGAAACTCTAAGCCTTTTAGATCTTCATCAACTCTATCATTAATTACAAATGTTCAATAATATTGTTTTAGTCATACAAGAACAACTTTGCACTCTAATACAACACATAGCTTTATCCCCATTACATACATCAAATGCACATAGGTAAAATCAGTTCCATGAAAAAAAAATGATACAACAACATGCAAAGTGGGCACGACACTTCAACTTTATAAAAAAGCAATTCTCGTTATAAAAGACACTCTACAATAAAATCTAGCCACAAGTATGGCTATTACCATCAATCTTATGTTTAGTCTCACTCACATGATCCTCAATAAAAAAAAGCTATACATGCAAGACTATTAGCTCCTAAGAATAAGAATAAACATCATTCTCATTAAGTAAGAAACTTTCAACTTTGACATAAAATGTTAAACACCCATCTCTTTAAAGACTATGTTTTCATGGAGGCCAACCTAGATAACTATAACCATCATATAAAACATGGAGAGCACATCTAAAATGTCAGAAATATTTTAGAGCTTGTAACATAAAATAGTGATGATATGTGTAAAATTCTCTCAGCAATATTTCATGGAACAACAACATTATTTTCCATCACCCAATAGGAAGATGAAAGCACCCAATTATAACTCTAGAGATTTAATGAGAAAATTCTTAACATTGAGCATCTACTTGAACTTATTACCATTGACGGCTTAATTAGTAAATTCTACAACTACTTATGGGAACACCTATATACTCTCTCTATCATTACTCTCATTAATGTAAAATAGGCTATGAATAATCATAATCAAGTGGAAGAAGCAAGTATCAACATGCATAGAAACCTTTGTTTCCAAGTATCATAATCCTCATAACACCATTAATCTCTTACTAAAGCATCATCTAAAAAAAACATAAATGAATCCATTCATGATCGCTTAACATTCATTGAGCTTCTAACCATATCTCTTACCACCAAACATATTTAGATGATTTTTATCATTGAAATAAAGGATTTTGTGTGATGGCCACCTTCAATAAAAAGTGACATGAACATTAAAAACCCTAATAAATATCACTTTCATCATTATCAAAGCCATAACATCAAAGAATGTCGTGTCCTAAAAAAATAATCTCTAAAGGATACCTTTATCAATTTGTGAATAAGGAAATGCAACATGAACAAATAAGGAAAAATCCTTATGATGTATTACCTAGTATTAGATAATTTTTAAAAATTATATTTCTATTATCTTTTAAACTTTGAATAAAAACAGTAATATTTCTTTGTATCTTTAAAATCTCTAATGAAAAACCTCAATAACAAAATATTTATGTTTCTAAATGTATGTCCATATCCTTAACAATAAATCTTTACAATGTGATATCCATAACTCTCTTAAAATTCTTTAATTTTCAACAACTACTTATCTCCAAAATAAGCAGAGATCCTTCTCCAATCTTTATGACTACTTATAGGACACTTCCTCCTGAAATGCATATACATATCATATTACTTATGTTTATACTCACTTTTTATTACTAGATTGTTTATCTGAACTAACAAAATAATTACATTGTTCTTTCTTATAAAAATATTAAATAAAAATTATGTTAAAAAAATATTAATAACAACCATAAAAGGTAATATTAATTGTACAAAGCATATAAGTTTTTCTCCCTCTATTTATACTAGATAAGTTTTTCAAATATAATTGTTTAAAAGACTTAAAAAGTTAAATTAAAGTGAATAATTTTTTTTAAAAAACTAGTTATTTCAACGCGACCTAAATAATTTGCCTTGACCAAGCCTAAATGATTGGCCTTACAGCCTATCTAGGCTTGCCAAATGTATTAGAAATCATAATTGCTTCGCCTTTGAATATCTAGAAACGTAGTATTTCAAGCATGATTCTATCCCAACTTATTTCCATTTATCCAATCTTATCATGAAACATATATTTATATATTTTTTAAGTTCTTGAGTCCACACATACTTTCCATATAAACATAATTTTTTCTATAAAAAATAAATAAATAACAAAAATTATACTATAAAATCATTTTGTTTCAATGTCAATGGAATTTTCACCCGTGCTCGTAACAAATCCTTTGATTGACTACATTACTGGAATTATCACTAGCACTCATGAAAATATTAAACCCGGTTGGATAATTGACCAAATTAAAAGGCCGGTCTTGAATTTTATGAATTAACTCGTGTCAATCCATAAAACCCGAATTATTTAAGAATTAGGTCAGATTAAAGGTTAGAAATAGAAAAGGGAGGCAATGAAGTGGAACCGATGTAACAGTCATGTTGTCGGTTGTTTTGTGTAGAAATGACTTTTAATCTCATCACAATTTCCTCATAAAGTTTATCTACCCTCTATAGCTTCATCACAAGCAACTAAGTTGTTTCTCTTTTTTGAATCATCTGTTTTGTACAGGGATGAACATGATTTGTTGGAAGCCCATAAACACAGTCCTTGCTCCTTGACGCTTCCATGCTCCAGAGCTCAAAAACATCACACAAACCCTCTCTCTTTTACATCTTTCTCCTGTAAATTTTTGCCTATGATACTGGTACTGCTACTTGTTGCCTCTCTCTCTCTCCTGAAACTGTGAGTTTGGTCCATCCCCCACTCGACGACCAAGACCTGCTAACGAAGAGGAAACAAGTGAGCGAAGATGCTTATTCAAATCGGAGCCGTCAAAAGGAAAAAACAAAATAGCTAACCAGCTCCTCAATTGGATGGGACTGGATAATGAAACAAATCGTACCTTCTTGGATGATTTATTTAATCACTTATATGGTCTGAGGAGCAGGGGAGGATTGCCTTTGAAAATCTAATCTATTCTTTTTTGCCCTGAGGCTCACGTTCCAATTGCAGTCCTCCTGCCAGCCATTTATTAGCTATTTTTAGTTATCTTGTTTGGAAGATTTCTTACATCCCCTTACAGTCATCAATGCCAACCTTCAAGATCTTCAAACCCAGATGCAAACCCAACTTTAAAATGCTGGGTCTCATCCGGGTCGTCCGGGTTATGGCAAGTTGACTAAATTTTATCATGTCATTGCATCGACTGGTTTTTTAATAAACCTAAATTGGTTTAGTTATCGGGTCAGCTGGGTCCCAGATCAACTTGCCGACCAATTGGGTTTAACAACTGTGGAATTTGGTTTGTACAGAAGTCATAGAACAAGGCCGTACGCTTAAACACAATCTAGGAGCTAGCTGTATTCTTCAATAAGAACCGGTCCCCATCTCATCACATTATCTGCTCATAAAAAAGGATTCTATGCGTCCTTCATTGATAATGTGATCCAAGACGTACTCTGTGTCATTAAAATCTGCAGCTCCGAAACGACTCTTCACTTTTTCTGACGAACGCTATTAATAAAGTGGCGGACTCTCCACGTTTCCATGGACAGCCATTACATAATTTCAGGGGTAACAAAAGTCCCCAAGTTGAGCCATTGAACAACAGATATTTTTACAAGTTTGGCTGGAAATCATCTTGTGATTTGGAAGTCTGGAGATTCCAAAAGAGATCGAGATCACCTCTATAATTAGTGATCGATCATGACAAGGAAGTTTTACACATTTATCATCAAGACCCAGGTATGTTCATCAAGGTTCAACGTAAATATGAAGCAAGAGCAAGAGTCGCAAATCGTACAAGAAAGTGTGTGCGTGTATGGGTCTACGTGTGCATGTTATTCGTGGAGAACTTGGGGTTTGCTCTGATATCTTGGCTACAAAGTCTAGACCTTTTCAATACTTTCTTGAATTAGCTATCGAGACATGCTACTTGTGTTACGTTCTCCATCCAACGCTTGCTTTAATTATTTCTTGGAGCTGAGCATTGATTTCACATACAGGGCTGAAGGTGTTACCTTGGATTTTTCAAGAAGCAAAACCATCTCGTATCATTTCAAGAAAAGAGTCCCTCGTTTCTATGTTTTGCAGGCATGTTAATCATTGATGACCTAACTCTTCATAATGTGTACGATAATAACAGTTGATGTAGTAGCTGTACATAGCTAGAACAAAAGGCAGTGGGAAATTAAAAAATCATAACAAAACAATTTTGTTTTTTCTGTATTTCCATTTCGACTACAAGTGTTACCTCTTTAAGAAATACTTTTTTCAAGGGGATCAAGAGAGAATCATAGGCTACTAAACGTGGCCCATGTAAATATCCACAGCCCAAGACCACAAGTATGGATCAACAACATCACTATTTGTTTAGACCCGAACACAACCGCTTCCTCAATTCTCTCAAACTCTGAAAACTTGCAAAAACTTACTTTACCTTGTCGGGATTTTTTTTAATTTTCATTTTCGGGTCTATAATCATTTCTCCTTTCATCAAAATAGAACCCTTTTAAGGGTTTAGTCCAAAGTTGAATTTCGTTGTTTGATTAGGCTCAATTTGAACATGGACGGAGAAGAGTTAACAGAGCAAGAAACTGCATTGTATGATCGCCAAATTAGGGTTTGGGGTGCTGATGCTCAACGAAGGTAAAACCCTTTTTCATTAAACTTCTTTATTTGATTTAGAACTTACGCTTTTAAGTAACCCATGTTTTTTTTTTTTTTTTTTTGTAGACTAAGCAAATCCCATATATTAGTTTATGGAATGAAGGGCACTATTACTGAGGTACTTGCTACTACAACCTTAAAACCCACTAAAAATGTGTTCTTTTTTATGTTGATAATATGGGGCTTAGTGTTTTTGTGTTTATTTCTGGGTAGTTTTGCAAGAACATTGTTTTGGCTGGAGTTGGAAGTCTGACACTAGTGGATGACAGGGCTGTGACTGAAGAAGCATTGTCTGCTAATTTTTTGATGCCCCCTGATGAAAATGCTTGTAGTGGGAAAACTCTTGCTGAGCTTTGCCGTGATTCTTTGAATGAATTTAACCCCATGGTTCGTGTTTCGGTTGAAAAAGGTTTGGTTTGTCTGTCCCACAACTCTTTCTTGTTTTTATAGTTTTGTAACTGTTAATGCTTAACTTTGTTGTTGGATTGTTTAATTTAGTGATTGGAATTGGTTGAAAAATGTTCTTGTTTGCTAATTTTATAAATCAGAAGAATTTTTTACATGTGCAATGAATTCGAAATTATCTAACGGGATATTGAAATTGCAGGTGATTTGGCAAGCTTTGGCGTTGAATTCTTTGATAAGTTTGATGTTGTAGTTATAAGTTTCTGCTCCCTTGCAACAAAAGTACGGGTCAATCATTTTCCTTTATTAATTTGTGTAGATAATTGTGCTTGTTGGTAGGATTTTTCCTGCTCTGCGATTTAATGCCTGTATTTGTTTTACTTGCTATGTTTTCGAATCCTATGTTTTTAATGCAGAAATTGATCAATGAGAGGTGTCGGAAGTTATCGAAGCGTGTATCATTTTACACAGTTGACTGTAGAGATTGTTGTGGCGAGATCTTTGTTGATTTGCAGAAATATAATTATGCAATGGTAAACTATCTTTTACCTTTCCATTTTCGCAGTTTTTGCTTTCACACTTTCACACTGTAACTGGATCATGTTGATCCAAATGTTTGTTTTTTAAAGCCAAGCACTGAATCAGTTTTGTTCTGAGTGGCAGATTGTTTATTTCTTGTTTTAGCTCATGCTGACTCATAATTTCATTTATTCATGTCATTCTTTCTTTGAATGCCTCATGTTCAGTTATAAGGATGGAGATGAAGATACCAGTTTAACATCTTATTAAACTATAGATGTACTTTCTATTTGTGAACCTTGATTATGAATGGCCTTGTTGTTAAAAAGTGGAAGTAGAACTGAGCACTGATTTTTTTGGCACGTACCCAGACTGGTCTCCTTAAATCTCCTATACTTAATTTTGACATCTATTGTATGAAGTTGCAACTCCCATGGGATGCCAAATTGTTGATGTTTTTCAACCATCCTCAAATAGTGTGCTTTGTTGACCTGGGTTTTTCCCTATTTCATGTTATTCACAGAAAAGGCTAGATGAAACTACTGAATGCGAACTGCAATATCCAAGTTTTCAGGTATCACTAAGTTCTCCCCGATGAATTTGATAGCTAAATGTGTGGCCTGATCCAGCCTTGTTCCTTCAGTACAAGTGCATAATGTATTTTCAGTCAAACATGAACTTCTGTAACATTATTGTTAAAAAAAAGGATGGCTTCTATTAAATTAAGCGAGCCCTATAGGTAAGCTAGCTGGTTTGTAGTCTTACCTAATAATTGTTGAGAGTAGTAGCAAACTGATCCATGCTATCTTCACATGTATGCCATTAAGGGGACACCAACAGAGAATGAACCAAGTGGCCAGCTATAGTAATCTACTTGGACTAAAATATGGTGCAGCCAAGGAAATTAGCTTTGTAGTATTCATTTAGGTTAGCTACCAAGCTCATGGTTAATTAGCATCGGTTTGAAATGAAAGTCTGAGCTGATTTTGATTGACATAAACAATAAATAATGTATTTGCTACGGTGCCCATTTTACTGACAACTTATGTAATTAATCCGTTATTTTCAGGAAGCTATTTCAGTGCCTTGGAGATCACTTCCCCGGAAAGTCTCAAAGCTTTATTTTGCTATGAGAGGTCTGGCTAAATATTCAGTTTATTGCTATTTCGAAGGAAAAAATAGAAAATAAAAAAGTTGATCCAAACTAATTGTGAAAGTAACTGTCAAACTGTTCACAACTAATGTTTGCCCGGTTCTTGTCCTGGTGGAATTCTGCTACAAAACTGAGGAATATATAATGGTCCTTTCTGTAATTGTGTTACAAGGATGAGTTGTTTCTTAATTACAACCTAACTCATGCGTCTTCATTCTAAAGTGCACGAATACTGATTTCTCTTTTCTGGAACTGGGAATCTAATGAATGGTTTGTCCATTTTGTGTAGAAAAATCTGAAATCCTGTTTCTTTCATATTTTGATGAGTTGGGATTTCAAATAAATCCGAGCAGTGTTTTTAAACTGTCTCCATTGTAGAAGAGATGACCTGTTTTATTCTCTATCTTTTGTAGTGATTGAAAGGTTTGAAGGGGACGAAGGACGCAAGCCAGGAGAAATTTGTATTGAGGACCTTCCTGCTGTTCTGAAGCTGAAAAAGGAACTTTGTGAGGCGCAGGTATGCCTGTAGGAATCAGTTATTTGTGTTTGTTTATTTGAAAAGAAAGAAGGAAAGGCAGCTTCTAAACCATGCTATCACAATCCCTTTCAGTCACTGAATGAATCTCACATTCCCAATGCCCTCCTTGAAAGATTGGTTATGGGTGCAAGAGAATTCCCTCCAGTTTGTGCCGTCCTTGGAGGAATCCTTGGACAGGTGAATTCCTTATCTATTTATTTGCTTGTTTTCTTACCAAGTGTTCAGTTAATTTAGTCTAATATGTGGCATTAAAACTTTTAGGAGGTAATCAAAGCAATATCAGGCAAAGGGGATCCCCTCAAGAATTTCTTCTTCTTTGATAGTGTCGATGGGAAAGGCATTATAGAGGACATATCAGATCCTAACCCAAAAGGCTGATCACGGCATGTTTAGAGAAAGCTTAATGAACTAAATTGAGTAGTGTATGGGTACTGAATACTGACAACTGCCGTGTAGGAGATTTCATATCTGTTGTAGTCTTTTTTTAATCTTTGCCAGGATAAGCTAAAGCTGATTATGAAGCTCATGTAAGTTGGGAGCTTGGTTATTGAATTGTTACTGGTTTTTAGCCGTCGACTGTTGCTAGTGGTTTTCTGGTGTTTTATTTTTACCATAGATTGTTGCTCATCATAGTCAGTGACTTTTAACAGTGCACGCCTGCGTATATTTAACTAACTAATGTACAGCGGCAGAGGCAGGGCAATATGTAGCCAAGAATGGCTGTTGATGATCATTCTTTTTTCCCAATAAAATATAACTATTATTGAATGATTCAATTGACTCTGCCCCTCGAATGAGTACGTTCCACAGTGCAATCGCCACGGCCATGCTAAATAGTTTTAGACAAGACTTGGTGATATTGATTTATGGATGTTGCCCGTTGAGCTGGTTGCTGGAAGATTGATTGCTGGCGCGTGCAAAATGTTCTTTTGATCATAGCATGTATGTGGGCTATAAGCAATTAGTTTGTCTTGTAAAATTAGAGCAAAATATGAAAAGTGGCCATCGCATGTGTGACTTTGCATCCTCGAGGAAAGATGAAAATAGGTGGTTTCCAGATGTACGTGCCTCCGCGGCCACTGAAGAAGCTCGGGGAGAAAGTGAAAATTTGAAAAGACAATTATATTCAACAAGAATTATAAACTAGCCCGTAGTATTATTAAGAATGTATTTAGCGGGTCAAGAGATTTATTTGGTCATCATAGCAGTATGGAAACTACAGACAAACATGATGAGCAGAAGGGGAGTCAGGAAACGCAATTAATTGAATTGAATGACACCGGGGAAATATGCCTTCCTGTAAACAAGTGAAGTCGCTTAGCCCTTGCTTGTGATTAATTACATAACTAATCTCATGGCACAGAGGAGGAAAAAGGTCATCAACATTCGACTATTGAAATATCTAGATTTATGTTCTGTGATAATAATATTAATCTCAAGCAAGATTCATGTTAATCGTACAAGCTCCAAGATGAAAACTCAAAAACAGAACGTCGGTGGTTCTTATCCCTCTGTAATCTAATCCAGTAAATCACGTTCAAATCAAAACCCGCCAACTTAACCTCATTCTTGATTCAAAAACACAACAAAATATTCCAAGTCATGATGAAATGCGAAAAAGAAACAGACCCCACCATGGAAAGACCATGAAAAGAAACAATAATTTAACTGGAGCAACAGTATAGGCACATGCAACAAGGATGGACTCCATAAAACAATCAAAGAGCTTTAACCTACGTGGAGCATCGACAGACTCAAAAACTCATGGTTAAAGCTCGTAAACTCCTATACAACTCTCCAAGCGACCTTAAATCTTCACTTCAACATGGGAGGTCTCCACCAGGAGGAGGAGGTGGTGCTTGGAAGGTTAAGAACAATGACTTGGCAGTTGATGAGATATTGAAAGAGAGAAGGGCAGCCATTGAGAGTGGCAAGTTGAAAGGAAGGAGGCTTTTTGAGGCCATGGGGAGTAGTGTGAGTGAGATAGATTTTGGAGGGATAGAGGAGATGATATGTCATAATTTGGATGGTTTAGTTCAAGAGAGTGAAGTTAGATCAGTGTTCTCTTATGCTTCTGATGATGAGACTGAAGATGTTGAAGCAAGCAAAGGAGGGTTGTCTCCATTTAGTCATCATCGTTCCTATTCATCATCATCATCATCTTCCTCTTCCTTTTCTTTTTATATTTGCGATAACTGTACTGAGAGAGAGAAAGAGGAAGAAAAGGTGGTGGTGGAGGCAAGTGAACAAGAAGAAAAGAGAGTTTTGAATGGTGATCAAGAAAGATATGGGGCAAGCTGGATGGTTGCTATGGGTTGGCTTACAATTGCTTTCATTGTGTGCGCATTTGGGATCATCTCAAAGAGGAGTTTTGGTAATCATGGGGTTGGCAATAAGGTGATTGAGTTCCCAACATGATATTTTCTTTGTTTACTTTCTAGCTTGGTTCTAAACTCAGGTGGTCATTCAACTGATGTTTCCTTGATATTTTGTATGAATGAATCTGTCTTCTGATTGGAGATTTTCTTACCTTACTATCATGAATAATGCAGATATATATGAATTTTCATGCTTCTACACTTACTGGTGATGATACATGTAGTCAAAAAGATAGCTGAATCTATGATATATGGAGCTATCACCCCAATATCTTGCTGACATGGGAACGATCTTGAACGTTTAAGGGATTTTGAAGAATGAAATTTAAAATAAATAAATTTATGCCCTCCCTTTAAATCTACAGAAGAACATGAATTTAATGTCGTATCTGGAACAAAAGGTGACCTGAATTCTGAGCTCCCAGCCTTTTCCTTGGAGCCCTTTAATGTGCGGGATATCTGTCTATCATATAACAGTTAAGCGATTGATGCTGAAGAATAATATGGATTCAAGTAAAATACACATAAGGTTCTAGTTGAGTTTTTTCAATCTGCTCCAACATGAATCCAATCCCAATCCCAGATTTTAAATAGAAATAGGCTATCCAACCATTTGCATTTACAAATTGACCAAAACTTCAATAATTATACTCTTTCATCCAACCTTCTTAGCATCCAATTCTGCTCCTGCTTTTGACCAAGAATTGTGAATCAGATGAGCTAAAGTAATGAGTCTTCAGAATTGCAGAGGTAATTATATGCCAATTCTAAACATTGTATGGCTGCTCGATATAATGAATCTGCCAAATCTGTCCAGCATCATCAGAACTACTCCATAGCTAGAAGGAAAGTGGCTTCCAATGTTTTCTTCTGTTGAAGATTATTTATTTTCCATCCCCAATTCAGAATTACAGTAGTCTATGTGCAATCCAAGCATTAAGGAAAAAGTTGCAGCATAATTTAGAAAGGAGTATAAGTTTGGATCTGTCTCAGGATGTCCTCAAAGTTTTCAGAGGACCTCTCAGTTGGATGGTTATGCATCCCTTCATAGGTAGTCACAACAATCCCTTCATCTTTAGAATTGCGTTGGACTTGCTTCTTGACATTGCACCCAGTACTTGTACACCTGTAGTAACTTCTGCAGTCGAAATTAAATATTCAACAAACAAACTTCCCATCGGATGATGATTTTGGTTCTGTTTTATGATCTGATCGAAATTAATTTTCAATAAGCAATGAACATATCACAAGCCTTGTCCTGTCTTCAATGAATTTAGTCACTTTTGTTCAATGTGTACTATAGATAACGTCCGAGTCAAAATGATCACAACGTTGGAGTGAAATTTTTTTTTGAAAAAAAACCTAGCTTTTTGGAGGGTACGAGAGCATCGGGAAAATTTTGGCAAGAATCAACACTAACCAATATAGTTAATTCCAACTACAGCCATCAATAAGGCAGGTGGGTAGTAAAAAAGTACGTTCATGCTTCAATTGAAGATAGAAAATTGACAAGCTAGAGAGTTCAGAGAGTGTTTAAGTAATCATACCACAAAAGAACCAGCAAATCTTTAGCTGATTAACAGGATACTAACCTTGGAAACTTGCTGCTCTTGACAGTCTTTTGCCCATATTTCCTCCATCTATACCCATCATCAAGTATATCAACTTGGCTTCGAGTTTGAAATGCATATCTATGCTTCCTAAAATCATCACTATCCCCTCCTCTCTTTCCTGGTTTCACCTTAAACTCAGAATCGTTACAGATTCTACTAGTCTGAGAAACACTGCTTTTAGCATCCAACTGCTGAAACCTACTTTCTGGCTTGACCCCATTTTCACTGTCACCATGAAAATAGATTAGAGGATTTGCCATGTTTAATGATGATGGTGAAACTGAAGGACTTGATGGGCCAGAAACAGGAAGGAATATTTGATACTTCTCCATTGGCATTAATGGTATATATGTATAAACAAGAACTGAGCTGCTAGGACCTCTTACATAAGTCTATACTACTTCGAGAAGAAGAAATATACAAGAAGCTATGGCAAATATAAAAAGGCAAGACCATGTAAGAAAAAGGTGGGCGGCTAATAGGCAACGTCCGATTCACTTGGCCACAGCTAAAAAAATCATCTATAAAGGCTAGTGGAGTGCACATTATTCATGTTTGCATCCTTCATATATATACGTGTGTGTGTGTGTGTGTGTATGGAAAGAAGAGTCGTAAACGGCACGCAAAGACATGAACAGGGAGTTATAGTACAAAGACGACAGAATTATTGCAGTTAAGTCACATCAGTGTTTGGATTTACGATAGTTTTGGTAAAAACGTCTTATGTTTGATGTTCGCAAGGATTAGAGAAATTCGCAAGCTATTCAAACCTAACTTCCGTATTTTCTATGCTAAATCTCAACCACACATACTAATGACACTTGTGAACTCTGCACGTTCACAAATAAAAATAAATCACCCTTTATCGTGTGCAAATATGGTAAGAGTATTTTCTGCGTTCTAAACAAAACCAATTTAAGGTTGCAACATCAAGTTGAATTCTTGTTTTAGGTTATGATTCTTTAAGGAAAACAGCAGACTTCACCAAATTTTCATATCTGCAAGCTGCATGGAAAAGTCATGTTCCTTTGACTTGAAATGGATGATAATGATATCCCACATCATGATTTGGATAAAGAAAACAAAATGTTACTGTTCAGTACACATCCAGCTAGCTCCGATAGGCGACTAGGTCTAGGCCGCCTCACAATTTCTCATACTCACAAGGCAGAGAGAGGAGTGCATCGATCATATACATCCACTTCCATCACCATGCTTGTGCGCTCTAGAATGGCTGTTTAATGTAGGAGAGGGATTTCTTGAGTGTTCTGGCTTCTTCCTGCCTTCAAGGATAATACAGCACACGTAATTTTCAAGTTACTGCTTCAATGCTGGCCAAGCCCATCTATTATCATAAACTAGGCACCGATTTGGAATTATTATGGCATTAACTTTGACAAAATTAAAGGAGCGGACAATATCTTCTGAAACGCTTATAAGGAGAAGCCACCTTGAGGGTGCTGGACACCATGCGAGTTAGGCAGCACACAGCAATGGAATTATTTGCAATTTGTAATAGGGTTCGATAAGGATGGTACACTGAAGCCACATCAGCACCCCACAAATTCTAGGCCGCCACAAAACCTAACCTTTGGAATCGGGACTAGATAACTTCGCAGTTTGCACTATTGCAGCTGATGTTTCATGTATAATGGCCTTTTCAGTCAATCTCCCACATAAAAAAGGTACCAAAGGGCTGCAAAGGGACGTGATTCAAACAAGTTAAAGATATATTCTAGTTCACTTAACTAAATGGAACATCAATTCCAATCTAATAAACCAATGAAAATCTTAAAAGATCAGTGCAATGTTCCTATTTTAAACTAAATCCATAGTTGACATGTTAATTATACAGATAGGAGATAAAAGATTAACAACTTTCACAATATCTCATTGGTTGAATCAAAAAGTAGATAAGATTTGGACTCGGATTCACTAGATTGATAGTCCTGTCCAGAAAACCTGAGAAAAAAGCTGCATCCAAAATTCCAGATAATATATAAAATAATGACAATCCTTTCTTATATTTAGATCACAAATCTTTTGTATCTAGATCATAGAGATCCAAAGCATGACAAAAAGGAAGCAAAGCATAATGGTACAGGGTAAAGGAAATCACATCCAACTAGAACAGTCAAAGAAATGAAATTCTCTCTTAAATTAAATGAAATGCTGTCTCTCAAGACTAAAGAGAGAACCCAGCTTTTCTCAACGCCAATGACGGGAGCTGCAGCTTCTTGTGCTGGTGAGTTGTGCTCGTCCCAGGCTTCAATCCATGTAACCATGGCATCACCAAGTTTTTGAAAGCAGGGATCAACAGGACCAGGTTTTTCCTTGACCATTTTGGAAAGCTCATGGACCATGGTAGCATTGCTGTACGGTTCTGCACTCTTTTGGCAGGACAACAGATTGGAAGAATGGGATGATATCTTCCTGCCAGTATATGACCTTGTATTCCTTCTTCAAATTCACAAATGGAATGCTTGCCTTGCTATGCCAAATGTATGGCAGGCCCTGTCTTCACCCCAAGATTCAGATGATCACAGATTACTTGAAATCCACATCGAACAGGACATTGAAAAGGGTCCCTGTGTGCCCATCATTTGAAGCATCAAGGTATGCAGCTAATCGTAGCTCCTTTTAGATATAAATATCAAGATCTATATAATGTCAGCCGGAAGCATTATCTTTTCACCATTCAAATCCAACAAGTAATTAGGTAGCAGAACAGATCAAAACTAACCAAGACAAGGATTACCTTGGCACACCAGCCAGCCTACACACCATCATATCTGTTACAGAATAATATAAATCATAACTTGAAATCTTATCTAACAGCTTAAGCTATTATGTTGAGATGAATTTTTGATATGATATCAGAGCCTTAATGACCAAGCGGTCACGAGTTCAAATCTCATCATCCCTATTTATTTGATAAAAAAAATTAAGCACAAGGTAATACAGGCATGTGCAAGTTTCAAGTCCAAATAACTTATAATTTTTTGATAATATCTCCCAATAGGTTAACCATCACCCATGGGTCCAAATTAAGTAGATTGCAGGGCCAATCAATTCCCTGTCAAAGGCAAGGTTCATTCCACACGTTGGGAATAGGGTGCCTTTTGGGATTGTCAAAACAGCATCCACATACCTGTGTGAAATAAAATTAACATTCAATTAGACAAACATTAAGCCAAAAGCACACACTTCTTTCTTCAGAGATTTTGAATAAAAACGAAATCACTGCCAAGACCAAGAATCAGTAACCAATGTGCAATTGATGTTAGGTGCCTACTGATTCTAAGAATAGATGGTGCCTACTGTTCTTTCTTTGATTAAACCTGGTGTTACGTTCAAGAGGCTTGAAAAGCTGAGTTGGAGGATCATAATCAGGAATGTTAAGACAGAGTCCATGAGATATAGCAGCAGGCACACCTCCTCTCAAGCTAAAAGGATATCCTCTCGCAAAATCAACACCTTCTCCAAGCAGATCATAAAGGGTGTTGAAGAAAAATGGCGTAGATGGTGTAAGCAAATTCTGTATATGTTGAGCCAATGCATTGATCTCCTTCCCGCTTGTTCCGTAGCCATCTTCACCCCGTCAACAAACACTCAAGAAAATCTCAACGTGGCCCCCTCTCGGTCCCACCCCACGTTTACTTGTCATAGAATCGCCCGTTTTGAATTGCATTATAAAAATTTGATTTATTTTTTTAAAAAAATTTCAATGTATTTTTTTTAATTTCTAAAAATTATCTTTTATATATTTTTGAAAACATCTATTGCCACTCTCACAAATACTTTCACGATCTCACTCCCTGCTCTCTATAATGGCGGAAAACAAATGCTAGACAGAAATAAGAACTTACAAAACAATCATCATCAATGGTGAAGATATACTTCCTCTTGGAAACCAAGAAACCAAAGCAACGACAAGCAGAATCCTTAAGGGAAAGGTTTGTTTTTACAAGGGATGGGGAGGAGTCTGGGGCTTTGACCAAAATCATGAAAGAGTGTTTGAGTTTACGATAGATTTATTGTTTTATAAATTATTAGTTTGAGTTTTATAAATTTAAAATTATTAAAAATTTATATAATTAAATAATTTTAAAACTTATAAAATTAATTAAGATATATACAAACTAACCTGAAAATTCATGTTAATAAAAAAAAAATATTATTATATCTAATTCATTATACTAATTCTTAAACTCTACATTTTTTTTTAATATGCATGGAACTACATGATAGCATTTAGTTATTATTTTATGATAAGAAAAGGTTGAAACATTTAGAAATAAAAATAATGTATTCTGTCTATTTTTTTATTTTAGAAGGATATAAATTTATTTTAAAATTGTATGATAAACAAATTTATTTCTATCTTCAATAAAAAAAAAAATTATATCTTCTATGTGTGTGTATATTTTACTAGAATACTAATTACATAAAACGTAAAAGTGAAATTTCTGCTTCATCTTCAAAGTCCTTCCAAATAACGTGATTGAAACTGACTAGTGGCTATCAATGGAACGTTTTGGTTTGTGCCACTTCAAGTTTTCACTTTTGAGAGTGAATTAATTTATAGTTGTTAGGTCTAATCCAAGCTTAATTTCAGATTAAGATTTAGGTCATGAAAGAATTAATTTTTTAATTTTAAAACTATGTTAAACAATAAAAATATGCACCACTAATAACCTCTCTCCAAAAATAACTTAAAACAACATTCTATATAAACAGTTTTACATGGAAAATAAGCTAATATGTTAATGGAGAGTTTGTTTTGTGGTTCAGTTTATTTTTAAAGTAATTTTGAAGGTAGTGTTTGTTTTTCAACAATACCGTGATTTTAAAAATATTAATTTTTAAAATTTATAAATAGTTATAATATGTTAATATTAAAAATAAAAATATATTTTTTTAAATATATTTTTTAAACCCGGTCTAGTAGCCAATCCAATCCAATATCTAAATTCTAGGTTTTCATTTAACTTAATTTTTTTAAAAAAAAAATTAAAATAATATCATTTTAATAAAAAATACTAATAAATTATAAATTAATTTTTAATTAAATTAACCTGTAAAATTACATTTTTTTTTTTTCTGATTTTCTTTAATTTGGTTCAAATCCAATCTCATATCAATGCATTACCAAAAGGCACAAAAGTACAGCAAAAGATCTCTTGCTCGATTGCAGCAAAGATTCGCTAATGATGATATCATGTTGACAAAGAACATGGTTGCTCAGAAATCTTTTATACTCTCTCTCACCAGCAATATATTACTTTAGGTCTTCAATTTTGTGATAAATCATATTAAGTTTTCGTGTGTTTCCTTAAAAGCTGGTTTCTAAAAATTAATTTTTAAATTTTTTTTATGTTAGTTTTTTATTAAAAAAATTGATCAACGAAAAATATTTTTTGATCAACAAAAAATACTTTCTAGTTAATTTTAATCAATGAAAAATTTGGTTTGGTTTTCAGAAAAGTATTTTCCCTTTAGTTGTGTTTATTTTCTGGAAAGTGGTTTTCGGGAAATCACTTTCCAAACTTTCTTGTGTTTGTTTGTCATT
This sequence comes from Populus tomentosa, assembly GCA_018804465.1. NCBI lineage: Eukaryota > Viridiplantae > Streptophyta > Magnoliopsida > Malpighiales > Salicaceae > Populus > Populus tomentosa. Next base: position 9,833,975 of record CM031997.1, read on the forward strand.
ATAAAAGTTGGTTAATAGAAAACACTTTCCAGTAAAAGGAAAATTTAGCTTGGTTTTCAGGAAAGTATTTTCCTAAAAAATTTAGGGGAAAACACTTTCCAGAAGTTGTGAAAAATTTAGAAATGTCATTATTTGCTGATTATATCAAATTTGATCCTCAAATTTTTGATCGCTATATATATATATATATATATTTTGTTTTTAATATTTATTTTCAATTTCATCTCTTAAAATTTTATTTTTATATTAATTTTGGTCCTTATTTTTATAATTTTTATTTTTTTTTCTTATCATTTTTTTATTGAAAATTTTATCTATCAGATTTAGTCCTCATTCTTTTGATTGTTACTTATTTTATTTGAAATAATTTATAAAATGTTGATTATTATTATTTTAATTTCTTCATCTTTTATTTTTTTAATTTTTTAGATTTGATCTCTATTATTTTGATTATTATTTATTTTATTTGAGAGAATTTATGAAATTATATTTTTTTTCAATTTCATTCAACTTTTTAATTTGTAAGATTTGTTTCTTATTATTTTAATAAACTTAAGAAAAATAAAATGTTAATAAGTTATTTTCCAGCTCATTTTCCATTATATAACCAAATACTGGAAAGTATTTTCCAGCTTATTTTCCATTACACTATCAAATATCAAAAAATACTTTCTCAAAATTCACTTTTTTAAAATTTACTTTTTTCCCAGAATTTACTTAAAAAAAAAAATTATTTCCCAGCAAACAAACAACAGAATCTAAAAAAACCATCATTAACCTTAAAATATCCAAAGCCAGAGAGAGGTCAGTGTCAGAGAATTTACTAAATTCCTTCTACTAGGAGTGTCCTGTTAGAACTGCATAATACTAAATTCTTTTTAATATATCAGGAGCACCGTTTCTGAAAATACAAATACGAGGATATTTTATAAAAAAAAATCACTATGGGAGACTTTTTGAAAGAATAAAATAAGATTTGTTTGTCAAAATATTGCATCATACTTGAACCATAATACCGAGTACCAAACAGTCCCTAAATTATTGCTACCTGTATTATTGGAAAATAAAAAGACCATATCTAAGCCATAATGTTGTTTTTTTCTTCTTTTTTTCCACTTCCATCACTATCCATCTGAAGAATAATGCCCTAGAGATTTTTCCCCAAAATATTATAGTGCTAGAAATTAAAGGTTTCCAACATGCATAAGTAACAATATCTCCCAAAATGAACCAAGAGCAAAACATATGTTCCTTACATGCCAGGACTCCAAAGAATACTCCATAAACGACAGTTCAGTAAACCCATTACGTCCAGTAAAACCTTCACAGCCAAACCCTTGTGGTTGTTATCATTGTAGCCTGAAGCATGTCCTGTCACCACCTCCATTTCCAGGTTCCTAGTCACCTCCTCACCCACCGTCTCCTCTTCGAAGACAACCCCATTTCCCTCGATCTCTCCACTTTCAAGATTTTCTTGCATTATCATCACTTCGCGTACAGTTTTAGGCACTGCTATTTCAGGTATATTAAACAAAACATTATCAGATTCAAGATGGCCCATCATCAAGACCTTACCTTTCTTCTTGCCTCTGCTGTGCTTCTTTGAGGACTCAATTTTTTGAACCAAATGCTCTTCAAATGGTTCAATAACTTGGTGGATGAAATCCCTATTTGGAGATGAGTCCCATCTATACCAAAACCCTGTGTAGCAATCAAAACACCCACATTGAAAAGAAGGAACTTTCTGGTCACAATATTTGTCATTCTTGCTGGCAGTACTCTTGGTTTTACATTTGTTTTTTGGATGCTGGGTTATAAGTGAAGATGGGTCTGGTGCGGTGGTGACAAAGATGGACCTCGCTATCAAATAAGCTAGAACTTCACGGTCCTGGTTAGGAAGAGAGAGGGCTAAAGCTAGAATAGTTACCGGTAGAAGCTTTAACACCGAGTCAGGATCTTTATATGAAAATCTTGATGATGATGCTGAAGGTTGGGATGGGTTGCCTTTTCTCTCAACCTTCATTTTCTTGGTTAGCATAAATACCGCTCGTTTCTCCTTTCCCTTGTCTATCTGTTGTGGAAAGATTCTTAATTAATAAATGTTAAGGAGGGTTTTTCTTTGTTTATTTTCTCGAGTCCCAAGAGAGGGAAGATAGGAATGGGACCGAGAGGTGGTGTACTGATCATTAACGAGAGGTCCTTTACAAGTTGAGACTTGAGAGAGAAGGAAGGAGAGAGAGTCTGCACTATGTTTTGTTCCTTGGGAAAATTTTAAGGCTTTGGCGGGTAACGAAAACATAGCAAACAAAGCCTTTACTTTATGGGTTGAACCAGCAGACAGGCTATTTCAAGTACGTGTGAGCTGATTGGTTTCATGAAAGTGATTTTTTCCTCAATATTTTTTTAATTTTAAAAATTTAATTTTTATATCAATATATCAAAACAATCTAAAAAATATTAACTTGAAATAAAAAAAATTAAAACTTTTGCAAAAACTCTTTCAAATGTAAAATTAAATTTGGCGTACATCTCTTTTGTGAAGTGCTATGCTTCTTCACTGTGACTGCGTATATACACAAGTTTATGAAAATGTTGGTTTTTTTCAAGGGTTGCCCTTAACCTGATTTCTCTCTTTCTCTCTCGGAATTCTAAGATAAAACAACAGGTGAATCTAGTTTTCTTTTCGTAGAGATGAGAGTCCCAAATGAATATCCATCCATTCAAAAATGGACATGTCTAATGTCTTAACACAGAGCTCCTTCTAATGGGCTTTGAGCCGCAGTAATTGGAAATATGATTGTTCACAGAGCCTGCTACTGCTAAGGGATCGAGTCACAGTTTCAGATTTTACTGCAATCACCTTCTTCTATCATAAGACTTGAGTTCTCTGCAATCACCTTGTATGATATTTAATGATAATTAAGATGTGTTTGGCTATGGCAAGCATCCCTCTTCTACACCTATCTGTTTCCGGCGGCCATCAGATCGAATAGCCATGAATGCATCTTCGAAAACTGAATGTTAACAATGGCTAAATAAAGGATATGCATATGAGAATCGCCTTATTTGAGCCAGTGATATTGGAAGGTACATTTTAGAACTTGAAACTCACAACAACATGAAATATTGTGTTACAAAATCCTGAAAAAGTAAAAACAATTGGGTTGAAAGCCTGAAACTATACAATTCACTCGTGGCTCTTCCTTGCCTAGAATTCGTCATAACCTTGCTTTCTTGGTTACTCCTCTTGTTTTCCAAACCTTATTTTAAACCCAGCTATTTTTAGGATGATATATTTATAAAAAAATCCTTTCCTTTTTAGGCCATACTACATGGATTTCATCCTCAATCGGGCTTCGTTACCAAGCTAATGTTAGACACCTGAGGCTGCCATTGAATAGGTTTATTGTAAGCGCAATGCAAAGTATGCTAAATTATGTTTTCATTTAGTTTTCTTCTTTCAATAAAATCGCATTCTTCCTAAATTATGAAGCAGGATGTGTCTTCCACTACGTGGCCCCTCATCTCTAAGGTACCATGCCACAATCCACTCTCCTTGTCCCAGTAGATTCTTTACCATTGGTGGCCATACAGGCAATTGTCACGTCTTTTATACTCTTTCTATCGTGATCAAGTTTTTTGAGACTCGAAGAGGCAAAGAGAGGGCTCTTGTGTTTATGGGGCTAAAAAAAAAGTTGAAATAACCATTTGTTGATTATTTGGGTCCATGCCCACTAAGATGTTGTATGTTAAAGGGGGTCCAAAATGGGATCCACAGGACATCATCACATGCATTGGCCATCAAATAATTTTACCATTATATGGTAAGCTTTAGTTGGACATGATTGGCACTTGATATCTCCTTTAGAGTCATTCTTTGAGTACGATATGATAAAAATTGTATGGCTTTGCTCCAACTTGTTTTATGCATCGACTCTAAGGCTTTGTTTGTTCGTGAGTGAGTAGAAAATATAGACAAAGCAGACGTAATTGATATCAGAGAAGCATATGTAGTGCATCCATGGTAATGTCTCTTTCTATGTTATTAATGATGAAGTAGTGAAAAAAACTTCACATGGAAATTATGCTTTTCACGGTTTATTGTCAAACTTGGATAAGATGTGTGAACGAGTTTATGAAAAGGTAAATTTCTAGAATGAGAGACTATTCAAAATGCAAAAAAAAAAATAATATGTAAAAAAAATAAGAGAATGTATCGTGTGTATCTCGATATAGCTTGCTCATAAAAGTTTGTGTAGGTTGAGAGTTTATATGAATTGAGAGTTTCTATAGGTTGAGAGTTTATGACTCATTTACTACTAGATTTTAAAAAATTTATCGATGAAAATTTCTGTTGATATTTACACTAGCAGCCTGTTAGTACATATGTTACCAATCACGGATGGAAATAATTCATCAGAAAAACTCTTGTCGATAATTTATGGATTATTGGTGAATTCATTGGTAATAAATATACCGATTAATTTATAAAAAGATAAAGTGCGCCAAGAAAAAAATTATTTGTTTTATTGTGTTGGTATATCCATCGATCAATATAACATATCACCAACAGAATATCATCTATAATCTATCGGTGCGTTAATAGTAGCAGTGATATTTACAATAATTCTTTTCTAACTCTTTAGAATACACATAATGAACAATGTTATTGAGAAGTGAACAGTTCTTATGGTCTCTGTAATATACCAACGGACACCTACTGTCAGTATATTTCTACGTAATGAACACAGTGAACAATGTTATGATAAAGGGGCACAATTCCTTTGGTCTTTGGAATATACTGACGGATACATTCCGTTAACATGCCTATATGTAATGAACATAGTGAACAATGCTAAGGTGAAAAGAAACAAATCTCATGATCTCTAGAATATATTGACAGATACATTCTATCAATATTTCCATCAGTGCAAAACATTGTATGATGCTAATTTGTATCTGTATTCCCTATCTATCAACCTTGCAAATACTTAAATTCATAGTTGTACACACAACACAATAACACATATTCACATCAGAATAATAAAATAAATATTTCCTTGTCATTCAATTATAAACTAACATCGTTGTCATTACATTGAATTGGATTTCATCCATAGATATTACATTAAAGTTTATGACATTAAACATTCATGTGGCACAAATTAATCAGAATTCTCTTCTTCTTCGTCAATTGACTTGTTCTCATCTCTATCAAAATCTTGTACATTGATTTCATTGTTATCATCTTCATCAACTTGTATATTTCCACTGAAGCTCAAAACATCATTCAACTACTCAGAGTTAACATCAATAAAAATATTCTCGGTGATGTGAAAATTTAATTATTTTTTTTAAGTCATTAGATGGAGCAACTCGATATGGATTAACTAACTCACAAAGTTGAAAGACATTATCTCCCACGGTTAATTCATTGTTTCCATCCTGAATAACCTTGACGCGACCACTGAGTTTGGTTTTCACTATAGATAACAAATTAGCTATTGAACAATCCTTTTTAAAGGAAGGATTGTATATGTAATAAACTTACTTGCATTATTTGACGAAAACAAATACATCATCGATGTTGTGGAGTTTAACCATTGAATTAATTTCAACCAAATCATGATGTTGATCAAGTTTAATTCATCTGTTAGTGATGTCATACCAATAACATTTGTATAAAAATACTCTATATTGATCGCTATGATAATGCAATTCAATGATCTCTTCCAACTTTTCATACTAATCAACTTCAAACTTATTAGAAGTTGATCTCTTAACACAAACCTCATTGTTATATGTCTTTCAACACTGCCCATATCTTTCAATATGAAATACATGTCTATTGATAAAATACCTTTTATAACACTTTTTTTTTTCAAGATGCAGACTTAGTTAAGACAAACTTGCACTAGCATTCCCTCCCGATTGATAAATCCGGTATATGAAGTACAACCATGAATAATTAATGAGAAATGTGTAATGAAATTAAGTATTCTAAGAGGTAAGAATAATTAAACAGTATTTCATATATTCTAAACCATGTGAAAAATTATTCATTTTATAATCAAAAGATTTATGATACAGTCAACTGTGAGGTTTGCGACACTAAATATTAACGATGTTGCTTACGAGGAATTCAATAATTTATCAGTTTATGATATTATAAGAGATAAATTGTTTAAAAATAATGACATATTAAGTAGTATACTTATAGAATAAAAGGTATTAGTTCATCGCAATTAAATTACACATAATTATGTACTTGTCTGAACTCTGTTTCAAATAAATATCTTCCCCTCATAATATTTTTTTGTATAGGTCATCCAGGATGAGAGAATATTGACAAGTTTCTACTTGAAGACACTTTCTCACCGTTTTCATATCTTGGAATACAGTTGATTATTGTTTTTAATCGAGGCTAGAAATAGTAAGAGATAAATGTTAAGATCTATTCAACAATATAAACCTCACATATCGAAACCTTAAAATATGCCTTGTTTTTTACTTTTCTCTTAAGGTTGAACAAGTACATGCATAAAACTAAATGAATATTTTGAAATATGCAAAGAAAGACAATAAAATTTTAATTACGATGCATGTATAAACCCTAACATCTCGAATGGATACATCCATCCATATTGGATTGGACCTCCAACTTTTGCCTTAAATGATAAATGTATGGGTAAATGCTCCATCGAGTCAAAAAATAATGGAGGGAATATTGTCTCAAGTTTGTATATTGTCTGAATAATATTCGTTTAAAGCCTTTTCATATGTTGTGTCTGCAACTTATTAGAGTATATATCTTTAAAGAAATGACTTATCTCTATGAGTGTATCTAAAAAATCTCATTGATGATAAATCATGATAAAGCTAATGGAATGAGGATTTACATAAACACGTGGTAGTTATAGCTCTTCATTTCATACAATTTGCAATCCTCCAAATTCAACAACCTTGACATGTTCGAGGCATGTAAATTAGGAAAACACAAACTTTTAAGTCATTGATAAACAAGTAACTATGCATTCTTGTCGAAGGTGAAGCTGACTTTGAGCTTTGCGACCTATGACCTAACATAAACCAACTCTATATTTTTACAATGACAAAACAAAGCTATATTCATTTTAACCTAGATGTTGTTATTTGTCTTCCCCTTCATATTCATAATCGTGTTGAAACTTTTCTCAAACATGTTCTTTTCTATGTGCATGACACCAAGGCTATGGTTATGGTGGAGGAGACGATATTCCAAAAAGAAAGCTCTAAAAAAAATAGTTTGTCTTACCCAATTATAGGACGAACCAAAACAAGGAAATTTCTGCTTATCAAATTGAAAATCAAACACAATATCACTATACTTCGACTCCATGTTATATAATTCTTCACCTGAATGAAACGGTAATGCAACATCCTTTTCAACTTCGCCAACAAATAAGTCATTTCTATTCATTTTGAACTTGTGATCCATTAGCAGGAACCGTCAGTGATAGTAAAAAAAAAAGACGTTTTATCACCGTTTGTTAGCCTGAATGCCTTGTTGTTTTCCATACATTATAGACAAGCTAGTTTTCAATTTGTGTTCTAACCAGAAACCATTCCATAAGCTAGAAAATTATTGAAAGTCCACATCAAAGTTGCCTTCATTGAAAAATTTTGTTTCCTTGATATATCATAAGTCAAAGACCCAGATGGCCACAACTACTTCAACTTATCAATCAACAGTCAAAGAAAAAAATATATATTCTAACATGAACTATTAGGACTAGGTAATAGATTAAACTTTAAAAAAAATGAAAACATGAATTTTTTTAAAGAAAACAAATCAAACACCAAGAATATGAAGAACACAATAAATGTTCTTAAAGAACCCAAAAAGCATGAATTGAAAACCTTATTAAATATAGCAAATCTAGAGATATAAAGAGATTGGAAATCATGCAAGGATCAATAATATAGCATTTTTTTCATTTTGTTTATCAATGAATCATCACGATTTAGTCAGAGAAGGTTTCGGTTCAAAACGGAAACCCTAAGACTAAAACACTAAAATACAAGTTATCGATGCAAAAAAACCATATATTATTGGCTAATGATGTCATGTGAAGACATAAATATGAAGAAATGAAACAAAATAGGTCAAAATCACATAGCTAAGACAATGTTCTTCTCGAGAACACTACTAAAAGAAACCCAAAAATTGCATATATATAACCAAACCTAGAAAATGGCCTCTTAGGCCTCTAAACCCACTGTTTTTTTGTTTTCACAAACCACCTTACCAATTCAAAGTAAAGTTGAATCCAAATAACTAAAAATCAATATTGAATCTTTAAAAACATGCATGAGGTCTCAATTTCTAAAATTGACAAATCTTATCAGTCTACATATTCATGCAATTTAGATTTAAAATTGGTTTTCTAAATATATTTTGGTCATGAACAAGACTTGTAAACCAAGGATTAACAATATTGTTTCGCAATGCATTAATCAAAATAATTAAACTAAAAGAAAAAACATTGTTTTATTAAAATCAACCCAACTATAAATCTTTTATTGCATTGAAAACATCAAACATGTCCTAAAAATGCTTTAGAAAACAACATAAAACCATAGCAACAGAAAGACAATCACAACCCTACTTTTTTACCCCCGTATTACCTCAGGTTGATCAAATCAGGTCGAGCCAACCCTTTTTCTATTTTGCTCTTAAACCCAGACCGGTTTAGGCTCCATATAGGTTTGGTTCTTACAATTTGGGTTATTATATTGTTATTAATTTGAACAAAATATTAACTATAGTAAAAAAAAAAAAAAGTCTAATTATCTTTTAAAATATGTAAGTTTGACGGTAATACATATTAAGGATAAATTTTTTTTATATTTATATTAGTTAGTCTTATCCATCATTAGTCAAATAAAATACAAAAACAATCATTTTATTTTGTATATTATTACCAAACATAATTTTTTATATATATCTTTTTTTTTTTTCATTTTTTATTCCAGTAACCAAACACTAGTTATGTGTCCTGTAGTTGCCATTATTGGTTTGGTAAATCTAGCCAAAATCTATAATGATAACCAAAAGTACAGCCATCATGTGCCTTTTATATATACATCTCTGGAAAAGGCTGAATTACCTCTAAACTGATCAGGAAAAAGATGGGAACCATGCACAGGCTAGGAGACTTTGGAGATGGATAAATCTCTCGCTGTAGGTTTTATTATTTGTGTCTAACAGAACGAAGAAATGAAAGGTATTGTAACATGCTCCCCAGTTCTCAAGGGCACTGCATATGGTTTTGTAGGCCAGGACCTTTCTTGTACCTTAGGTTTCTGTGAGCTGGTTAATCATCTTTTTCTAAAGAAGTCATGGTCCTATCGACCTGGAGAACTGTGACACTTGTGATGCCCTCCATTGCAAACCATTCACGACTTTCGATCCATCTACTCGATTAAATTTGGAGGGTATCCCTTTATTGGACATTGCAATTTGGGATCCATACTTGCTCTCATTAAGTTGAATTTATTAAGTTCCAAAAATGTGGAAACAATTTCTAGCTTGTTAGAAAGGAGGCTAGCTAGGTTAACTCTCTCTCCCTCCCTCCCTCCCTCCCTCTCTCTCTCTCTCTCTCTCTCTCTCTCTCTCTCTCTCTCTCTCTCTCTATATATATATATATATATATATATATAAAGGTTTTTCTAGTGAGTTAATATATATATAAAGGTGTTCCCTTCTCTTGTTGATTGAACCTAAATCTAAAACGTGAAAACTATATAAGCTTGGTTTTCTTCGATCGATTAATTATGGCCACCAAGCTCACGGCCACAGGGAAGCAAACGAGAAAGAGCTGCCCACGTACATGTTAATGCTGAATAGTAATGGCCACACTACATGTATATTGTTTCTGACTGCATGCAATGTTTTTTTAGATAATCATCAAGAACATATTAAAAATACTATAAAGTTAATAATAAAAATATATATATTAAAATTGATCTATTATAATAAACAATAAAGAAATTATCTAAAATTTAATCATAATCTAACTCCTTAATACTGTCTTAAAATTTATAAAATTTTAACAATAAAGAAATTGTTTAAAATTTATAAAATTTGAATTAATAATTTTTAAAAAGTAAATACATAATCTAACTCCTTAATATTAAAAATATAATTGTTAGGATTTAAACAAAGAACATCCTTTCACTCAGCGAAGAGAATAATTTAATCATGATATATAATCATGTGAGAAAAGACGTAATGCTAGGAAAACTATCTAATTTTCTTATCGAAAAAGGATGTTTATTTCGTGTATCGTGAAGGTATTTATGATTATGGTGAAAATTATTTTTTATTTATTTAGAAATTTATTAAAATAATTTTTTATTTTTAAAATTTATTCCAATGTATTAATTTATAATTCTATAATTTAAGCAAAATATATATATACTAATCTTATGGATCAGAGTAGTCATGTCGCATTGTCACTCAAATGGCTCCCACTAATTAATATATCTTATGAATCAGGACCAACAGTTAATGTCTCGTCTTCTGTTAATTATTCTCCTTATCCCATTTTATAGAACCATTTCATGGTTTTGGAGTCAACCAGCATTGCCCACCTCTTTGAAATTTTGGCCACCTATTTTGTCATTTATTAGATATATTTGAACGTTGTAATATCAATTTGGAAAATCATATGAATGTCTTTGCATGGTTCTGAATACGAATTTTCCATTTCATTCTAAAAAAAAGGAAAGAAATGAATGAAAACAAAATACTCAATAATTATGAATAATTAGTTAACCATGCAAGCCAGCGGGTGTGTGTATATATATATAAAAGTCATGATGAAATTAGTTTTATTTTTTTGCTTTTAAAGATAATATAATTATTTTCTTGTTCTAGCAAAACATAAAAAGACTAAAACGCTCATAGACCGTAGTTTTAAATATTTTATTTTTAATGGTAATTAAGTTATTTCATTGTTAAAAAAAATGTATAAACTAATTTATCCTCAATTAATTTTATAATGTTCATTGAATATTGTGAAAAAAACTGTATTACCCTGAATAACAAGATTTGTTAGTTTCTTACAAGGATAAAAATATCAAAACATTATTCTAATCTATAATATTTTGTGTCTTGTACTGCAATGTTTTCCTGATGACTATTGGGTTTTTTTGTTAATAATAATAATAATTTCATGCTTAAAATGTGAATCGGGAAGGGTTATATATGGCAATGGAGGAACATCTATTAAGGAAAAAGTAAAGAAAACATAAAATATATAAAATATGGTTGGTGTTTGATTTGACTCGTAACTGAAATACTTAATCCCTTGTATGTTAATTATAACGTTGAAGGCCAGTTTTTTTAGAATGATGATGAACGCAGTGTTACGCGGTAGGTTTGTGACTTATCTTCTTTTCACCGAATGTAGGTCTTTATCATACTCTTATTTTAAATAAATGTCATTATCATACTTGAAAGTGTGCTTGGGAATGTAGATTGAAAGTGTGTTCAAAAATATAGTTGTAATTATTTTTTAAAATATTTTTTATTTTAAGAAATATGTTAATAATATTTTTTTATTTTTAAAAAATGATTTTTGAAATAAAAAAAATTTAAATTTTTTTTAATTTTTTTAAAAAAACACTGCTAAAATACTGTGCTAATTACACCTAAATCATCACATTACTAGCTGGATAGTGAGATTTTACACACTAAGGTCTAACACAATTATTTTTTTATCATGACTATGTCCAAGTATTATATAAGGCTTCGTATCTCACAAAGTCAGCGTATCCTATTTCAGAGTATTGTAAAAAGCCAGTCTTTGGAGTGGAAATTCTACACTTAGAGAAATTGTTTATATCTCACTCTTCCGGGAAAAGGATTCATTATTATTATTATTTACTGAAAAAGGAAGAGAGTATCAATATAACGTCATTACTGGTCGAAAATATTAAATGATCTAACACTCAGCATCACATGCACAGAGTACTACTTGCACCACAAATTAAATAAAAAAAAAAAAACAACTATATAACAGACAATTAAAAAATTTATTTTTTCTGATATCTCATATTCGACTAATGTAATTATTAATATAATAATTATTAAAAATTTATATAGTTTTTAATTTGAGGACCTGTAGAATTGATTAAAGCACACGCAAGCTAACTTGAATATTTATTTTAATTAAAAAAAAATAAAACACTAAGCTAAAATTTTTGCTAAAGACAACCAATATAATTAATAATTTATTGCTTGATTAGTAAAATTATTTGATGTTACGTTATGCTTGTATAATTTTTAAATTTCACTCAAGGGTTTTCCCAGACGATACTGCTGAGCAATGTTCAACATGTACGTGAATGACAGAAAAGGTATATATTAGCAATTGAAAATAAATTAATATGCTTCAGACTATGGTTCAACGTCTTTAATGACAGAGAAATTGTGAGTATATAATAATATAAATATGTAGAGAGATTTAATGCTCTCCTTGTCGTGCAAATTGCAAATATTGCTCAATAAAGATTGAACATTTATTCTTTTACCTAACCTCGCATTGTATTGATAGTGAATGGAAAGGTTTGTCGGCAGCAGCCACTGCCCATTTGCCAGGGACATCTGATTATTTTAGTATTTAAAATTATAGTAGTGACTTTTAAAAAAATATTTTTTATTTAAAAATATATTATTTTATTTTTAAAAAATTATTTTTAATATTACAAATTAAATTAATTTAAAAATACTAAAAAATATTAATTTAAAATAAAAAATAAATATTTTTAAAATACAAAAATAAACACATCCTAAAATCCAGGTAATTAAAATACTTCAGAATATTTAATTAATTTATGAAGGTAACTGCAAGTCTGCAAGAGTGTTAACTGTACCTGTTGGCGGTATATACAGTGGGCCTCATGCAACCATGGGGCAGCGTTTAGATTCAAGGAATATAAAAATGGAGTAATTATGAGGAGAGCCCTTATATCATAGTTTTTAGACATTGGTTTAAAATCTGAATTTTAAACAGGTTATTTGAGTCAATTTTTTTTAAAAAAAATAAAAACAATATAGTTTTAGTTAAAAAATAAAAATTAATGGGTTTTTACCGTGTTTTATCGGGTCAACTGGATTATTGAGTATACCGGATTATACCAATTTTTTTTTCCTGTTTTATCTTTAACCCTGTCTGGTTTTAGCCCTGTATTAACCGGGTCCGAGTCAACCCGTCTATCGGGCTGAGCTAGATTTTAAACTATGCTTTAGATAATAAACTAGATACCATAGTATGTTGTAATATGTTATGCTATAAATGGGTTTAAAATTTTTTAATATAAAAAAGAAATTAGATGATGATAACCAAATTAATGCTCAGGTTTATATCGTAACTTCATTGTTTAAAAAAATTGAAAATACAAAAAAAAGCCTTCCCCATGCAAGTTAAATGGTTATTTGCTCTTAAGGGTATAACTGTAGTTTTACTGTGAAAATAATAATAATAAAATAAAAAACCCTTAAACCAAAGATATATATATTTTTACTTCTGACAAATGATTGGAAATAGAGGACTGAAATTAAGGCGTGAGATAGATTTTTTTTTAAAAAAAAAAAAACACCCTTTTTGTAACAAAGAGAAAACTACACAGAGAATAGCGAAAAAGGAGAGGAAGAAGAGAAGGAAAGAAAAAGAAGAAAAATTGAAGGTAAAAGACAACCTGTAAACTCAGATTATTTAAAATAATGAAAATATTAAGTTACATGTTACTAAATATATAATTTTATATTTTTTAAAATTCATAAAATCGATTTGATTTTATTGATTTTAATGAGTTTCATCAATTTTATTATTTTTTAAATTTTAATTTGATTTAACATATTAGATATATATTAACCTCTAAAATCATAAAATTTTAATAATCAACTTATTTTTTTAACAACATTGGATGCATTGTCTATACATGCAGCCTTTTGTGATGATATTGGCAACATCAAGGAATGTGGCCTTCTGGAGTTGAGGGAGCCGTATGTGTCTCTTCAACGCGGTGGTTTCTCTCACACACTTGTGCATACAACACATGCATCATATCCTTTTCTTTTCCCTTTAATCAATTAAGATTTTCAATCTAGTTGCACCCATGCTCTCTTTTTATAATCTAGTTTCTCATTCTCTAACGGATTCTTCAAATTAGTATTGAATTTCATTCAACTCAAGACCATTAAAGAGAAGAAAAATGAAAAAAAATATTTGCCAATTGAGTTAACACAATGTAGTTGTGTTTAGGATGGTGAATTTAACAATTAATTTAATATCTCATCATTTCAATATAATTTTTTTTTTTTTTACTGTGAATCAAGTCGACTTCAATTTTAATTAGACAAATAACATCGTTGGATGAAACTATATATTTTTTAACAGATATGTTTCTCGGTGCATTGAGATAAATAACACATATGTTTCAAATCTTACCTGAGCACATCGTTTTTATCAATTTCTGAAAAATGGTGATAAGATGATGGAAATCACACACATTCAATCCACTCCAATCAAAACTATTATAGGACCACCGAGAGAGGAGAACAGACAAGAGTTACCACCTGGCAAAAGTTAAAAAAAAAAAAAAAACAAATTAGTCCAGTAATGATTTAGTTTGCAAAAATAAAATAAAACCGGGGAAAAAGGAAAAGTCCAAAGAGCATGTAACCTCCGGGAACCATTTGTCTCCACCATGCACCTCCTCTACTGCACGTGCCCTCGTATTAAAAGCCACGTTATGCTGTTGTTGTTGTTGTTGATGACGACGATGATGATTAAAATAACAATTTAGATTTCCTGCCTGCCTGCCCTTGTAAATAAAATAGGTGCTTCCTTCCCTTCTCATCAGATCTGGTGGTCCTCAAAACTCTCACACCGCCATTCACATAGGAACAAAACTCAAAGCAGCAGTATGTATTTTCCTCTCTTTTTCTTAGCAAAGGGAAAAGAAAACAAGCCAAACTGAAGCCTTGAAACACAAGCACTTCAAAGCTTATCTCTCCCTATCTATCACTCTGACAAGTCTACTCGTGTTCTTGCAGTACAAAAACCTAAGCTGATAATGGGGGAGGTCTTAAAATCTTACAAGAACGAGTCTTTCTTAATGTTTTAGTTTGCTCTTCATGCTTCTTGATTATTATTATTTTTTTAATTAGGAGGAGAAGAAACCTGCGGCAGAAGAGGTGAAAAAACCAGAGGAACCAAAGAAAGTAGAGGAGGAGAAGAAAGAAGAGAAGCCAGCAGAAAAACCAGCGGCTGAAGAGAAAAAAGATGAGAAAAAACCAGAGGAAACGAAAGATAAATCACCTCCACCTCCTCAAGAAATTGTACTTAAAGTCTACATGCATTGTGAGGGCTGTGCCCGTAAGGTCCGTAGGTGCCTTAAGGGCTTCGAAGGTCAGTGTCTTTAATTAGCGGCTTTCGCTCTTAACCTGTAACCCCATTTGTAATTAATGTGCGGCTATTCTTTTCTTTTTTTTACTCTTTTTTTGTGTTTTTGTGGACGAGTAATTAATTTCAGGAGTTGAAGATGTAGCTACTGACTGTAAGGCTAGTAAGGTGGTTGTGAAAGGAGAGAAAGCGGATCCATTGAAAGTTCTTGAAAGAATTCAAAGGAAAAGCCATAGGCAAGTGGTGCTCATCTCTCCGATCCCAAAACCTCCGTCGGAGGAGGAGAAGAAGGCCGAGGAGAAGGAGAAGCCTAAAGTTGAAGAGAAGAAAGAAGAGGTATTTACCAACACTCTTATTTTAACAGCTCCTTTGATTTGTTTTTCTTTGCAATTTCAATATTTAATTATTTTTCTTGATTAAGTGCAGCCTCCAGTGATCAGAATGGTGGTGCTAAGGGTATCCATGCATTGTGAAGCTTGTGCGCTGGAAATCAAGAAACGGATACTAAGAATGAAAGGCATGACTATTTTTTGTTTTCTTTTAATTAATTAAAAAGTGCCTCTCTTTCGTCTACTTGGGTCCCTTTGCACCTTTTTTTTGGTTCATGCGATTGTGGTTTCGTTCACTTCAACTTTTGTTAGTAAGATTCATTGGTTGCTCACAGTTTTTCCCTTTTTTTTTTTTAAGATAATTTCTCCATCACCAAAAAGAAAAAAAAATGACTCGCCCATGCTCTTTTGGCACCTTTTGAATCTTTTAAAGAAAGACTTCATTTCTTTATCAGTCCTTTAAAATCAACACATTCTTTCTGGTTATTATATATTTGAACTTGTTAGATTCCATGGAACTTGGTCCCAATCGAAGTCAATTCAGTTCCCCTTACATCAAATTATTCAAATCCTACCAGCCCTAGATTAGATTTCTTGAAATTTTACTTTTCTATGTGGGGATAGCCAACGCTAATTTCTGGAATTAAATTTGGTATTATATTAATAGGTGTGGAATCAGCTGAACCAGATCTTAAGAGCTCAGAGGTGACAGTGAAGGGAGTGTTCGAACCTCAGAAACTAGTTGAATATGTGTACAAGAGAGCTGGCAAGCACGCAGTAATAGTAAAACAAGAGCCCGAGAAGAAAGAAGAAGAGAAAGGAAAAGAATCCAAGGAAGAGAAAAAAGGTGAAGAAGGTGACAAACAAAACAAAGGTGGTGATGGTGGTGCTGGTGAGCAAGGAGAGAACAACGACAAGAAAGAAGGTGGTGGTGGTGGTGGTGGTGGTGAGGCCAAAGCAGAAGCTAAAGCAGCAACAGCAGCCGAGGAAACTACAGAAGAGACCACAGTGGTGGAGCTCAGGAAAATGGATTTTTATAATTATTATAATCACCCACCAAGATATGAGTACTATGCACATCCTCAGATCTTCAGTGATGAGAACCCCAATGCATGTTCTGTGATGTAAAAACCTATGAAAATGAGGGGCAGGATGGCATGAGGAAAATTAAAATGGGTGATAAACATGCTCTGCCTATATATATATATATATATATATATATATAATCCTGCCTAAATGTGCTCTCCTTTGTGCTCCTTGATAAATTTATAATCTACAGAGAAGCTGTGGAATTTTTGTGAGGCTTGTAGTTATTTTCTCTTCTTAATTTTCTCGTATTAAATAAATAAATAAATAAACTAAAAGAGAAGGAGAAAACATTGTTTATCTACGAGACGCACGCAATTGACTGTGGATGGGAATAGTGTTTTCTTCTTGGTTTTAAAAAGTAAAATAGTCTTTGTAATGGGATAATTTTGGGGCTTAAAAATAGATTGGGGCAGGTAAGATAATTACATTTTGAGTTATTTTGTATTTTCAATTAAAATGTACAGTGTTAATTCTGTATTTTCAATTAAAAAATGCAAAATAAAATTACTTTTTTATTTTTAGAATAACAAAAAGAGGGGTAATAGAAGGCAAAAACATTTGCGCCCTTGGTATAAAATAATATAACTCTTGGCTAAAGGGGATTTGTATCATTTTATTTTGTAATTAATCGGTTAATTCTTAAAAGAAAAGCTGGAACGTGCTAGTTGCTCTTTTGTTTTCAGACAGCAAGTGTAGCTAATTCGGTTTGTCTCAGCGTCTCTTTTCTGAATATGTGGTTAGTGTATTGATAGAAAATCTAGTTTGTCATCGACAATTATTATTATTATTATTATTATTTTAACTTGGTGTCTGGGATGCCATCAAATTTTTCTAGTCAACCTCTAAACTTTATTTCTTTTTTATTTATATCCTATTTTTTCTATTGTATTTTTTAAAATAATTTATTAAATTAGATTTTTTTTAATTTCATCATCATTTTTTTTTTAATTTGATTTTTATTTTTTTTATTGCTGTTTTTTTGTAGTCTGAGATAATTTTGAGAGTTGTATTTTTTATTTGATTCCACCCTGTCATTTTTATTTTTTTAATTGTATTTTTTTCTTTGCAAAATTTTCAAAAGCAATATTTTTTATCTAACTTATTTCTTCAATATTTAATTGGTTTGAATTTGCTGTTTAAGATTTCATGCGAGGCAAACTTTAAAAATTAACCTAGCTTTTATTAGATTTGCCTAAAACCACTTTAATTTTCTTTTAAGCTAATTTATTTTTATTTTATCATTTAATATTTATTTAATTGGAGATTGAGCTCTGTTATTTTTTTTCATGTGATTTTATCAAATTTTTTATTTAATTGGATCACCTCATGTTTTTTTTTTTGTTATTCTTTGAGAAGTTTATTTTTAAAAATAAAATTTATTCCTTAATTAAATGAAATTAAAATAAATAAACTCGCGCTTCATTTTGTTTTGTTCGATTTGTTTTTCCAAAACTTTTCTCCGGCGATCCATGTGACTTCTTTTTATGTCATCATTTAAAATTTTATGGTCGGGTCTGAACCTTTTCAGTTAGTATTTTTTTTGTAATAAGCGATGTCAACAATATAGTGATAATAGTGTATAAAAAAATTTCATTTTATTTTTGGGTATAATATTGGTAACTCATTTATTTTATTTAATTATTGCCAAATATTTTTTTTACGGTTCGTCTGCAATTACTACCCGTGGTTTAAATCATATTATTAGACTAAACCGGTCTTATTAGATCTAGTTGAATTAATCACTCAAGTATAAGATTTTTCTTGTTTCTTTATAAATGTTGTCATTATCCAGATATTTTTCGTGTGCTAAATTTTTTTTGACCATTCTGTGTGGATCACAAATCTAAGTATAAACCAAAACTACATAGCATATATGGTTTTGAAATCCTGTGGATTTGCCTTAATGTTCTTTATTACTATATAGTTTATTTATATTACAGGACAATGTGAAATTAATTTATAGGTAGGTCTTCTTTGCTGCGGTTTAAACAAGTGGATGGAAATGTGTGGTGGGAGAGTTTTGGGAAATGATTGGGGATATGGACCCAGATTTTGTTTCCTTCAGCACTTGGTATTGGTTGTTGCATTTTGCACCTAAAAATCATTAAAACAAAGAAGAAATTAATGGAAGGAAAGAAGAAGATTATGATCACACTTTTTTTGGATTAATTTTTAAGTTACAAGTGGCCTCGTCTCTTTATTTGGATTTCACTTTCACGTTACTTTTGAAATATATGGTATCTTTATGTGACAGTTTTTTTTTTTTTTGCTATTTTTTATATGAAAGGTAAAAAGGACAAATTGTACTGCCATGTTTTAGCATCAAAACTTGTAATGCCACGAGTGATGAGATTATTGAAAGAAATCAGTATTTTCTTTTTCATAAGCATTGAGTGTCTATTTGAGCCTTTAAAATTATTTTTTTATACTTTGGGATAAGCTTTGAAAGCTTGTCTGTTTTTGCATTTTTAAATTATTTAAAAAAAATTAAAATTTTATTTAATATCTTATATTGCTAAAAAGTTCTCATGTATAATAAAACATTATTGTTCATCATTTTAGAATTCTTTATTTAACAAAATAGAGAAAAACTTATAAAGAAAAACTGTAAAGAATCTCAAAAATGTGTTTTGCAAAATCAGTATAAATTTAGAAAATTTTATTTCGGATGAAGAAAATATCACGCATGTTTTTCTTTTTCTAACACTATTTTCTTTTTAAAAATCGAAGTATTACTTTATTTTTTAGCATCCCCTTAACATTGCCTTCTATTATTGTTTTTTTGAGAAGAAACATTGCCCTTATCCTTAATATCCAGTTGTATCTTGTACTGCAATGACTAAATTGCAATACACTTCATTCTTATTTATTGAAAAATAAAAAATATTTAAATTAAAAAAATAAAATTAACGTAGTAGAAATATTACTCTAATCCTTTTGGTATGGCTTTTTGGTGAGATAGATATCAAACATTTATTAATTGTCACGCATGATCATTCTAACCTAATTTGTACGTTAAGTAGAAATGGATGGTAGATTAGATGGTGGAGATTAATGCACAGAGATTTGTTAAAAATTACAAATGAATACACTAAATTACAATTTATATATATACTCTTGAAAATTAAATAAAAGAAAATATGGTTTCCTCCAAAAAAAAAAAAAAACCCTCATAAAAATTATAAGGGGTGATCATTTTCAATTCAGTTCGGTTTTTATAAAAAAACAACCAAACTGTAATTTTTTTAAAAAAAAATCAAAACCAAACTGAAACTGGTTCAAACTGACCGGTTTTGATTCGGTTTTTAGGATAAAAACCAGTTTAAACTGGTTTAACTTGATTTTTTTGATCTGACTCGATTTTTATAAAAAAACCAAACCGTACTTAAAAAAAACCAAAACCGGTTCAAACCGACCAGTTTTGGTTCGGATTTTAGGACAAAACCGATTCAAACTAGTTTGGTTTGATTTTTTTAGTCTGGCTTGGTTTTTTTAGTCTGGCTTATTTTTTTGGTTTTAGGTTTATAAAACTAAAATCGAACTGAAATTGTCAGTTTTTTAAAATTTTAATCGGTTTAATCGGTTTTTTTTTTTACGGTTCAGTTTTCTCATTTTTTTTTCAGTTTAACAGTTTTTCAATTTTTTTACTCACCCCTAAAATTTACCCATTTCCTCCCTAACCATAAAATTGTTTTCCCCCGTACCAAAAAAATAATTACTCAAAAAATGTGTTTGGAAAAAAATAATTGTTAATTCAAAACAATTGACCTATTTCCACCACCTTTCCCTTTCCTTTTATCATGGGATGAAGCAAATCAAATTTGATGAAAGTTTTTGCATGATTTAAATTTCCAATTGCATTTAGTTTTACCTATAGAACTTTTCACCTTGATCCTGGAAAGCCCGCTTTTAGAAGACCACGAACTTCATCAAATTCTCAACCCTAATTAACTAATAATTTTGATTCAATAATTCATTGTAGCTAGGATACTGTTTGCCGTATGAACTCTAGCATCGCCTAAATAACTTTGTTATTCCTCGAAAAATACAACCCAAACATAAATAGTAATTAAATAAAATTACGAATTGGGTAATGAATCCAAGAACCGATTCCATGATCTGTTCTTCCTTGCGTTGGAAGTCAATAATTCATTGTTGCTCTGGAATGTTGCATCATACAGAAACCCACAAGAGGAGAAATTGTGCTCTATGAATCATCTGTACAAGAATCTCAAGCTAAAATTTCAGAAACTTTTTTTCTATAATTAAAATTTCTGAAACTACACTCAATCATTCTTCTTTTTCTTTCTAAAATAATCATTACCCAAGGTACTTTACAGAACCCTGTGAGTGGGCAAAGGAATCCAATTAAACCTCTTGTCAGCGTATGATCATGATTTTCGCAGAAGGAAGCGATTGATATAAAAAAATAAAAGTATAATGACAACGTAGAAAATCAACAACTGGGCAGTCCCGACATGTTTGATGGTGAGAGTGGGTTTTTAGGTTATAAGTGTGGGTTCATATGCGTCTCAATGATATTAGATTGATTCTTAAGGACAATATACTTGCCGAGGATACGAGCACGTGCATTGCTCCTTTAGGGCTACTGTATCTTCAAAGTAGCATGTCGAGAGTTGTGCCTACACTGTTTATACAACTTAATCATGGCTCCCTCCATATTAGATTATAGGACGACCTCTAGCTAGCCAAATTCCCTTTTCAAAAGTTCCTGTGACTGCTTCTGTGACTGCATGAGATTCGCCCATCACATGCTATGTCATCATTCCAGCTAAAGGTTTCTTGTTTTTATTTTATTTTAATAATATAAATATTTATATCTCTATAAATTTTACAAGTATTAAAATTAACGCATCACAAGATTACTTAGAAATAAAAAAGCAAAACAACAGTTTTTTTTTTGCTTAAAATAGTGATCCCTAACTTTTTTTTCCTAAAAAAAATATAATTATATAAGTTTTCAGTGATTTTAAGATTTATATAACTAAAATTAATAATATTTAAAAATCTGACTAATTGTATTACATCTATTGAAATTAAATTTTTTTATTTTTGTTTTATTAGGTGGGTTCAAAATTCACGGAGGAAGCTTTTGTGAACAAAAGAGAGATTGATCTTAAGCATCTTTCTCTCCTAGGATATAAAAAAAAATTGGAAAGCTAGATACATTCTTCATTCCATTGGTTTTGGTAATTATATAACCGAATCCTAGTATTTTTTTTCTAGTTTGGGACTAGCTCCAATAAAGCTAAGTTGTATTTTTGGCATTTCCTCTGTAATGATCAGCTTCACAGTGTATTTTAAATATTATCTTGCTTATTAGAATACTGCACCATGTTTTGCAAATTCATCCCCCATTCTTCTATTTAAAAGAATTTCTAAAGTGTCGTGATTCCTTACAAATTATACTATTTAATTAATTCTATGTTATATTAACTAATTAAGTTTTCAAACCAGGGAATTGGACAATTATACTCTGACTTATTCAATATCTAGATTATGGGAAATCTACCCACAATTATACTCTACATAAATTGTTATTTTTTTAATCAAACATAAATTGATTAAATAATCTCATGTTCTTCAACTTTAGGCATATCAAACCTCATACGTTCAATTGGTGGTCACACACGGTCCCTTCATCCAGTTAGATCCATGCAAACACAATTGATATTGAAAAAGTGTGATTTATCACACCCAAAACAAAAGCACATGGATTGTTTTAATCAATTTTTGAAACTCAAGGGACCACACGATGGATTTATCCGTATAATCACAAGATTGCTGGCATGGGACATGTTGCCTAGCTATGTGTTTAATTAGGACTAGATAGGTAAGGAAAAACTCTCGAAAAAGCTCTAATGTGTTGAATACATAGCCTTCACAAAAATAATTATAAATTTATATATGTTCGACCGTTGCATAATTACTAGATTTTATAGAATCATTTTCATAGGAGATGGCTGATTAGTTATGTCGACTGTTAATATGTTATTATTTTTTCAAATTATAGATATTTTTAGAGGACATAAGAGTTTTTTCTACTCATTTTTTAAATAATTTTAAGATTTGGGAATCTTAACTTTTATCCAATATATTGCATCAATTACTACAGTATTTTATATGAATTCAATAATGAAAATCGAACCGGATGTTGGAGGGTAGGTGCAGTGGATTAGTCACTTGAGCAACATTGTCCTTGTCCAAGCTTCTTTACATTTACTCACTATATTCCTCGTATAAACAGTGATAGGAACACCTAACCCTAAGTCGTTGGTGGGCGTTAGCCTTCAACACAAGAAAAAATAATCTAGAAATATGGTCTCGATCTTTTCATTCATTTATTTGTGTCAACACGAAATAACATGTTGATTATCTCCTCGTCGTTTTCCACGTCTTTTTTCTTGCCCTTTTCTTCGAGTTTAAAAGAACTCTTCCCATGAATATCCCCCTCCTTTCGCTCCTTGGAATTGAGGCTGCAGGTTCCAATAAAACTACGTCTCGATGAATTAGTCAAGTTTTACTCGAGCTTAATTTCAAGGAGAGAAAATCTCTTTTATTTTGACATTAAATTAAAAAGAACTTAGCAGTATTTTTTATTGTGGATGACATTTACTTTAAAAATCTGTTTTATTTTGACATTAAAATAATTTATCAACTTTTTCATTGATCGACAATCGATTCAATGTTATCCTTGCGAAGCCAAATTGGAGTTGCTAAACTTTTTTCCTTTTCTCGGTCAAAATTCCCTAGTGACAGCTTTATTATTGTTCCATGCATGGACACCGCAGTCGTCGTCAGAGGAGGATTCCCATATGCATGGACGTTTAGGTGCCGTTTAGCAACTTGATTGCGGGTAAAGTTCACCCATAACCACACCAAATGATATTTGATTAATAAAAAAATTGATTTTTAATGATAGGACCCACCAAAACCCCAGCTGAACCGCTGGTTTCAGAAAAAATACTGCTTCTCTTGTATAGGAGAAAGCAGAACAATGGAGCCATGCTCCACTGTTGCAACAGTGCGAGTGAAATCGGACTGTTATATTTTTTTTAAAAAAAAAACATTACCAAAAATTTATTTTTTTCTTGAAAAATCAGTATAATTAATTGATTTTACTTATATTGTTCACGTGAACATGAATATTATTAATTTTTTAAAAAATTAGTTTAAGATGAATTAAATTTACTCGTACTGTAATCTCAATTTTATTCCTGATAATATTTTATCTAATTTTATTGCACACTTAAAAAAATTATTTTTTCTATAGTTCTTATCGAATGAATTTTATACATAATAAAATTGTAATTTTTTTAAAAAAATTGTGTTTTACTTTAAAAAATAGTATTTAATATTATTTAATAACACTACATAAATTAGAAAGATATCGCATGATAACATAACATTTGTGGAATTTGATCGCAATTCCAATTATGTTCTTGTCGGGTCCAACCCAGTTAAAAAGAAATTCAGTTTTTATTTTTATTTTAATTGTGTTTTATTCAAAAAATTAAAAGAAGATCGCTTGATGACGTAACAAAAAATTCAGTTTTTGTTGTTACGCGCTTAAGAAACCATGAAAAATATAGTCATTGTTGGATACATTTCGTATGTAATGACATTACACATAGTTTAATGGAATAATAAAAAATATTTGATATCAATATTATTTATTTCATGATATAATAACAGTGGTTAAATCTACACTATTTAAATTAAAAATAATTAGTATTAATATATATATATATGTATATATATATATATTTTAATTATTTTATAACCTCAATTTGAAAAGTATTTTTTAACCAAACATATTAAATTACTTTTTGTTCAACCTTAATTTCAACCACAGTTTTAACCAAACATCTATTTTTTAAAATTAACCTCAACTAAAAATACTTTTTATAAAATAATTTTTTTAAAACTATAACCATAACAGCAACTGTAATACCAAACACACTCTAGCCGACCTGATCAATTATTTTCATTAAGAAACTCGTTGACGGGTTTCAACTTATTGTTCTTGGACAACGAAATTTCGGTTTCCAAAGAGTAAGGTACTACATTAATAAAATCAAAATTATTTAATTACGAACAGAAAACTTAGGTGGAATCTCGAAAACGTTGTAAAATGTCTTCAAAGTACTGTACTCGTAATAATATTCTGATAAAAAAAAAAAAACTGTGCTACAATTGCTTTTCTTTTTAATTGAATAATCAAGGATTTTCATATAATTTGCTCCATTTGGGAGTGCAAACAATCCACCTCATTCACATGCTACAAGTTAGGTTTGTATCGAAGTTCGTGAATTTACTTAATTATGAAATTATTTACATTAAAAAGTACTAATAGGAATTAATTTAGAGATTTGCACTCCATTTCATAATACAAATTAAATCGAGAAGGGCGTTTGAATATTTACATAACATTACAAGCAGTCCCAATGCCAACCCTAAGTTTATTTTAAAGTTGAGCAATAACGCGCAGAAGCATGTGAAAGCAAATAAATAACTAAGATTCCGTTTGTTTGCAGGAAAATAAATTCCTTTTGGAAAGTGATTTTTTGGAAAGTGAATTCCGAGAAAGTATTTTTCGATATTTGATAGTGTTATGGAAAATGAACTGGAAAACACTTTCCAGTGTTTGGTTGTATTATGGAAAATGAACTAAAAAATAATTTATTAATGAATTATTTTTTTTTTCAAATTTATCTAATATATATAAAATATTTAATCACTTACAATAAAAAAAATCTAAAATGTATAATGATGAATTTTTTTTTTTATTATATCCTATATTCATACATAGCTTATTTTATAAAATATAACTATATATATCATATTATAGAGAAATAAGCTTGTGAAATATTTTTTACTATTCCATGAAACCATTTATAATTCCATTACGTACGAAATATATCCGACAAATACTATAGTTTTAATAATATTTTTAGTATGTAATAAAATTGGATAAAATATTAAGGTATAAAATTCACTCCAAACTAGTTTTTTTTTTAATGTTAAAAAAATAGCACACTTAAAAAAAAAAAAAAGGTTCCCGCAGGCAAGTGAACAGTGCAAGAGAACTGCACTGTTCACTATTTTTGAGTGAACAGTGTACGCAATAAACTGTTCATGTTAATTGCACTGTTCATTGAACAGTGCAATTAACATGAACTGTTAAAAAAAAAAAGCATACAGAGAATGGGAAAGTGTTTTCCTTAGAATAAAGGAAGGAAAACACTTTCCTGCTCTCACGTTTTATTTTCCTGTTGACTTGAATTGAGTTTCCTTTGACCCATTTTTCTTGTGCTTGCCAAACATGAGAAAGTGGGGAAAATGGTTTCTAGAAAAATGAATTCCTGGAAACAAACAAGGCATAAGAAAAAAGAAAAACAAAGAAAATCGAAAGAAAACTTCTCAACCCTCGTTCCTAGGTGATCCTGGATCAAAACCATAGGCCAACAATTTTTTTAGAGGTGACTTTTTTCTCATCAAGAACAAACAATTTTGTGTTTAAATACATCACATAAATAACAAATATAAAAGAAAAAACATAAATTAACATAATTTCTTTAAAAAATTATAGAAAAATAAAAAAAATAACTGCAATTTAAAAAAAAAACAAAATAGTTCAAAAAATCAGAACTAGAGAGAATTAATTTAAATTTAAATAAATAATTAATGTAAACTAAAAAAATATAAGTAGAAGAGGGAGGATATTAATAACAAATTTTTACCAATCATTCAAGTTATTTTTTGATCAAACAAATTGACCGGTTATATTTAGGTAATTCCCTCATAATTTAATTTTAAATTTGAGTTAATCAATGAAACGAGTTAAAAAAATTTAAAATAGACTAGTGTTAGATTTAATAACAAGGTGGATTTTTTTGTATTTGAAATGTAGCCTGGCATGGCTTATTAACTAATTTAGGTTATTCAAAGACTCAATTAAAAAAAGAAAGTTTGAAAAAAAAAAACCCTAGAGTAGCATTAGAAATCCCCAATATTATAGATTTGATTATTGTGGAGCCTTTAAAAAAAAAAGTTCTAGATGGTAAAAATATTGATGTGATTTTATGTAATCAAATCTTAACTATAATGACCCACAGATACCTTGTAACATGCGATTAAATCACACAAAACCACTGATACAGTCTTTTACTCATATGGGTAAATATAGGGAATAAATTGACTTTAACCAATTTTATTAAAAAATAAAAACTAGCCTTGCATGTATCAACTTGAATCAACCGAGCGAGTGTTGTCTCAACTTTGATTTAAGAATTACACTCAATTTTTTTAATTAAATCAAACAAAATCACTGATACAGTTAAAACTGATTAACCCACTCATCCAATCACTAGCTAATGTTTTACTCGCACGGCTAAAAATAGAAATTAAAAAAAGAGCTGACTTTAAGTAGTTTACTTTTTTAAAATAAAATAAGAATAAAAAAACCAGCCCTACGCCTGAACGAACTGGTTCATCAACTGGTTAACCGGAACCACCTGTTCATGTCAGCTTGAGGTTAACTCTACTCAGATACTCCCAGCTTTTGTTTGCATGCTAGCATTTTTGCCAGCTGTTAAATCATCTTCATTGCTTAAGCTAGTTCCTCCATTAATCTAGCTACCTACTCTCCAGGCAACAAGACTCCAAGCTCAGGCACTCTCACACAGCCTGCCCCATGTTACACCGCATTTATTACCGGAGACAGCTGATTCTCTACTAAATTCGGCGGACAACACACTACGGTCTCATTTTTCGGTCAGTCACTTATGAGTGAGTGAAGAAAATCAGTGCTGGTGGGTGGTGGGTGGTGGGGGTGGTGAACGGTCCTGCCACTGATCAGCTTAAGCTCGCATTTTTATGCAGTTCTTCTACATTTCTCTGTACCACTCTTTTTTACTCTCTTTTTTCTCCTCTTTTTAACTGCCTATGGACAGTGGCGATGATGTTAAGTTTATTTAGTAATGTAGTTATAGATGTTTTTTAAATATTTGTTTTGTTAAAATATATATTAATAATATTTTTTATTTTATAAAAATTATTTTTAATACCAGCACATTAAAATAAGTTAAAAATACTAAAAATATATTAATTTGAAGTTAATAAAAAAATAAAAAAATTTAAATTTTTTAAAAATATTTTTAAAACACAAAAACAAATAAATTAATGTTATTATATATATACACCACAAATGCATGCAGTATATTTTTAAAGTTCACTTTCTTTTTTTCTTTTCTGAGAAGGGATATTTCCTTTTTAGTATTCGTAGAGATTAAATAATTAACAATTTAGCTTGTTATATCTATTATTTTTTTTATGACAAATTAGATTCCATATCTATTTATATAAAATTACAAATTGAAACAGAATATATGTTTTATCTAAACAGTGGCAGAGTTTCGTGTGGAAATGTGCAAGTAGTGCGTATGGAAGGAGCTGCACTGTCTTTACTCATGCTTATCACATCTACGTCACGGTTCACTGCCTTCCTTCCCTTTGTACGTAACTGGAAATTACACATACGGATCGAATCCTGTGGACCCAACTCTATACACACACATGTGATTAGTAAGAAGGATACAATTATTGAGCCCTTTTCTTTATAATTCTAGAAATTTGATTTATTTTATCAGGTGGTTGTTGTTTAATACTTATAAAAAAATTCCCTTCCATGAATTTAAAAACTCTTTAATAATTAAGTTAATAATTTTTTATAAAAAATATAATAATTTCATATAAAAATAAAATATATAGCCGATAATAAACTCTAGATGTTAAAAAATTCCTAATCTATATATAACTTATAAGGTTTTTTATACAATACACCCCGTGTTAAAGGATTCATAATCTATATATAACATACAAGTTTTATTAAGGAGAGAAAAGGATTAAAGATGTAATATTATTCTAATAGTATTAATGATAAAAAATATCTCTAGTATAATATATATATATATATATATATATATGACTGTAAATAAATATATTTAATTTATTAAAATAAAATATCTTTAAAAAATAGATTTAACAGGTTATTAAATTCATATATTTATAAGCTCAATATTTAGTTGAGCATGAAGATAGGAAGTCTCATGGTTCATCATATTTATATATTCATAGGTTTAGCCCTTGGCTGCCGCCATACCTAGATATATCTAGGCTCAAGAAAAAAAATATCCATCACTTTTTTTATTTTAAGATATAGAATACAATTATACTAAGATATTAATGTACTCATATGCATAGAAAAGATATCTTCTCTCCGATCCCATCCAATCCCCGAGTAATTGGCTGTGGTTTGGTATCTCCCACTCGCCACATAAACATCTCATTTACAAGCCACAAACCCTAAATGTAAGTGTGCAAGGAAATTGATGTAATTATATTTTTAAAAGTTTTGAATTTTTTTATTTAAAATAACTTTTTATATATATTTTTAAATTATTTTAACATATTTTATATTAAAAATAAAATTTAAAAAATAAAATTTTTATTTTAATATATATTTTTTAAAAAAATATTTTAAACCAATCAAATTGAAATATAACTAAAACGGATCAATGTTTTACTGTGGACTGCACTGTGCAGTCCACAGTAAAACACTGATTCATGCTGCTTTCTGGTTTTTTTTTTTTTTTCACTTTTTGCTTTTTGCTTTTTTTTTTCTTTGCTTTTTTTAATGGATATTTTTTTAATTTTTTTTTGTTAATGTTAAATTTTTTTGTATCTCAAACTTTTATAACATGAATTCCAGGTTTAACGGGTTAGCTCAGATTTTTTTTTATGGTTTTTCTTTTTAATTAATTTTTTTATTTAATTAATTATGGGTTAACCTGGTTTCATAGGTTAATCAAATTAATTATTGGTTAACCCGTTAATTTTTTTTCTATGCAGTTATCAAACTTTCATGACACGAATCCCAGGTTTAACGGGTTAACTTGGTTTGAGGGTTAACCCAATTAATTCAGATATTTTTTTTTTCTTTTTGCTTTTCTTTTTCTTCATTTTTTATTTTTTTTTAATGGATATTTTTTTTTAAAAAAATTTTGTTGATGTTAAATTTTTTTCTATCTCAAACTTTTCTAACACGCATTCCAGGTTTAATGGGTTAACTCAAATTTTTTTTTCTAGTTTTTCTTTTTAATTAATTTTTTTATTTCCACAGTAAAACACTGATTTCTTAGGCCCCTTTTTTTTTAAAGTTGTCTTAGTTTTTTTAGCTGTTTTTTTTATGTTTTTTTGGATTTTTTTTTCTTCCTTTTTTTTTAACAAAAATTTTTGTTTAATTTTTTTATTTAGTTGTCAGATTTTTATGACATGTTTATCGGATTTAACGGGTTAACTTGGTTTGACAAGTTAAAATAGAATTATTTTTTTTGCTTTTTATTCTTTTTAATTAATTTTTTTCGTTTAGTTTAGTTTGTTAATGTTAAATTTCTTTTTATTTAGTTATTAGATTTTCATGACATATATCCCGAGTTTCACGGGTTAACCTGGTTTCACGGGTGAACCCAGTTAATTCCGGGTTGACCCGTTAATTGTTTTTTTATTATTTTCATAAATGTTTTTGTTTAATTTAGTTTGTTAATGTTAAATTTTTTTTATTTAGTTATCAGACTTTCATGATACAGATCCTGGATTTGACGGGTTAGCATGGTTTGACGAGTTAACCCGGATTTTTTTTTCTTTTTAATTAATTAATTTTTGTTTAGTTTAGTTTGTTAGTGTTTACTTTTTTTTATTTAGTTACCAGACATTCATGGCACGGATTCCGGGTTTAACGGGTTAACTTTGTTTGACAAGTTAACCTGAATTTTTTTTTCTTTTCTTTTTTAATTATTTTTTTCGTTTAGTTTAGTTTGTTAATATTAAATTTTTTTATATTTAGTTTTTTTCTTCTTAGAGGTTTTTTTTTCTTTTGTTTTTTCTTTTTAATTAATTTTATTTAATTAATTTAGTTTATTAATATTAAATTTTTTCTAAGTAGTTTTCGGCATATGCCTTTAGTTTTTTTTTTTATGCCTTTGACTGTGTACTGCACAGTGCAGTTCACAGTGAAAAGACTGATGCCTTTTGTTTTTTTTAATTAATTTTTTTTATTTAATTTAAATTGTTAATGTTAAATTTTTTTTCTATTTAGTTATTAAACTTTCATTACACGGATTCCGGGTTTGACATGTTAGCCTGGTTTGACGAGTTAGCCCAGTTAATTCTGGGTTAACCCATTAATTTATTTTTATTTTTTTAATTATCAAACTTTCATGATGCGAATTCAAGGTATAACGGGTTAACCTGGTTTGAAGGGTTAACCCAATTAATTCATATTTTTTTCTTTTTTCTCATTAGTTTTTTTCTTCATATTGGTTTTTTTTTTTAACTAATCTATTTAATTATCATACTTTTATGACACGACCTTGCAGCCAGACCCACGTCCAATGCTATTGGATCTGATATTGTAGTCTGGACACTTTTATGCTAAGGGTTAACTCAAGTTTAATGTTATTATTAATATTATAAATATTACTCTTGGATTAGGCGATGTAACCAAAATTGAGACTCTTGGATATAACTTTAGAAAAAAACTTAAAACTTTTAGATCTTAGCTATTTTTAAAATGTAAAAAATAATTAATCCGCGGCATCACGCGGGACATGTAACTAGTAGGTTACTAATAGCAATCTCGTCCAGGTTCTAACTACAACAGTAGCAGCCTCCTACACTTAGCTCTCGCGTCTCTACTTTGTAGCCACGTGGGAATATTTTCCGGATTCCTTCAAGATTTGAGTGATTCTTTTTTTTTACTTCAAATATCACGCAATCACCTTTTATATACCTCCATCTGTTTTCTAGTGGAACAGAGGGAGGGCAGATACCTGAACTTGATGATGTGTTGGTACTACATTGGCCCCACGTGGTGGGTCCCTTTGGTATTTACGGCCGAACCCACGTGACTGCCCCCACTTCCACTCTCTCCACTTTACCATTTTCGTACATTTTGGCTGCCGTCTTTAGGGCACCGATGCATCGTATTCCGTTCAATTTGCTGCTCTCTATATACTTATACGTACGCATATCCACTTGTTGTACTTGTTAAGCAGCACCTAGAACCTAC
Source organism: Populus tomentosa (assembly GCA_018804465.1). Lineage (NCBI taxonomy): Eukaryota > Viridiplantae > Streptophyta > Magnoliopsida > Malpighiales > Salicaceae > Populus > Populus tomentosa. The sequence continues at coordinate 9,865,999 of CM031997.1, forward strand.
AACTGTACGCTATCTTCACCGAAAAAGAAAACGTTTTTGTTAAAATAAAACGAGTTTGACATTGCATTCAGAACGCCGATGGCTTAAAATTAATTTTTTTAGAATTAATTTTTTTAAAATTATTTTGTTGTTAAAATAAATTTTAATAATAAAAAATATTAATTTAATATATTTCTAAATAAAAATCACTTTTAAATATAACTATTAAACATTAATTAAAATGCTTCAAGAAAGCTTTTTATCAAATATTTTGAGACATTAAAAGAACTTTTATGCAGCATTATAAAATTAAAATTTCATTTCAATGATTTTTTAAAAAAATTAAGTATTTTTGTACTTGAAATGAACGTCCAATGTTCATGTATCTCTCATAATTATTGAAAAACTTTATCATATTAATGTTAGATTATCTCAAATACAAGTAATAATATATTTATGTGAGCTTATTTAACTACCCAAATAGCATGATTTGATCAGATGAACGTTTTAAATCATGTCACCATTGCAGCAACCAAAGCTTATCTTATTTTAGAAAAAAAGCTCCAATAAAAAAATAAAAAACTTACAAGCTGTTCTTAATTAGGTTTATATATATGTCCAGCACTTTCAGCTGCTCATTGTGTTTGATCTGAAGATCTTAATCTCTGATTCCATCTAAAGTTCCAGTGCTAAGAATCTACCTTGAAGTCCCTCATTCCCAGCAGTGACGCTGTTTTGGATGCTTGTGGGAAAACAAGATTGCAAAGTCCCTGCTTGTGGCTATTTATTCTTCAGAATTTAATGGTTTTCCCGTTACCAATCTTGAAATAGCACTCATTCTTTAAGATAGTTGAAGTTGCCGAATCAGAGTCAATGATGGAGTGTATGCCTTTCCATGGCTGTGATAATGCAGCATCGAAAACTGGAAGAACATTGACACAAGAATGCTTATACTTGTGTTTGATGATGTCCTGCCACCCTTCAGAATTGGAGTCTCCTAATCGTCATATGATAAATAATTACGCTAATGATATTATCTTGTTGCTGTCATCTCATAGATTTCAACCTCCTCATTGATCATACACTTCCAATTTTTTTTAGAAAAATTCTAGTTAAGATCCTTTCGATTTTTATGTACCATCCAGATATATATTAAACCAAGGGAATTTTTGGCTAGTGGAGAGTCCGTTGAAACATACACATCAAAATCAAACATACAGGTAAAAATCTTTTTTTGCGGTCCTTGGAAGCAATCATAAAGGAAGACAAGGGAAACAAAAGAAAACAGTGGTTAAAGAACGTACTCCTCCCATGGAGATATATATTTCTTCTTCTTCCATTGTACGTCTACTTCGCAAGAAGGCGACCAGACAGTTTTACCTTAACGAGGACCTCCAGTGTCGGAGCTATACCCGGGGCACAAACCTAGCTCTCGAAGTTCAGACCAGGCCTGCATATAATGACAAGTCTGCCTCATTTTGGTGCAACTATGCCAATCTATGGGCTTATTTGTGATTCAATGGTGGACGTGCCTTTAGACTTCAATCTCTGTCAATTCCGAACATGGCCCAATGATGGTTAACCCATTTTACCATGCTAGTGTTTTTTGTTTTTTTTGGTAACCCCGTGCTGACACTAAATTACTAATTGACATCAGTTGTTAGGAGACGACCAAACTCTTTGGAAATCTATATAATGCAATTGAATTCTTAGGTTTTAAACAATTCTCATAAGAGATCCGATGAAAAGGAACCATTATCTGCCCGTTGTTGGGACAATAAACATATGTTGTTGGGAAGCTACCAGAAGAGAAGTTAGCTGCTGAAATGGACGACAGCGTTCGCTAAGGAAACGATGGCATTTTGCAGACAAGGAAACGACAACATTTTAAGAAGACGCGAACGTTTTGCTTCGGATGACTTGGTTTTCGGCTTGTTAGTCAACGATGTTTGAAATATGTTTTCAAACTTCAAGTTGCAAATTTTAAATTCTTAGTTATGTCTATTAATTGCACAAATGCAGCGGGCAGGGGAGGTATGAAAATTTGTTTAGAACAATCTAGCTCGTGGTAGGAGGCCTAGACTACCTCATGTTACTTGAATATTTCTCAACTTCTCCAGTCCATGTCCATATGTAAACACAATAGTTAAATAATCCCAACTTGTTATGGAAGGATTTTAGAAGAACTAGTTCAACAATTATAACACATGTCACCCAAAATAGATTAACTTATTAGAACTCAAGGAAAGAGGCCAGTAGAATCTCCTTCTATTACCATTTTAATCAATGGCATCCCAGGATCAACACAAAATCAGGCAGTGGAGGAGCACTTAAGAGATCGGGCAATGTTATTATAAAATATCAAATCAAGTTTACGCAAGGCCCAGAATAGGTAGAAAGCACAGGCAAACAGGGGAAGGAAGGAACTGGAATTAAAGGGAGATTGGGCGTAGCTTAAGCTCCAACATTATTGTTTATTGAGCTTGCATCCGAAGAAAAATAAGAAGTTAGCTTACAAATACCACAGACCATTGAAAATACAAGCAATGATAGGGAAGGTGGCTTATCGTTTAGAATTACATGACAAGCTAAGGCCAAAATCCACCACACCTTCCAAGTTTCTCTTATGAAAAGATGAATCGACAAGGACCAGCAGCCAGAACGCAAGCTACCGCCTTTTGGTTTGGAAGGGAAGAAGCTATAGTTGGAGCCAACATAGGTGCTAGATCGGAGAGAACGAGTCTCTAAACGCAAAACCAAGAGGGAACTTCTGGTCCGATGGTAAGGACAGCAAAAAGAAGATGTATATATGTATCGAAGAATCTTGGCTTAGGAAAACTTACCTACACCTCGGGGGAAAGATTTTCTAAGAGGAGGGATTGTAATGGACCTGGGAAGATCTGATGAAGATGAACCATTCTCTGCCAGTTGTTTTTGTTGTTAGGACAATGAACATATTATGTTGGGAGGCAACTAGAGAGGAGTCAGCTGCTGGAAGGGATGGCAATGTTTGGCAAGTAAACAATGGCATTTTGAAGACAAGGAAGCAACATCATTTTGAGAAGACGTGAAGGTTTTGCTCGGAAAGACTTGGTCTTCAGTCTCTAGGATCTTTGAGATCTGTTTTCAATAACAATTGCAGGCGTGAGAGGTATGAAAAATGTTAAGAACAATCTAGTTAATCCTAGAAGGCTAAGGCTAAGGCTTCCTTGAATCTGCTACGAAACTTTTAATTCCATTCAATTGAGTCCTATTGTTTGCAATTAAATCCTTTCAATTCAATAAAAGTCTTTTAATTTTGTCCCTGTTATTTTAAATTAATGACAACTCGAATCTCAAATTCCTGCAAAAACAAATGAGACCAAAAGACTTCGATTTGATAGAATCTCTTAGTGAAATTTCTCTCCCAAAATACCCATCAAGTTATATATATATATATAACCAACCAGCACTTTGCTTCCTCACGCATAAGTTTGTTTTTAGTTTGCTATGACCCAATCTCCCATCAAATCAATTTTAATTCGGATTTATGTTTTAATTCCTTGTTTTTCTGAAATTTTTAGTTGTTTTCTATAAATGTATATATATTTTTAGTTTATTTAAAAGCCTTGTAAACTTTTTGAGAAGACAATCACTATATACTTACTTTTTAGAGAATAAAATTATAAATTTAGAATTCATACTTATTATAATTATTTTTTACTCATTAAATTATCCATGTTGTTGTTGTTTTATTAACTCTCACCTTTATCACCTAATCTCCCGCAAGTCTTTCTATTATAATGTTATTGTTGAATGTCTTTGGTTATCAGATTAAAGTATAATTTAATTATAAATAAATTTTAGAAATTGAGGATTATAATGTAATTAATACAGAAAATTATAATTTTAGACCTAGAAAAAAATCAAGTATGGACTTGATTGAATAAATTTATAAAATTATTCTAAGATAATACATGCGATATTATTTAAGGGGCAAATTAATATTTTATTACTTATAGAGTTTTTAGGTTTTTCTATAAATAGAATGTTATGCCTTATATTTTCTAAGATGAATAGATAAAATACAATACATAAACATCTAAAATACAAAAGTAAAGAACTAACACTTTAAAGTATAACAATCTCTCTCTTTTGAAAGGGTTTAAGAGTTTTTTTATTAGTAGTTCGTGTGGATTATTGTTAAAAATCAAATATTTTGATGGCTTGTAGTTTACGACAACTCATGTCTTAAAGCAAATATTTAAAGTAAAAAAAAAAACATTTGATTTTCATATAATTTTTACATTGACCATAAACAATTTTAAATTTATATAATAGGATACTTGAGATTCCTGAAGAATTTTAAAGCTATTGCTTGAGCTATATATATGTATTTCAAGAAACCCAATAATTCAATCATCATTCATTATAAGAATTAAAAATTCCCAAGAATCCTTCTAATCTTGAAATGAATGGACCATCTTAGACTGAAAAGATAAATATGGTCTCGATACATGAAAGTTTGCTTGATGATACTCTATAGTTTTGCTCTGCATATAAACCAGTAAATGGTTGCACAATCAATAACATGTGCTTGTAACAACATTTAAAGCAACAACGGTTAATATACAAAAGAAGGAAGCAAAACAAATAGAAAAACAAAAAAGCAAAAAAGCAAAACAGAGCATGAGCTGTGGTTGAAAATATATGAAATCGCATCACTCGTGCTTTAGTTTAGATTTCCATTCTGTTCTTGCACGAACTATCTCTGCCTTGTCAGCTTGCATACGCAGCAGATGTGTGTGTTCCATGTCTGCTTTGCGATTACTGGAGTTGCTGTTTGAATCTTCGCTCGTGCTTGTTAAAGATTCGAGCAGGTTTGATTGCCGACACTCTCGTCGATACTCAAGGGTCATGCTTGTCAGGTTGTAATGTTCCAGGACATGCATTGGCACGCTCTACGAACATAACATCAAAATAAGCTATAATAAATAGTAATCCTGTTGATGCTCATTTAATGAAAATTGTGCTTGAACTGTTGAATTTATGAGTGGTGAGGGATTTTTTTAAAAAAATCTTAATTACCTCCAGAATCCATCCAATGTATTTGACATTGTTTACATGTTGATTGGCATCCATGTCACTCCATCTTGGCTGCATGAACACAAGATTCCAGGAATTAATAAACAAAACTATTTGGAAACAGAGGAGATTGGTAATAAAGACAAGCTGCAAATCTTAGTTATCTCCGCTTACAGCTAAACCGGATTGAATTCTGCCTGCTGTTTCATCAGTGAGCTTATCAATTTTTTCAACATCGTTGTGTTCAGCGGGAATTGCAACCCTGTTTATGTAGAATGGTTGCAATTCTTCCCTGACTTCACCTGGGATTTTGGATAGCTTTCTTGTTTCTCTATTCATGATCACCCATGTGCTGCATTGAGATGATTAATAATTGGAGTTAAAGTACTACTCTCAATAGATAGAAATCATTCACTCGCACTTTTAAGATGGATGGGAAGAACCTTGTTGCTCTTGTTATAATCTCTTGGGTGTTGTAGTCTCGAATTATCCAGTCCCTGCGCATACCATTCTTCCCTGTTGCATCAACCCAAGTATCAATCTCAACAACGTCTCCCCTGTCGCATTGAATTGTCCAGAAACAGTATGTTCAAATCACAAATGTTAGTAATGTAAAGAATATAATTTAGAACGTCTATATATTAGCTATAGAACATGTTGAAACAATTCAGAAGCTGGTGTATTTGCAAATTTTTCTTGTCCTGTCGCTCTTCGCAACATTATTTAAGAAGAATTCTGGACTGCAAGAAGATAACATACCAGCAGCTGTATCGCTGTACTTGAACGTGAATGCGAGTGACTACCCAAATAAGTTTCCTGATGCTCATCTCTCGGGTGGCACCGAAGCCGTTTCCAGCTAGTCCAGAGCTCGTCACATGGTTTAGAGCAGTTTCCTGAAGTAAATGCATTAAGATAGAGTCCACTCACTGTGTGATACATTAATTAATCATAAAAACTTGATTGATTGGCACTTGCATTATAGGCCACAAATGTTTGGAATTGAAAAGGAATGTTACACAGGTTGTCTAAAAGCTTTGCAGGAAAAGGATAAATGCCATGATAGGATGACAAAGTTAACTAACTAACCTGAAGAAGATTCATCAATGTTTCCATGGTGGCAGTTTTGTCAGGTCCAATCTCATAAGACCTGATACTGAATGTCTGCCTATAAACAAACCTATCCTCCAAAAACCTCCCAAGCAAATATGTGTGAGGTTCACCAACATTGCTATCGATTGCCAACCCACTGGGATTTGTATTGCCTATATACGGAGACGGAGTCTCCTTTACATGAATCCCATTCACCTTCTTCCCATTTTTCATGTCCAAGCTCGGTGGATTACCGGCGCTTGCTATTGCGTAAAAGCTTCGTTTTTTCGGGGTGATAATGCGCCAAGAACAAGAAGATCCTGCCTTGGCCATGGCCATGGCCAATATTGTCATATTATTCCTTTTCTCTACCTTGTACAAATTCCCTGGAAAATATAATCCAGATGCACCCTTCGTCGTCCCGGATGCCATTGCTAAGTGATCATTCATTGAACACAAGCACATTATAGACCCATAAATTTTGAAGTTTGAAAAAGGAAGATGGTGAAGCTTCTAGTTTAGATTGGTCACTTCCTAGAAGAGAAAATTTTCAAAGTTTTTGTTGGTCTAACTACATACTTATCTACAAAGAGTTAAACAAGAAGCCTGAACCAAAATATTGGAAAAACTATAGTTCTTAACTTCAATTAGAAAGAGACAAGCATTAGTAAAAGAGGAAAATGAGATTGATAAGCAGCTCAACTACTTTAAGGATTTGAAATGGTCTCCATTGTTAGCTTACACGCAAATGTATAGGGATTTGAACGGTGTTGCTTGCCTGCTTTTAAGGGCTCTGATAGTTTTTAAATATCTGCTGGATGTTGTGGTAATCATCAATAATTACCTAAACCACTCATTTGTTTCCTTTGAGCTAGAAAAAAAGAAAAAGAAAAACAGGGACACCTTCAATCATAATAACTAATCGTGTTTGATCCATGTTTCTATGGTTTCTGGCCTATATAATGAAAAAGGGAACTCGAATCAAAAAATTAAAATGCATTTTTAAAAAATACTTTCAAAAACAATAAAAATGTATTATTAAAGATTTTGATCAGAGATCCACTGAACAAAAACAGCTAAAAAATACATTTAGCATAAAAAAATTATTATCGTGTCGTATGAGATGACGAAATATGGTTTAAATCTGATTTAGGTGTAATCTATGACAGCTCACTATCTGTTTTTTAATTCAATTATTATTATTATTATCATCATCAAATTTTTACTAATGTGAGAAAACTCTCATGATTAATCTATAGATAATTATTATTCCGAGAAGATTGGTGGGGTGGTTGAATTGCTTCTTCTGCAGAAATTACGGAATTTCACAAGATTGATAACTTGTAGACATCACTTAAATGATTTACTTTCGGTTGAGTGATTCATTGGTTCAACCACAGATTCGGAAAACAAGCGTAGATGACAGTGACCCTTGACAAGATGATTTCACAGAGGAGGATTTGCTACAATTCGGAAGAGCAAGAACTGGGCCTTCTCTCGCTGCCCAGAATCATTTTATTGGGCTTGAGCCCATTTATCTTATCCTGGATCGATATATCCTCATGCTCTTGGCCCAACACCAATTAACCGGCCAGTTTTTGTAACTTCAAAAATTATCACTAGCCTGCACAAAGCTTCCAGCATTTGTCTCGATCCATCCGCCCATGAAAATATTATAAAAGTAGGAACTTGTCCTAATATAGACGAACCCTATGCCTGATGGCAAGTGTCACCGACCTCACTCCTCAAAAACATGAGCACGTGGCTGTTGCTTGGGAAAGGGACAACCCCATTCATATCTTGGGCTGACCTTTGAAGAAGTTCCTGAACTGTCTTGATCGAGTCCCCGAACATTTTTTCATATGATCAACTGGAGCTCTCTAATGTTAATTCTCAATTGAGTATCTTGATTCATTTTTTGCACAGGAATTCCATCCATATTATTATTATTTTTTAATGATAAACAAGTTATTTTATACGAAATAAAAGAGTTTTGATAGAAAAACTAATGTGCCTGAGTAAATAAAAAATGAATATTCTGAATATATGGGCGAGGATATAACTTGGTTAAATAAATATACGTTACTAATAGGTCATGCAGATAACCTAACCTATATATTTATAGATTATTGAGATACAACAAAGAACAAAAAAGAGCTTGATCAAGCTAGACCAATAAAATAGCATTAAAACTTTATAACTTTAAATCTGATTATTTTATTATATTTAAATTTCTTCAGAAACCCGAGACTTAGTTCTATAAGAAGTGAGGATCGTTATTTTTCCTTTTATTTACTGGATTTTATGTATATTTTTTAGTTTTTTATGTTCTTTCCTTTTGACTTTAGGATTTTAATTTTATTACTAAGTTAATATTATAAACCGAACTTGTTAGATTTTATTTCAAAAATAAAATTGTGACATGGAGAGATACTGTGATAACTCTATTTTAACTAGTCTCCGTCTTTTTATACTAACTTTTCTGCAAGCATCAAAAACTTAATTGAGAATCCCTGAAAGTACTTCGAGGATCCAATTGAGACAAAACATTGTTTAACAACTTGAACAAGATAAAGTACGTAGTTAAGGTATTTGTTTGTAGGTTTTTCCCAAAATATTTTTATATGAAAAAAATATGTGATTAAAGTAACAAAGATTGTGATTTTAAGATTAAAATGCAACCTGGCCCTGCAAGCACCCGAGCTTATTTATTGATTAATGCCAATCTGGACGGTGCTAAATCTAGTTCGACACGTTTAAGGCAGAATCTGATGCTAAATCCCTTCCTGCCAAGTGTCTTCCAGAACACCGTATAAGTAGCCCTTCACCTTCAAGTCTCTCTCCACTTGTCGTTACATCCTCTAAACAGTTTTCTCAGTCTCATTGAGTGGTTTCAACTTCACCCTCCTTTCACTTTCAGTTTACTCCGTTTCCTCGGTTTCCTCGGTTTCTTTGATTTTTGTTGCCACTGGGAAAACAGGAAGAGCAGGATCAGCAAATATGGGTCGTTTTTGGACTTTTCTCACTCATGTTCACACACTATCTGGGTAGTTTTTGAGTGATCCCAAGATGATTTCTTTCTTTCTTTTAGGCCTTAATGTTTTGGTTAATGATCTGATTGATGTTTGTTTAACATGATGCAGGCCAGTCATGATGTTGCTCTACCCCTTGTAAGAACCTGAACCATTTCCAAAAGTTCCAATCTTTTTTGTTGTGTTTGTGTATTTTGCTTTCATTTAGAGTGCGTGAAATGTGCGCACCGAATGATCTATTAAGCAATCAATTTCTCTTCGTTTTTAATGATCACTAGGTATGCATCAGTAATTGCTATAGAGAGTCCATCAAGGGAGGATGATGAGCAGTGGCTTGCTTATTGGATCTTATATTCATTTCTAACTCTTACAGAGATGCTGCTCCAATCCATTTTAGAGTGGTAATTAAGAAAATCATTTTCGAAATTTTCTTTCTTACCATAATACTTTATGTTAATGGGGTTCAGATTATTATATTATTGTAGGATTCCTATATGGTACTCTTTGAAATTGGTGGTGGCTGCATGGTTGGTTCTACCACAGTTCAAAGGTGCAGCTTTCATATATGAAAGGTTTGTGAGAGAGCATATCAAGAAATTTATAGGGGAAAAAGATCATCCCCATCCCCATCACAAGTCTACCACTGCCAGTAGCAGTGGTGGTGGCGGTGGCGGTGGCGGCAAAGCCAAGAATAAGTTCGTTCACTTCATATCCCCCAATAAAGTAAGCAAAGAAATCAATCTACCTATCATTACTTTTGCATAAGCCACAATATTTTAGGCTCTTTTAACTAGTTCCTCGAGATCTTTTTGATGGTACGTATTCTTATAATTTGGCATGAATATACTGTGCGTGCTCAGGGAGAACATGAGGTTTACTGAAGAGGGAAGAAAGGTTAGCTAGAAGAGAAGACAAGTAAAGACATGGTCGGCAGCTTGCTTTTGTGGATCTTCCTCTCTTCACCTCTTCGCTTTTCCCCTTTACACTTTGTTGGTTGTAAATCTTTAACACATGTACAAGTTCGAATGTTGTGACTTTCCTTTCATATGCTTAGGTTAATGAGCTATGATGAAAATCTATGATGGAAGATTGGAACGTCTGTCCCCTTGATCATGATGTTCTGACTCATGATTTTTCTTCAATCTTACGTGTGTGTATATATCATCTCAATTATGTTGTGGGTGTTTATCTGAGAGATTAATGGTTGGTTTTTTTATGATCCCTATATATAAACATTTGTCTCTCGAAATCGAAATTATTTTTTCAATGATTTAATAGGAGGTTCAAGACCCATCTGGGTAATGAAGTTGTCTAAAACTCTAACTCATGAGAAACAATTTTACTTAAAATGGTAATATATAGGACGGGTTTTACCTCCCCATCCCTATCCATTTTTATTAGATTTAGGGTGGGGAAAAATTTTCATCAATTTTAGGTGGATTCAGATATTCTCCATTAATAATAAAAAGAAAAGGGATTAATTTAATTACTATAAAATATTTAATAATTAATGTACAATGAAAAAAAAATTAATATTAAGTCCATGTAATGGGTAGTTCAATATAAATAATATAAAGGTAAATTTAATTATAAGAAAAAAGTATTTTAAGGGATCCATTTTTCAAGAAATGTGTTGAATACAATAAGTTCGGGTTTTTTACAGGATGAGAATAAATTATTCATCCTATTTATTTATTTGTTTGTTTATTAGAGAAAAATACCTCCCATATGTATCTAATTTGGTGGGGTCCCCATCGGATAGTTTTGCAATCTCTAATTTTACGCTAACTGGGCTAGAGTAATGGGCTCACGAAATGACCGTTGCGGAGGTATAGAAGATGGTTACGAGTTCAGCTCAGCTAGTTGAGCTTCGGGCAAACTTTGATTGGTATGGATTTGGACTCTCTTATCAGCCCAGTAACTCACTAAATCCAATTTCTAAATCCAGGGAGATAAAATCCACAGCCCAATGAAGATTATTGTTGCCGTTGTTGTTTCGGGATCAGAAATAGACTAAGATAGCATTTGGTTCGCGTCTCATGAGAGAAAAAACAAAGATAATAAAATAAAAACAAAGATAAATTATGTTTGAGAGATGTATATAAGATAAAATAATTATTTTTATATCATATTTGAGTATGATGAACAAAACAGAATAAAATATGAAAAAAATTAATTTATTATTATGAGACTTTTATATATATATTAGTTTATACTTAGCGTTGAAATTAATAATATCATAATAGTTCTAATTATAAAACCATAACTGACTTGACAGGTTGGCTGAGGACCTTAATTAGTTCAAGTTTAAAAACAAATAGAGAAAAGATTGACTCGATCCAACCTAGTTAAAAATTCAGGTCAACCCAGGATAAAACATGAGTTAAAAACCTGTTGATTTTTTTTAAAAAAAACTTGTTCAAAATAAGGTTGCTTTGATTATTAAAAAAAATTGGGTTATACGGGCTGACCTTCCTAGCCAATGATTTGAACCTTGTCTCATATTGGTTCCCACGTCAGATTTTAAAACTATTATAATAATCATTTTTATCCATACATCAACTCGAGTTAACCCATGTGACCCTCCCAACCCATGACCTATGCCTTGTCCCAGTTGACATCCAAGTCAGCTTTTAAAACTATAATAATAACTACTTTTATTTAATATTGACTCAAGTCAACCCAATTCTACTCTCATGATACGTGATCTAGGTCTTATCTCAAGTCGACCCTTGAGATAAATTTTAAAATTATAATTATAATCACTCATAATAAAATCAAATTTAATAAAATCGCTAATATTGCGATCATGGGCATAAGATTGAGATCGTCCCATAAAAAAGAGAGGGAAAAAATCACAAATTAATTAAAAAAATATTGAAAGATGAAATTGAAAAAAAAATCATTTTTAAAAAAGGATTTAAAAAGAACCAAAGTCAATCCATTTTAATTTTTAGAACACGTAATTGTGATATTGAGGCCGAGACTGACCTCATAAAAGGCAAATCCAAAAAAACAATGAAGTAAGATTCTATAAAAAACATGTTGAGTGATGAAAATGAAAAAAAAAAAAAAATTAAGTCAATATGAGTTAACCCGTTAACCCCACAACTATGAGTATAGAAATGAGATTACCTCACAAAAAAAAAAAAAGCATGAAGACCAATATAAAATGAAACGTTAAATGATGAGATTTAAAATAAATTAATTTTATAAAAGGGCCTAAAAAACTAAAGTCATATTGTGTTAACCCTCAAAATCCCTGAACTTAGTCATGAAATCGAGATTAACCCTATAGAATAAAAAAAAATCTCAATAAAAATGACGAGATGAAATTTGAAAAGAGAAATGCAATAAAAAAAAGATTAAAAAAAAACAATAATAAGAAATAGAAACCAAATTTGATGTAAAAATAAATTAAAATCAAATAATAAGGAGTGAAATTGAAAATAAAATTTAAATAGAAAAGGGTTTAAAAAAATCAAAAAAATAAAGTCAAAATTAAATATAAAAATAAAATTCGATCAAAATGACCAAGAAAAAATTGAAGGAAAAATCAATTAAAAAAGATAAAAACAAAACAAATAGGAATTAAAAGATGGAGGTCTAAATTGAATTTAAAAGACAAAGAAGAGGACATCATCATACTTTGACAAGGAGAAGAGAGAGATAAGAGGGAGGAAAAAAGAAAAGACCATTGAAGCCCAATTATCACATCGCCCCACACACATGTCGTACTATCAGGAAAAGGATGTTGACGCGTTTCCAAAGCCGCCGCAGAAAGTGGTATTAACTGTTTGTACGCCGCTGCATGTACCATTTAAAAGGCATAAGTGGCATCCACTCATTGTACGTTTATCACGTGCCATTAAACACATGTCGTATTATCAGGAAAAGGATGTTGAGGCGTTTCCAAAGCCCCTGCAAAAAGTGGTATTTGACATTTGTATGCCGCTGCATGCACCATTTAAAAGGCATGAGTGGCATCCACTCATTGTACGTTTATCACATGCCATTAACTTTTTGTTTTTGTTTTTAATATTTTATATTATTGAAAAAAAAAATTTCCTTGAGAACATCTAAAAATAAGAAAAAAAAAAAAACTAGAGATAAAGGTGAAAAAATCATTACATGGAAGTTTTAAAATTATTTGATTTCAATGGAACTGAAGTTTATTATTGTTAATTAAAAAAGAAAGTGACCACAAAGCCCATGAACAAAAATTTATTTTTTCCTAGAAAAATGTTATGTTAGTAATTTCACTATTTAAATAAAAAGCAAAAAGATCTTTGTGCCCCCAATAAATTTTTAAAAAAACATGTGTCTTTGTAAAAAGACCATAATACCTTATTTGCTAACATTTATGTTTGTATGGAGAAAGGCAAAATGAAAAAAATACTATTAAAATATTTTTTCTACATGATTTAGGTTGTTTTTTTTATTATTATTTTTACCCAGATAATATTTAATATTGTGACAGCGGTTACTTTTTAAAATGTATCATTTGTAAAATAAGTGATAAACACTAAAATTATTTATAATATCAATATTTCAAAACCACAAAAAAAAAAAAAACAATTTAAAATAATAATAATAACAAACCTTCCCTTGCAAAGTGCCTTCACTAATAAGGAAATCGTGAAAGCCCGCAAGCAGAAATGCGGATTCGCATTTATTTTGTCTCCTTGCCTTCTCTAACAAGCAAATCGTGTTTCTTTTGGCTCCTTGCGTGCCAAATGGCATCAAAGATTCTTCTATATGCAGAAAAACGAGCACAAGGTCGGCTTCTTTAACTTTAAACTGCAATAATGCCCTTGAAACTGTGGCATATTCCCCCCTAGCTCTCTATCGCCTTTGCCATGTTTGTTTAATTAATTAGATTTCCCTCAAAAGAAGGTATCCATACCATTTCTTGTACGTACTGTGGAGTACATGCAGGCCGTATATAACAGTACCACCCATGCTTTCTAAAAGAAGGTTTCTGATATTTGTCAATGGCCAAGAAAGCTTCTTCCCCAGTTGTTCTTCTCTTCATGATCAGTGTAAGACCATGTGCTCAGGCACTTTAGGTTTTTTCTTTCTTTATTTAAGCATTAAGGTTCCAAGTTAGGGCAGAGTCTCTGGAAAGAGCTAAGATATTGAATGTTCGAGCAACTTGTAGGATTTAGGACAGCGAATTATGCCTAAAAAAACATTAGAATCTTATTATAATAACAGCACTTTGACACGTTCTGTGATACTACACCACAAGGTAAAGTGTTTGTATTTACACTCCTTGCTCACGCCACTCAATATCTTTCTTTCTCCCACGCACGCACGCATTTATACATTTAGATTTTTCTTTCTTTCACACATCTATGAAGGCAGAGACATTCGAATTAATAATAATGTTTTGTTTTTAGTTTTTTTTTTCAATTAGATATTTAAACAACTTAATTTTTTTATTTAGCTTCTTTTTAATTCAACTTTATGCTTTAGTACTAGATTGTTTTGATATTTTCATAATTTATTTTTTAATTATCTTTATATTGGGTTATTTATTAACAAAACACTAGAGAGCGTAACTAAATCATTGTAGTTATACCTATAAAAAATATATTAATTAGAATAATATTTTGTTTTGTTTTTAGTTTTTTTTTTATAGTATTATAATTTTTTATTTGGTCCTTATTGTTTTGATTTTTATTTTTTTTCTTGATTTTTTTGTAAAAGTTATTATTTTTTTCAATTTTACTCTTCAAATAAAATATTATTTTTTATTTTTATGTCAATTATGATCCTCATTCTTTTTAATTTTCTTGACCTTTTACTAAATTGATTTTTTTCCAATCTCATCCTTCAATTAAATATAAAATTTATTTTTTATAATTTTGATCATTGTTCTTTTAATTGTTATTTTTTAAAAAAATCTTTTTATATAATTGATTTTTTTTCAATTTCATCCTTTAATATTAAATTAATTAAGAATTGAACTTCATAATTTTTTTAGATTGAGTGTTTTAGTTCTAATGACTTGGGTTAATGATTTGAAAAATTATAATTTTAAAAATAAAATTTATAATTTTATTTATTTTTTTAATTAGATTATTTCAATCACATCATCTAAATTATGGATTTAGAAGGATATTTTAAATTGACTCAGCTCTAATTAGCATGCCTTACAAGTTTGTTGTAATTTTTTTTTATATATCTCATTTCAATATCTGAACATTATTATTTACACACAAAAAAATCCAAACCGACAACCTAGCTGAGTCACCAAGGTTAGTATGTGCATAAATCTATATTGATTGAATAAAAGCTGCTTTTACATGCTCCATTTGTACCTCGTGTCCACTAATATTTGATAGAAACATGGTTTAGGCATGTAATGTTCTTGATCTCTTTTAAATTAAAATATATAGGAAAACATGTAAAGGAAAGTAAACCAATGCCCTTAAAATACACTGAGATTCCATTGCACAGATGGGCCATTCCCTCCTTTTCTCTCTCCCTTAAACATACAGAAACTCAAATCCTAAATGATTTGAATCCTCTGGGTGAAATCAGGAGATCTAATTACCTTTAGCAAAAGCATGCCTGTCCTTTCAATCTTTACACATCCACAGAAAATCTCAAAAAAAAAAAAAAAAAACAAGGGAAACTCCATAGTATGTGCCCTCGAGGAAAAACTAAAGGTAGGCAACGTCTACTTTCGAGTTTCAAAGAATGGAACATCTGTCGAGAGAAAATCAATAATGCTTAGTTACCTCACCGAAAGCAATTGCAAAAATAGCTCCTCTAGATCCATCTAAAGGGTTCTTGGAGCTTTTTTCTACCTAATAAAGGTAATTGAATGACTAAACTTTGAGGTAAGATTGCACACTTGTTTGCTTAAAAAATGTTTGCTTGATATATACACCGCACGCATTCGTCCAATATAACAATTGTTTAACCATCGTCAATCACTGGCTGGCTTGTAGGTATCTCGGGAAGGTGTTTTCTTTTTGCTGCAAGATATCAGTACAAGTAGACAGGTCGATGGCGATCCCCAATACCTCTATACTGCTGCTGCTAAGCAAAAAGAAAAATCACATTAGACACAAGGAGATAAATATGTTAAAATCTTCGATTAAAGTAATTGTTCCCCTTTTTTTGCTCCACTTTTTCTACTTTCAACATGTAAATCTGTAGAGGATACGTTCATTATTCAACTAAGCTTAGAATACCAATAATAAAGGTATCTTAAAACGAGAGATGTATATTATACTTATTTCTAAATCTATTGTGGATCTTAGCAGTTTTACCAAGACCAAGCATGCAATTCTTTTGCACTGTTCAATGGTCGAGAAGCAAGAGAAGCGCGCGCGCGCAAGAGGCTGCTAGAGTACTGCAATTTGTTTATCAGCAGACAAAAACAAACTGTTGCTAGCTAGCCAGCAGCCAATATCTTGCTTGTGTATTTTCAAGTTTATTTTACATGAGATTAAAATGAAGATGCATAAACAGAGAGCACATTTCTTGATATCCTGTAGCAGTTATCCAAAAAGCAGCACCCACCCTCTATTTCTATGCCCTAGAACCACTATAATGGGTTTGTATATGATATCTATAATATATATAAGTCATATAACACAAACCAAGTCTTTAATTTCATTAAGTAAGCTTATTTGTTGTGTGTGGATGTATAGGCATTCTGATTATATCCATAAAAGCCTCTCTTCTGCCAATAACTTTTGAAAATACCAGCTTCCCTTTTTCGTTCCACTCAAGAACGTGCCTTCTACCGGTAGAATTATGCAAGGAAAAGCTTAGCAGCTGCTTTAAGAACCCCACACTTCTCTTCCAGGAAAGAAACAAATCCGATGCTTTTATCAGTGGAGTTCCTAAATTAATATGATTGGTATTAATTACTCTCTCAGAATTCTGGAAAATAAAAATTCCATGGTTCCCAGCACTATGAAGCCTCACCAAGACTATGGACGTCGTTATTGAAGCAAATCTCCTTAGACGACAAGAGACACATCTAATCAGTATACTTTTTCCTCTTTCACTTTGTTAATCTTAAGGTACACCGCGCTTCCTTGATCCTAAGCAAACATTCTTGGTTTTCTATTTCTGATATTCATGAAACATTAAGCACTTCCCCTATCCCTCCAAATCAAAACCACTAAGCTAAAGTTTGTCAGTTGATGCCAGGAAAAAAAAAAAACTATGTAAGGAGACATTCACTCTTTCATGTAAATAGAAAGAAAAGGAGAATGTTTACAGATTACCTTAATAATTATTCAGATAGCTTGTTACTATATTAATCGACATAACATCAACTACAGGGAAGCAGGTAGCCAAAAGAGAAAAGTAGCCAATAAGCACTAATCAATCTCCCATAGCTTTTCATAAAGTCATTAACCATTCCAAAGTAAAGTAGAGTAGCATGTGTTAGTTTTACCAAATTAACCTCCTTTTGCCCTTCTATATAATTCCATGTCTGCAATGCCTTTTGTCCAGTCAAATGGCAGTTCTCTCTAATGGTCTTTTAAGATTTGCCTCTGAATTATTTCCCAGAGTTGTTTCTATTCCTTTCCTAAAGGATAGAGTGAGATTCTAAACCCCCAGCTAACCCCTCTTCTGTACAAAATCAAGAAATGGGTCTCATTAAGCTGAGAGAGATTCATGCGATTAACAAGTCCAAGAAGCATCAATTTCTTGACAATTTTTTCCTGTATTCTTTCACTGTGTTGTCCTGTACTCTTTTCTGTTCTAGCCCTTTCTGGTTTCCCTCCCTATTTCATTCCATGAAGCTCTTTCTCTTCGTCTCTCTTCCAAAACTAAGTTCTATTTTACTCAGCCCCAAGTTTATTTTCATTGTTGGCAACCTCATAATCTTTGTCCTTGTTGGTGAGTCCAAGTACTTTACTTCAAACTCTCCATTAGCGACCGATGTTTACTATGATGAGTACATTGACCAGAAAAAGAGCCTTCAAACAACTTCAGCTAGCATGGAAGAGAAAAAGGAGGTAAAAATGGAGGAATCTTTCAAAGAAGAACAAAGCAAAACTTGCGAAAGCGGAGAAGACAATGGAGGGAAAGGATCGAGTGAGGGAAACCTGAAAGCACACAAGGAACGTAAGGATTTAGAAGGAGAAGAAGAGTTCAGTTTGCCGACAGAGGAATTGAAAAAAAGGGCTGATGATTTCATTGCAAGAGTCAACAGGCAAAGGATGCTTGAAGCTAGGCTATTAGTATGCTAGCTATAGTTAATAAAACCAAGTAAATTAGTGGCATGAACTAGCTAGTAGTTTGGTTTTTGTGGATTAAATCTGGGTGAGTTTAAACTAATAGATGGTCCTGTACATGGCCCTCAATTGAACAAGAATCTTAGCTTGAAGTGAAGATTCCTCTATGTAATTATCCTAGTACATAAATACCATGTAATATTCATGGTTTCGGACACCATAGAATACAGAGTCTATCCTTTCACCATTATATGAGCTTTTGCTTCTAACAAACTTTGAAACGAATACCAACAAGTCATCCATGGGAAACGGATTGGATCACTTGATGCTACAAATGTTGAACACAAGAACCAGATTTCACAGAATCCCAACATGTATTTTCATGAATGGACTACTCAAAATATCCTATCTTCCTTCTATGCCTTCCACCAGAAATCAAAAGATTATGCGCTGATCGTCATGTGTTTAAAAAACCCATGATTGAACTTAGCTGAAAATTTATGTAACTGAAGTAATTCACTTGATTCAATCTTTAAAATGGCATGTTTTTTCCCCTTTTCTCGTTGGTTGTTAAGGTAGCAAGGAAGGACTCTGTCTCTGAGTTCTACCCCGAATAGAGTCTCAGATGGTCTTTCCTGATCAGGACTATTCCTGACAGGTTATATATGAAATTTTTTGTTAAGTGAGGGCAATTATCACTTTATAAATTATAATTAATAAATATATCTTATTTGTTTTTAAAGTTTTTTTTTTTATTAAATGAGGACCTTGAACCATTGTACAATTAATTCTTTACTTAAACCTGCTTTTCTGACGGAAATATGATTTGAAAAGAAAACGTTGAAGAGAAATAGCCATTAAAGAAGAAAAAAAATGGACCTTGGTCAATCATGGCAACCAGGTCAGTTCTTGTCTATTGGTGAATAAACCCTCTGCTTTTCTTTCGTTCCAAGAGTCTGGTTAGAAGAATAATGGTGGTTTTTTTAAAAAATAATTTTTATTTATAAATATATTAAAATAATATATTTTTATTTTTATTTTTATTTTTATTTTTATAAAAATGATTCTTCATCATGTTGGTGGGCTATTTGAGAATTTAATTATGGTTTTTTTCAATACATTAAAATAATATTTTTTATTTTAAAAAAATTATTTTTGAAATCAGTGTATTAAAACGATCCAAAACATATAAAATAAAATTAATTTTTAACTAAAAAAAATTAGATTTTAATAGAACATGGTTTATATCGCATTTCCAAACACTCTCTAACACAAGCACAATATTTCACCAAAGTCATGATGATTGAATTTGATTTGCTCTTCAATTTGCAAAAGAAAAGTGCTTAGAAACATTATATCTTTTTTCCTGAATTATTTAAGAGAAATGTAGTGATTTTAAAATTCCCAAAAAAGGTAAAAACCACAAATTATCCATCAAGTCACTTAAGAAGATTAATTCATTTAAAATTATAATCTCCTTCTTAATTAATTAATATTTCTTTTTCTTAATTCAAGGGACGATGTGGGGCCGGAGAGTTAACATTTTTTTTTATTTCTTAATTATTATTTATTTTTCTTAAAAATACAATCAACATTGACATGTGTTATTCATCTAATATGACAACAAGTCAATGGCTGTACGACATTGAGGATACAATTGATTAAATTAGTAGTAGACATGCTGTGAGTTATGTCCAAGAAAAAAATTTATTTAACAAAAAAAAACATTCATTTCATATAAAATTATTTGAATGCAGTTGTGCATAGCAACTTTTTGTACGGTTCGTGTATTTATTTTTGTGGTTGAGATTGAATTTATACAGGCAACCAAGGCTATAAAAAAATATTGAATTTATTTGTTATAGCTTTTTCCCAAATACAGAGGAACTGATAGAAGAGCGGTTTTCTGCTTCCTGGTATGTGCTCCCTCACTCTTGCACTATCTCTGTTTTCATTCTGTTTTATTGTCTGTTCTTATCCAAGAGCTATGTCACTATTGCCATATTAACCAGTGTCCATTTAAGTTTAATTTAGGATCTGTTCCTTCTTTCTTTTTTCAATTATTGCATTGCTCAATTGAACACATTTGCATGATAGTGGAGCATAAGGGTCAAAGTTCAGATTATAGTTTTATAGGGTATCAAATATTTGTTTGTCCAGACTGTTATTATTTTATATTTTGAACCGGGAATCTCGAGAAACCTGATTTTAGTTCATTGTTGATCCCGTTCAACTACTGCAGGAGAACCCTTCAAGCTAAAGTTTTTAAATCGGCAACAAATCTTTTCGAGAATTTGAGCTCAGCAGCACAAGAAATAGAAATTGCTGTGTTCTGGTCTTTTCTCTCCGACCTTAATTATACTGAAGCACAGCATGGATTTGATCCACAAAGTCCTGAACATTGTACTTCCTCCTATAACATTGATTCTTCTACTTCTCTTCTTGCCGTCCTTTCTTGTTTTCAAGTTCATAAGTCGTATAAAAAGATCAATAACTAGCGAAATGGTGGCAGGAAAAGTAGTTCTAATCACCGGTGCATCCTCAGGCATTGGCGAGGTTGGTATACATTCTCTGCACAGATGTAAATGTCTATCATATTATGCAGACTAAATTAAGATTTGGAATCTTGTTACAATTATTACCGGGATACTACTTGTTTAGTGCTCTAACTGTACTTTGTGATTTCTGTAAGTATCTTGCATATGAGTATGCTAGGAGAGGAGCATGTTTAGCCCTTGCTGCTAGAAGACAGGAGCGTCTTCGAGCAGTTGCTGATAAGGCAAGGGCGCTGGGTTCACCTGATGTTATAGTCATCCCCACTGACATTTCGAAGGTTCAAGACTCTGAGAGGTTTATTAACGAAGCAGTGAATCATTTTGGCAAGTGTAAGGATCTCCTTCTATCTTCTTTCAATTTCAATTTATGTGCAAGTTTTTTTAATAAAAGAAGTTGTTTTACCAAGACTCATGGTGTTTATGCAATAGTGGATCATCTGGTGAACAATGCTGGTGTTGTTCAAATTGACATGTTTGAGGATTGCAAGCAAATATCAGATTTTGCAACACTTATGGTATGCTTTTTTGTGCAACAGCTGATACTTCTAGGTTCTGACGATGCTCTGTTAAACAACTGCCACTAGATATAAGGTCATTTAGATAAAGGAAAATTAAGTATAACTCTGAATTTTCCATCACAAGCTGCTGAACTTAAGTAAATGCATTTGATGTTCCTTGACAGCTAGAGTTTTGAGCTCACTCCTCATCTCTCTTTAAAGTAGGGTGACTCTCTGTTGTAACCTGGGAATTACTTACGAACTTAAAAGCTCCAACCTATTCATGTTTCTGACATTTTGCCATGCCAGAATATTTTCTAAAAGGATCCATTTTGGTGCCTTTGGCAGAACACAAATTTCTGGGGTTCCGTATACACCACCCATTTCGCTATTCCACACCTAAGAAAAAGTAAAGGGAGGATTGTAGGGATTTCTTCAATTGCTGGATGGTGCTCAGTGCCTAGGATGAGCTTCTATTGCGTAAGAAATGTCCTTGAAACATGCTGCACTCAGTCAGTCATTTTTAGAGTGACTAATCAATATTATAATGGCATCAGGCAAGCAAAGCAGCCATAACAAGTTTTTATGAGACACTGCGTGCTGAATTTGGTTCGGATATTGGAATAACAATCGTCACTCCTGGTGTAGTCGAGTCAGAAATGAGCCAAGGCGATTTTGTGTCAAAGGTAGCAATCCCATGTTTTTTATTTAAGTTGCATTTAATTAATGTTTCAAGATAGAAAGAACAGTGAAAAGGTGTTTTTTTTGTTGAAAAAACAAAGATTTATACATATATCACATAATTTTTCATGATAAAAAGACAAATTTATATGTTTTGTTGAAAAATAATTTTGAAGTAAATTACTTTCAAAACAAGGACATTTTTTTCTCTCCCAGTTGTTCTGTTCATAGCTACTTATGAATATGTTTCATGTTCACTCCGACTTTTATGGTTGAAAAGTCGAGAGAGATACCAATATTTGATCTTTAAACAAATGTTCATTAATCTATAAAACTTGTCCTGTCTCCTCAAGTATAAGTAGGACATTTCCTTTGGATACAAGTTTTACCAAAATTGATCTGCACAACTTGATTTTCTAACAATTCTCTAAATGGGATTTTCTGCAGGCCCAACTAGAGTTTGTCCCGGCGGAGTCGACCGAGAGGTGTGCTAAAGCAATCGTGGACAGCGCTTGCCGGGGAGATGGATACTTAATAGAGCCGTCCTGGGCAAGAATGTCGTTTCTGCTGAAAGTCCTTTGTCCTGAAGTGCTGGAGTGGTTGTTCCACATGGTACTGGTTGCTAAGAGTTCAAAGAAAAGTAACTAGCATTAGCTTCTGTATCTCAATTAACAGGCATCGAGATATGCCTGTGGCGTTTCAGCTTTAATTCCAGATCCCAAGCAGTGGTTCTGTTTCATTTTTTATTCCTCTGAATACTAAAGATGGATTTTGCATAGACATCGAACTTGCATTTTTATAACTCGTCAACCATCTTCATCTCATAATATTACAAATAAATCAAAACGTCATTGATGTTTTCATAGGTCTGCTCAACTTTGCACAGCTTTTGACAAAGTAAAAAACGATTGTTCGCGGTCCTCCTAAAGCAGCAGCAGCGTCTTGGAGGATTAAATTAGCTGGAAGTATTATTGAAAGAACTTGGGAGAATGGTGTCAACGAGAGATTTAGCATCTCCTTCAATGAAAGTTCTCTCTTCATGTAAACTTAAGGCCATATGAACTGCAGTTCTCAAAGCAAGAGATCATAAAACAGCAGGGTCATTTGCATGAGCTAAAAAGGTACCTTCAACACCAAGCCTAAAAGCACCCTGATTTGCAGCCTAATTAAATGCGCCATCAAAATTGATTTTGATTGAATCGAGAGGTGGTGCTAGCCAGGAAGATTGAGCAGCAGGAAAATAGATACTAATTAGTAACCAGGAGGTAATCGAAGGAAGTGTAGCAATCAACGGAGTACATGTTTCTAGTGTCATTGGTTTTCAAGACGGGAGGAACAGGGGTGTTCAAAACAAATGACTTGCCAAGAAAACTAAAAAAACCACAGCGAGAGAAAAACGAAGAAACCGATTTAAGAACCAGAAAAATCACTTGTTTTGATTCGGTTTTGGGTTCAGAAAATTGAAACTGATTGCATTGAATTTAAACCAGCTAAAAAAAATGGTATAAATAGAAACTTGACCTAAAGCTAAAATATTTTTTTCCCTTTTGATTTTTGTTTCAGCCACACCTCCCCTGCCCCCTATCTCGTTCTCTCCTGTGATTCATGGCTAACCAAATTATTTCATGTAATTCCTCTCTCTTGACAATTGTCGTGACTCGTTTCTCTCCTCTCTCTTCTCCTCTGTTCTCTTCGTTCTCTTGCAAAGTTGGATATTGTGGGTATTTATATTGATAGTTTAACTCTTATACAATTTACTAATAAGAAACGTTTATTGGGATTATTTTTTTAAGAATAGGATATTTCTTTTTGCTGCATCATTTGGCTCATAAAAGTCCTTTGCCCTGAAGTGCTGGAGCGGTGGTTCCACAGGATATTGGTTGCTAAGAGTTCAAAGAAAAGTAACTAGCACGAGAACACTGAGGAGTGTAGTTTAATTGATTAGATTTTAGGTTTGTTTTTTAGAAATTATCAGTTTGTGCCTTACAAATTAAAGATTATTAGAGACTTATATGGTCGTAAAATTCAGTATCTATGGGATCAGTCGAGGTACAAATAAGCTAACTAAACACCTATGTTAATCTAAAAAAAGGAGTAGCTAGCATGAGCTTCTGTATCTCACTTAACAGGCGTCAAATATGCCTTGCGCATTTCAGCTTTAATTCCAGATCTCAAGCGGTGACGCTGTTTCATTTTTTTATTCCTCCGAAAATTCTGAATGTTTGCTCCTCTAATACATAAAGCCATTTGTAGCTCATTCTACAGGTAGAATATGGTCGTTGATATGTTTTGCGTAGCTAATTCTAGCGTTTTCTTAGGAAAAGATTTGGCCATGCAAGGAGAAAGATTTAGACATGTTACACGACTTAAAGAGAGACCAGGAAGAATAAATGAGTGATGTGTCTAAGTGGCAAGAGAGAAGAATGCAAGTGCGAGGGTGTGTTTGTGTGCCGTGAGAGAGTGAGAAAATGAGAGTCTAGGTGATATGAGAAATATTATTAGAAGGAGAGTGTTTTATGTGTGAGTGACATACAAATTAGTAGTTGTTCTAATATCCATATATTTATATAAACGTCTTCTTATTAAATAAAAGCTAGTTTGTTTATCAACCATTAATTTTCAGCCTATTTGGAAATGGAAGTGATTTTGCAAAAGTAATTTTTAATTGAAAATATATTAAAATAATATTTTTAAAATTTTTTATATTAGTAAATTAAAACTATCAAAAAATACTTAAAAGTATGAATTTCATATCTTATATCATTTTTTAAAAATATAATAGAATAGAATAAATTTTTTCTCGCTTTGTATCTCGATCATTTTCAATTTTTCACTTAAATCCCAGCCGAGATATTTCAAGTTCAATTTATTTGTTCTCTTTCGAATAAAAAGAAACTAGACTATGAATAAAGTTTAAAGACTCCATTTCCATGAAGCATGCATGCTACCTTCTTGCTTGGACTTGGTAAGGACATTCCAACTCTTTCGATATATCTTCCTATCCTCCAGTGATTTGTCCCACCAAAACCTGCTATAATAAGGCTGTCAATCTTTGAGGAGAAACTCGAAGGGAGTTTGAAACACGACAACAATTTTATTTTATTTTTTTTTGCTTTATAATTAAACCTCCCTTCTCTCTTGCGATAATAATTCCTGCTTCCAATACTGTAGCTTGTCATACAGTCAAAAAGAAAACCAAAAGCTTGAGTTTTGGACCTCTCCCGTTTTGTCGGAAATGTTAATCAAATTACAGCTCCTGCATACAGCACTTTCATGATCACTTAAGGCCATATAATCTGCTACTAGATGGAAGTCTCTAGCATAGCATTTGCGTATGCTAGGAGAGGAGCTTGTTTAGCCCTTGTTGCAAGAAGAAAGGAACGTCTGATACAAGTCGCTGCCATGGCTGAGCTGATTGGATCGCCTGAAGCTATTTTTATCCCTGGAGATGTTACCAAGGACGAAGATGTGAAAGATTTACAGATGCAACAGCGAAGCACTTGGGTCACTGGAAGTAGACCATCCATGAAGGTCTGAGCTAGCAGTATCAATCGATTTCCGATTTGCTTTGGGAACTCAAATGCACTAAAATGATAAACTCTTGATGGGTTTTCTTTGCTAATGGTGGATCATCTGGTGGCCAACGCTGGGGTTGCAACAGTGGGCGTGTTTGAAGATGCCCATGATGTCACTGCTTTTGCACCAGCTATGGCAGACAAACCCTTAAAACGACCCTCCCATTTTTCAGATGAACAAGGAATAGGATCCCATCAAAACTCATGTCTCCATGCATTTTCTATGCTAATTTTTCATTCCGTACAGGACATAAACTTCTGGGGCTCAGTGTATTGCACCTTCTTTGCAATTCCTCACTTAAAAAGGACCAATGGAAGGATGTAGTAATTGCTTCAGTTGCCGCATTTCTACCTATCCCAAGACCAGGCTTCTATGATGTAAGATTTTCCATCTACATCTTTCAATTCTATCTGTTACATCACCAGTTGGGGAATCCGAATGGTGATATATTGAAATTTGCTCATTGAAGGCTGAGTACACTGACACAATATTTAACGTGTTTCGTCAAATTACCTGCATCCACGAGAGAGTCAATATTATTAGAGATAGAGAAAGAATACAAAACAAATAAATAGAGAAGGAGGATCACATCCACTCTAACTCAACTCCCAGCTCACACACACTTCTACATATGGCAGCAGCTCCTCTTTCTCTCTTCTTCTCTTCACTTCACTCTCTTTGCTCTCCAAAATCATGCCTCTTTTATAGGCAAATATGATGAGTTCCTCCACCACATTTGTCAACATGGAGGGGACAATAAAGCCTTAAAACATGGCATGAATTATGCCATAATTTATGCTTTCACTTGTACAAGTTGAAGTGGAGGTAGTTACCACAATAATAGCAATTTCCTAACAATAAATGGCAAAGGGGGTGATTGTTAGGAAATTGTCATTATTGTGGTAACTACCCCCACTTCAACTTGTACAAGTGGAAGCATAAATTATGGCATAATTCATGCCATGTTTTAAGGCTTATTGTCCCCTCCATGTTGACAAATATGCTGGAGGAGCTCATCATATTTGCCTATAAAAGAGGCATGATTTTGAAGAGCAAAGAGAGTGAGAGGGAGTGAAGTGAAGAGAAGAAGAGAGAAAGAGGAGCTACTGCCATATGCAGTAGTGTGTGTGAGCTGGGAGTTGAGTTAAAGTGAATGTGATCCTCCTCCTCCATGTATTTGTTTTGTATTCTTTCTCTATCTCTAATAATATTGACTCTTCCGTGGATGTAGGCAATTTGCCGAACCACGTTAAATATTGTGTCAGTATGCTTAGTCTTCAATGAGCAAATATCAGTACATCACCGATCAGATTCCCTAACAATATCCATTATGTTTTCACAATATTTATAGGCAAGTAAAGCAGTATATAGCATGTATGAGACACTAAGGGTAGAATTGCGATCAGAGAGCGGAATAACAATCGTTATTCCTGGATTGATCAAGTCAGAAATGCCACAAGAAAAATTCCTAAACCAGCAAGGCAAATTGGAATTCGATGAAGAAATGAGAGGGTAAATTTCCATACCCATGATACAATTATGTAGTTAAAAGTCGTCTTCAACTTTATGCTTCCACTTATAACAGGATTGAATTGCTTGTTAGGCAATGATAAATCCGATGCCAGCGGAGTCTACCACGGAGTGTGCCAAAGCAATTGTAGATGGTGCATGCCGAGGAGAGAAATACTGGTTGAACCAGCTTGGAACCGTTCCATAATTTATTTCAGGTACTTTTTCCCTGACATAGTAGAGTGGAGCAACTGTTTATTTTTAATCTTGACAAGATCAATCTACAAGAGATAGGAGTTGAGATAAGTACTGAGAAGATCCTCCATCTAGTAACTAAATGAAGGTCGGTCTTGCATCTATAACATTTTAACCTTATGCCCTGAACCCGTAACGGAAGCTTCTTGCATCATGTCTGGTTGTATCATAGGAGTTTCCTTAACTAGTCTGTTTTGCATAATGCCAGTCTAGAAATTATGTATCTGTCTCAAGAAATAAGTGATAAATTTATGGGGATATAATGAATGATTTATTTTGAATCATAGGTTGAACTTCAATGGAAATCTAAGATAATTTTACAGAAATTTATATCCGTTTACAAACATGGCATATTACAGAGAATGTGAGGAATTATGCTATGAAAACCCAAAAAGAAATCCGAGAGCCTTAGAAAATAAGAGCAAAAGGAAAGCTAGTGGAGTAACGTGAGTGTACCTCAACTAAAAGTTAATGAAGCAAACAGTGGCTTCTCCTTGTCTCGTTAATATTCGGATAATCCTCTCCCCTCCCTTATATATGAGTGGCTTCTGGGCACAATTGGCAAATCCCCAGTTCATAGTTTCACCCATTCATAAACAAATGACTTAATGTGATGACCATCTTTGCAAAGATCAGCAGCAACACACAAGTCTCATGAAAAACACATGACGCAATATCATGCCTGGTAAAGTGTCAGCAACATTCACCTTCTCAGCCATATATACATGTGGCAAATAATCTCAATCGATGATATCAGGCACAGCCATGATTTTCCCAGTCCCTGCAAAAAAATCAGGCTATCTTATAGGTGCCTGGTGAGTGAGCACGAATATGATCTAGGAATCTGCATAACCATGCTGAGAGAAGGTTCCTCCTTTAACCAGAAAAGGCAGCAAAAAAATTCGATCATAATCAATTTTCATTTCCCTTTAAGCATCATCGAATGTGAAGCCATTATGGTGATATATCAATAGGTCCCACAGAGGAATGCTGTGGTGTTAGGGAAGAAGAAAAGGACTTCAGTCTTCTCATAAGCAACCATGCATCAGAAGGAGGACAGCCTTGGTTCATCTCAAGAACAACTGGAAGTTTAGAGGCTCCATTTATCTCTATGAGCATTGTTCCCTGGACCAAAGTATTTCCAGATTGAGTGAAACTAAAATAAACCGTGCTTAAAAATTCAACAACGCGACATTCAAAGAATATTGAACTCTTCCTATGAAAAGAACTTGACTGATTCTTCCATGAAGCTCAACTTCATAAATAATTAAACGTTTAGCATATAATACCTCAAAATTCACTAAGAACATCTGAAACTGTCTCAGGGTCTCCTTCATTTCACCAACTCTCTTTTTATCTGACGAAGAAAGAGCGGCGGTAACCTCCACAGGAAAACAACCTATTCCTTTCAGCACTACCTAAAAGTACAAATGACTGGTAAAACTATAAAAAAATTAACCTCGTATCATCAAAAGGTAAAACTCCAACTTGGAACTCACATTGTGATCAATTAGGATCTCAGAAATGAGGCTGCCATCATCAACATAAACCTGAAGCTCATATGTCGTCCTCTGCTTATATTGGAATCCCTTTACACCAGTCAAGAAGCACTGCAAAATTTTAAGTTAACATATTAGAAAGCACTGAAACAGTAGAAAGTACACATACTATCCAGGTTTGATATGTACTTTCAATTATATGCTCAAATAACATCAAAAAGAAAACTCATATTGTTTTCATGGGAATTTATTCAGATATGTAAGACTGCAACACCATAAAAAAGTGTCTTCGGTTAATGGAAATAAAATAATTCACATTTCCGTGCAACATAATAAAGGTGTTGAAACTATTATGGTCACTATTTAAATATAGTCCCACCAAAATGAGATCCAGAGTCACACTTTGGTATTCATGTGAAATAGTTCTTAAAACTCGTATCATCGTGGTTACAAAGTGCAAGTATTTACTATTACAGCAAGAGAAGGCCCCGAAAGTCAGGAAGCTATAAGCATGAAATAAAACAATAAACCAGTAGGATGCGGAGGAGTTACACCATCCTTACCATGTTCCACCATCATTCATCAACAGAAAAATGAAAGCATATTCCAGTATATTTTTTAAAATATTTCAGCATGTGAATCATTGTCCTTTTCACGGGCATAGAAAAAATTATACAAGAATTTACACATAATCCAAAACCTTAGGTTGGCACTGAGAGCCTACCAGGAGTTGCTCTTTGGATACCTTCTAAACTACAAAGCTACTTATTTTTATTTTTATTTTGAAGAGCAAAGCTATTCATTTATAAAATAGTTATTCAATCATTAACAAACCTCAGCTAGTTGGTTTTCTTGATAAATGTTTCTTAAAAATCAAGTAGCAGCAATAGAAGTTAGTATTATTTTGAAAATAATAATAAGAAACTACAAAAAAAAAAAAAACAATTCACTCTGTTTGTCTTTTTAAAACAATATTTTGTTTTCCATAATATCTAAGCTATACATACTATTCGTTGCACCCAACCCAGAATACTGAAGTTAAGACTTCTGCTACTTGCACCAAATTCAGTTGAGCAGTAAATAAAGCCGGTCAAAATCCAAATCACAATCTGTTTTAGGAGAGCACATAATGCCAATGTGCAAAGAAGCAACACACTTGCACACATGCTCAGAAAGAGAGATACTACACACCTTGATCTTTCCTCGAACAGAAGGTTCTTTCTCCTTCATTGCAGCCCATTTAGCTGACAAACTAGCCAAGTATGTGAATGGGATTTCTCGGTCTCTAGATAATATGAGGGGGTGTTCAAATTCATCAATCATACAGACATCCTCTTGCTCCAAAGTACCATTAGAGTGTTGGTTAGACACAGAATTCACCCCACTTATAGAAGGAGCATTGATATGCATCTCCCCAACATCAGAAACAATACTAGATGATAGATTACACATAGTGGTTTCTGCACTCATTGGAACAGCACATTCTTCCACAGTTCTTTGACTAGTATCAGTGCCAGATACAACCAAATTGGCACCTAGAAAACATGAAAAAAAAAAAAAACATTCTTATTATTAAACGAACATTATGTAAACTCCAGCATACAATAAAAGCTATTAACAGGCTTGTAATCCACCAAAATGTGAACCTTTTGGTAATTATATCCTCAAGCATGAAAGTAATAGTTAATTCACAAGTTTATTCATTCCCTATTCTACATTTGAAGACACTAAAACGAAAACACAAGATTACTTCATGTACGATGTGATTTACTCTTGACATTCTCCCAAAAGTTTGCTATATCATCATTTACGTGTTAAAGTAACTCAAAACTGCAAGAAGAAGAAAGAAAGCAGGCCAACCTCGTCCATCTTCCTGAAAGGGAGTTGCAACTTGTAATGTGGATCTATCAGTATGTTGAACAACTTTGACAGAACTATTGGTGCGTCCCAGGGCATTACCAGAAACATTGGTGTTCTGAAGATCATCCGCTGAGGTATTTGTATGCCCAGGAACATTACCTGAGTTATTGGTGCGACTGGGAATATTGACTCCATTAGGGGTCCATGCAGCCTGAGTTGCTCTAGTTGCTAAAGGAGGAACCTCTCCGGTCCTTGATCTGCATAACAACAGTGCAAATCAGTTGCATTTAAAGGAGACAAATAGTTGGATTTCAAGTGATCCCTTGAGGATCTGAACTCAATTCACCTAACAGGCCAATTAAAAAGAATTGAAACTAAAATAACCAGCAAGATCAAAAGCCTACACTTGAAAACAACCATTCTAAAACCCAAAAAAAAGTCTCTCAATGTAACTCAATCATCAACTCTATTAATGATTATCTCTGGAAAACTTTTTACTATAACCTCCTAATTTTCACCTCCAGGAATGCTATGAAATCAAGAATTGGTCCTAGTCCAATTTTCTGCACATGCCTCTGCTTAAAGAAGTCTTTCATATGCAAAGCCTTGCAGTGGGTAATCCAATATCTCACCATAAACCACTCTCAAAAGGTACAGCTGATTATGCAATAAGAGCATGGTCAGGCAAAGACATGCAAAGAACATCACTATACAATAACATTTAAAAGCAGATTTTCCTTTTTCAGGGACAGAAATAAAAAAACCTGAAAAGCAAAGTAATAAGAAAGGCACAGTGCTGTAAATCTTCAGAAAGCTCAATACATCCTAGACACCTAAAGCATACCTTCTTCCCCTTGGTGGTTTATTTATCTCATCAGCAAGACGTTGACGTGCTGCATCCAACTCTTCAACCACTCCTCCTAGAATTTCTAAAGCTTCAGGAACCAACATTAAAAGCCCACGCCGTATATGTACATTACAGATGGCAACCTGCAATACAAAAGAATTATGTTTCGAAATTTTCTGACAAAACTAGCACTGATGCATAAACATGAGAATAACATTTGCACACCAAAATTAATGTATCAGCTTATTTTCTCTTTAGCTAGCCAATCAAACATGAAACACCTTATATCCAGGTCAACAGCTATAGTCACTTCACACTCAAAAAACTTTAACAGAATCCATCAGTATTTTTGCCATATTTCTAAACCATCCTCACAATTACCAATGCAGATTACTAAATACACATCTCAGACCTTCCATATTATCATCGCTATTTATGACAAATGACATTGACAAAAAGATACTCCAATTCAATAAACCATAAACCATCAGGAAAAAAAATAAGAATAAAACCTTGAATCCTGGAGGAGCTAAGACTTTAAGATCCTTAATAGGCCTATATTCCATGCCAAAAACACGTTGGACACCATCCGTCATAGACAGCTTAAGGCACCTCTTCACTCCCGCATTCGCATCCTGATACCTTCCTTTAAGTGGACAACTAATGTTAACAATCTCATCCACCTAAAAAAAAATTAAAATTCATCGTAAATAAACAATCACGTGCTATAAATTTATCTTATTTAATTTAACAGAATTTGTAATCAAATCGAAATAGGCCACCTGCAACACAAACGGTCCGGGGAGATCAGCAAGGTGCATAGAGTCCACGTTTGGAGGAAGCACACCAGCACCGCAGTGATTCATATCTGAAATCAAAAACTGACCGAAGCAAAGCTTTGCCTTTGACGCTATGTCAAGCGAGTTGTCAATTTGGCGAAGACAGGAATCAAGCCACTCTCTTTCTAAACTAAGTCCCGTTCTCAGTAGAAAATCCCCAGTAGGACAACCAGATATGGGTGGAGCCACCGACGTAGGAGACGGTGGAGTGAGGTTATCGGAGGCGTCGGCGAAATCAGCATCGTCGGAGGAGATTGGAAGTGGCACTGGCTGTTCAGGGAGGTTAGGGTTAGGTAATTGGTGAGATTCCATTTGATAATCTTGTTGTTGGTTTTGCTGTTCTTCGTCGTCGTCGTCGTCGTCGGAGTAAGAGCTGAGTCTGAGGCGTCGTCTTGTCATTTTTATTGAGAGAAAGGGCGAACCAGTGAGGGTTTTTTTCTTGTTTTTTTGGCCGTTTGGGGTTTCCCTCCAGATTTGTGATATAATTTTTTTATATATTTTTTTGTCGAGGAAGGAAAGTGGAGGAGGGGTGGGAAAAAATTGCAATTTTCCTATAAATCTAAGGTCCTTGACAGACAGGAAAATGTATTATGGGCCTTACTCAAATCTAATTAACAGGTGGATAATGGGCCTGGCACTAATCTAACTAATATATGGACTAAGGTAGTGTCCAGAAACGCCATACAAGCACCATTTGTTAAAAAATTCAAAAACAAATATTTAAAATTATTTTTTTATGTTTTTTATTATTTTTCTGATATTAAAAATAAATTTTAAAAATAAAAAATATATTATTTTAATATATTTTTAAATAAAAAATATTTAAAAAAATAATTATCATCACAATTAAAAAAACACGCTGCTAAAAAATCTAATAACTTATTTATTAAAATCTCAATATAAACTAACCAAACAGGATCTCAATCTCACAAGGAATGGAAAAAGATCAAAAGATGTGATTCAAACTAAAGTGTTCAAGAAAACCTTAATAATTAATGTTTAGTTTGTTGTTATTCCATACAAGATTAACGATTGTTTGTTTAAGAACGTTGAATAAGGTTACATAATAACTAAAAAGGTGTTTGAAGATGTGATAAATATTATTTTTTTAGTTGTTGTTTTAGAAATGTATTAAAATTAATTATTTTTGACATTAATACATTGTCATAACCCAATTTTTGAATAAATAATACAAAATCAATGATTAAAAATATATTTGAGAATGAGGTTAAAATAACACAAATTCAAAGTTTAGGGATGAAATTATCAGATTTGAGAATAAATTGATCAGAAATTGAAGAATTAATAAGTTTGGAAATTTACTTAAAATTTGAATTATTTTAATTAATGAAATTAGAAGAATTAATAAGTTTGTGGACTTAATTAAACTTTGATTTAATTAATTAAATAAATTCAGGGACTTAATTGAAATTTATCCAAAAGGGGCAAAATTGAAAGAAATTTTTATTTGTTTAGGGGTCCAATTGTGAAATTCCAGAGACAGGGGTCAAATTGAAAATTCCTATTTTCTGCCGAAACGGCACCGTTCCTAGAAACAGTCGTGCGTCTTCTCCATTCCCGCTTCAACAGGGAAGCTCCCGATTCAACAGGGGAGTTGATAATCCTCAACAAATCTGATCTTGGACCACGTCTCTTGCCCATGATCTCGGTGGTGGAGGCATAAACACAGTCCTGCAAAGATAGGACACGAGGGGAGGGTTTAGCTTGGCTATAAAAAGAAAGAAGGAAAACCCAGCAGAAAGGACGCAAGCAAAACACAGAAAAAAAAAACCCAGGAACAAAAGGGGAAATAAACCCAGAAAAAGGAGCAAAACAGAGCATAAACACAGAAAAAAAATACACAGAGAGAAGGGGAGAAAAGTAGAAAGGAATCATAGATCAACCTGCCATCATCTTCATCCCTGCACAAAAAAATCAACCCAAAACAGAGCCAAGAACCGAAGAAAGACAGAGCATGTGAGAGCAAGACGAAAAAGAAAAAAACAGACCGAGAGAGAGCGGACAGACATATACGAAAAAAGGAAAAGCAGAGGAGATAACGTGAACAAAAAGAGAACCAGGGAAACACCGAGAACCGAACACACGCAGCACATAGAGAACGAAAAAAAACACAGGGGAGAACGAACGGACAACCAGAAGTAGAGGGGATACGAACTACCGAGAGAAGAAGAAGCAGAGGGCAGGAAAGCAAAGGGTAGAAGGAATTCCAGTTTCGCTAGGAGGAACGCCTTCACAGATCTTCGCTCAAAACAGCAGCACTCCAGCAGAGCAGGTAAGCTTTCTTTAGTTTTCATTGAATTCTCTTTCGCTTTCGCAGATCAAATAAGGTTGTTACTGTGCGAAGGTAATTTTAATTACCTTTGCACAGTACACAGCACGCGTGCTTCTTGTCAGCACGCGTGCTTCTGGTTGATTTTTGCCCGGTCAGGCCACTGGCTTGGGCCAGTGGCCGGGCCGGGGCTGGCTGGGCTTAGCCCAGCCCATGTGGGCTTAGCCGGGCCCAGCCCAGTCAAAAAAAAAATAAAAAAAAAATAAAAGGCAGAAAAAATAAAAAAAATATGTATGCATAAAAAAAATAATAATAATATAAATTTATTGGTTTATTCACTGACGCCAGAGTCAGGAATAAAAATATCGGTTTAAATTTATATTATTCATTGTATTTTATTTTTATTTAGCAAAAAAAAAATATATAAATTCATTGGTTTATTCACTGACGCCAGAGTCAGGAATAAAAATACCAGTTTAAATTTATATTATTCATTGTATTTTATTTTTATTTAACAAAAAAAATGCGCATGCGTAAAAATAAATTTATTTTATTTGTTTATTCACTAACGCCAGAGTCAGGAATAAAAAAATATATATATTTAAATTTGTTTTGTTTTTTTATAGCTGCGTAATATTTACCAACGCCAGAGTTGGAGATATTCGTAGTTAAATATTCACTGCCGCCAGAGTCAGGAATATTATAAGCAAATTATCATAACGTAAACTAATAAACATTTAGCAATTTAAGATGAAACTAGCAATGCAGGCTGCCTCAAGCAGGACTTTTAAGGGGTGATAATATCTTCCCTTTTACGTAACCAGTCCCGAACCATAGAATCTCTGTTGACCAGTTTAGGGTTCCTAGTGACCATAATACTAGGTGGCGACTCCTTATCCACATTAAAGAACATGATGCCAGAAATCTGTTCTTTCCAAAGAATTAAATTTT
The DNA here is from genome assembly GCA_018804465.1 of Populus tomentosa. Classification (NCBI taxonomy): domain Eukaryota; kingdom Viridiplantae; phylum Streptophyta; class Magnoliopsida; order Malpighiales; family Salicaceae; genus Populus; species Populus tomentosa. The sequence continues at coordinate 9,901,737 of CM031997.1, forward strand.
TTAGGACCGCCGCGATGTCGGGTGCGACAGAATGGTGACTCCACTGGGGACTAATGGACTAAGCTTTGCTTTTTGTTTATCAATTGCTATAATGTTTTTTATGTTATGTTTATTTGTTTATTTTTCTTGAATTTACTGTTTTAGCATGCATCCATGTTTATATTGTCATGCATCACGTTGAGAGCACACACCTGAAAATCTAGGATAAGTGGGAAAGTAACGGTACCCCAATGGCTTTGGCCTGGGTAAGACTCGTGAAACCATCCAACTCTCGCTTGATTGTTTACTTGGAAGTGGTTGATATGCCAAACTGATATTACTCAGGGCCTCTATTTTCACACTACTTGTAAGCCTCATATCGACCTTCCATGGACGATCACTGAGCATGCGAGAGACCCTTTGAAACTAGATAATGATCAACCCTTTGATGCACTCAACAATTAGGATCTTCCTATTAGGTTGTCATCCCGTGGAGGACGTGTCTGCATTTCATACGCCTTTTTAATTGAATCAACATTTTTGCATAATTGTATGATTTACAAAAGCAGGTTGAAATATAGGTTCCCCATTGAAACCCATTCGAGAAAAAGACAGATGGAAGATGAAGAAAGAGTCCAGTTGGAAGCCCAACATCAAAAAGAGGTGGACAATCTTAAAGAAGAAGTCGCAAGGCTTACTAGTCTACTCGAGCAGGCCTTAAGAGATAAATCCGGAAAAGCAACACTTATAGCTCAGCCTGAAGATATGCATGTATCTCATTTCGATCCACAGAATCTGGGGGCAAATAGGGTGTCATCCGAATTTCAACAAGCTATGAATTTCCAGCCAGCATACCCCATGAGAATGTCGTTTACCATTGAGAATGAATATCAAAAGGGCAAGATGGTAAAAGAAGATGATCTGAACAAATTCATTGCCTTAGAACAAAGGATGAGGGCATTTGAGGGAATTCACTTATATGATACTATAAAGGCTGCTGAGATGTGTTTGGTGCCAAATGTAGTCATTCCCAGAAAGTTTAGAGTGCCAGAATTTATCAAATATACGGGAACTCAATGCCCTATAACTCATCTCAAAGCATACTGCAACAAAATGGCTGAGGTGGTTGATGATGAGAAACTGCTGATTCATTTCTTTCAAGACAGTCTGAGTAATGGTGCCCTCACTTGGTATATGCGGTTGGACAATACCAAGGTTAAAAAATGGAAGGATTTAGTTGATGCCTTCATGGGGCAATATAAGTTCAATATAGATGTGGGCCCTGATCGGTTAAGCTTGCAAGCTATGGAGAAGGATAACAAAGAGTCCATAAGAGAATACGCCCGAAGATGGAGTGAGGTAGCTGCACAAGTTAACCCTCCCATGTTGGAAAAAGAGATGATCACTTTATTTTCCGACACCTTTAAAGCTCCGTACTTTGAATACTTGGTTAGAAGCTCTGCACAACATTTCACTGACCTGGTTGTTATAGCTGAGAGGATTGAACAAGCCATTGGGTTAGGTAAGATTGCTAACCCGGCTGAGAAGAACGGTTTCACTGAAGGTGGTTGCCAAGACACTTATCATTTCTATAGCTAATTGCTTCGCATCGACTCTTAGAAATCAACTATCTTGAAGATAAAGCTATGGTGATATTAGGTCGAGAATGATCTACATTTGATTCAATTGACTGTTGAAAAGATGCCGTTGTCGAGGAGAATGAATGATTGAAATATTCCAGAAATTCCAATCAATGATCGTTAAATGTTTAGCCTCTTTATATGTTATCATACCAGTATTCATAGCCCAAGATGTTGTCATAAGTTCTTTCTTGTTGAACTTATTTTCTAAAGTTTCAATGAAAATAATGAGTTTGTCATTCAATCGTGTTTACGATTAGCATTATTCATTTTTTCTGAGAGAGTTTTCTTATAAAGATTCACAAACACATCTTTGAAGCCTTATGCGATCTCATAGACGCAATTCATCTATTTTACCAAAAATCAGTTTTCCTATTGGAGTTTTGAAAAAAAATTGATCTGGCATTTTGATTTCAAAAAAAATAATTTGATGTTTATTCAAAAACGACATTTTTGACATTCTACTTGTAGAATGACAAGTGAATCAAGCAACTCCATCATTGAGGTGATTAAATTAGAAAACAATTATGAAAAAAAAAGAATAAACACCCTTACCCCATTACTCTTGAATCATGTGTTTTTAAATGTATGAATAATGGTATGTAGTGAACTTGTTACTCATAACTCATGAAATGCATCTTTGCAAAGAATAAACCATCACACTATACGAGGTCAAAGTTTATTGATCATAGCTGCTTGCGCTTGAAATGAGGAAAGGCCATCTTTGTTATTCCTTTCACGTTCTAAAATAAGTACATCCCTTGCAAACCCTTTTTGAGCCTAAATAATTTTTCTTTCATAAAAAAATCCCGACTAAGATCACACCCTACACTGGGGGCAAGTAAAATTTCAATGATCAAGAAGGATGATAAAGCCAAAAGCCAAAAGAGCCCAAGAAACTCAAATGCTAGGGATCATGCCCACATCACAAAAAAAGGGGCAAGTGAAATTTCAATGATCAAGAAAGAGGATAAAGCCGTGAGAAAGCCAAAAGGCAAAAGAGCCCAAGAAACTCAAATACTAGGGGGCATGCCCATATCACAAGAAAAAGTGATAACCAAGATAAAATGAGTATGCTCTAGCGGAGCAATGAAAAAGAAGAAAAAGGGGAAAATCAAAGAAGAGCGGCAAAGGAAAATATGAATGACATCAAAAGTCAAACTATTGATCGTGATCTTCAGTCTTTGAAACCCTGAAACACTCTTTGAGCCTTATGAATCCTTTTCTTTCATAGCCAAAAACCACAACCTATGTTACGTGCTTGTAGAAGTCCTTTCTAATCAAGCAAGCAAGCAATCTAGAATAATAAACAATGCTCTCAAAATGCAAAGAATACTTTTTCATAAGATTCATGACATCAAGAATAAACTACTCATTATTATTCATGCTGATAAAAATAAATGTTCAAAAAGAGACAAGTTTTTTTTCATACAAAACCTCGAGCTTTTTCTCGAGCCCTTCACTTCAAAACAAAAGGTCATCTCATGATATATTTTCACCGAAGACCTCGTTACCAAACACAAGAGCAAATAATCTCTTTTTCCAGAAAGAAAATAACCAAGGAGTTGCAAGATTTCAAAAGCAAATGGTTGTTTGACTCACATCGAAATAATTTTTGTTTTCAAAATGCAAGATCAAGATTTCAAGATTCATTCTAGACCCATATTCCTCCACCAAACTGAAAAGGAGAGAAATGAGAGAATGACCTCTTAAAACCTTTATTTATCTAAGTCGTTGACATAAGCACACTTAGGGGCAATAACCAATACAAGGGGGCAACATTGTGTTTAGAAGGAAAGATTCTAGAAAAGAAGATGGTAATTTCCTTCAACTAGACAAGGGGGCATTTTGGTTTACAAAAGACAACTCGATCCTTTCAGTAAGTGATACCGAATGTTTTTAGCAGTGAGACGAGGGGTAATGAATAATCCTCTCAAATTATTTGACGAATCAGAAAATCTTTAACAAGCAAGTGGGTTACGATGGGCACCACAAATGCTGAGTTATGCAAACAAATTTGGAAGTAGACTTACATGGGCCAACTCGAGTGGGCTGGAAGTCAAGCGACAAAGATGACTCAAATCAGATAGCAAGATCTCATCAACTAATCAACAAGAAGATTGTGAAGAAATGGGGGCCTATATTTCAAATCAGGTAAAGATGCATGCATATCATCTAAACTTTGAGACATTGAGCAATGATTTTTGCATTAGAAAAAAAAATTCGAACAAAATCCATCCAGTGGAAGGCCACCTTGAAATGGCGAACATTGAAATTGCTTTTGAAAAATTTTCACTTTTGAGAATTTTTCAACATGGGCAGGCCGCCCATGAGAATTAGGCCACCAAAAAAAAATCTCTGTATTTTTCCACCACTTTTCAGCCTCAACCTCATCTGATTTCTTTTCGAGCGCGCCTTCGAGCCCTCGACCATCAAAGGTAGTGCATTTTCTATCCTACCTCCATTCGAGCGCGCCTTCGAGCCCTCGTCTTATTTATTTTCGAGCGCGCCTTCGAGCCCTCGACCACCTGAGGTAGTGCATTTTTTATCCTACCTTCATTCGAGCGCGCCTTCGAGCCCTCGTCTTACATTCGAGCGCGCCTTCGAGCCCTCGTCTTATTTATTTCCGAGCGCGCCTTCGAGCCCTTGTCTTATTAAAAAAAAAAATCCTTGTATTTTTCCACTGGGCAGGTAACCCATTACAATGTGACCAACTGGGCAGGTAACCCATTACAATGTGACCACCTGGGCAGGTAACCCATTACAATGTGACCACCTGGGCCAGTAACCCATTATAATGTGACCAACTGGGCAGGTAACCCATTACAATGTGACCATTTGGGCCGATAACCCATTACAATATACCATCCTATACTGGGCAGGTAACCCATTACAATGTGACCAACTGGGCAGGTAACCCATTACAATATACCATCTGGGCAGGTAACCCATTATAATGTGACCATCTGGGCCGGTAACCCATTACAATATACCATCCTATACTGGGCAGGTAACCCATTACAATGTGACCATTTGGGTCGGTAACCCATTACAACATACCATCCTATACTGGGCAGGTAACCCATTACAATGTGACCATTTGGATCGGTAACCCATTACAACATACCATCCTATACTGGGCAGGTAACCCATTACAATGTGACCATTTGGGCCGGTAACCCATTACAATATATCATCACAAAAAAAAAAAAAAAAAAAAAATGGGTTGTCTTCCAAATGACTTGTTCTTTCTGTAAAGGTCATGTGTCAATCTACTGTTTTCAAAGTTTTCAAAACTAAAAATAAAAAAGGCAAAAGTTCTTTCTGTATCTAATTTTCTTTATAAATTTACTACACAAAGCTAAAGAAAATGAAAATTTTCAATATCTTTGCATCGTAAATATTATAAAGAGGGGGCAACTGTCATAACCCAATTTTTGAATAAATAATACAAAATCAATGATTAAAAATATATTTGAGAATGAGGTTAAAATAACACAAATTCAAAGTTTAGGGATGAAATTATCAGATTTGAGAATAAATTGATCAGAAATTGAAGAATTAATAAGTTTGGAAATTTACTTAAAATTTGAATTATTTTAATTAATGAAATTAGAAGAATTAATAAGTTTGTGGACTTAATTAAACTTTGATTTAATTAATTAAATAAATTCAGGGACTTAATTGAAATTTATCCAAAAGGGGCAAAATTGAAAGAAATTTTTATTTGTTTAGGGGTCCAATTGTGAAATTCCAGAGACAGAGGTCAAATTGAAAATTCCTATTTTCTGCCGAAACGGCACCGTTCCTAGAAACAGTCGTGCGTCTTCTCCATTCCCGCTTCAACAGGGAAGCTCCCGATTCAACAGGGGAGTTGATAATCCTCAACAAATCTGATCTTGGACCACGTCTCTTGCCCATGATCTCGGTGGTGGAGGCATAAACACAGTCCTGCAAAGATAGGACACGAGGGGAGGGTTTAGCTTGGCTATAAAAAGAAAGAAGGAAAACCCAGCAGAAAGGACGCAAGCAAAACACAGAAAAAAAAACCCAGGAACAAAAGGGGAAATAAACCCAGAAAGAGGAGCAAAACAGAGCATAAACACAGAAAAAAAATACACAGAGAGAAGGGGAGAAAAGTAGAAAGGAATCATAGATCAACCTGCCATCATCTTCATCCCTGCACAAAAAAATCAACCCAAAACAGAGCCAAGAACCGAAGAAAGACAGAGCATGTGAGAGCAAGACGAAAAAGAAAAAAACAGACCGAGAGAGAGCGGACAAACATATACGAAAAAAGGAAAAGCAGAGGAGATAACGTGAACAAAAAGAGAACCAGGGAAACACCGAGAACCGAACACACGCAGCACATAGAGAACGAAAAAAAACACAGGGGAGAACGAACGGACAACCAGAAGTAGAGGGGATACGAACTACCGAGAGAAGAAGAAGCAGAGGGCAGGAAAGCAAAGGGTAGAAGGAATTCCAGTTTCGCTAGGAGGAACGCCTTCACAGATCTTCGCCCAAAACAGCAGCACTCCAGCAGAGCAGGTAAGCTTTCTTTAGTTTTCATTGAATTCTCTTTCGCTTTCGCAGATCAAATAAGGTTGTTACTGTGCGAAGGTAATTTTAATTACCTTTGCACAGTACACAGCACGCGTGCTTCTTGTCAGCACGCGTGCTTCTGGTTGATTTTTGCCCGGTCAGGCCACTGGCTTGGGCCAGTGGCCGGGCCGGGGCTGGCTGGGCTTAGCCCAGCCCATGTGGGCTTAGCCGGGCCCAGCCCAGTCAAAAAAAAAATAAAAAAAAAATAAAAGGCAGAAAAAATAAAAAAATATGTATGCATAAAAAAAATAATAATAATATAAATTTATTGGTTTATTCACTGACGCCAGAGTCAGGAATAAAAATATCGGTTTAAATTTATATTATTCATTGTATTTTATTTTTATTTAGCAAAAAAAAAATATATAAATTCATTGGTTTATTCACTGACGCCAGAGTCAGGAATAAAAATACCAGTTTAAATTTATATTATTCATTGTATTTTATTTTTATTTAACAAAAAAAATGTGCATGCGTAAAAATAAATTTATTTTATTTGTTTATTCACTAACGCCAGAGTCAGGAATAAAAAAATATATATATTTAAATTTGTTTTGTTTTTTTATAGCTGCGTAATATTTACCAACGCCAGAGTTGGAGATATTCGTAGTTAAATATTCACTGCCGCTAGAGTCAGGAATATTATAAGCAAATTATCATAACGTAAACTAATAAACATTTAGCAATTTAAGATGAAACTAGCAATGCAGGCTGCCTCAGGCAGGACGTTTAAGGGGTGATAATATCTTCCCTTTTACGTAACCAGTCCCGAACCATAGAATCTCTGTTGACCAGTTTAGGGTTCCTAGTGACCATAATACTAGGTGGCGACTCCTTATCCACATTAAAGAACATGATGCCAGAAATCTGTTCTTTCCAAAGAATTAAATTTTTTAGGACCGCCGCGATGTCGGGTGCGACATACATCAAAATAATAATAAAAAATAATAAATAAATAAATTGAAAAAAAATAAATAAATTTTAACAAAAATACAGATTCAACTTCAGAATCATACGGGCGTGGACATATTCCCAAACCTGGCCTAAACTCTCTCTTGCTCCACCCACTGCTCCGATGAAAAGAAAGACCATGCAACAAATATATGAACAAATATTTTGGTAGCTATAACGTTTCCATCGACCATGCCCCATTATTAACACGATTAGATTTGTTTGCAAAAAAATTGTGGTAACAAGAAACAGATTAGGGACTATTTTGTAACACATATCTGCATATTAGACATAATAACACGGAAACTAAATGTGTGTATTTTGTAAATTTTTATATCCAGGTATATAAAAATTATTTTTTAAAAAATAGTTGTGTAAATTTTTCAAATTGTAACAATCATGTGAAACCTAACAAATTAAATTGTATAATATAGAAATATTGCTGAGGTGTTATTTTAGGGGATGATGTGAGAATTATAACATGGATGTGATAATGTGGACGCGGGCTGGAATAATTATTTTTAGAGGTTAAAAAAATATTTTGACAATAAAAATGTGTTTTAAACAAAAAACAATACATGATTTGGCAACCTAACTAAGCAATTTAAAAAATTTTATTTTTAAAAAAAATTATATAAAAAAAAAACTTTAGTTCACTTGTGATAGCCTGTTAAATTCATGGTCTAAATAATAGGGTTGGGATAAAAAAATAAAAAGAAAATTGAAGCAAGTTACCAAACACAATATAAAAAACTTCAACCTCAAAGAATGAGACTTGAAAAAAATTTAGTTATCAATTAATTTAATAATGAATGATAAAATTTTAAAAAATAATTTAATAAAGTAAATTCAACAAAAAAAAATAATGAAAATAATTGAGATAACTCAATTCATTTTAAAAATTTATAAAAAAATTTATAAAAAATTAATAAATAAAAATAACATAACCCAATCTTTAATTAAATAATTATTAAAGGATAAACCTGTTGAATGATAAAATTATAATGATCACCAAAGTGTTTAAAATACTACAAAAATTCCCTTTCATATCCAAAACGCCTTTAATTTTAAGAAAAGTATTCAAAAATATTCAGGTTATCTTTTAAAACAAGAGAAGGCGTAGGGGTTTTTATAACACCTTCAAACTCCAGGTGTCACTATAATTTTATGATAATTTAGAAGGTTTTTATATAATTTGTTTCTGGCTCTTATATAATTTAGAATTTTTTTATATAATTTTATAAAAATACTAATATATATGATTCTTTTTGGTTCGCTAGTAAAGATAATTTTTTGAGGGCAAAATTCCCAACAAAACAATCCATAAAACCAAGGGTATATTTTAAAAAACATCAAAGTATCCAGGACTAAGATTTAATTTTTTCTCAAACTCTGGAGGTGCGTCATGTTATCGATTTCTCTTCTTCCTGTTTTCATTATTATTATTATTATTTCGGGGGAACGATCACCGCCATACCAACCATTCTCTATTCAATTTGATTTCAACTAGTGACTGAGAAACAGTCAACGTGGCAAGAATCTGCAGTAGCAGTTGCTTGGTCTAATACGGACAAACCATCATTTTCAATCAAGAGAAGCTTTTATCACCATGTCTCTTTCTAATTTCATCCACCTTATCGGTCAATCTTATATATATATATATATATATATATATATATATATTGGTAGCATGTGAATCCACCTTCTGAGAATATTTAGAGTGTGACTCAACTTTAGTTTGTCCAAAAGTAGAAAATCCCAAATTAATTCTCCAGTTCTCACCTCCGTTTTAAAAATGCCGACTTACTGGGTAAAAATATCAACCGGTGATCAGGTGGTGGGATCGAGTTTTAAAATGGTGTTTCTAAGCGGGGTGGTATGAAATCTGCGGCGACTTCTCACCTCCAGAAACGTGAATTCTTAAATGCTGCAGTGCATGAAGGTGTGCTGCTCATCTATGAAGTATGAAACTTCAACAAACGCACCTCCATTTTTGGCTGCAACATTAATGTTTGACAAGCTGTGAGAGTTGAATATGCCAGCTACCAATATGGGAAATCACGAACCATCCTTTTTGGTCCACATCACTTGTCTGGCTGGTATTCATGGAGTACGTTTTGATCGTTTAGACTTCGGTGGTTTGCGGTGGAAGGTGACGGTTGGGTGTTTGGGTTACAATGATAAAATTGGTTTTTGTTTTTTTTTAAAAAAATAAAATATATATATATATATATATATATATATATATATTAAAATATTTTTTAATGTTTTAAAATTTATTGTGTACACCAATATATTAAACCCATCTAAAACATAATTTTTTTTTTAAATAAAAAAACAGTTTAGACAGTACTTCACCTTAAGACTTCAGAGCTTATTTGAAATTGTAATAGCGATAACAGTTTAAAGTGTTTTTTATTTAAAAATATATTAAAATAAATTTATTTATTTTTTAAAATTTATTTTTGATATCAACACATTAAAATAATATAAAAACATAAAAAAAAATTATTTTAAATAAAAATAAAAAATTTTAAAATTTTAAAAACACGATTTCAAACACGCTAACTTTGATGCAGGTTAAATATGATTTTTATTGCATGTCGTGTATGCATCATGGCAATCTTTCTCGTAATTGAAATATGTGGTGACAAGTTCTTATCCTGTCCCATTTTTTACAAGACCAGTTTTTCATGCTAGCTGGACGTAAAATTAAAGAGTTCGATATCATCAAGAAGGCCAGAGCGTGACTTTACTTTCGTAGAAATTAAGAATTGATGTGCAAAGTAATTGAGCAAACAATACCATGAAGTTTTGCCTTGGCCCATCGCTACCTTCCCCGACATGCTAGAGTGAGCTGTGATCACCTAACTCCAGTTGGGTTTCGCAGAAAAACAGGAGAAGTTAACTCGGTGTCTCCGTCAAGAACTAAAATGATCACCAGATTAAATTAAACCTTTTTTATTTTATTTTTTTCAGAACAGAGCTCTAAATTTTTTAAAAATACTAGGTTACTGTTTTGGATTACCCCAGATCAGATTTATAACAATGATTTTCCTCAAGATTTTCATTTTGCTTCAAAACATCTCAGTGTAGATGTTCTTAGGCATCGGTGCCTTGATGTTTGTTGCCATATAACTTCATCTCAGCAGGAGCTGATCAAGGGATAAGGATTGGCGACCTGATGAAATGAATGTAAAATCTAAAACAATGTCAGTGCACAGTTGGAACGTAGCTCTGATTTTGCAAATGGTTAATTAGAAGGATTTATTGTTCAAACGACTTTATTCGCAGAGGCTATGTGTTTGATTATTGGCCTCGGGCTATATTATGTCCATGCTTGGAGTTTAATGCTGGATTTTCGGCGCTGGTCTACACAGCAGAAAACAGGGTGTTTGTTTATGTGTTTTAAAAAGGGTCTTGAAAAAAATTAAATTTTTATTATTTTGTTATTAACTTTAAATTAATATATTTTTAATATTTTTAAATTATTTTTATGTGATGATATCAAAAATAATTTAAAAAAATATCATTGGCATGTATTTTAGCATGAAAAGTTATTTGAAAAACAATCACAACCACACTATCAAATAAGCTAACAATTACACAAAAAAAAAGGGCAAAGATGTTTTCTATTTTATCATCGATCTCTTTTTCTCTTCAAATTAATCATTTAATTGCCAAATTAGTGCTCCATTGTTCTTGATTTGTTAAAAGATAGCTGAATTGAAAAGATAAAGGATTAAATAAAATGCATGAGGTAAATAGGTGTTAATTTCAAAATTATCGTGAAATATTTACTTTGATATGCAAATTTATATTTTTTATTTTTTAGTCCTTGATTTGAAAGAAAAGAAAAGGCAAGTTTGTTGGATTATGGTGTTAGAAAGAGAAAACATCAGTTGGCATTGATTTCAACAACAAAAAAATTAATTTTAGTGTCAACAAGTTTTATTTAATTAGAAAAGTTTCACCTGGTGTTTTTTATCCTTCCCCTTACCTCAGATAGTAAATTTGACCACATGAAAGCTTTTTTTAATTTCAATTTAATTTTGGGATTTTGAACAAATTTTTAGGTTATTTAATGTCATAGAATGGTTTATCAAATGTCTAGTGTATTTTCTAAATATTTTGGGTAAAATAATAGGTTAAAAATCAATTTTTTAGACAAAAAAAAAAAAACTATGATGCGGTCTTTTGGCAACCCTTTGGTCACCAGGATACGAGTTTTTTTTTAATTGAATATTTTTATTTTCAAATTCATCCTTTAATATCGAATTGATTGAGAATTGAACATCATAAATTGTTTTTGTTTGCTTTTTTATAGAGTTATTACAGTCTCATGACCTGAATCGCAAATTTAATTGATTAAATTGGATTTATTCAAGTCAATCTAATATATGTTGTCGACTAAATATTTTTATAGAAAAAATATTTCTCAGCACATGTCAAACCTTGAACTCATGAATTTTTTTTCTCTTATAGAACACATTAATGATGTTTGAGGAATATTTTATGTTCAAAAAAAGATTAACCCAACTTGCGTTTTTTTTCTTTTACATATTTGTTTTATTGTTATCCAATTTAGTAATAAATTAATTTTAAAAAATAAAGTTATTAAACATTAATGATTTCATTGTATATTTGATACGCGTTTAACTTTTAATTTTTCAGTTTAGTTATTAGTTATCAGCTATATTATTATTTTTTGCTTTTATTATTATAAAGTATAATTGATTTATTTAATTAAATACATGTATAAAGATTTTTATTTGCAATTATATATATATATATATATATTTTTTTTGGTTTCAGAAAACATGTAAACGCTTGAACATTCTTTTTCTTTTTTGCATTGAAAAAAACTTGTAGGCCGTCCACGTCAAAGCGCAAGTTTTTCGAAACCCTTCCATGATCATACACCCCACAGTTGAGGAATCTGAGTCCATGTCTTGATCACCAGAAAAGTCTTTAGAGATAGTCGAGGAACAAATTTGAAACCCACAAAGTCAAAAGGCTGTAGCGCTGCAAGAAGATGTAGTCTCGATCGACAGATCTAGTGGTGTCGACGGTCACCCTCAATATTGGATTCCACGGCCGCTGCTGCCAAATTTCAAATCCCATTCAGACCAAAACAATGTTTTCCGGGGAATGCCCTCGTCTGTGCTGTTAGAATCCACGGGAGAAAGGCTCGCTTACTTCTTCCATCTACACCACTTTGAACTTTCATAGCCCTCCAAATCCACTCATATTCAATTCACAAACTAAAACCCCAACAACAATTTTCAATATTCCACACATTTCGCACTTTCAATCTAACATTAAAACACAATAGAAATCTCCACGAAATCACACTAAAAGAATCTCTTATTTCTCTTTTCATTCTAGCTAAAACTCTCAATTATGCTTCTCACATTACTAAAACCAATAAATTGATTAAATTCCTCTCAAAAACCAACACTGAACAATACATTTTTTATATCCATTTTAAAAAAAATTACTCTTAAAAAATAATTATATCTTGAAATCTCATTTAATAACTTAAATTTTTGGTTAATATAATTATTTAATGTGATATCAGGATTTTGATAACTAAACAGTCACGAATTCAAATCTTATTTTCTTGATTTATTTGATAAAAATTAAATATAAAATAATATGATCTTATATAAGTTTCAAGTCTAAATAATTTTTAATTGATGAGATATATTAAAAAAATATATAATTTATATCTTAGAATTTTTTTAATAATATTAATTTTTGAATTAAATTAGTTATTTAACCGATAATGTTCTGGTTTTTAGTTTGATAAAAAAGTATTAATATTATAAGGGTTTATTACACATTAAATGAAATATAATAAATATAATCCAATATTTTTTATTAACTTATTTCTGAAGAGTCGGCATGAGAACGAAAATTTGCACATACATAAATTTTAAGATGTGTAAATAAAGAGAAAACTAAAGGATAGTTGTTGTAATTACCCCTTATTGTAATGGAGAATAAATCAACTTTAAGTTGTTAAATCTGCCATGAGGCAACATTTCAAGAATGCTAAGCTACCTATGTCCTAAAGTCCAATAATGGTACGGCTATAGAATCCGAGAACAAGACGCTCATTGGAATCTAAGAAATTTCTTCCTCTTCTCTCTCTCTCTCTTTTTTCATTTTCCATTTTTGATGGATGTGAAATCTATAATTATTTTATAGGTAACCAACCTTGATTATTTTTACATATAACCAACTATTTTGCTTGTCGTTGGTATTCTTTGAGGTTTCTGTCTATAAATGGCTACAGCACTCCACTCTGTTTCTCACTTTGGATTTAGGCCACTGTGAGAGTTTTGGTGGGTTGATCTTTAATTTCTACTGAAGATCAAAGAAACCCAGAAATGGATGACCATGATGATGATGCATATGCTAAGCTTTTAAGGAGAGTGAACTCTCCAAGGTATTTCATCTCTCTCCCAAGTCCCACTTGTTCATTTGTGGGAGAAAGTATAGTCCTTACCTGACACCTACTTTGTGGTTGCAGAGTTGTGGTTGACAATGATGCCTGTGAGCATGCAACAGTCATTCAGGTAAATCACCTTGGAACTTTCATGTTGTAAGGATGTAGGATTGTCTGATGGTGAGGTTTATCCATCTAGAATTTTGTTTTTGTTTTTTGCTATCCAGTTGTTTCTTATTCGTACTTTTTAATTTGTTTTTTTATTCTTGTTTAGGTGGATACTGTCAAAAGGCAAGGTGCTCTACTTGAAGTTGTTCAAGTTCTCACAGACCTAAACCTTGTAATGACAAAGGCATACATGTCTTCTGATGGAGTGTGGTTCATGAACGGTATAATTAATGGAAAACCTTCTTAAGGAAATGAAGAAATTTACTCCTCTTTGTTCCTTAATTTGACTGTTTATTTCATTTTTCAGTGTTTTATGTGACTGATGACCATGGAAACAAAATCAGAGATGAAGGCATCTTCAATTGCATAGAGAAGGTATTCAATTTTTTGCTTATTCTCTATTTCACCATGCAATCAAATTGGTTTTGAAAATAACCAAATTATTTCGGTTTTCTTTGGCTCGGTTTTTCACTACCAAGCTCTCAATTTGGCCGGTTTTGTATGAGAATAATCTTTACAACTATTTTGCTTGATTTTGCAGGCTCTTGAGACTGATTCTTGCATGGTTAAGTCAACGGGGAAGATGTTGCCTTCTAAAGAGCACACATTAATTGAACTAACCGGCACTGACCGGCCTGGTTTGTTGTCAGAAGTATGTGCCGTGCTGACCGACCTGAGGTGCAATGTTGTCAATGCGGAGATTTGGGCACACAATGCTAGAGCAGCAGCAGTCATTCACATTGCAGACCAGTCAACTGGAACTGCAATCGAAGACCCAAGGAAGCTTTCCTTGATAAAGGAACTTCTTTATAATGTCCTGAAAGGTCATGGCGATTTTAGGACACCAATAGTTTCCATTTCTTCCCCTGGGGAAATACATATAGGGAGAAGGTTGCACCAGATGATGTTTGCTGCTAGGGATTTTGAAAGGCCTGGAAGTGAGAACGACAACAGTGTAAGGCCCTACGTGACTGTGTTCGACTGTCCTGATAGAGATTACACTGTTGTTACAGCAACATCCATCGACCGGCCAAAGTTAGTGTTTGATACCGTGTGCACTCTAACAGACATGCAGTATCTGGTGTTCCATGGCACAGTCATCACAGATAGCAAGAAAGCTTATCAGGTATCTATCTACTCTCTGCCTATTAGTGGACTTCTTTAGTGCCTAAGCATGAGGGTTTTCTGTAAAACTGAATCTTGACAACAGTTAATTATATGATTGCAGGAATACTATATCAGACATGTGGATGGATTCCCTACAAGCTCAGAAGCTGAGCGACAACGTGTCATAGAATGTATTCAGGCCGCCATTGAAAGGCGAGCATCAGAGGTATTGCTCTACCTCCTGTTGTGAGTTCTATTTTCCCAGTCTATGTAGCACATTTTCACAGGTTGTTTGATGTCTTGCAGGGTCTACCACTAGAGCTATTCACAGATGACCATTTTGGACTTCTCTCTTATATTACAAGGATACTTCGTGAAAACGGTTTGTGGCCCAAAAGTGCAGAAATCTCGACAAGGAATGGGAAGGCAAAACATAATTATATTGTCACAGATGTGTCTGGCAACCCTGTTGACCCCAAAACTATCTTTCTGATTCACCAGCAAATGGGACAAACCGTGTTACAGGTGAAAGGGAATTTGAGCATGCCACCGAAATTTCCCCGGGAGCCACCAAGAAGTTTCCTCTTCGGGGGCCTTTTCAGATACCCAAGTTTCCAGAATTTTGGACTCAACTAAATCCTACTCATGATATGCTTATCGTTTGTTAACGTTGCAAAAACGACAGAACAAACTGTTCGACTCCAGTTCAGTGGGACCATAAGTGACTTGAAGCAATAGAACACAGCAACATACACTTGAACGCCTATTGTTATTTTTCATGGTTTGTGTACAGCTAGTGTACAGATTGAAATTGGTTTGTAATTGTGAGAGAAAATGACTGTACAGATGGAAGATCTTTTCTGAAAAGAGGCATGTTTTTGCCATGATTTTTTTTCTCACAACACTAGCTCAATCGACATCTTGCTAGCTTCAACTCGTTTGAACAAGAATCATGCCTCATATTCTATGAACTGTTTCCCTAAGCTGCACCCATTGTAGGGTTCTATTGCCCTGTTAAAATGCATCCATTGAACAGACTTTAATATCCCATTCATCGATTCCTTTTTTTAAGCTCCAACACGATTTTCTCCCTTTTCTTTTCAGGATTAAGGAACGCCCTCCCACATAGCTACCAACCTTGAAACAATTGACGCTAGTAATGGGAACTATATTTTTCAAATAAAACTCGATCATCATACAGGTTAAGAAATCCCCTAAGCTGCCATGATCCATGCAGTCAAATCTCATGGGACATCATCATGCTTCCTCATCCAACCTATCTCAAGTATTCTTGCAATATCAATAGGACAATTATGACGCTGATAACAAACAGTGCACAACGAGATAACCTGGTAGGATGCAAATAAAATGTGTTCTAAACTAAACTGAACTATTAGCATTCCAAAAGGCTACAAGCAATCAGAGACACGCAAGTTTATGTTCAGCTGCCCCGATTGCAAATTCAATTACAGTTAGCTAAAAGAAGTGATAGCTAAATACATCGGAAATCTAAGGTGTAAACTGGAACAGGTGAAGCTTAAATCATGTGCATTCTGCCACTTTTTTATGCTAAATTGATCTACGACTCCTTCAAACTACATTTGACATGTGAAATTTTATGGGAGCATGATCCCTTGATTTAGATATGCCTGCACGAATTGCCCTTTGCAAGACATCAATCCGCTCCTCGGTCAAGGACTCTGTTAGTTCATCTAATTCAGCGTATTCCTTCTCCATTATCAGCTCCAGATCATCAAAGTGCTTGATTTTGTGATGCAGTTTCTTCAACTAATGTTGCATTCATTAAATAAAAGAATATTAAGAGCTGCATCCTCTAAACTGGAAATTTCTTCAGTATAAAATGTATAGAATGGATACAGAGATAGACAAGCTGACCTACCTGTGTCTCAACTATGGTTGCCATTAAATTCTCAACTTCTCGGTCTTCCTGATCTGCCAGTAATTTAGCATGAGCAGCAGCTGCCCCAAGAGTTGTTGCAACAGCAGCTCTAAGACGCAAAGATAGAGGTATGTCATTCTGCCATGCAGATGCCTCCTCAGTTCCTGTCGAAGATAGACATGTGAAGAGACCAAAGGATTGGTAAATATATATTCACTATATAAACAATAGGAGAAAGCTGGCCAACATAAAGAAGCTAGTGATTTGGTTGTTGTGGATTATTAGCAAGTTGCATATAGTGTCTAGTGCAAGCTAAACTATTAGCAGTCTAGAATGCCATACTTCGTGATATGGTTGATGGATTACTAGCAAGTTACACGTAGGGTCTATTGCGAGCTAAACTATTAGCAGACTATAATGCCATGCTATCATGCATGTAGCAAAGTGGACATGCCCCCACCTCTCCCCACAAAAACACATGCAAACATTCACAAGAAAAATGGCAAATGTACCTAAACAAGCATGTTGAGCAAATGAAACTGAAATCAACAAGTGAACAAAACATAAAGAAGCATATGATAACATTAAGAACAGGCAGATACCCCTCCAACAAAGTTCTTTGGATATCATCCAGTCGATTTTTTGCACAGTTGCATTGTATCAATTACCTGACTGAGTGGGTGTTTGCTTCACCTCTGAGGCATCAACCTCGTCAACTCTAAAACAGAAAAATGAACAGAAAACTTTAACATGTATCAATAAGGCAGGGGCAAAACAATAATCACAGGAACAGCAGAGGGTAAAAATCACATAAATAAACAACCTCTTAGACTTGGAATGGAAGGAGGGAGAAGAAAACCCATTAGATGGAAAATCCTCCTCACCATCAAATATCTCTCTTGGACATGCAGTTTCATCACAAAGTGCTGCAACAGCAGCCTCAGCTGCAGCAGCTGTGATATCTGGGCCAACCATGGTTGAGATGAGAGCTGCCTAATGAAAAAAATCACCAATTGCATGGTAAAACATAAGCTAAGATGAAAAACAATACAATTGAAACATATCCTAATTAACAAAATCAGATAAACCTATTGAAGGTGTGTCAACAAGAAAGTCTGGTAAGAAGTTAAAAGTAGTAGGATTTTGTAGCGGTGAATTCTACCTGTTTCATCAGAGAGCCACCAGCATCTGAAACAGAAGTGATGCGTCTTCTTTTCAAAAGGGGACCATCATCCATGACATCTCCCTTCTCCTCACTTGCATTCATCTGCTCATGCAATTGATCTTCATGTTTTGTATCATCTTGATGTTCAGATGGAGCTGCAGGAAATTGTTTTGAGTTGTTTGTGCTCCCAATCTGTCCACTAGAATTGCCCTTTCCATATGTAGAACTCAATATAAGATCCCCAAATGGCAGCTCAATGAGCTTAGAAATACAATCAAGTTTAGTCTTGGTTTTAACATTTTGAGCAACCAGGTCCCAGTCATTCCCATGCCTCGAAACAGATTCTAAAAGACGCAAAGTCTCCTCCTCAGTCCACACAGCTGCATTGCTACCATCGTTTTCAGCACTATCCTTAAGCTTGAAATCATCCTTAGACTTGTTCTCGCCATAAGTTCCATCATTAAAGCATTTTTGACAAATTAAGTAATCACCCTGCAAATTCAACCGTTAGAACAAGAAATAAAATCAGCACTCCCACGGAAGGAAATAGAGAGAGATCATTCCCAAATAAAAAAATAGCAAAAATGGATAGGGTTGCACAGAAGCACTGGTTGGTAAATGCCTAATTGAAGTGAATGATTCCAGATATTTAAGAAGAGAATTATCTGCAGTCTCACAACGCATCTAACAAATCCACAATGCCGCAAAGTTCATATCACCTAACTTAATGGCAGGGACAAGAGAACAGGCTGTGTTAAGTCCAAACATGCACCACTCTGACAGGGTAAATAAAGCTGCTTTCTAGATGACCAAGATTATCTCCTAGCATACCTAAACACAGTTGTTTAGCCACTCTTCTCTTTAACTAGCCTAGACACAGAACAACAGACAATTCAGAAAGGTAAAATCTACTGAGTCAATGGTCTGAAGTCCTAACCTAGCATATATTCTCAAAATTACAGTCACATTACAATATGAAAAGCAGTCAACGCACCAAAACAACCACTATATCTTAACAAATTGAACAACAAAAATGAACCTACAGTCGATCAATTACCTTACTATACTCGTATTGGCCGGAATCACAACTTCCACCACAATTTCCACAAACAACCTCTTCCTTCTTCCCAACTAACTCGCCAAAAACATCCGAGTAGGACGCCAAAGACGGCAACTTCAACCCACTCCCACCACCACCACTACCCTCTGCGCTACTTTGCACCGACCCCACCGAAATTGGTTTCAACTTATCAGGCATCTCCACAATCCGAACTCCGTTCGGAGCCCCATCTTCAACCCGAACATCAACATTACCCGAACCCAAACCAATTTCCTCATTCTTTTCACAACTAAAATTAATCAATCCCCAATTATTCAAAAACAGAAAAACTTTATTTAACAAACTAACGTCACCAACCAGTGACTTTCGAATCTCCGTGAATGTTAACCTTCTAGAAGGATCTTCACGGTACTTGTTGATTATAAAGTCTCTGTATTCTTTGTATATTTTTGGAGTTCTCGTTATTGAGCTCCCATCGAAGAATTCTCTTAAAGCGGCTCTCTCTGTCTCGTGAATATCGTGCCATGAAAACCAACCTGAGAAAAATACAAAGAAAAGAAAAGAAGATTTTGTAGATTTTCAGGGAAAGTTTTTTTTTTTTACGGGAAACAAACAGAGAGTTAGGGTTTTGTAACACAGAGAAGAGACGACTTACTTGAATAGCTGGGGATGGTGTAGAGGTCGAGCTCTGGTTCGTTTGGTCGGATCGGGTTTAGATTCGGGTCGGAGGGTGTTGTTGGCTCCATAATTTTGGACATGAGTGGTTTTGTGTTTGGTTTTTATAAATTTGTGAGATTTTTAATTTCGGGGGATTGGGTGTTTCGGTGACAGGAGTTGGTAGTTAGTTGCGTAACTGACCAGTAGGAGTTCGAAAAGTGGAGGATTATTGAAGAGTTCTTTCGGAAAAACCTCAGTTGTGCAATGGATCTCGATCTAGGATCCAAACTTCCTAAAACTTTTCAATTGAGACCTTTTATATAAATTCATCTAATAAATAAATCAATAAACAAGATGGAAAATTCTTATAAATTCTATGGCGGTGAAGTTGTGACTTCTGGTTATTTGTAGCATTGTTTTTAAATAAGTGATTGAATTATTATCACTTTTTAGCAGGTTTGATGTCATTTTCCATCTCTTTTGTACATTATATTCAGTAATTATAGGTTTGTGCACTATGAAATTTCTCAAAAAATCATGTCCCGGAGAGAAATGCCGAGTCCTGTCGGGTTGGGCCTGTTGAGAAAGGCCTGTCAAGTTGGGCTATGACCAGAAAGGTTTTTTACATTTCCCGATCAAAAAAATAAAAATTTATAGTTATGATTATTTTTAAAAATACTTTTAAATTTAAAATACATAAAAAAATTATTTTTAAAATTTTATTTTTAAATTAACGTATCAAAACATATAATCTTGAAATAATTCAATCATGGGCAAATAGTTTATGATCAAATTTTAAGATCGAAATCATGTCCCTGTATTAACTACAATTAAGTTTCCATATACTTCAATGACTAGCGTGTATTCAATAAAAACTAGAGGAAAAGATTGGAGTGTTTTTTTGGAGTTGCGTGTTTTATTAAAATTTAATTTTTTTTTGTTTAATTTTTTAAAAAGAATTATTTAAATGTGTTAATATAAAAAATATATTATTTTAATATATTTTTAAATAAAAAATATTTTTTAAAAAATAATTACTACCTCTTCTAAACATTTCTAAATGTATTAATGGAGCTCGGAAGTTGAAGCATTTTTCTAATTGCATTGACGTGGCCTTTTACTAATCATGAGATTTTAATACGTGTATTATAATATAATGGATGATAAAAAACATTAATACGAGAGCAATGTAAATGTATAATGAAATTTTATATTTCAAGAATAACATTAAACTGCAAAAATGAACCACCTTTGACTTCTCTATTTTTTAAAACGGATTAATTTTACCACTAAATAAATATAATTTAGCACGTCCTAGATATTGAAAGAAGATGTCGAAGTAATAGGTATGTTTTATGATATTATGAAATTTATTAACTGAATATCATAAAAAGATTATGTGTGTGTTTAATATAATAAATTATAAAATATATAAACAAATAAATTTTAAAATGAGCTATGAATACTAAAATAAAAAATTAATATTACTTGTAAAAATAAAATATAGATAAACATGTAAGTATTTTATAATCATAGACAACAAATTAAGAACTATGTTATTTAATAGTAATATAGGTATAATAAAACGTGGAGTGGAGAAAATAACGAAGATAAGGAATCATTTTGAAAGTCAATTATTATTATGCGAAAATAAAAATAAATATCCAAAAAAGTTTGAAGGATTTAGATTATAGAAAAATATATTTTTTTTTGTTTCAAACAACCTTTAAAACACTGGAGGTCGTCGCCATATCCTTCCCAATAAAACAAATTAGCTTGTTCCCCTGCACCCAGCAAAACACACCTCTTGATCAGCAAACAAGAAATGGAGTTTTCGATGTTGGTCATCATCCTTGTTGTTCTCCAAGCTATTTTCCCCTCTCATGGATCAATACAAGCAGCCCCTGCAAACTCAAACCTCTTCCGTGAATACATTGGAGCCGAGTCCAATAATGTCAGATTCACCGACGTTCCTATCAGCTCAGATATTGTCTGTGAGGATCGAACTTCTTCCTTTTCTAGCTCAAATATTTGTTCAGCCTGTGTTGCCCCTGAATCTTGGTTGTGGCCTTGTGGTTGGCCTGTGTGATTAAGTAATTAATGTTGTGTGTGGTCCGCACTATGTGATGGTGGAACCACTATATTCATTGGTAAGAGGTAGCTAGCAATCACGGTAAAAGACAGAAAGAATATAACAGAATTGAAAATGAGTAAAACATAGGAGAAAAACGTGAGAAAGAAAGAGGAAGAGGTAGCAGTCTCTCTCACTGTAACGTGTTTAGAAGTTGCTATTAAAATCTCAGCTCGATCCAACGGTGAACAAACTAGAAATTAAAGAAAGAAGACAAACTGCTATGTTGTCCCCTTTTCTTTCTTTCTCACGTTTTTCTTTTCTGTTTTTTCTCTCTTTCAATTTTATTATACCCTCTCTATTTTTTACAGTGACAAACCATATATTAATTCACAGAGACAGATGCCCCTTGCTAATTAATGTGGTGGTCCCGTCATTACATGGTACAAGACCATACACAACAAATCTCTTCCTCATGCATCATTTGAGGAATTTGTTATACTTGTGATCAACGTGTAAGCTTCGATTTACGAGGCTTTATCAAGCCTGCTTTTCTTTTACAAAACTTAAATTTCTTTTCCAGTTAAATGTCTGGTCATAATATCTGACACGTTGTTATTGGTATAAATTTTCTAAATAATAAAATACAATCCATCTCAGTAAGTATTCTACTTTTCATTCTTGATCAAAGCATATTGAGGTTAGATATTAATGAATTCGAGATACTATGAAGATCAAGTTATTTTTTTAATAAATACATTTTAATGTCTAAATTAGACTAAAATGATATTTTAAATTTTTTTATTATTATTAAAGGGTTTTTTCTTTTTAACTTTACCGATTAAACACTTATTTAAATTATTTATAAGTTATTTTTCACAATAATTTTAAAAATTAATTTCAAAATATATCAGAATAGAGTTCTTATATCATCTATAACTTTAGGATTAGTGTATATTTTTTATAGTTAATCAATTGATTATACAAAACATTAATTTTGTTCATATATATTTAATTAATAGACCATCTTCAAAATCACAACAAATATCCGACAGCTGCCAGCCTGCAACGATCATCATGGAGTTGACTGTGCCAAAATCACAGGTAAGGCACCCATGATCCCTGGAGAATCAGCACTGGATTCTGGGGTTGTACGGAAGCCGTTTTTGAGGTTTCTAATATTCCAAAAACTAAAAAAGTTGAGCTAAAACAACTCAATTTCTTACAGCTCGCACGAACCCAACTTCGATTTAATCAGAAATTTGATTATTCATGTTGAACAAGAAAACAAACAGAATAAATTAAATTAAGCAAGATACCTCGACGACAAGAACAGACAGGTGACTGTCAAGATACTTCATGGGCAAGTCTAAGCAGCCCCGCATTTGACTGGTAGTGTGCATCACCATCTACCCTAAATGATTCCATCTAATCTTCTTCTTCTTCTTTTTATTTACGGTTATAACCAAGAGCCGCTACCTACCCTGACTGTTGCTACTGCTACATGTTGTCTCAGTTCTTCTATAAATATTCATCACTAATGAACTGAAGATTCACCTTCACAGCACCAAAAACAATAATAATGGGATTCCGCAAAGCCCTCTTGATCACCAGCATCCCGATCCTTTTCTTCACCACAGGCAATGGTAAGTTTAATTAGTTGCTGCATTGAATTTTTATTTAATCAGATGTCCTCCATGGATTAGCATCGGTGAAGTTGACTATAAACGTTACTGACTGTTCTTTTGGTTGCTCCTTGTAGCTGCCAACTCCAAGCTGTTTAGGGAGTACATTGGTGCCATGTCTAGCTCGATCAAGCTCTCTGACGTGCCTGTAAGTTCTAATGTCGAGTTCCATTTCATCATTGCATTTGCAATCGACTACACGGGCCTTGAAAATCCATCACCAACCAATGGAAAGTTAACGCTTTTTGGGCATCCAGCCATGTGACCCCGGAAGAAATTGCATCAGTAAAAGACAAGCATTCTAATGTCAAGGTTGCTGTTAGCTTGGGTGGAGATAGTGTTGGAAGCAAGAAGGCATTTTTCGCACCAAAATCTATAGATTCTTGGGTCCAAAATGCCATATCTTCACTAACCAGTATGATAATTAAAACAATACAACTTGGATGGAATTGACATTGATTACGAGCACTTCAAGTCAGATCCTCGTACATTTGCCGAGTGCGTGGGAAGGCTGATAACGACTCTAAAGAAGAGTAGGACCATGTCATTTGCTTCAATTGCACCATACGATGACGGGGAGGTCCAAAGCCATTACTTGGCCCTGTGGAAAAAATATGGGCATGCAATTGATCATGTAAATTTCCAATTTTATGCCTATGAGAAATCAAGCGTGTCTCAGTTTGTCAAGCATTTTGATGAACAAGCCTCTAATTATGGAGGTGGTCAAATCTTGGCTAGCTTCAGCACTGATGATGAGAGTGAAGGGGGTTTGGGTCCTGACGATGGATTTTTTGAAGCTTGCAGGGAGTTATAGGACAAAGAAAAGTTGGGAGGTATTTTTATTTGGTCTGCTGATAATTCGAAGAAGCATGGATTTGAAGGCGAGAAAAAATCTCAACATCTTCTAGCTGCTTGATTGCGCTGTCATCTGTAAATAAAAAATAAAGGAATATGATTATTGTATTGTATGGCTTCGTCCTCGTTGCGTGCAGACAATCGTCCGATGATATTTTTAGTTTTCTATCGACAACAAAAAATTTGTGCAGAAGTCACGAGAGAAGAAAAAATGTCCATGTCTAGTTTCTTGCTCTTCAATAACGGATGCATTAATTAAGCATTGATGCATCAACTAGGCATTGTAATAAGTTAGTAGGTGATTGAAACATCAAGTTTTATAAACTTTAAAATCACTAAAAATTTATATAATTATTAATTTTAAAATTTATAAAATTAATTAAAATACATACAAATACAAATTAGTTCAGAGATCATACTAATAAATAAAAAATTAATAAGCTAGTAGGTGTGTTGGGATAAGGAGTAACTCTCAATTCCTTTTGTTTTTAAATTTTAAAACATGTTTTCCTTTGAAGATTTTAAACATCGAGGTTCAATAAGTGACCGTTTGGATATGCTGCAGCGATTGCGATTGAAATAAAAATATACAATATAGTGTTTGATTAACACCAACCATGTTTTTTATTAATATGGATCCCAATCTAAAACTAAGATTGGACGTTTTTAAAAAACAATTATCAATTGTTTTTCATGCATTTTGCCTTCTCTCTCATCACCGATATTTTCCCCTTGCTTTCCCTTACTTTCCCAACGGTTCCAAACTTAAAAGGACCTGTCCTTAGTTTGTATGTTTCAACTCTCATAGCCTATCCATTTCCAAACATCAGCAGCTTAGGAAAGAAAAAAGCTCCCAATCTGTTTTTTTTTGTAAGGTTTATTCTACCCCTATAACTTATAATTTTTTGTCGCCTTGTTATTAATATGGGATTTAATTTTTATTTTATTCTACGACTGTCTATTTTATAAAAAATTATTTAATCTATCTTTTTTAAATAGCAATTATTTTTATATTCTTTTTTGTTTTATAATGTACCAAAGAAGTTATTGTAATTTATCTTTATTTTTTTCTTTTATATTTGATTAAAAAATAACCTCTAAGATAAAAAAAAACATATGAATTAAAAAATAAATCAGGTCAAATATTTTCATGCTTATTGTATTTTGTTTTTATGAAAGATATTAATTTTTTTATTTTAATGTTTAATTACCATTAACAAATTTTTCTCAACTTATCACTTCTTAGATTTTTATATTTATTTTATTAAATTTAAATAAAATCTTTACATTTTTCAATCTAAAAAATTCACAATACAATAAAATGCATTTACAAAATTGGCGCTTTTTTTTTCCCATGGCATAGCACTAAGAATTTATTTTAGTATTTATTGGCATAGTTCTAATTTATTTGACTAAATTGACTAAATTAAAGATTTGATAATTGAAGGAATATAATTTTTTTTTTAAGTTTTGTTTAAAATTACAATGTTATTTTTTTCAGGAAAATAATATTTTGATATCAGCACATCAAAATAATTTGAAAACATCAAAAACATACTCATTCAAAGTAAAAAAAAAAATCAATTTTTTTGAAAAGTGCCTTTTGAACCACAGTTTTACCAAACACAAAACTGATTTTTTCCTACCACAATTTCAACCACAGTTTTTTAACCAAACACAAGAAACTGTTTTTTTTAAATCACAACTTCAACCACAGTTTTAATCAAACATTAATTTTTTTTGAAATCAACATAACAAAAAATACTTTTTATTAAACTATTTTTTTTAAACCGCAACCACAAAAACTACCACAATACCAAACACGCTCTAATTATCAATGTCACCTAAATATCAATTACGAGTATTAGTTTTCTCGGCAAGTCATAAACATTCATGCCACTAAGTTTTATCTTCGAGTATATTAACTTGTCATGTTCACTACTTTGTTATTTAGGACTCAGCATGAAAACATCAATTAACAAAATGTGAACCTTGATACTATAAAATGAACGTCAATTAGTCGTTACTTGCAGGTCACATTTGCATAAACAAAGTATTCAACAACAATTCCTTGTAAAATTTGGGTTGGGTTCAAAAGGCTCAATATAAACTCATCTAATTATTTTATAGTGTAACCTGAAAAACTAATGTAATGTGCATTTAAATCTAAATCTTAAAAAAAAAACTAGGCACATGAACTTAGTCTAGGTGGCCTAGTGCACCTAGACCTCTAAAACAAACAAAGCTGATGTGTGCAAGCCACCCGGTCTATGCTCACATGTACAATCTTTGTTTATTTTTTTTTCTTAGAATGATATACATTTTTTTTTTAAAGAGAAAATAGATTATGCATCATTTATTGTGTTATTGATGCCTAGATTCCGGATAATAGTACTTGGAAAACAGAGAGATTGTTTTTTGAGTTGAAAAAATTTTCAATCAAAAATATCTAATAAATACTATGAAAACTTCTCTATACTACCTAACAACCCCAGTCAAACACCCCCCCCACCCCAAAAAAAAAAAAAAACACAAAAAACACATGCAAATAAACAAACAAAATTAAAAAGATCAAGACAAAACCAAATTTTCTTTTTATGGAGTTTTGTGTGAAAATCGTTCATCATTGAATTTTTTTTTTAATGAAATCTATTAACATTAAAATTAATGTTTTTATCACTAGAAATAGACTAGGTGACAACTTGCTCTGTCTTTGCCTATTTTATAGTGACTCTCTCTATAAACTAAGGATGATCAAAAAATGAAAATAACAAAGTTATGAGCCTAGAATAAAATTATAAAAACTAAAGGGGCTAAAGAGATAATTAAGGAAAATAAAAGGATCGAAATGAACTTTTTTCACAAAATTCAGAGCGGCCATGCGTGTTCTTTGTGTTATATGCTCTGGTCTTTATT
Organism: Populus tomentosa; assembly: GCA_018804465.1. Classification (NCBI taxonomy): domain Eukaryota; kingdom Viridiplantae; phylum Streptophyta; class Magnoliopsida; order Malpighiales; family Salicaceae; genus Populus; species Populus tomentosa. The sequence continues at coordinate 9,928,950 of CM031997.1, forward strand.
TTTTGTGTCAATTTACAAGGAATTGTTGATTAATTTGTCCATAAAAGGACGAGAAAAAAAATCCATGACCAAAAAAAAAAAAAAACAAGAAGAAGAAGAAGCAAATAATGGCGCTATAATGTAATATAATTACACATCCTGGTCGCAAGCATGTCGGACCGTCACGTGCATAACCCAACAAACCCTTTTGCGAGTTGCCATAAATATTATGCTGCGATTGTGTTAGGAAAATGCTTGTAGTTTTCACCTTTTTTGGTCTAGTTTTGGCCGAATGGGGCTGGAGTAAAGTTTCAGCACGACAAGGTTCATTCTGTTTTATAGTTCTCGAAGCTTTATTAACTGTGGATCCCGGTGTTAATGAAGTGCACATAATAAAACTTAACTTCTTGTAATTTTTAAGAGAATAATTTAACTGATTAGATTTTAAATTTATTTTTTAATAATTATAAATTTTTAAGGCTATTAAAAGTTCATATATTCAATAGTTTTAAAACTTATAGGATTAGTCGAGACACACGCAAGTTAGCCCGAACATCCACGTTAATTATAAAAAAAACAAAAAAAGTTATTCGTCCATGATTACTCGTTGATCTCCCTGCATGTTCGTGAGATGAATTGAGCCTTCTCAGTTCAAGCAGGCTGGCTTTTCCCTTCCCTGTTTTCAACATTTCCAGCACTTAAATTCAAGCATCGTACGTGTCATATTTCTATGGCCTGTTTAGCTGATACTCGAAAGAGTTCCCCTACGAATGTCTACTCGAACGTATAATTGCCTGTCCGTGTGGGTTTAGATGGCTTCTTTCATGGCCACTGCTGCCCAGGTACTCATGGAGGAGATAATCTATGAAGGAAATATTGTAAGATATGGATAGTCAAACCTCAGACTAGAATGCTGCATGGCCAGGTCGATCTCTATTTAGACACAATATGTTGTTTTGTTAGTTTGTTGTTGGGAAACTACTGTCTTTAATTATCAAATGTAGTTGCTTGAGAGCTCCTAGCGAAGAGCAAAGGATTTATCTGGGCATACTCCACAGACTTAAGTCCTGGTCTTATATTGTTGAAAAAGAAAAGGAAAAAGAAAATATTGGAAAAACCCGTGCAGATTGCAGGTGTTACCACATAGTGGAATTCGATCGTATCAATACTGAATTATTAATAATAATTTTTTACTTTTGAAAAAGTATATATGTGATTATATTTTCTAACGAGCTACTTAAAATGATTTTTTAGTTAATTAGCTACAAAACAAGTAGCATGAAAGAATGTGAATATTCTGGATCTTATTTTAGGTAGTGTTTAAGTTACAGTAACAGTTTTTTTAAATTGTTTTTATTTTAAAAAATATAATAATAATTTTTTTAATATTAACACATCAAAATAATTTTAAAATAAAAATAAATTTAAATTTAAAACAAAATAAATAAAATTAATTTTCTTAAAAAACATAATAACCGATTAATTAACATTTATATTAAATAACTGTCTACGAGCAATGACTTGCATTATTTTGTAATTATGATGTCTAATGATTTTTTTTTTTAATCTAACAAATCACAGGCGACCCATATCAAAATGATCAGCACGCAAGGACAAATCAAACCAGACATCGTTTCGATACGCTAAAGCCTGGACAGCTACAAATTCGTTATTGGTGGGAATCCAAACATAAATCCATTTTCAAGTTCCAATCATCAAATCAAAATGCAAACCAATAGCACCACGCCACCACCCCCTCTAACCACCAGTAAAAATACAAGGGATAATTATAAGTAAGTGTACGAACATGTTTTTTAGAATGTTTTTTTTTATAAATATATTAAAATAATATTTTTTAAAATTTATTTTAATATTAATACATGAAAAACTTATTTAAAACAAAAATATTTTTTAATAACAAAAACAAACACAACACATTTAAATAGTATTTGAAAGTGTTGTAGTGTGTTTATTTTTTAAAATATTTTTTTATTAGAAAATATGTTAATTTTTTTTTTTTAAACTTTTTTAGATATAATTACATTAAAATAATCTGAAAACATTAAAAAATATTAATTTGAATCAAATAAAAAATAAAAAATTTTAATTTTTTTTAAATTATCCCTTGTATTTTTTAAAAATTTATAAAACTATATTTTTTAAAATTTTAAGTTTGTTTAAAATTATTTTTTTTATTTTCAGACTATTTTAATGTTTTGATTCAAAAATAATGTTTTAAAAATTAAAAAAAATTATTTTAATATATTTTTAAATAAATTTTTTTTTTTTACCGAAATAAAATTCACCATAGTGACCACAGGTCAACAGCTGACAAGCGACATAAGAAATGCCATGCAAATCCACGTGGATTAATGACTTTTTTTCTCCCTTGAAGCCAGCAAGTACAAATTGCGAGTGGTGTGTGCGCGCCCAGTAAAAAGACAGCTAGCTAGTTCAGAGCAGTACACAGTCGTTTACTGCTGTGCATTAAAATCAATAATAATAATAATAACAACAATACTAATAAAACAAAATATTAAAATAACTTTTATTTATTGTAATTTTAATAGTTTAGTATTTTTCACATTTTTTATTTAAAAATTTTTAAATTGATATTTTATAATAGTTTTGAATTTTTAATATAAAAAATAAAAAAAATAAAAAATCATTTAAAATTATTTTTAATTAAAAAATATTTTAAAAAAGCCCCCCCTGTAATAGAAAACATAATCTTCAGATATAGAGAATATAGAATTCATTACAAAGCTGTTTAAGAAAAGAATTTATTTCATATTTGGTAATTTTTTTTAACTAAACACGATTTTTTTATGGGATATATAAGAAAACAAAATCCCCTAATTTTGCCTCCACTTTTTTTAGAGTGAAAAAAACGAAAGCCCCAAAGCCCGCTCTCATTTGGTGGCATCAAAAATTTTTGAACCCCCGCCTTCCTCCTTTTTTTCTCAATCAAATCAGCCCGCCTTCTCAAAATCTCCTAATCCCTAAGTTCCATCTCTCAGTCTCTCTCTCTCGTTCTCTTTGTTGTGTGCGGAAAATCTCACCTTCTTGTGATCTCTGTCAAAACCCTAACTTTTTAGGGTTTTAGTGTTCTGTTTTGTTTCCATGGCGAGTGAAACCCTAGAAGAGAAGAAACCAGGGCAGGAAGCTCCTCTTGTCGAGGATTCAAAACCAGATGCACAAAAGGAGCAAACTGAAAGCGAAGGACCGAAGGAGGGTACAGAGAATGAAGCGGAGGAGGCTGACAACGAGGAAGTCAAAGAAGTAGAGAAGATTGAGGAGGAGGGAGCTGAAAAGGAGGAGTCTTTTGGAAATGAGGAGAAAGAAGAAGAAGCGAAAGAAGAGGAAGAGGTAGAGAGAAAGAAAACTAAGCGAGGAAGCAAGAAATCGAGTAAAGATTTGAGTGAGAAGAAGGAGAAGGAGCCGGTGACTCCAGGTAGTGAGAGGCCTGCCAGAGAGAGGAAGATGGTGGAAAGGTACTCTGCTCCTGAGCCTGGACGGTCAGCAACCAAGCCTTTGTCTATTGAAAAGGTAAAACTAATCAAATCTTACACAAAAAACGATCTTGTTTCCTTGGAAAATAAAATGGTTTTTGGATTTGGAGTTTTGAGATAACTTATTTTTTGGTTGCAGGGACGAGGAACACCACTAAAGGATATTCCTAATGGTATGTGTGATTTGTTTGTGGATCCCATGCTGTTGTTGTTGTTTGTGTTTATATGGTGTGTACTGTTTGTTTGCTATTTAGTAACTATGCTTTTTAACTGCTCTGAAGTTATCACGAAAGAATGGAGTAGAAAACGTTAAGGGTAATTGCAACTAAGCAACGACGACAAGTTTTGATACATTTATGGTTGATGCATATCTATATGTTGTGATTTTGTGTGAAATGATATTATTTTTTTAATTTTATGTAGCATGGGTATGCAATCAAATAGGTTTGATCTTAATTTTGGTACTGGTAAGTTGGTGAAAGTACCATCTATATGTTTTGATATTGTGGGTTTCTCGTGAATAGTGTGGGAATTCATCTATGTTTCATAACTAACTTACATTGCTGAGAAAAGTTAACTGTTTAGCAGGGAAATGTATTACTGGCTACTTGCTTCTGAAGTGCTAGCATGGAGCCTATTGTACAATGTGTAGCTACTTATGAAAGAGAGAGAGGGAGAGAGAAGAAAAGTTTTGGTAGGTATGCAGTATTAGAGGAAGGTGATTGTGTAGTAGGAATTGGGTTCTAGCTTTGTTGTGAGTTTTAAAAGTTGTTACATTGCATCGCATTTGCAGGCTTGCCTGCCAATTGTTTTAAATTAGAGCCCATTGATCAAAGGAGAAAATTCTCTCTTTCAGCTCTTCCTTCTGCACGCTTGTTCACCTTGGAGGAAAACACATCCAATGAAGTCCGGCTTCTGAGCTAACTGTCATTGTTTTCATGGATCACTCTTGTCCTCTTTTCTGTTCCATTAAATTTATGGTTGAACAAAATTGTGGCACTAGTTATTTATAACATTAGAACATCCTTTGTATAGAACTTTGAAACATAAACAAAAGCTTTGAACTTGCATAAACATGTGTGGTGTTACCCTTGATGGGTTTTACTGTTCAAAGTGCTTGCTTACTGGTGCTAGGTTCTCAACTGTTCCGGGAACATTATCCTGAAAGTAGAGGATGTCTTCCATTTTCATTGGTGTTAAAAGTCTGCTAGGAATGTGAATGCATGTAGTTCTAAAGGTTTCGCAGACAAGAAATGCTTGATAGTTTGTTTGAACTCTCTGAACATTGTCCACGTGTTCGAGACTTGATCTAATATTTTGTATTAGTGTCAAAGGGTGCACAATTATCTTGTAGGAAGGGAGATAAGTTCTTTGGATCCGGATTTTATTATTCAGGAATACTGAATTTCCATAATATAGGAGATTTCCTGTACATCAAGTGGGAACAGATTTTCCTATCCTGTTGGCTTGCACATGCTTTATCTTACCTTTTTTCAACTGTCATTACAACAGACTGGCCTGTTTTTTTGTCTGATATTGTGAACTTTTCAGTGGCTTTCAAGTTGTCCAAGAGAAAACCTGATGACAATTTACAGATGCTTCATTCGATTCTGTTTGGAAAGAAAGGAAAGGTGCTTGTCTGATATAGTCTTTGGAAATGGTTGTTTTAATTCATTTTGTTTTGTTAATTAGTTTATCATTGCTGATTAATTCATTAATGTTTATGACCATTCTAAATTATGTTAATGTGATTTTTTTAGGCATACAATCTAAAGAAAAACATAGGCCAGTTTTCAGGCTATGTGTGGGTTGAGAATGAGGTACTGAAGTTCTTGCCTTATATTTGTTGCTGCATGTTTGTGCACACATTCTTGTATTGCATATGTTTGTGCACAAGCCTGTGCTCAGGTAAAAATAAGAATGTATCCATGATTCATTCATGAAAGGCACAACGTGTTTAGCGATTGTGAGTGCCTTGAAACTGTTTTGATTGATTTCCTCACATCTTATCAGGATAAGCAGAAAGCAAAAGTAAGGGAAAAGCTTGACAAGTGCGTCAAAGAGAAGTTGATGGATTTTTGTGATGTGCTCAATGTCCCTATAAATAGGTCTGCTGTGAAAAAGGTTTGTATCATCTATGTTAAATGTTTCTTGCTATTCAAATCCATCTAAAACCCATTTGATTAGTCACTTGGTTGGGCCTTGTTTCCAGGAGGAACTCACTGTAAAAATATTGGAATTCTTGGAATCCCCTCATGCCACCACTGATGTTCTACTTGCTGACAAGGAACAGGTTATCTATTCTTTAAATATTTACCCGTTGCAGATTGTTAGGTAGCCTTTCACTGTCAATTTGAGAGTCGCTGATACTTGCTGCTTATTTTGGTTTCAGAAAGGTAAGAAGCGTAAGGTCTCAACTGGAAAAAATGCAAGTCCTGTAGAAGTATCAACTACACCAGCAAAGGTTTGTTGTTTGCAGCATCATTTCTGTATAAAACATTTTATAGAGCTTTTCTTTAATAAAATCTTTGGATGGATGTGTTTTCTTGGTGCACACCAATAAACAGTGCTCTGTTTTTTTTTCAAGACTCCTTTATGCTGCTTCTGATGATATTTGAATGTCATGTTGGCTGTGTCATAATGCACCTCTTACAACTGCTAAGTTTGCTTAATCATTAATAATTTTTTGCAGTGCTGATATTTTTAGATGTGAAATCATGAGTATTAAAAGCAGAAATGAGAACAGTCTGCATTTTCTATTAGTATGGAATTGGTACATTTTAAACCAACATTGCTTTTAGGAGTGTGCAAGTTATTATGTTCTTCTATTCTAGGGAAGCAAAATGCCTGTAACTAATCCCAACTGTTTTGATTATGGATGACATTATGTGAAGCTGCATAATGTGACGTTCCTGATTTCCATATAAAAAAGAAGACAATTTAAATGTTCATCTTACCTCAAGTCTCTCTCTCTCATAGACAAACATGCACACCCTCACCTAATCCCACACAGGGCACATACTAGCCCGGTGCTTGCACAGACACATGTATACATCAGGAATGCTTATATGACCTATTTGCTTTGTTTTTCATCTGCTTCATTATTCTGTGTTGAGTTTAATCATCCATAAATTCCAGACAGACATACACAGGGTATCCTTAAAATTGACAACGTGAACCATTGATCATATATTTGATGTATTATTTTCTTGTTTTTCATCTTCCATACATTTTTTCTATTTCTCAAATGTTTTGATCAGCTAATTGGACCTTCCCTAAGCCTTCAGGATCAATTTTCTAGCCTGCACATGTTCTGCAGAAGGCTGTCTTATGACACCATTCTTTGCAGATGGTGTAAATAAGGAAAGATAGTGCTCTTACCCATCACTTGTTTTAAAATTTGTCTTCAATCTAACATAATGCATATGCTTTGCCACTGCTTGTTTTGTTTTTCCTGCTTTTATGCCGAGCTGGTTATGAATTCTGTACTTCATTGTTCAACAGAAACAAAAACAAACACCCCAAAGTGGACAAAAACGAAAGCGTTCATCCAGAGATGAGGAAGATGATGATGAAGATAAAGTTGAATCACCAGTTGCTAAAGATGATTCAGAAGAGGATGATGAAAATGAGGCAGAAAAGAAAGAAGAGAGTGATCATGAGGAGAGCAAATCAGAGGAAGAGGAAGATGAGCCAAAGGAGCAGACACCACCTAAGAAATCAAAAAAATCTGCAAAGCAGAGTTCGGTGGTTAAAGGGGCAGAGAAAGTTATCCCTAGCAAAAAGAGCACCCCTGCAAAGCCTGTCAAAAGTCCATTAAAATCTACCAAAAATACTTCTGGCTCATTATCAAAAAGGGGCGCTAAAGACACTGATGGAAGTTCCAGTTCTGTTTCTAAATCAAAGGGATCTGCATCTAAGAAACTTAAGGTTGAAAAGGAAAACCCTAAGGACCGAAGCGCTTCCTCCAAGGACAAGGTTGCTGGCAAGAAGCAGTCGACTAAGTCCCCATCAAAGGATACTGCAAAAGATCAAGGTGAATGATTTTCCTTCTATTCCTGATGTTTAAAGCGTTCAGTTTGAAATTGTGACTGTTTTGAGCAAGTAATTTATTTGTTTTGCATTTTGTCTATGCAACACTCTTTTATGTACCTTTATTTTGGTGATTATGTGTTTTATGGTGAGTCTCCTGTGAGGTGAAAAAGTAGGGGTAAAATATTATGCAAATGTTAATGTGTAAATTTAAGGGGGAAAATTTGTAAATATTGATTGCATTTAGTAGGATTCACATATCCACTTGCATCAATAAATTATTGATTTTGTAGTTACCGTTGTTGTTCCTTAAACACCACCTCTCTTTCTTCCAGTTTCTTTTGCACTCTTCAAAATGGACAGTACTTGGATTATTCCCCCTTATAATTTTTTTGCTGTGAGCACAATCATGTCAAATAGGAAGCTTGAGCTCAGTGGAAGTTTATCACTGTTGAAGGAAATTGAAACATGCTAAGTGACAGTGGTTTGTTATAGGAGACAGGGCTAGGATGGAGCAATAATTATAATGTGATTATAAGGTTTGTGTTGTTAAAGAATATCCAATAAATGTGGTTGGAATTGTATTTGAGAGATCCATAGATAATTGTCTTGGCTGGACAGGGAGTGTTAGGTTTGAGAACAAATTACAAAGAGTGTTTGCCACCCCTTGTGGTTGGTGAGTGGTGTTTGAAACGTTACCCTTCTGATTTATTAACTAAACAGTTTGTCTTACTGAACAATTATTTGAGGAGGTAGTTTGCATGGATGATTTTAAAGTATCTATATCAATATCCTTTTTGAAGATTATGTATGATAAAAAAAGCCAAGGAAAAAACTAGGTCTAGTTTTATCTTTCAAAAAAGAATGAGTGCACGAGCTTAGTGGTGAATCATGAAAGGACATCTTTTGAATGTTGCAGAGTTTTGGAGAAAGGACAAAACTAGACAGCATAAATTCTTTTTAAAATTGATATGCGCCAACTCTTTCAATTGCAGTTAAAAATAAGATAGATGAAGTAAAAGATGTTATTTTGGAGAATTAAAATGAAGAGTGAGATGGTGTCATTGTCAATAAAGTAAAAGATGTTATTTTGGAGAAACAATAACATTCATAGTTCTTGTATCTATGGCATGAAGAAAAGATTTTGATGCCCATATAATAGATGTCTGTCACATCTTCCTGGATTTAACCTGTTGTGCCTGATAGATATTTGTTAAACAATAAACAGGGTGACAGGATCTCCTTTGGTTTTAAATTTTGTTGTTAGAGAATTTGTTCATCTGCCTTATGATTTTTATGTCTGAAAATTAGGTAAAGTCAAGTCTAACAAAAAGGCCAAGGCGGAACCCACCAGACAAGAGATGCATGCAGTTGTAGTAAATATTCTGAAGGAAGTGGATTTCAATACTGTAAGTCTTGCCTGTGATTTAGCGTTGTAATTTGCATAGTTAGGACAGTTTGTCTCGCTAGTTATACCATCCTTAAGAATCTGTTTCTGGTGATGTGCAGGCAACTCTATCAGATATTCTCAGACAGCTTGGTATGTATGGCTTGTCTTCTATTACTTGGATGTTGGCATATTTCCATTTCAACTTTGCACATCATACATATAATTTTGGTTATATTAGGTACCCACTTTGGCATTGATCTAATGCATAGAAAAGCGGAAGTGAAGGATATTATTACAGATGTGATAAATAGCATGTCTGATGATGAAGAAGAAGGTGAAGGGGAGGAGGCTGAGGATAATGCTGAGGGTGGTGATGATGCAGATAAAGATGGTGACGAGGATGATGATTAGTTCATTTTATTACAAATGCTTTACTTCACTCTTGTAGAACATGAGGTATGCGGTGTATTCTCCAGATATCATCCCCCACTGGAGGGGCTTCAACAACAGATACTGATGATGCACCCCTGTTGCAATTTGGATCTTGTTACCATTTCCAGATGAAGGCACCCAACCGGGTTTGTTTTGTATCATATGCTTTAGTACATTTTGCTCTTACAAGTAGTGCTGAGCTGAACTTAAATTCTTGGTAGTTTTAGTTCTCCATCCCTACCTCCACCCCCAACGTCCCATTCCATTTAGACTTGGCTTTTAGGTGTATTTGTTGACTTTTTCCTGCAAAGGGGTAGAGATTTGAACCGCAACTCCCATGGGGTCCTTGAGGGTGCTATAATTTATGAACCATGTAAGTTGAATGCTTTGCAAATTTACTGTCACAGTTGATAGTTTCTGTTTAACTTAAATTTATCTGGACCTTTTTGCTATGCAATTTAATGGCCTTAATGATTTGAAACTTAAAGATAATGTTTCTTTGAGAGTAAGGTACTTGCTCGGCTTACCAGCAATTGCCACACATTTTTTAGTGTTGGTATTGCAGTGGAGGGTGTTTTTCCAAAGTGTTTTTGGGCTGAAAAGATGCTAACCGGATGCTTTTGGGGGGTGTTTTTTGTATTACAATGCCCATAGCACCAAGAAGCTTCAATCAATGTTTCCAGCCTGCCAGGGTGTTGTACATGCCATAGTTGCTTCAATCAATGTTTCCAGCCTGCCAGGGTGTTGTACATGCCATAGTTGCTTTGCTAATAAAGCTTCCTCGGGGATTTTCAACTAAGGTTCTATTTGGGTAAAAAGTTTGCCAATAGGTTGATGGGTGAAGTGTTTGTTCTGCGTGCTAGCATTGGTTGATTTACTAGGGTTGATTGGTGGATGAAATTTGTGTTTTGAAGTGTGAAATTGAAGCCTGCATGAGCTTTTGAGAATGGATTTATTCGGCTGTAAGCTTTGAGAGGAATTCCTGTCCAGTCTGGGCTGATGCAAATAAAAATTAGCGAAGGGCTCTAATTGCCTGATGCAGGTGATGGTTTTGCTGAAGGTTCTCCCTGGTATTTCCTTTCGATTGACAGGTTTAGATACCTAAAACGAATTAAGTTAAGGTCTTTATCTTTATCAATGGAGTTGCCTCGGGCTTTGAATGCTGGCTCGGAATTGGTGTCCATACTTTGATTTTTAGCCCAGTCTTTTTCTTTACTTGAACTTGCATCAATGGAGTTGCTATTAAAACGTTAATACTGATCTGGTATCCGTCTTTTTCCCAACTTACACATGCATATCTGTGGGTTAATACTGGGCTCTGAGTTGGTATCCATCTTCATCTTTGAAGTTCCAAGTCTTTTTCGTTACTTGAACTCGACAATGGGGGGCGTTCAAACCCATGAAAGTGGTGATCATTTCACACTGCTGTAACTCTGAATTTTATGTAAAAGCTAATGTCCCGTGGGATCCTCTAAGTTTCGCACGAGACAGGATTTGCAAATGGATTTTGGCCCCTCAGCTTAAAAAGTTTGATTGAAATGTTCCAACCAACAAGCTACCAATCAAAGATTTTTTAAGCTTTCTTGCTTAGGCTGATGCCAAGCTAGCCAGTGCTAGTTTCACTGATAATATATCTAGGGGCTGCAAATTTTGTCGCTACGTAGAGGATCATAAAAAAGACTGGGATCCAGAGCAACGGATGTATACCAATTCGGAACACCATTGACCCATTAAACAATCAATTTGCAGTGAGTAGTGCACTGCATTTTGGAGCATCTTATTTGTGTATTGAATAATCAGCTGGCTCATGGGGCCATAACTTGTATCTCTTTACCATGAAAAAATCAAATCAAAGAGGGTTGCAGGTATTCAGCACATGATTTTGTCCGTAAAAGCTGTAGACGAAGGAACAATTTTGTTTTACAAGAAATCTGATAAATAAAATCGAAGTAAGCAAATCTTGGACGCCAACCCCACCAACCAACCCCAGGATGACTCTTCTTTCTCACGCCAATTTTGGTAGCTGGTAATGTTTTGGTTCTTTGGCCAGTAGCCTACCACAACCCCATATGTGACCTCTCCATAATCTGCAACAAGGACATTGTGACGATGTCCAAAAGAAGACTCAAAAGAGTTGCAGTTTTCAATTTTTTATTGGAGGGTTCCTCCATTTACACAACCTTACGTGCAATTTTTGCGACGCCAAGAATCCCCATCACCTGTCCCTATCACGCTGTAGTGTTTTATCAACCAAAACAAATGTATTCAATGTTCACCAGGTCCATTTCATCCTATATATCTTCAACATTATTATACACGTAGATATCCAGTTGTTCCCCCTTCCATACTCTAGCATTGCAGGTATGTACTATTTTCTTCTTACTGTTCATGAATTGTATGGTCTGTAATCTGTGGTGTTCAAGGAGCACATGTGCGTTTCTTGAACAGATCATAGGTTTTTTTCATTGTTTGTTTTTTTGAAGCATCTTTCTTTGTTTTTTTGAGCCAGGTTTTGTTTTTCAAGGAGTCTTACCTGATGGCAGACGGCAGTAACGATGCTTTAAAACTTACTGTTAAGCAAGGAGAACCGACTCTGGTTCCTCCAGCAGAGGAGACAAAGAAGGGCCTGTACTTTCTCTCAAACCTTGATCAAAATATCGCAGTCATAGTTCGTACGATTTACTGCTTTAAGTCTGACGTGAAAGGAAATGAGGATGCTGCGGAAGTCATTAAGAATGCCTTGTCAAAAATTCTCGTGCACTGCTATCCAATAGCTGGGCGGCTAACAATTAGCTCAAAAGGAAAGCTGATAGTGGATTGCACCGGGGAAGGTGCTGTTTTTGTTGAGGCTGAAACGGATTCTGAAATAGCCGAGCTTGGAGACATAACAAAGCCTGATCCTGTGACTCTTGGGAAGTTGGTTTATGAAATTCCTGGTGCACAAAACATACTTCAGATGCCTCCTCTAACGGCTCAGGTTCGAAGAATCTTTGAATATTTATGTTAGTTATAACCTTGCAGGTGCTATATAGCTGTACTACTGTAGGAAGTTAAATCCTTTTCGAAAGGAAGGCTAAAAGAACAAAAAATCTCATCCTCGCACAAAAATTTGCTGTTGTTTCCAGGTGACTAAATTCAAATGTGGAGGGTTTGTTCTAGGGCTATGCACGAACCATTGTATGTTCGATGGAATTGGTGCTATGGAGTTTGTGAATTCATGGGGAGCTACTGCTAGGGGTTTGGCTCTTGATGTACCTCCGTTTCTAGATAGAAGCATACTCAAAGCTCGAATCCCACCTAAGATAGAGTTTCCACACCATGAATTTGATGACATTGAAGATGTGTCAAATACCAGCAAGCTTTATGAAGAGGAAATACTCTATAGATCTTTCTGTTTTGACCCCAAGAAACTTGATCAACTCAAGGAAAAAGCTATGGAAGACGGAGTTATAGCCAAGTGCACAACATTTCAAGTTCTCTCAGCCTTTGTGTGGAGAGCTCGATGCCAGGCATTGAGGATGGTGCCTGATCAACAGATAAAGCTCCTGTTTGCTGCAGATGGACGGTCTAGATTTGAGCCACCAATTCCTAAAGGTTACTTTGGCAATGCGATCGTGTTAACCAACTCACTGTGCACAGCAGGAGAGATAATGGAAAACCAGTTGTCCTTTGCTGTAAGGCTAGTTCAGGAGGCAGTTAAAATGGTTGATGACAGTTATATGAGATCAGCGATAGATTATTTTGAAGTTACAAGAGCCAGGCCCTCTCTGACTGCAACTCTTCTAATCACAACTTGGTCTAGGCTATCTTTCCACACAACAGACTTCGGATGGGGGGTGCCTGTTTTATCAGGGCCTGTGGCTCTACCAGAGAAGGAAGTAATTCTTTTCCTTTCTCATGGGAATGAGAGGAAAAGCATAAACGTTCTCATAGGCCTGCCAGCTTCTTCCATGAAGATATTTGAAGAACTAATGCAGATTTAAGCATCAAAAGATTCATCCAAAGCTCGTATCGTAGAGAAGTCTCCCTGACTTCTGTTTCTTGAAGTTGATTATGTGTTGTTTTTTTTTTTTTTTTGTCTTGCCAAGAGATGCACTTTACATGGCTATGGTATGATATCTAAGCGGAGGAGGAAAAAACCCTAGCAAAGTAATTCAATCCAGGTCTGGATGAAATGGCAGATTAACTGCAAGTTCATCTTCCTCGCTTCCTCTCTTATTTTTCATATGCACGTGTCTGAGGCATCATGCTGGATGTCGTAAGTTTAAAACCTCAATAACACGCAACTCTTAGCTTTGAATTTGATTTTATGTCGCAGCTGTTCTGTTGGTTTGAATGGGTTCTATGTATTATGCTTTCTGTCAATCTATTGAAATAAGAATAAAAGTACAAGCAGGCCTTCCTTTTCACAGTTATTTCTTTTTGCATTTTAAAAATATTTTTTTAAAAAATTAATATTTTTATTTTTTTACTTTAAATTAATATTTTTTTAATATATTTATATCATTTTAATATATTAATATTAAAAATAATTTTTTTAAATAAAAAATATTTTAAAAAACAAATACAATTATAAAATAAAATAGACATAAGAAAATGGAGAAAAGTTCATTCCGAACCAAAAGCCAAATTCTGATTCCTTCCACGTGGTTTTTTTGGAAACGCAAAATGAGTCTCTCTTACCACACTAATAAACTGTAGTTTTTATGGCCTGCTTGACCTTAGAAAAGTTACTAGACATACGTGTGACTGCAATATGCTGTGGGTCCATATTATTATTATTGTAAAAAACATGCTTAAATGTCCCAAACGCAATTTATATTTGTAAGCATATTATAGTGGTCCAAATCTATTTTTATAGTGATTAAAAAGAGATAGGTATTCAATACTCATTTAGCTAATAAAAAATAACTTATCATCTAGTAAATAATATAATAATAAAATTTTAGGATTAAAGAGTTTACTCTTCTTATGGTTTAAAATTTGAGCCATGTGGTTGTTAATATAATAGCTACTAGAAATTTACATGATTGTTAATTTTAGAGTCTGTAAAATTAGTTGAGGTACATGCAAATTTACTTGAATATCTAAATTAATAAAAAAAATAAAAAATAAATAAAAATAAGAACACCTCACCTTGTGACGGTTATACATCTCCATGTATATCATGACTTAACATTACTTTGGAGGCCTTTTCTTGTCAAGGCTACTTGAAAAAGATCCCGATGAAGAGTAATGGTGATGACAATGACTACTCGTATAATTATGATTGCATATTCTTTTGTCTACAGATTTTTAAGTGTTCACCATGTCAAGATTGGCTTTTAAGTGAGATTTCAAATCAATGATGTTCCCTTATACCCTCCTCAACATCATTACGACATATATATAAGAATTATTGTCTTTTTTATATATACAACTCAGTTGTCTGGATAGCTTATATATATCAAAATTAATTTTCAAACCTACTGAAAACTTTATAAACCTAGTAAACAGATAAAACATTATGGGATAACAGACATGTATAAAAAAAAATCAAACCTAGATACAGTTAAAAAAAACAAATTTCTTCCCTCGCCACGACATGAAGTGCAGAATTATTGTTTTCTACATGTAATAGAAGAAGCATGTAATGATACCAGCAATAAGCTACCTGCCGAGAGAGAGACAAAACCATGAGTTGCTCTTGTGTAGCTAAAAAAGATTTTATGAGCATCGATCATAGCTTGTTGGGCTAGTTGTTGGAGATCTAAAGAAGCTTTTGGTACACCTATGTTAGGGAGGTCATAACCCTCCTATGTTCTGCAGTTTTTAGATTAAATATCATGGAAAGAATTATAAATTTTATAGATAGAAAAGGGAGATGAGTACTTGGCTTTTTTCAAGAATTATCATAGACGTCGGTGCCACAAACAAGGCTTGAAACTAACCTTACTAGATCTAGGCCTTTTAATGACAGATAATTGTGTCTTGAAGAGTAAGAAAAAGTGTTGTAGGAGAAGCTCACGAACATTTTTAAATCAAATCCTGTATTGAGATCGATTTAAAGACCTTTTAATTTTTTAAAAGTTAGTTATGTTGTATGGGGAATTTAGCTTTAAAAATCGTGATTTATATGTATTAAAGAAGATGATAATATAGATGCTAAGAAAATTAGGAACGTTTGTATGAGTTTTTTTTTTTACCTAGAGTTTCTTGGGTTTTTTAATACTTATACAGCACACAAACTTGTAGGGAGCAAAGGGTGTATATGGAAAATCATTATTTAACATAGTATAGGATTTTATGTTCACTTTGACTTGATCTTAGTATAATATTTCATCCTTAAATAGATTTAAGATGGGTAGTCGAAGCAAATTATTCAAGTATTAATA
The DNA here is from genome assembly GCA_018804465.1 of Populus tomentosa. Classification (NCBI taxonomy): domain Eukaryota; kingdom Viridiplantae; phylum Streptophyta; class Magnoliopsida; order Malpighiales; family Salicaceae; genus Populus; species Populus tomentosa. The sequence continues at coordinate 9,944,669 of CM031997.1, forward strand.
TTTGTTATTATTTATTCATTGAGTTGTGGAAACTCATCATTTTACCATTTAATATTTTAAAGTATATATTGTGTTTTAAAAATATTTTAAAAAAAATCTGAAATTTTTTTATTTTTTTATTTACTTCAAATTAATATATTTTTAGTATTTTTAAATTATTTTAATGTGCTGATATCAAAAATAATTTTTAAAAAATAAAAAAATATCATTATCATGTATTTTAATATAAAAAATTATTTAAAAAATAATCATAATTATATTATTAAACAAGCGGGTTATTGTTTGTACGCTAAGTAGGTATGTCCAACACTCCTTAGTGTGGGCTTTTTCATTTTAATACCTATCTTGTGAGCATGATTTATGATGTTGTGTATGGCTTAAACTTCACAATTACAATAGCTGTTATTATTTTGGGATGACATGTATATGTATATATGATTTATTATTTCAAAGAGGTGGTTAATTTTTATAGTAGACTTGCGGCGTTGTACTAATTTCTTAGAGGTCATAACAGTTAACACTGCGTTGTGTTGTGTGTCAATGCTAAGTTCATGTAAAATTTACTTGTGATTTGTTTGGGCTTGGTTGGGCTATCAAAACAATCGTCCAGTTTTATACAACCCAGCCTGAAAAAAAGGGTTGGACCAAACCTCAAAAGCATAGAACAAAACTTTATTAATATTATAAGTTTTTTTTTTAATCTATGCACATTGGAAGAGGTACTTATTTTATATTTTAAGAGTTCATTGACATTACAATATTTTATATATATTGCATCATGTAAAGGTAAGTTTTTTATTAAAACCCAAAATATTTGACCACAACCCCAGCGGTCATTTAATTCGAATGCAAAAACAAAATGTGGATAATGTCGAAAAAAATAATAATGAAATAGGTATAATAAGTGGAAAAAAATTCAGGAATCTGGAAGCGTTGTGTATTTTCGTGTTGATAAATGGAGGCTGACGTGCTCATGTTCTGGTCGAGCTTCAATGATCCAGTGACAGTCATGAGCTCTGGGCCTCCAAGAATGAGTTGCTTGCTCCATTAATGAACATAAATGGGCTCAACAGGCTGGAGAAACTTTTTCTTTTTTCCCTTTTTCCTTAACGGCAATTCAATGAAATAAATTAATCCATGTTATAATAATTACAAGTTTACACCAACTACCCTGCAGCCATAACGAATCTCTCAGCAATATTTAAAAATATGGTAAGTTTTTTTTATTTAAAAATATATTAAAATAATAATTTTTTGTTTTATAAAAATTATTTTTATATTAACACATTAAAATAATTTGAAAACATAAAAAATTATTAATTAAAAATAAAAAACATATATAATTTTTTTTCAAAAATACTTTTAAAATACAAAAATAAATAACTATTCAGACAACCAATTGTTTTGTGGTGTTTTTCTTGTTAAAATTAATTTGAAAAAAATTTAAAAATTACAATTTTTTAAAAAGATATTTTTAAAACACAAAAACAAACAAGCTCTAAACCCTTTAGACAACCAATTGTTTTAGAGTGGTGTGTTTGGTATTGTGGTAGCTTTTATGGTTGTGATTTTAAAAAAATTATTTTATAAAAACTACTTTTAGTTGGGGTTGGTTTGAAAAAAATATGTATTTGGTTGGAATTAAGGTTGAACAAAAAGTAGTTTTATGTGTTTAGTTAAGAATGTTTTTTTATGACCTCCTGAACGTGCAACAATATCGGATAAAATATCATCATAAATAAAATTAGGATTACGATCAAATTCTACGAATGCTACGCCATCATAAAATCTTCTTCTAATATATTTATATAATATCATTGAATAATATTAAACACCAGCTTTTCAATTAAAACATAATACATGGGAAATTTTGTTGAATTTTTTTTTTATTTTACTTGGTCGAACGAGTCTAATATATTTAGACTGGGGCTAGAATCTGTCCGGATTATAAATAATATAGCAGAGTGAATTATAATTTACTCTCCACTTCTCCGTTGTGTGGAGAGTGAATTACAATTCCTTATTCAACTGTTCACGTGAATAGTGTAACAGGTGAATTTATTCACATGAATAGTGGAGCAAAAACATAGAAATTTTGTTCTTGTTAAACCACAATCTCAATCACAATTTAAATGATTCCCACTAAAACAAAACTTGATTTTTAACTTAACTAAACGTTAATATTTATGGCTGACTATAAACCTCAACCTTAATCCAGATTCCTAATATTGATTTTAAAAACAAATGAGATGTCACAATAACTAGCAGTAGAGATAGGAAAGAAAGCATGATTTCTGAAAACACATCAAAACTTCAATAATAATATTTTTAATATAATTGAAAAGATTTCGATAAAATAACTTTAATAACACTAAAAAAAAATTATAAACAAAATTAAAAAAATAATAAGCTAATTTTTTTTTATAAAGAAATTCATTGTTTTGGTGAATGATCTCAAAGCCAACAAGCTACAGGTGAAGCCATTACAAATGATGATGATATAGATAATTTATAGAATCTTCCTTTGAAGTAGCGAATTAGAAGCACAACCTTTTACTTGCAGAAACCTTTTTCCTTGCCATCTACAGGTCATTGAATTAATTTATGAAAATAATAATGTAATTTATACAATACCGTTGTATTTAAGATATTGCCAGTAGACCGGTAAATCCACCCTATAATCCACTGACCCGGTAACCCGATTTGAGGGATTGGGTCAATCATCGGTCCAAGTTCACTAACATTGTGGCTCAAACAATGTTTGCGTGATGGTATCCATTAGTTGTAAAACATGTTCATTGCCGCCTTTGATATCTCCATTAATTTAAAATTTTATACTGTTTAATTTTGTATTTTAAAAATAAATTTTTTAATTTAATTTTTTTTTATTTTTAGGTTATTTTGATGTGTTAATATTAAAAATAAAAAAAAATATTATTTTGAAAAGCAACTATGCCATAATAATAAATAAGCACAACAATATTTAAGAGGTGATCGAGAGTGAGTTTTAATATGTTTTTTTATTTTAAATTAATTTTTTTAGTATTTTAAAATTATTTTAATATGCTAATATTAAAAATAAAATTTAAAAAATAAAAATATATTACTATAATATTTTTTTAAAAAATATATTTTAAAAAATAATTATTACCAGACTATTAAGACCTGTTTGTTTCTGCGTTTTAAAAGCATTTTTGAAAAAAATTAAATTTTTATTTTATTTTTTATTAACTTCAAATTAATATATTTTTAATGTTTTTAAATTATTTTAATGTACTAATATTAAAAATATTTTTTTAAAAATAAAAATATATTATTAATATATATTTTAATACAAAATATTATTTAAAAAACAACACTAGCTATAACCACAACGCCAAAAAAATCAACACCCTCCGAGGTATTTGACTCAGCCACGACGTCGAAGGATCATGAACAAAGGAAGGTGTAGAATTTTCACGGGTCGGGTTTCTTGAATCTCTTCCTAGCTGATAAAATTGACCTTCGCCTATAGCAGAGCTCCTTGGCCTTTTCATTTATTTCTTCCTAAACTTGCATGGCAGAAAAAATAGGGAGGTGAAGATGATGTTAAAGTCAACAAATTAGGTCGCCTGCCTACTTTATGAGGGCAAAACTATTGACCAGCCTTGTTCAACTACCGCAAAATGTTAGTTAACAAATTAATTATTAGACATCCATTATCTGGATTTTTTAAAAATAGAAACTTAAAAGAAAAACAAATGGTTGCTATAAAATTACACTCCTATGAGTGTTTGGCACAACTTTTTTTTTTTATATAAATATTTTTAAAAGTATTTTTTTATTTTTAAAATTATTAAATTTTTTGTAGTTTTAAATAAGTTATAAGTTTTTTTACCCGTAATAGGCCGGTCTTCTCTACTGTTAATTAATTTTTTAAAATAATTATTTTAATAATAAATAATAAATAGAGTATGAATATTATATATTTAATTTGAAAGTCAATACAAATCTATTATATATATTAGTACCATATACATGTATAACAATTAGATGTTTAAATCTAATATAATACTGTAATATACATGTATTTATATAATATTTATTATTTTATTATTTAACATATATTTGTGTATACATATATTTTATCAAATAATAAATAATACTATAATTAATACTGCTGAATATTTAAAATCTGATATATATATATATATATATATATATATATATATATTTAATTAATAAAATATAAATATGGAAAAAAATTCGATTCATGGACCCTGCCAAATCAATCGAATACAAAACGACAACAACAGACCAAAAGAGGAAAACGATACGGCTCCCTGTTAATTCCTCTCCAACGCTTGACATTCTGCCGTAGGAAAGAAATACTCCTTTCTTTTCTCTCTCTCTCTTTTTTTTAAATCTCATGCAAAGCGAAAAGCCACTGCGAAAAGATTTTATTGAAGTTCTCTTTTTAATTTTTAATCATCATGGATGGTATTGGTAATGTAAAGCAAGAGATCCTTGAACCTTCACCTAATCGACAAAACGCCACCGTTTCGGGCGTTCCAGACGCCGTCATCGAACTCAGTAGCAGCAGTGAAAGCAGTAGCGGTAGTGACAGTGAGTCGGAAACCGAGTTAGCTGGAAACAGCGTTGTCTCTAAGAGACAGTGGGACTCTAATGGTGGTGATGGAGGTTCTGAGATGAAGAAGAAGAAGAAGAGAAGGAGAAGGAATTTGGATGATTTAGGTGTTGTGTTGCCGTTGGGGTTTCTCGCTCCACTTCCGCAACCGCCGTCTTCAGAGCCGCCCACTGAAGCGGAGATGGCTGTGGTGGAGTCGACGGAGAGTACGATGGTGAATTTGATTGGTCAAAGCAGCAAGCAATTCTGGAAAGCGGGTGATTATGAGGGTGCTCCTCATGCTAATTGGGATTTATCTTCTGGTAATCTCTTGCTTTCTCTGCATGCTATATTTGCAATTTCTTAACTATTTTTTTGAAAGAGTTTTTATTGTTAATGGTAATGTATGAAGAAGTAATTGTGATGGTAATTTTTTTACTATATGTAGGTGGAATGGATCATGTTAGGGTTCATCCAAAATTTTTGCATTCTAATGCAACTAGTCATAAATGGGCACTTGGAGGTAAACTTGCCTAATTTGCTTATTCATGCAACATGAATTTCTTTTTTCCCCTTTTATACTAGACATGGCATGAAATTGATTAATTTGTCTGGTTTGCTATGATTTCGTTTATCCTTCCCCTTTTTACAGCATTTGCGGAACTTATGGACAATGCATTGGATGAGGTATTTTTTTATGGGGTACTTTTGTGTTGTGAAGCTTGGGAAGTAGAATTGTTTTTTTCATTTTTTTGATGGTTTTATTTGTTTTTGTGTTAGTTTGGCAATGGAGCTACGTTTGTTAACATAGATATGGTTGAAAGTAAGAAGGATCGCAGCAGAATGCTTTTGATTGAAGGTATTTGCTTACCTTTGCTTTGCTGGTGTTTATTTTTGTTGGGTCTAGTTATGTTAGAATTACATGGATCACTGGTGATATTGTAGGTGTTACTTTGACATATATGCAATTCTATGTTAGTGTTGGAGGGGCTTGTTTTCCTCAAATATAATTTTCATACTCACAAACAGCTTCATGATATAATCTCTTCTGAGAATATTTTTTGAGGCTTCATGTCATGTTTTCCTCTTCTGAGACTTTTTTCTTGATGATGCTATTATATACATAATTTGGTATCTTTGGGATGCTTCTGTTCTTTGTTGTAGATAATGGTGGTGGAATGGATCCAGAAAAAATGCGACAATGCATGTCCTTGGGTTATTCTGCAAAAAGCAAAGTGGCGAACACCATTGGACAATGTAAACCGTCAATTATTTGGAAAAGATGCATCCATTTTATTTTTCTGTTTTGTAGTTTTTTAAACCGCTTATGTTGTTGTTATTCAGATGGCAATGGATTTAAGACAAGTACCATGAGGCTTGGAGCAGATGTCATTGTGTTTTCACGTTGTCCAGGAAAAGATGGAAAAAGGTTTGACCTGTGTTTTTCTTTATGATCATGTCATTTGTGTTGCATTTTCTTCATATGGATGGTGAATGTTGACTATTTTTTCTGTTTGGTTTCAGTCCTACACAGAGCATTGGATTGCTATCATACACTTTTTTGAGGAGCACGGGGAAAGAAGATATTGTGGTGCCCATGGTACTAAAATTGAACATTATAATGCATTGGAAGAATTTGTATATAAATTAAACATTGTGATCTTATCCACATATGCAGCTGCAACTCGAGATATCTTTAAGGATGACCAGTATCTTTGCTATGTGATCTTTTTGATTGGTCCTTTCTTTATGCATAGAAGTGGTTGGCTCTCTTGGGGCCACATTTTTCAATGGCTTCACCTTCACAATATCGTATGCTATTCTGTATAGCTCTCAATTGTTATCAAAATTGATGAGTTGCTTACAGTAGTAGTTAAATTTTTCAAGTTGGGTACTATTTGAGAAAATTGTGTTGCAGTCTGGTAAAACTTTTCATTTTCTTCCTATAGAGTCACATTTTGGTTTTGTAGGATCTTTAATCTTTACACTGTTTGTAATTGTGTTTAAAGTTGCATCTAAGAAAAACCACTCATTTTCATACCGTGGTATTGCATTTTGGTATCTGCATGCGTTATTTCAATTAGAGAATGAATGAACTCTGGGTCTTCACTATGGTGCTGAGTTGTGTACTCTGCAGTGTTGCATGCATAGCCAACTTTTCTGTATTGAACGTGATTGTCAATTGGAGTTGTTGACATTAGGTTATACTAGCTAAAATTGAAATTTAGACAAACAGATCGTGTTAAGAGGAATGCCCAAAGTTTGGTTCTCGTACTTATTTATTTTCTTTCTTGGTGACAATATACAACTGTCCAGTCTCAATTGCATGTTAACGATACACCTTAGTCACTGTTGTAACTCTCAACTTTTCTCAATTTATGTTTCTAATAGTTTTATGTGTGAAGTATGGAGTGTGGATCACAGTTTTCTTGCAGATGAATAACTAGAAGCCTCTAATGAAATAATGTGCTTCTAATCTTTATTGTTTTTTGAATTATTATGAAGCTTGACTTTCAAAGAAAGGGGCGGGAATGGAGCAGGATGATACGGTACTCTGCTAGTGATTGGAATAGAAATGTAGAGACAATAGTTTGTTGGTCTCCATTTTCCAGCGAGGCAGACCTTCTTCGTCAGGTATTTTCTACTGATGAACTGTAAAACAAAGAACAAAAACTAATGTGCCCTTGCACCTCCTCTCCTCTTTTGTCTCCTGTCTTTGGTTTGCACAATTACTCTTTGGTGGTCTACTTTTCACAGTATTGTCTACTTCCTGCATATCATTTTCTGCTTCTTTTTTTCAATTTTGATTCTCTCTCCTTTTCAAACTTACCTCATGTGGCAGCTCAATTGTGACCACTTGTATTTATCATGTTCTCCCTGTAATTTTTTTATTAACTTCTTGTTTTTGTACTTTATAGTTTAATCTTATGTCAGATCATGGGACACGCTTAATTATATACAATCTTTGGGAGGATGACCAGGGATTGTTGGAACTTGATTTTGACAGTGATCCTCATGTATGTCTTTAATTCCTAACGCATTTCAAATAAGATTTTGAAATTGATCATTTGGAGAGAATTCTTATGTGGTGTATAATCTGACAGGATATCCAACTAAGAGGTGTCAATCGAGATGAGAAGCATATAAAAATGGCGAAAGAGTTTCCCAATTCCAGACACTTCCTTACTTATAGGCACTCCTTAAGGGTAGCTAGTCCCTCTATACTGTTTTGTATGTTCAGATGATTAATGTTTTTTTCTATGATCAGAATTTTGATTTCTTTAATTCTTCACATCTGTTAGAGTATCTGTGATTTATCTGACTGGTCAATTTTTGGTTCTGTAATCCATGTTTTTCTACTTTAATAGATTGATTTAGCTAATCCCTTCACACCATTATTTCTATGCTTTTGTGTTTTGTACTTTTTTTTGTTCTTGTAAATGGCAATACTTCGTCCTAATAGAACTAGTTTTGTTTGAGTGCCATGCATAGGATTTTCATTTTTTAACTTGTGGAATTGTATAAAGCATAGTGATGAAAAAAATCAAACTAGCTACAAATATACCATTTTTTTACCTTTCAATACAATCAAGATTTATTATTCGAGTCTTTGAAAAACTTGATGTGAAATTTTTTAAATGCTTGAAAAAACACTCTTTTTTCTGAAACAATGTAATTTGAAAATTCTTATGGTGGTAATTGTTCAATTCATAAGTTTAGTGTTGCATAGGTGTTTTTTACATCTAATTTACTCAGAAAAAAAAAAGAATAGGAAATATGAAGAATAATAGGAAACAAATTGAATAAAGTGGAGATTCTTTAATGGGTCTTGAGGGTAAGGAACAATTGTGATGTTTGGTTGTCCAATAATTGAAGGATGGATTGTGAAAAGATTTTAGTTTCAACTTAGGTTTTATATTTATTGGTTATATACTTGTATCAATTCATCATGTTTGTTCTGTCAAGTCCCATCAGCCTGGGCAGCATATTGGGTTTTCATTTGACCTCTAGCGATGCATTGAGTAATTTAAATAACTCCATTTGTGACTTGTTTAACTTTGTGGAATTAATATGGCTTGATCAATTTCTGCTTTATTAAAGATGTTTAACTTTTTGGCTGCTTTAAAGATACCAGATCTCTCTTTTATTATGTAATTGGTTGATGCTTATCCTCTTCCATGTCAACCTCCAGAATTATGCCTCAATTCTCTATCTCAGACTGCCTTCCAGCTTTCGAATCATTCTCCGTGGGAAAGATGTTGAGCACCACAATATAGTGAATGATATGATGCTATCGCAAGAGGTAACATATCGGCCACAGCCTGGCGCAGATGGTGTCCCAAAAGACACAAATGTAATGCAGCTGAACTTGTTTATATAGTTCTCTTCTTTTCTTATTCTGGTGCTAATTACTTGCATCTATTGTCAGCAGATGACTGCTGTTGTCACTATTGGCTTTGTGAAGGATGCAAAGCATCATATTGATGTTCAAGGATTCAATGTTTATCACAAAAATCGACTAATTAAGGTTTGTTTTGCTTTAATATAAATTATCATTGATTTTTTTTTCTTTTTAAAAACTTAGTGATTGACACTCAATGCATTATGATGCATTTGTATTTATTTATTTATTATTGTTGTTGTGTTCATTTATTTTTTATGCTTGACTCATTTTCTTTGTTCAAGCTTTTGTGTGCTTGTGTATTTTGCATAATGGATGGTTATGCTTAGAATATGGTCGGCAAAAAGTTCCGACCATGCTCCATTTCTCATTTTGTTAATGAACTATGGACGGGCAAGTTTATTTGAACTATGTGTAGATTGATTAGTGTCCCATGGAAAGAGCTAGAGGTATTAACAATGTGTTTGAACTTATACTTCGTTTTGATTTGAAAAATCATGTAAAAGTTGGACAATGGGAAGAAATATCTTGGGGTAATGAAGGATTGTGGAAAAAATGAATTGCATAGATCATTGGATGTGACATTTTTGAGTTTTGCAACTTACAAAAAATGCCAACCCAAATTTTAATGTTCCACTCTTAAATTTGCTGATAATGCATTTTAAATACTGTCCTTCTCTTTTCCAATCATCATGTCCTTTAAAGCACGCTGATGGGAAGTAATTACTATGTTAATACCTCTTAAATGTACTTAATAGCATACATATGAATTATCAACAAACATTCAAATCCCTATGCGTCTAGTTGCTGTGATTTGAGTTTGCCAAACAATTAATTGATTTCAATTGTTCTTAATAAGCACTGCTGTTTTATAGCCATTTTGGAGGCTTTGGAATGCCGCAGGAAGTGATGGACGTGGAGTAATAGGTAAAAAGTTGCATTCTACATCTCCAACTATCAATGACTAGCAAATATTTTGGAAACATGATGATTCCTTCTCTTCTGACAGGTGTGTTGGAAGCTAATTTTGTTGAGCCAGCTCATGATAAGCAAGGATTTGAACGTACAACAGTTCTTGCAAGATTAGAAGCTCGATTGGTACAGATGCAAAAACAATACTGGTGTGTTGTTTATGTCTCTTAACTGATTGTTATTAATTGCTCCTGGATATGTTAGGCTTAAATGTGATTAATTGCTGTTAACTACTTTGTTAGGAGCACTTACTGTCACAAAATTGGTTATGCTCCAAGGCGAAATAAGAAACTCATAAATGAGTTATCAGATATAGGTATATTTTGGGAGCCTTTTTTGTTTCTAAGTATATGATCTTTTGTATCAGGCATTGCCTTGTTTTAATTGCTTACTAGTTTTGAATGCTTTCTTATTACCCCCCCAAATCTCACACGAAGTTGTCTTTCCTTTGTAGAAACTTCTCCCGGCTATCAACCACCCACATCTTCTCATTCTAAAAAGAAGTATACTTCCTTGGGCAGTAAGATATCCCCTTCACATTCAGACCATGGGTATGGCAATGGGCATGCCTCCAACAAAGTGAATGTTAGAACAAATACCCCAACCAAATCTGGAAAAAGCACCATATCGCCTGGACCATCACCTCCTGCTCAGGATGTTAGCAGTGAAGATGATGACTGTGTTGCTATTCCTGTAAGAAAAGCAAATGGGAGCACTCAAAGGACCACTCCTACCAACAAGTCTTTTGAGAAAGATGGGTTGCATACAACTCAGTCGTCTTCATACATGGAAGATTCTGGATCTCAGCGTGATTGCATGTCTGGAGGGGGGACTGTTCATACTGTCACAAGATCCCAAACGAAGGTATTTGTGTTATGAAGTTTATGCCAATTTACAAGCTTCATTTATGAAATAGTGTTTTTAGCTGGTGATATTTTCCAATGCTATCCTTTTTATCCCTCTTTGCAATGTGGGATCTTATTCCCGATATGAGTCCAGATGGCAGTTTTAGAAAAAGAAAGCTACTTTGATGAGTTCCCTGTCTGAAGTTAATCAGACACTCTTCGGTCATTAAGCTATCTACTTTGTCATACTTCCAGAACTATTGGAAAAGAAGCAGAAAATGTTAATGATAGCTGGCAAATATTCTTCTACTGTTGAAATCTTAGGGCACATCTGTATTTGTGATTATAGTCTGCAGAAAGGCTTGGTCATCTGTCAAGCGCTAGATGTTGCCAAGTGACTTATTTCCTTATCATTCATCTTTATTAAATGATAAAATGAGAACGTAGGTTTTGCATCCTTTCTTTGGGCTTCTGTGCTTGTTGTATTGAAGTTGATAGAAATCATATTGAGGCTGTTCAATTGACAGGTGGGTGATGTTGATAAGATGGATTGTGCCTTTTCAGAATCCAATGTGCTTGCCCTTGTTCATTTGAAACAAGAGAATCGTGAACTAAAAGAAAGGTCGGTTTTCTCCCTCTGTTTTTTAAGAACTGTGCCCCATCTTATTTTATTTAACTCCTTTCTTTGTTTGCAGATTAGAGAAATTGGAAGGAGAGACTCGAGGGGAGTACATGAATGGTTCTCAGTGTGAGAAGTGTAAATCTCTTGAGACACAGGTATGCAAAATCTCCACCTATCATTGGTTACTGTGCTGGATGGGATATTGAGAATACAGGATTCCAAGTGATATGTTGTTGGTGCTGTTGTTTTCTTCATGACTTGATGAATTTGAGTTCTCCTGAAACTTCAAATCTCTCTCTGCATCTTCAGTTGCAGGAAGCGCAGCGAAAGCTTGAAGAATTGAACAAGGAACAGGAAAGTCTGATTGATATATTCTCAGAGGAGAGGGTCAGGCGAGACCAGGAGGAGGAGAATTTGAGAAAGAAGCTTAAGGTTTTCTGCATCACCTCTCCCCCTTTTCACCACCGGGTGGAACTTGTTGTCCGTGCTTTTTGAATATTTTCTTCTTATTGATCATAGATGGACAACTCATGAGTTGTATCCCTGCAGGATGCATCAAATACTATTCAAGAGTTGCTTGACAAGGTCAGGCTGTTGGAGAAGATGAAATCTCCTTATCTCAAAGGGCGTTGAGAGCTCTGTATATCGATCTCTTCCACCAGTTGTATCTTATGCACACTGATCTTCCTCTATTTAGTGTCTGGTCTTCATCGTGACCTTAAGCAGAGACATATTCGGGCTTTCAAAATCTGCTAACCACTGACCATTCCTTTCTCCTGCACCTGGCCCTGGTATCCTTCTCTCTCTTTTCAGCAATTGCTTGCAAAGCTGTAGTTTTGGTGTTGGCTACCAAATTTTGTTCAGGCTCATGTCCTGCGATTTCATCAAATCGGGGAGGAGAGGAGCTTCATTTATGGTTGTGAGAGGTCCCATATCTTAGCTGTAGTCAGTGCTGCATTGATTGAGTTTTGTAAATCATGTATACAAGTCCTGCATGCATCCCCTGTTAATTGAGTTTGGACAATCACAATGGTAGATGAGTCACTTGCCATATTAACTGCATGCATCTCTCACTAATTAAGTGTCAGCTAGCATTTCCTGGTACCAGCTGAGTTGATCTGAATTTTGCTCGCCCAAAATGTAACTAACTATTCTCCAGTTCAAGGCCTCTTGAACTCGAAATTGGGTTTGATCATCTTGGGAAGCTGGCTGTAAAATAATTAACACTGATTTTTATTTTTTAATCCAGTTCATAACCACTCCAGCGTCAAGCATTGATTGGTTAGTGGGGGGCTAGTTCGCACTCAGAAAAATCATCTGTAGCCCATTCACTACAGAAGGCGTCATAGGCTGGATTTGGGTTTTATTGTTTCGATTTTTAATTGGACTTGTAAATCTGAAGTTTTTCCTGGGTAAAATACTGTTTGCTTACGTGGTAAATTTTTTAAAATTGCAAGACTATGAAGAAGATTTTTAAATGGACTTGTAAATCAGCAATGTTTTTAAAAATTATTTGTTTTTGTGATTTTTTATTGTTTTAATGTAATAATGTTAAAAATAAATTTTCAAAAATAAGAAAATATTACTAAACATGCCATACATTTCAAGGATCAAGTCAACTTAATCACCACATTTAGCTAGCTTAATACAATAGATTAGTCTCTTGCCTATAAATGATTGGCTTATACAAATAGGTAAGAGAATATGAGATATAGAGCTGCTGATGGTGTTGACGAAGGGTCAGGTTCACCAAATATAATGGGTTTTTTTTTTTTTTTTGTCAAATTAGCATAGCAAACTTACATTTTTTAGGGAATGATTTTTTTGAAAATAATAGCGGAATGATATAGTTTATAGTTTAATTTATCGTGTTTTAGACAGATGATATCAACTCGGTTATAAAATGTGTTATCAAAGAGGATTTCTTTGATTTTACAAGTAGAGGTGATGAGGATTTCATCGATTTTACTAGTGGAGGTGGAATTATGTTGGATGGTTACTGGTTGGGGCTATGACATTTCTAAAATTTGAAAATTGTTACAATTTTAGTTCTAAAATTTTGATTTTTTTTTTAATTATCCCCTTCAAGTTTAAAGTTTATTTTATAGGAAATTCATGGTTTGCACCTTCAAAAATCAATTATTTTCTTTTTGACCCTCCAACCCTAAATATTTGTCCCGGCCTTGTTTATGAGAGATGGTATATAAGGGCTTTCGAGATTGAGTTTAGAAATTAAACTTTATATATATATAGTAGTTTTATTTAACCACGTCAAATCTTGTGGGATTTTGAGTTTGAGATTATAATAATAGTTAGCTTTTCTAAATACATTTTACTTAAAAATATTTTAAAATAATAATTTTTAAAACAAAATTATTTTTGACATAATTACATTAAAACAGTTTAAAAACACTTAAAAAATTAATTTAAAATAAATAAAATAAAATTTTTAAAAACTCCATTTGAAACCCCCTTAACCTCCCTTTCTCCTTGAAGTAGGTTTTCATGCTAATTCTTCCGTGCCCAACAAATGGGTGTTGAAAGGGTCAAGCTCATGACCTCTTGAACTCAAATCCATTATTTTTGGCATTCAAAAACACTTGAATCTTTATTATTTGTTGAATTAAATATTACAATGAGTTTCAAATTGCTTATTTAAAACTCAAATCTGAGCTGTTTGTTTTTTATACCATTGTTTTCAGCCCATGTAGCTTCAGAATCATGCCCTTCCTTTTCTCTTCTAAAATTCACCTCCCTCCTTTGATTTCAGAATAGAGGACTCTCGTCAATGGTTTTCACTATATAAAAAATATAAATTACTGTAAAACAATTCGTGAGCTGTTCCATGCGGATAAATATAGAAGGATATACTAAAATATTTTTTCATAAAATAATTAATAATTAGATGATGAGGGATAGCATATGGTGTATCCAATGAAAATAATAATAATAATTGATTGGTTGATTATGGGATAAATTATTGGACAATGATTTAAAAAAGAATTACTGGATTAATTATAAAATTCAAACCTATAATCTCAACATTAAAATTAAAATTTAATTACCAAGACTACTTATTGGGCTTAAAAAACAAGATCCCTCGTAAAGCAAACATGATGTGCTGATTTGTAACCTTTTTTCCGATGCTTTGGAAGTAGCTTCCTCAGTCACCATCGATGAATACCCAAAAGCAAAGCATGATTTTATAATCCTAATTATCAACTTGTTTAATTTTAAAATAAATTTATATAAAAATTAATTTAATTTGATTTAGTTGATTTGATGATATTTTATTTTTTTAAAAAAATTTAAAATAATATATATATTTTTTTAATATTAAGATAACAACAAATTAGATCAATTTAGGATTTGTGATTTAATTTATAAAATCGTGATTTAAATTATGATTTTATAATGTTTAAAAATTTTGTTTTTTTAACTATTTTTAATAAAATATTTTTTAGTTAATAAAATATTAAAATATTAAATTAAAAGAAAAGAATTGAAAGGGTACAATTTAAAAAAAAAGGAAAAAAAAGTTTGTAAGTTGGTAGAGAAAGTAATGGTAGCAAATCATCTTTTACTTTTGAGGATCCAACTTGGTTATAAAGTGGGTTTGCTCTCCGAGTTATCTTTCAGATTTCGAATCTCAACCGCCTATTGTAAAAAAACAATTTTTATTAAAAATTTTATTTCCATTTTTTTAAAAAAATTAAATACTTAAAAGTAGTTCAGAGAACATCATTAGTGTAACATAAACCAACTGTACTCCAATCCCTTACTCTCCTTGCTCGAGCAATACCCAAACTTACAACCAAAAAATTCCCCAATATGAAACCAAAACGGCAACCACAAATCAGCTGTCGTAAAAATAATGGATCACCGGTTATAAGATTAGTTCGGGTTATTTTTATATTTTAAAAAGTATATATTTTTAATTTTTATTAAAATAATATTTTTAAAATATATTTTTTATTTTAATATATTTATAAACAAAAAATACTTTTAAAAACAATCAATACTTTACTTCTAAACACCTTTTTATATTCTTTTAATTGTTTAGCCAAACAGGTTGTATTTTATGATGGTTGTTAAATTTATAGATAAAATTGGAAATTCACATGTTAGATTTTTTTATTTTTCATGTTCTATCCATTGTTTTTTAAATAAAAAATTTAAAAATTTATATTTATTCATCAAGTTACAAGTATCCAAATATTTATTGTACAACTATTATTTACTATTCAACAAAATAATATATACAAGTTTCAAGTATCCAAATATTATTTTAAAGTATAAAAAACATTTATTATAATCCTCCAAACTAAAAGAAGAAGAAGCTAATTTGTATCAGTATATTCTTCTCGACGCCTGCGCTGGAACACCTCCGCGAGCATCTAAAGTCACCATCAAAGAATACCCACAAAAATACAAGACCCACATCGGTTGAGCTTCATTTGCTGCCAGCAAGTCAAGAACCTCCGTGAGCATCCAAGAAAGCAACCAAAATAAAAAGTTTCCCCTCACTTTCCGGCTGTTCATCCTTTTCATGAGACATACTTTTGCAGATGTCGAAAGAATACGCGACTTCCTGATTTATACTTGAGAAGAGCCAAGTTTTGGATATTCTCGAGGGTTTATTATAAACATATATGGTTTTCTGGGTATCGATTTTATTTGTATTTTGCAATATCATTTTTGTTTTGCGTTGATATGCTCATAAAAATATAAAAATCAAAGTAATTCGATTCAGCTCGAAATGAACATGAACCGGCTTGAGCCGAGGCGGGCATTGTTGACAGTGGAATGAACAGGGCAGTGAACCCATAGCTCAGAATCATGATTAGATTCTAGTAACTGTCAACCCACACGAGCGATGTTGTTTGTCTCTTCCCTCTCACCCCTTGTTTAATTTAATATCCGTCGTCGTCGTCGTCGTTATCAATATCCATCCTCCTTAAGTAACACAACCACGTGCACATTTTAACCCCAGTTAAAAACCAACCATTCACTGTCAAAACTCCCCCGTTCACTCCACGCTTTAACCCTGACCCTAGTTAACCATTAATCAATCATAAAAAGAAAAACAGAGCTACAAATACACACAGCATTTGCTCTCTCTCTCTCTCTCTCTCTCCTCAAAAACCGAGCCTTCAAACCAAACCCTAATCCATCTCTCCCTCTCTCTGTCATCAACAAAACGCACGCGTTTCGGTGTTGATTGTTCTGCATGGATCTCTCTCGGGGGTGAAGAAGGAAGAATCAGTGAACGCTCCGTAACCTGAGTACGTATGCTGTACACATACACACCATTTGTATGGATGTACGTAATTGTATACGGTGTATTTAAAGAGTATGAGGTATAAATGCAGTGTTTAGAGAAGGATTCTGATGTTTTGTCATTTCTGGCTTTAACGATCCTCTCTCTCTCTCTGTCTCTGCAATTTTTGTCTCTTAAACCTCTCTCTCTCTCTCTGTGTGTTTTGTCTACACTGTTATAGCGCAGTAAATTCCGCTGTTTCTAGCAGTAGCTGTCATTGCTCTGTTTTTTTTTTTTTTTTTCAAATAAAGTTTTCCTGGAAAATACATGTTTTCCTTTTCTATCACAACCAAACACCTTTCTCTTCCTTCAACAACTTCCTCCTTCGAAAACTCTTGCTATTTTGCTCTTCCTCCTTTTTCATGCTTTGTTTCCAGCTCTGCTGCAAATCGCCGTAGTTTAGTCTTGTTTTGAAAAGCATCTTCTCCCTCCCTCGTGAGACCGCGACCTAGACAGGTTTTATAGGTAGTAGTAGTCGTTGTCTTTGCTGTTTTGAAAGTCAAATCTCAACCATTTGTTTCTTTTATAATCTGACGGTTGTTTTGATGTGAAATACACACACACACACACACACACGACGACTAATGAATAATAACATCTCCCTCGTTCTTTGATGCAGATTTCAGAGAAAGACAGAGAGAGAGAGAGAAACATCTTATCAAAAACCAAAGCTATCTCCGAGCCAGACTCCCTCGTTTTGTTTTCACGGGGTTTCGAGCTGTTATTATCACTAGTCAGTCTATCTTATAGTCTTTGACTTTTTGGAGACGCCTTTTCTTTCGAGAGTTTCAAGAAGAGGAAGAAGAGAAGAGAAAGAGGAGAGAAGCTTTTGGTTCCTTTTTGGTTTTTTGAGTCTCAATGAGTTTTTCTTCTTCGACGATGACAACTGTGGTTTCGAAGACAATCGGCGTCGTTTTGGTGATGATCTTCTTGCTCGCTATACTACTATCCACGTTTTCAATTTCCTCTGGTTCGTCCCTGATTTTTTATTTACTTTTATGGATTCCGACGAAAACGAATGATTTGTCTTTATTTTTATTATCATCATTTTTAAATCATTGTCGTGGTCGGTTCTGCTTTGGTTTTAATATGCTTTAGTGGATTGGGGACCTCTCTTTCTGGGACATCAGGGGTTCTCTATGTTTGTTCCATTTGTTCTTTTTTATAAAATCCAAAATACCTGATCGATCTTATCTGTTTTCATTCTTCTAATTGATCAATTGTTTTTAACAATTTCCAGGTTTGGCTAAAGACGAAGGTCGATTCATGGGTTCGTCGAGCCACGTATTTCTTCACGAGGGAGGGAACTACACGGTCCCTGCCCTACATCGCAAGCTCCTTGTTCGCTGTAAGGTTTCATATTTTGTGATTGTTCTTTTACATTTCAAAAAATAAAACTTAAGTGGTTTTTTATTTTTATTAATATTTTCGAAATGAAATAAATGGGGATCAAAAGAATTGTGGGTGGGTTTTTGATTGTTTTGAGCGTAGGTTGATTGTTGCGAGGGGCCGGTCCTGAAAACTATCAGTCTTTGACACTCCATTTGTTTACAATTTTATTTATTTTTCCAGCACGTAATTATCGTCGTCTCATTATTCAGATGTGCGTACGATATATTTGTCAGAGGGGCACGTCTGTGTTTTTTTTTTTTTTTTGTTGTTGCGTCTCATGCTAACGTGCACCGCTGGCAAACTGTGGTCCCCTGCTCTCCGCCCTTCTTCAACAGTTGGGTTCTTGAGAGTATATTCTTGATGGAATTTAGAATCCCTTCGTGTTTCTGTCACCGTTTATTAGTCTTTTTTTTTTTTTTGAAAGTTTGCGATCAGTGCCTTTGCAAATTGTTTTGGGACATGCCAGTTGGGATTGATTTTGCATGGTTAAACTATTTTATGTTTATTACGAAGAGAGTGAGCCAAAAGTTTCGATCGAGTTTTCGATTTCAATGAAAGTGGATGTACATGGGGAAGGGAAACGTTGAACTTTGAATAGAGGAGGCATCATGCACCCCTACCCTAATCTAGCCTTTTGAGTTAATTTTGTCTGTTCCTTTTTCCTATATAATTCCTGTGATTCACCCCCAAAAAGTATTTTTTGTCTGCTGACGATTCCCTTATTGGTGGGTCCGCTGGTTGTGTTCCCATTACGTTTCAACGAGGCTGCCAAGTGTGCGATTACCTTTAAATATATATAAAAAGAGAACATAGCTTTCACTATCAAGGAATTTAATAAAAAAACTGACTTTTTTTGCCCTTTTTTGCATCTGCTTTACGCAGCAATGGCAATGGAGGAGCCTAACAGGATAGGAGAAAAGTGTACCAGCGCTGATATAGTGGTAAGTCAGGGACCCACAGCCCCTCTTTCCAGTGGCATACCTACTTACACTGTTCAGATCATGAACATGTGTGCCACTGGTTGTGACATCTCCGGAATTCACCTCAAATGCGGCTGGTTCAGCTCTGTTCGCCTCATCGACCCCAAGATATTCAAGCGCCTTCGCTACAATGACTGCCTTGTTAACGACGGAAAGCCTTTGGTAACCGGCGGCACTCTCACCTTTGAATACGCCAACACATTCTCTTACCCTCTGGGAGTCTCTTCCATAGTTTGTCATTGAAGAATATACGAAGACCAAAAGGTAGTACGTATCTCTAACAATAACAAGCAGCATTATCATTTAGCACCCACAACGGGATTTTGGTCAAGCACTCACTGCCCTTAGGGAGGCTGTTGTGTATTTTGTGGATCTTTAATCCTCTTGGCTGGATGGACATTTTTTGGGGATATTGGATAGTTTGATCAGAGGTTTAGGATACGGTATAGAGAGTGAAAGAGGGCCAAGCAATTGGAGGTGATTTTGATTTTTTGTTTTGGGGTGACCTATCTGTATATAGTTTATATACTAGCTAGTTAGTATATTGTAGTTAATATTGGATGGTGAGACATGCCAAGATTTGGAAGTGTGATTAGAGAATGTTTTGTCTTGTTTGTTCGTTATGGATAGATAAATGGTTTCGGCTGGCTCACGTGCTGCATCTGTTTTACCCTTGTTTTTGGATATAATATCATCACTGCAAGCACACTGTGGCATGTTTTTTCTCCTGTGGATCTGCGTGGTGTGTATTCTTTAAGCGAGTTACAGGAAGATTAATGCATCGCAAGGAGTATAGATGGTTAATTTTTGAGGTGTTTTTTATTTGGAAAAGTATTAAAATAATATTTTTTAATTTTTTAAAATTTATTAATTTGAAATAATAAAGTTATTAAAATTTGAGGAAGATAAGTAGATTACAATTGTCTATGGTGATCACCCTTGAAAATTGATAACTTCGGATTTTATTTTTACTTTTATTTTTATTTTTAATTTCACGTAGCTGTATCTTCGCTTTTGAGTGTTGGATGTAAATAGAGGTTATTGTATTTTCAATCATGAGGCAGCAAGCTAGAGTTCTTTGTGTTTCTCATTAGCTTGACAAAGAATTCGAGCAATCAAAGCAAAGCCATAAAGGTAAAAAATATGCAGTTGAGTTCTAAGACGACACTGCATACATTAACCCAAAATATAAACTGTGTTTCTATCAGTTTATTCTCTCGTGACCTAGACCAGATATTTTGTAGGTATTTTTTTAATAGATGTATTTTTTTTTTTAATTTTTTTTGTCTGTATTTAATTTATGAATATATTATTCTGATTTATCTATTTTTTTGGTTATATACAAATAAAATTTATTTTTAAAAATAAAAAATACTTATTTTTAAATAACATTTATAATATGTCAACTATGCATAATATTATTTTTTCTTTTTATTTTATTCAATTAGTTTCATATATATTTATATTTCTATTATATTTTATTGATTTTATTAAAAATTTCAATAAACACAACAAGACAAATGTTTCATTTTGCTTGATTAATTTTTTTTATTGATATTTATCTTTTAATTTTTTCAGTTTCTCTTTTATTTATTATTGATTTTTTTTATTATTTATATAAATAGTTATTGATTTATTTAACTAGAAGCCTGGATAAAATTTTTGATTTAAAATTTAATTTTTTTAATGTAAATAAACAAATCAAAATCGTCTGTCGTATACATTTTTTTTTTTAATTATATGACCCTAGCTAGTGTTTGTACATATTACTAGTAAAAAACTCTAATTATGCCTTTTATAGCTGTGTTTGTAACCAATGCATGTTATTAAGCCCCCGTCCTTGTTTTTGGATATAATATTATCACTGCAATCACATGGTTCCATATTTTATTGTCTCGCCCTTTCTGCCGACACTGATACCCTAATTTGTTTTCTATATAAAGTTAACATCTTTAAATTCTACATGCATATAGTTACAGGAAGATTAATGATACATCGCATAATTTAATTTAGCAACCTCCTCTACTTCTTGATTAACACACACATATATTATCTAGTAGGTGATCTAGTAGTAAAAACTTAGGATTAAAAAATTTACTTTTCTTGTTATTTTATGTTCGAGCCTCATTATTGTTATTATGATAGTCACTAGAAACTTATATGGTCGTTAACTTTAGAGCCCGTAGAATTAGTTGAGACACGCGCTAGTTAGCTCAAACATCCATATTAATAATAAAAAAAATTCTTGTGATTTTTATACTCCATATTAGTTGGTGATCAAAGTAAATTACAGCCAACATTCTCCTAAAAATGAGTAAAAATAGTTTACTTATTAATTCCAATTATTTTTATCGTTAAAAGAATAGTTCAAAGAAGAAAAGAAAACAAAATAGAGGTATATATGGTATCTAAATATATTCAAATCTAATTTAAATACTTTAGTGAAACAGATGCAATTCTCAATAAGTTAATATATATATATATATGTGAATTAGCCATACGTACAAAATACTTCAATACCAACCAATAACAACATGCTATATATTAAAAATTATTAATATAAAACCGATCCGTACCGTGTCATACATGTAAAGAAAAAAAAAACTTACATCAAATGAATTACATTTTAAGAAGAAAAAATAATTACAATGAAAAACAACACAGACAAGTTACCAATCAAGGATGAAAACATAAAGGATTTAGTATTGTTTTTTTTTTTTTTTCATACAAAAATATTGCATTACTTTAATGATCCACATATATACTTGATTTTAGTGGTAAGTTTTGAATCAGTTTGATAAGTTGATTTGAAACTTAATCAATTTAGATCTAGATAAATTTATATTTAAAAATAAATAGAAAAGGATTAAATTCAATTTAATCTGGCCGACTAGAGTAAAACCTAATAAAAAACCCAATAATTTTTTTTTTAAAAAAACAATTCCATCAAAATAATATTATTTTAATTATTTTTTAAAATTTTTGTTTTTTAATCTTGGATAACCCAGTTAATCTATAACTCAAGTCTTATTCTGGATTAATTAACCTTCTCAACTCATAATTTCATAATTTGGGTTGATTTTAAGATAGGACTTAAGACTATGATTTGGATTTTTTTTCTCTTTCATGGTTTCTTAAGATTTAACATTATTCATTTTTGTTAACTGGTGTCTCTTATTGCTCTTCGTAGTATCTCTTTTGATTTTTTAGATATTATTATTTGAATTCATAAGAAAATTGTAAATTAATTTTCTTTTGCAGCTTCAAATACACAATTAACTAGCTGTTGTATTTCTCGGGTTTTACTTGCAAGAGAAAATGTTCATGGTTTTGTGATGAGAACCGGAAACAATCCATGTAATACGACTGCTTTTGATTCAAAATGAAAAAATAAATAAACCAGGTATTTGATAGCTGGGAATTTCGGCAATTCTAAATTCTCATACTTTATGAATGTCGAAAAAACCTAATTGGTTTGTGCTTTCTTCGTGGATAATAACTTGCTGGATGGGGGTGTTAACTGTAAAAAACATTTTGATGCTAAAGTCAATTTAAATTTTTTTAGGTAGATATTGTGTAAAAATTATTCAAAAAGAGAGCGTTAAATGTTTTTCTTCCTAGTTGAGATAAAAATCTCATTTCTCTTACTAAAACATAGAATACATAGCTAAAACAATAAGAGAATATTTAAAAAATATCTTAAAAAAAATGCACGAGCTGCTTAAGGTAGCAATTCTATTTTTTTTTTTATATTTTATATTTTTTTAATTGTTGATATTAATATAATTAAAATACGCTAAAAACAAGTGTGTTTGTTTTTGAGGTAAAATTTATGGTTATAGTTTTAAAAAAATAAGTTTTAAAAAAGTGTGGTTAGTTAAGGTGATTTTGATTTAGATATGTGTTTGGTAAAAAAATATTGTTGAAGTTTATATGCAGCAAAAACTATGTATAAAATGTTTGGTAGTTGTGTGATTGTGGTTGCTTTTTAAAATAAGTTTTTACTTGAAAATGAATTAAAATAATTTATTTTTTATTTTTTAAAAAATATTTTTGATATTAGTGGATAAAAATGATCCAAAAACACTACAAAAATATTAATTTAAAGCAAAAAAATTAAAAAATTTCAATTTTTTTAAAAAAATTTTTGAAACGCAAAAATAAACATTTTATGAAACTTAATTAAAAAAAATATAAAAACTACTTTACAAAAATTATATTTTAAATTTAATTTTTTAATAAATCTCATAATATAAAACACAATTTTTATAATTATTAATTACTTTACAGTATTTTTCACACCGCGAACATTAAATAAAGTGCAAAACAAACCAGCCATAAGCTAGAGAGAGGAGAGAGATGATTTTATTTTTTTATTGTTACTTTTTACGCATCATGCTGCCTGCCTAATTAGGATTTTAGATAAATAATTAGCACTCGGCAGCGGTAGTTGTCAATTGTGGGAGTCAAGTTCAACTGTCTCTCTCTGTGTGTATCAACAATGGGTGTAGCCGTCGACACGCAGGCGCGCCTGCCCTCCTCGGTGATCATGTGCTAGTGGTGGATTAAACAAACTATTTCTATTAATTAATAATAAAAAAAATTACACTTATACTTGATAACAGAGCTTCTTTCATTTTCTTGGTTCAAGCTTAGAACTAATGTCAATGGGGGCACCCAACACAAATACGCTCCATCGCTCTTTCTTGTTTGTTCTCTAAACTATAAAGCCAAGGTTCAAAAATAATGAAACGACTGCTCTCTTTCGTTGGGCTCCACCAGTAATTAAAAAGGGATTTTCAAGTTCATCTTAATTAGTGTACTAAACTCTACAACAAATTAACAGAAAAAAAACATAAATATTTAAGTGTACTTTTAATGTTCTATCATTGATCAAATGTCTGTTTGTTTGGAGGTAAGCATATGTTGGTTTTGTTTGGTTGCCATCAAGAAATTTAATCCAACCAATTTATTTGAAATAAATTGAACCAAACAATCATTTCAAACTAATAAATTTGATTCAAGTTTTTATTTAAAAAACCAAATTAATATAAGCTTACGCCTACCTCAATTAATCTTGTTGATCCTAAAATTAACAACTATATAAATCTTCAGTGGTTTTTAGGTATGGAATTCGAATTAACAATCTTTAAAGAATAGATTCAAGACCTGACCAGTTAAGCAATACCTTTTAAATTTATTTTGGATTTATTTTACAGGCTTTGGTATAGCAAGCATGAACATTTTTAGTTTTTTATTAGAAAAAAAAACAATTTGTTTTGGTTGTTTTTTTCCTTCTTAAATTTAAAATTAAATCAAATCAAACCAATCTATTTTTTTTTTGAAAATTCTAATCTATTTTCCAGTTTAATATCTTAAGTCAGTTTTTTAAAATTACTTTCATATAAAGTTTTTCAATTAATTCGATTGTTATATTATTTACAGGTGTATTCTTAGAAATTTGGCGCATTACAACGGCCGTACAGAGGCGGATTCTCTTCCGGGGCAAGGTGGTCAGGTTAACTGTTGCAACAGCCGTTTTGGAGGGCAACACTCTCGCAAGGCAGTACTATGCACCTTCCCACCCACAAGGCAGCTCGTACACTTTGCAGTCTAGCCACCTAACCACCGAAAGAAGTAATCAAGCACAAAACCATTACCTCGGAAACACATGTTGGATTCCACTACACATGACAGAAGAAGAACCTGTTCAGAAATATAATTTAATGAGAGTTGTCCGGATGAGCAAGCGGCTAGAACATCATTAAGTGTCCTGATTAACTAAGCTGTTCTTCAATGACCTAATTACATGTTGTTAATGTCTTTAGAATTAGATTTAACGTCAAAAATATAAAACAACCAGGGGGATCATAGCTACTTAACTGCTTTTTAACACCAGATTAGTCTACTCCTAAGGAATGAATGCAATGTCCATACAATGCTGTGCTTATTTTTTTTTTTTTAATTAATGTGGATGTTCGGGTCAGTTTGCGCGCACCACGACTAATCCTACGGCTTACTGAACATTCTGCAAACCCAGTGAGCATGTAAGGTACCGCGGGGGTGACAGGCGTGCATAATGAGATTTGAACCCTGGTGGGGTAGAAGGGAATAAGCCCTTTCCACCACGAGACCAAGACCTCAAGTGCACAATGTTGTGCTTATTGATCGAACACAGAGGAGGCTACTTGTACTACACAAATAATTGGTCAAATTTTTTAGATTGCATTTGATTATTGATGTGGGATAAAATAGATGGAAACAATGAACATAAATGTGTCTTTGATTAAAAATAATAAAAATTTGGTTTTTTAACCAGTAAAGTTAACTTTTTCTTTAAATTTTTTCAAACTAGAATTAGTGAAGGTTTCAAGTTGATCTATTTCATGTCAACCCGTCAAGCCAGTCTTTATTTTATAATTAGAGTTATTATAATATTATTAATTTCAACTTTTAAAATAAAAAATTAATATTTATTTTTTAAAAACAATAAGTAAGTGTGACAATAACATATATTATAAATAAAATATATTTTTTTATATTTTATTTTATCTTATCCGTTATAATTAAATATGATACAGAGATAATTACTTTATCTTATGTATCATTATCAAATATAATTAAATATGATACAGAGATAATTACTTTATCTTATGTATCATTATCAAATATAATTAAATACAATTATGTTTATGTTTTTTTTTTCTACTTTGTTTTTTTTATCTTTATTGTTTTTGCTTTTGCTTTTTTCTCCCGAGATAGTAACTAAACACCACCTTGAAATTATATATCATGTTGTTCTAGGGCAAGAAATGTTCACTTTCAATTTACGCACTTCAGTTCTTCAAGACCATGGCACCAGGGGCATGATCATGGCTGATGTGGGTATATGAGATGGCTTCCCATATCTTGTCTTCTATAGCACAAAACCAACTCTCTCTTTGTTTCTCTTCGAGTAGTGGTGAAAGGAAAACATAATGTTGGGAAAAGAAACGTTCATGAATATTCTAATAAAGCATTAATGCAAAATTAGTACCAAAAATTTTATAATTTTTTTAATTTAATCATTTTATAACCTAATTAGAAAGATATATATTATTAAATTACCAAATTAAAAGAAAAGGAACATAAATGTAAAACATAGTGAAAACATATGTCTAATGCTAAATTCTTGATAATTTTTGTTTTGTTTTAAAAGTTCATTTTATTTATTTTCTAGAAAAAAAGTGCTTCGTTTTACAAGTTTTCAGTAACTAAATTTGTTATTTTTTATGTCAACGAGTTTGATGATGATGAGTTTTTTTATATAAACATGCATAAAAAAAAATTAAGATTTTTATTTTTATTTTTTTAATTTAATTTATTTTTATTTATTTGGTTGATTTTGAGTTTTTTAAGGTTGGTAAATAGTTCAAGGAAGTTTTTATATTGTTTATTAGCTATTTTTAAGTGAAAATATATTGAAAAATAAATTTTCAATTAAAAAAACTCTAATGGATCCCGTTTTAATATTTTTTAAAAAACATTGTTGTTTTGAAATGTTTTTTTAACACCAAACCTTGTTTTTATTAATTATTTGGGCTGCTTTTTGATCTAATAAATCAACTAAATTAAATCAGTATATATAATTTAATTTAAAATTTAAGTTGGATAAAAAGCCAATCAAGAAATATCAAAGTTTAACACATTAGATTTGGTTTAATAATAACACCAAAGAATTCTTCACGCCTAGACATTCTTTTTTTGTATCGAATTTTTTTTACCCCTCCCGTAGCTAAAGCGGACGGTTTGCTAGTATAATCCTAAAAGATTCACTTCATTCCTAAAAATTCAGCGCCCTTAGTTTCTTTTCCCCTTTCAGCGATTTCAACACCAAATTATTATAGGGTAAACTGGATTTCACTAATGAATTTTTTTTTATTTTATATATAACTTGAAATCAAGCACGGGTTAAAGTTCAAGTCTCGAGTTTTCTAAATAACCCGCTAAACCGAACCTAACCGGCTTAATAAACTTGAAGCATGCACCTAAGTAAAACACTTATTTTTTTGAAAAGGGGCAAAGCCTCCACAAAATTGGTGATTTTTAATAAATCAAACTCGATGCTTTATCTTTCAAATATATTCCCTTTTTAACAAGAAAGATAGAAAGGCATGCAGAACACTCTATCCTCTTTGAAATCATAATTTCTTATGACTGGTGTGTAGCAAGTCATTTGCATGGCGGGAGCACAGAGGTGGGCTAGGCATCGCGAAAGCATTGCTCGTAATTGTGATGACTGGTGTGTGAGAATTAATATTAACCATGGTCAACCAGGTGAAGCTGAATTCAAAAAAAGCAACTGACCCGACCAGGCCCGGCCCATTTTTGGTTTGCCCCTATATAAACGTACAAGTGAAAGATCCATTGGCTGCTCCCTCTTACAATATCTTTATCATCATCTTGACCAGACACGGATTGAGAATGGCTTCTACAATCACGGGTGTTGGTGTTGGTGTTGGTTTAGGACTTTCATGCTCTACAACAAGAAAGCTGACTCAGAAAAGAAATCCTTCATCATCAAGGTTGTCTTTTTGCAGCATTAAAATGGCTGTCTCTGTTGAAGAAGAGAAAAAGAAGAAGAGTTTCACTCTTGAAAAATCTGAAGAAGCTTTCAGCGCTGCTAAGGTAAAAATAAATCACTGCCCTTTTGATTTTTCTTCCTTTATAGGTGATGGGTTTTGATTGTAATGTTAATCTGAGGACTCTAGTTTCCAATTTTGACCTCTTAAGGCCAAAAGTTTGTGCTTTTATGAACATGATAAGGGTCTTTGTAGATTTGGGTTTGATTAAGGTGTTGAAATTGATTTATTGTTGGTTTGAGTTTGATTTGAGAGAGAGTGTTGATTTTGGAGAGTGTAGCTGAAAGTTATCATAAAGTGAAACGTGTTTTGAGATTCTCTGATTTTTGGCTGATGCAAGTGTTATTTTTGGCAGGAAATGATGCCAGGTGGTGTGAATTCACCTGTACGTGCTTTTAAATCTGTTGGTGGACAACCTATTGTGTTTGATTCTGTCAAGGGTTCTCACATGAGGGACATTGATGGAAATGATTACATTGATTATGTTGGTTCTTGGGGGCCTGCTATAATTGGTCATGCAGATGATGAGGTTCTATTCTTCTTCACCTCCATTTGCATTTTCAGTATCTATGAACGTTTGTCTTTCTGTGAGAGTCTTGGTACTCAAGATTGTTCACATTCCATTTTATTAGAGACGTGGCGCATCGCTAAAAGTAGAGTCTGTGTTAGCCGACATTTGTTTCCTTGAAAATGTAGGAATGAAGGAAAATGGTGATTTCCATTCTTAGTTATCCAGAATTTTTTTTTTCTTTCTCTTGCCAGAATCAATGTAAAATAGCCTACTCATGGCTGACAGACCATTTCATTGTTTCTTGCTTATCATGGAAAGGCTACTGGATACTGGCTGTGGAATATAGAGTACCCTTTTGGTTTATTTTCCATTCTCGTGGACTAACATTTACCTACAGGTACTTGCAGCCTTGTCTGAAACAATGAAGAAAGGGACCAGCTTTGGTGCCCCTTGTCTTCTAGAGAATGTTTTGGCAGAGATGGTGATCAAAGCAGTTCCAAGCATAGAAATGGTACGATTTGTTAACTCAGGCACAGAAGCATGCATGGGTGTGCTTCGCCTGGCCCGTGCCTACACTGGACGGGAGAAGATTATCAAGTTTGAGGGCTGTTACCATGGCCATGCTGATCCATTCCTTGTCAAAGCAGGTAGTGGTGTTGCAACCCTTGGGCTCCCAGACTCGCCTGGTGTCCCCAAAGCAGCAACCTATGAAACTCTAACAGCCCCCTATAATGACATTGCTGCTGTGGAAAATCTCTTTGAGAGCAACAAAGGAGAGATTTGTGGAATAATCCTTGAACCTGTTGTGGGAAATGCTGGTTTCATCCCCCCGAAACCTGAATTTATTAATGCCATTCGCAGGATCACTGAAGAAAATAATGCTCTTCTAATATTTGATGAAGTTATGACTGGATTCCGTTTGTCATACGGTGGAGCTCAGGAGTATTTTGGCATAACTCCTGATTTAACAACACTTGGGAAGATCATTGGTGGTGGTCTGCCAGTTGGTGCATATGGTGGGAGAAGGGAGATTATGGAGATGGTTGCACCTGCAGGGCCAATGTACCAGGCCGGAACCTTGAGTGGGAATCCCTTGGCTATGACTGCAGGGATACACACACTGAAGCGGTTGCAGAAACCAGGAAGTTACGAATACTTGGATAAGATTACCAGTGAACTTGTTCAGGGCATTATTGATGCTGGCAAGAAAACTGGGCATGCAATTTGTGGAGGCTATATACGTGGAATGTTTGGGTTTTTCTTTACGGAAGGGCCTGTTTACAACTTTGCTGATGCAAAGAAAAGTGACACAGCAAAGTTCGCCAGATTTTACCAAGGAATGCTGAGGGAGGGTGTATACTTTGCACCGTCACAATTTGAAGCTGGGTTTACAAGCTTGGCACATACAGCTGAAGATATCCAAAAGACAATAGCAGCAGCTGAAAATGTTCTCCGGCAGATTTAAAGCTTCGGTTCCTGTATCTCGCTGTGTGATTGTTGACGTATCTCCCATTTCATGTTCCTCCTCATTTCTATTGCATGACTGCCCTTTTTTGTAGATGATGAATAGGTAACTGTTTCTAGTCAGCACCATCGAGTATCAGTATTTCTGTAACTTGGCAAGTCGAGTGTATCATTTCTCTTAATAATAACATTTTTCCAACATCTGATGTAGTCATTTTGGATACGTGCAATTTAAATTTAGCAAAATTATCTAATTTGCAGGGCAAAATTTGCCATGTAGTAATTATTGCAAATCCATCCATAAATTGTAAATTTGCATCATCATTAACACAGAAGTATTTCTCTTTGATATATGATAAAGGTTCTTGATTTTACATCAATGGGTGTATACAACTTTCTATTACTGGTACGGATCTTCACCTTTAAAGAACAAACCAAGAAAAAACAGAAGAAAGGAACATGGGAAGAAACACATCACCACCGGACGCTTTTACAAATACACGTGAATATGGCGACAACAAAACACAGGATGCTCAACGAAAACAACTGCTGTACCTAAAGTGTTGGTACCGAGGGTACAATTCCCCAAGTATCTATGTACTTGCCTTCACATTATGGAACATGAGCACGCAATTTGCTTCGGTGAATTATCCAACTTCTTTTCTGTACCAAGAAAGCCACCGAGTATAGTTTAAAATAAGAAGCTTTTAAGCAACAATCTTAAAGAGAAAAGGGGCTCGTGCAATAATTCTGAGCCTGCATTAAATAGCCTAAGGGTAGAAGAAAGGACTACAAACAAGGAAATCATGACAATTAAAAAAGAAAATGGGTGTAAGGTTTTGGTGTTGCTAAATTTAACTTAAGAGGATACCACCCAAGGGAAAATTTTAAGTATCACCGGTGTTCTGCAATATCAGAATAGGTTCAAGTCAACATTCAAGGCTGAGAAATGCTTAAAGGTTTGGACTTGGAATAAGAAGTTGAGCAAATAAGCATAAAAATAGTTGCACACAACAGTGCCGCGCCAATGAAAACTCTCTCTCTCTGTTTTTTTTTAAAGATTAAGCCTTTAGAAATCTAAACACATGGATGTGATTATTACATATTCCTCAAACAGAGAAAACTTTTAAATCGTCCTCTAAAATTGACAACCAATCAAATTATTTGATGAAGGGCTACTTTTCTTTGTTCATAACTTGATGGAACCCAAAACCAAATTATTCTGACCATTGGAACAAGAAATATGAAGTTATTCAGCAAAATGAGACCCCCCTACAAAGAATGTACAATTGACCTTTTTGGATAATCCAATTTAGATTTGTCTAACAACAAACTTGGAACATCTAGTTAAAATTATCTGTTATTTCTTGGGGCATATCATATCGCCATTGATTAGATGGACTCAAAAAAAATTAAACTGGTGGAACTCAAGTCTGCAATGAACTTACTTTGACTTTGGCCCAATACAATAGTGTGGATGGTTATAAATCTGGGTCTTCGCCCTTCATACACAAGACCGCTAAGGAAAAATATGGAGACACACTAGAAGTGCAAGGAGAAAACACACATGCACACACTGAAACATATGCATGAATAGAAGAAAGAAGTCTGTTTATAAGTTCGAGTAGGATCTATGAAGACAGGTACAAATTAAAGGTACCATTTCAAACTTCAATATCTTCCACATTGATATAACTAGAGTATCTTTAACAGTCATTTTGAAGTCAAGTAACCAGAGGGCAGAAACCTCCAGCAAAACATAAAGACAATTATCACCATGTGCACATCAGAGTATCTAAAAACAGGGTATCACTGCAGTTAAAATCTCCAAGCTCTCAGCAAGCAAGGGTCACTGCTCTCAGCAATCAGGTGTTGAATCATGTCAATCAAAACCATGGGGGTCCATAATAACCATCAAGCAAATCAAAAACACAATTCAGGAAACAAAGAAAAAAGTTGTTATGCAGGACGGATGATTTAAAATAGAAATTACCTGTTTTGGTTTTTGCTAGAGAGGGCTGTACAACAACATGCATTATGATAACTCCCCCGGCCACTTCCCCAAAAGGTGTTCTGCATTGTCCAACAGTCTTGTTATTGTCCAAAACCTTACCAGAGCTTATCAGCTTGATTTCATTCACTACCTTGGGAGTTATTGTTTTGCCTAAAATGAAAAAAAAAAAAAAAAATCAGAAAAATGCAACCAAAATAGCACAAAAGAAAATCCCATTGGATGAAAGACATTCCTGTCCTGAAAGTAGATACGTTTTTCAAACAAGAAGAGATCTTTATCTTTCTTAGCTTAGCTGTAATATTTCTAAACTTGGAATTGATATATTTGATGACGCTTTCCCTGGAAAAGAAGAAGAATTGGCTGATCAGGTTCACAATGAGAACATCATCCCTTAGGATCTCTTTGCATTTTAGGAGGCTTGTATTATCTTGTTGACTCCACACATGCTCCCACCCTTACCATCTTAGGTCACATACCCCAGATTGACCTCAATAACTTCAAGTTTACAACACATTCTCCAACTGCAACAGTTCTAGACTGCAACGCAATCGTATGTTCCCGATCCACACCAAACAGGTGAACCTTAATCAAGCAGCAATACAAGCCATAACCAAATACTAACAAAAGTCCAGAGAATTTCCCATGATTCATTTCTGATAATAGCCAAAACAACAAACCCCACAAACAAAACCTCCTACTCTATGCAGTCGAACCATGAAAGCCATGATGACAAACACAGACAACTTCACAACATTAATAACATCTCTAAACCATCAACTTGTGACAACATTATCAGATAGATTAATACTCAAACTTTCCATAGCAATGATAAAGCGTAATTAATCGGGTTTACCCATTTTTCAAGCGAAGGGTAAAAAATTACCATTTCCATCAAACTATTCGAACCACTTTTTCAACGACTTCCCAAATAAAACCCAAGCACCCACTTTGAATTTCCCAAACACGGTCCTAAAAGTTTCCAACCAAAGCAAATTAACCCAATTTTAGAATCAAATAAATCCTCCCAAATTAGGTAAATTCACTAAAAAGAAATCTAAAATCTTAAAAAAATTAGACATATAAATATTAAAACAAGTAAAAATTAAAATTGAAAGAAATAGTGATAAAAAGTGAATAAATAAAATAAAACCTCTGGGCCAATCAGAAACAATTCGCTGCTTGAGCATATCAACAGTAGATGTAGATGATGAGCACCGGAAGGGCCCGATATCTGACCCGTCGTAAAGCCTGAACTTTATATCAACCATATCCTCCTCCGGCATTTCCCCTACCTCCTCCAATCAATTACTACCAAGTGTAAGACAATCCCCTCTCGATTTCCGAAATCACAAAACACACCTAAGATTCACACACATAATACAAAAAGAAATCAACTAAAAATTAACAGATCTCAAAAAATGAAGAAGAGAGATTTTACAGAAATTAAAGTAAATCACACCTTTATTTATTTTTTTATTTCGTTGGCTTTCTATTTTTGCTTGAAAAAGATAAAAAAAAGAAGTGATTGGATTAGTAGTGAAGAAGGCGCAGTAGGTGTTTTGTTTATTATTTTGTTGGTGAGCTGAAACATAGAAGATGAAGGAAAGCCAAAATGAAATCTCCCTGTGTCTTTGTTTTCTCCATTTCTCAAATTTGCATCAAAACGACGCTGTTTTCACTTTTCTTATTTTCTTTCATTCACAAGACGCGTCGTTTTGGTTTTTAAAATGTTGAGCACCAGACGACGTGTCGTGTTTTTTATAGCAAGATTGAATGGAGCATGGAGCATTTGACGGTACCGTCATGTAAGTAATGCACTCGAGCAAAACCCTAAAAACCCAAATTAATCGAGAGAGATGAAGAGAAAGAGAGGAGAAAAAGAAGAAGCAGCTGAGAAGAAGATGGAAATTGTGTGGCAAACACCGGCTAATCCTCCCGAGAAACACGATTACATCTTTCGTGACGGTAATTTTATCAAAATCACACTACAAAAGCAGCTTATTTTGAAGATAGAAACAACAAATGAACTCTGATTTTGTTTTTTTTTGGCGGGGATTCGCAGGGAGGCGCCACGTTAGACCTTACCACTTCGAGTTTATCTCCCATGTCAGTCACTTTAACTCGCTCACTCTCTTCTTTGCCGAGCTTTATAAAACTCTAAATATCGTCATCTCGGTATACAGGTAAAAAACCGGTGGGCGGGGAAGACGATAGTGGATTTATTTGCGGAAGAATTCAAAGGCAGACCCTATGATTATTATGTAATTATCAACTCATTTTTTTATATTAAATTCCTTTTAATCTTATTTAAAGTTTGGGGATTTTGAGTATTTGTGGAGTAATTAATGTAGGTTAGTGCTGTTAAATGTGGGCGGATACAAGTTGATGGAGAGATGGTTCCTGTTTCGTACATTGTTAAATCGTCGCAGAAGATCAGCCATTTCGTGCACAGGTGTGTGCTTTTGCCGTGGTTGATTGCAAGGTTTACTTGGATAGGTTTTAACTTAACTAGAGCTTTTGTTCCCGCATGAGTAAATTTTTAAAATTTGCTCTTGCACAGCTTTTATTTTATTTTTTGAAGTTGTATCGAACTTTGAATTGATGTTGCAAAGATTGTAGGCATGAACCGCCGGTGATGGCTTGGGATGTTCCCATTCTTGATAAAGAAGATGATGTCGTAACTGTTTGGAAGCCAGCAACTGTACCTGTGAGTTATCGGTGACTTGGTTTTCCACTTTTCATTGGTGATATTGACGTCATTCTATCTGATACTTTGAAGAGAAAAAAAAAAGTTGTTATTCTATCAATGTGCTTATTAATATTTTCTGATTTTGTTGGGTCCTAGGGTATATAATATTTATTCTTATTGTTTATTGTTCTTAAAGAATTTTATCAGGTCTTAGAATTTTACTTTTAATTGCTGAGATTAGTTTAGTATGCTGCTTTCTCCTTCTTTCTATCATAATAACATTAGATAATTTTTAATAGGCCTATTTTTCTCCTAAAATGTTAGATTTTTTTAGAGAACTAGATGGTCTATGGCATATTTCTGCATATTTTCATGTGAAATTAGTCCATAAAACTAACCACACCAAGGATCTAATATAACTCTTTGATGATATTTCCTCCATTTTTTTTTTCTTGTTCCTTAATTGTTATACTATTTCTGGTGTGGGAGGCATATAGGAGAAATTGTTCCTTGCCATGTTTAACGATCAATTATGTTACAATTGTCTTTAAAATGTGACAGAAGAACTGGAGACATCCACGCATAATTATATTTGTCTTTCAATCATGTTTTGGCATCCATTTCTAAGCTTTCTGTTGGTGGAACCAGTCACCCTTTGGCAAGTTATGTTTGATTTTTAATTAATGTGTAACAGAGCTAATATTAATTTGTGATACTGGCTTGAGGATTGTCAATAAAATGATTATATCTCATTTGATTTTCATGTTAGCCTGTGCCAGCTAAAAAAAATTGTTCATCTGTGTGTTGTTTGTGATGTGAGAGAGAGTTGAAATTCTCTGTATTACCATCTTCTGATATAGATTAGTCTCTTTTTCTGTGGTGCTAACCATAGATTAATTTCTATTGTTATATAGGTGCATCCTTGTGGTCAGTATCGCAAGAATACTGTTGTTGGCGTCCTCCAGGCAGAACATGGGTTAGCTCCCTTATTTCGTATCCGAACATGATTTACATTTGAAAGGAAGTATTGTAGCCTTTCCATGAGCTTCTTAAAAGTCTTGAATTGAGAAACGTAAATATGTTTTCTTTGTACTTCAATCTGTTTTGTCTGGTTTTCCATTTTATTTTGGATTGTTTCCCTTGACATGGTCATGCAGCGGTTCATCGGCTAGATCGGCTTGTTTCAGGACTCCTTATCTTGGCTAGAAATGCTACAAGGGCTGACCTTTTTAGGCAAGAGGTATTTTCCGTACTGTTGTATCTTTATTACAATTATAGGTACCATGCTGCTTTGAATCTGCTGGCATGACATCATATATCTGTACTCGTGTATCTGCTAAGGAATACTCATCTCTCTCTTGTTATCTGATTGTTGCAGATTGAAGCTGGCAAAGTACAGAAACAATATGTTGCAAAGGTCGTTGGGGTATTTCCTGAGGATGAGGTAGTACATGTCTATGGCCCGTGATAAGAAACTACATTGTTATCTGATGATTTTTAGCTAATAAGCTCTAGATGATAGTTTAATCTTAGGGTATTTGAAGAAACAAACTATTAGAAAAAAAATGTTAAATAGTATAGTTTTGTTTTGCCAAGCAAATAGATTGGAAAAATTTTATGATCTTTTTTGTAAAATAGGTATTTAACATGAGATACAAGTGAGAAAATGACTGATCTGCAATTGTTACGCTACCATCTTCTAACTAGAGATTTGCCAAACCCAGAATCCATGACATTCAGATGCATATTTATTTATTAACCAGACATACGCGCACATGCTTATGTCTTCTTGTAACATATTTGATATGCTGCTGAGAATGCTGTTGTTTCTTATTAAAAGTAAGCCTTTTCATGATAACACTTAAGCTTTCTTATGCATTTTCATTTCAGCAAATTGTTGATGTTAATGTTAATTACAATGCTCGAGAAGGAAGGAGCACTGTAGAGGTGAGGCTTTTTATTTATCTCTTCTATGCTTTAGGGGTGTCGCTATTTATATTAGATCCTATGGATTTCTGGTTTCCCTGTCAAGTGAAGGTGTGAATATGCATTTCACGAATTATATTTCCATATGTGCCTGGCATGCTATGGAGTCATTCCTACTTCATTCATTCAAATATTATTTTGAGATTAGAACACATCCCATATTGATGCTTTGCTCATCTTCTGAAGCATCACTTTCTTGAATGGGTACTTTATTCGTGAAACTGTCATTTACAATTATAGTGGATGCAGGTCACTTTACCTGCCCTTATTTTTTAATCACTTGCCTTGGATCTGGAGTGGCTCATATCTAGTGGGAAGGATCATTCTAATGGAGGAGAACTTTTGTTATAAAATTTTTGGTCTTTCTACATAGTTAACATGGTATGGGTAGTCTTTTTTTATGATAGAGTATAACAGTTCATTTCCATCACCCCTAGGAC
The DNA here is from genome assembly GCA_018804465.1 of Populus tomentosa. Taxonomy (NCBI): domain Eukaryota; kingdom Viridiplantae; phylum Streptophyta; class Magnoliopsida; order Malpighiales; family Salicaceae; genus Populus; species Populus tomentosa. The sequence continues at coordinate 9,981,533 of CM031997.1, forward strand.
TTTCTTGGTGTTCTCTGCTCTGAACCTGGGTCATGGTGCTATATTTCTCTTTGCATAGCTCTAAGTTTGAGTGTGCTTGTGTATGATTCTTGGTGCCATATTTTTCATCCATCACTCTTAAACTTTTTGTGAGTGGGCCTCTTGTGTCCACTTGTGCCCTGGTGCATGCTCTATGTTTCTTGCTTTTATTGTATTTGCAAAGTGGCAACGCTGATGTTTCTTAGTATAAGCATGCATGCTTATGGTGGGTGTTAGTAATATGGTTATTGGCCATGGGAAATGCTAAGCTGTTGGTTTGTGATGCTATTCTTGTGCTTGATATTTATCAGTGAGATTGCTTGAACCCTAATATTAGTTTTGCTATATCTATAGCTTTCTTTAGAGTTTGTAACCAAGCCTCATTTCTTTTCCCACCCTCGTTAACATCAAATATAAGGCAGAGGAAATGCCTATATTGAGTTTGTACGCCCTTTTTTATTGTCTTTACAGGTGGGTAACTCTTGTGATGGTTCTCCCATCAAGGGAAAGACTGCCTGTACAAAGTTTACAAGGATTGGCACCAATGGTATTCACAGCATTGTTTTGTGTAAACCAATCACTGGCCGAACTCATCAAGTAAGAAAATTTGTCTGACCACAGAAGCAATATTGGATATATTATGATCTTCTCCTGCTTGGTTTATAGATGCCTCAGATCTCTGTTGCCCTAACTTTTCTCCTGCTTGGAACATAGATTTCTTACCATTTTTTTTTTTTGATGTTAGAGATGATTGCTTTTCGTTCTTTATTTGTAACCTCCTCCTTTCCAAGAAATCTGCACCATACTTTCCTTTTCTAAGATAACCAAAATATCAACTCTAGCTTGATCAACTAGGTGGGAAGGGTTTTGCCCCTGAGATTGTCATTTTGCTAAGAGAATTCTCAAATCCCAGTACCTATCTTTAGCCTGTCCTACTATAGATTGTTTGACTTTTTAGCAACATTTCTCACATGATCTCTTTGTGGATGGGAGGAAAACCTAATCCAAGCCTCTGTATTCTAATTGCAGAAAAGGCAGATGAGATTTGTGATACTTGTGCATTCCTTTGTTTTTGTAGAGTGGACTCGTTACTAAGAATAGCAAGCCAGGTTTGAATTTGAAAAGCAAATTAGTTTCCACCAATCCAGTCTCCAGGCTATAGACCTCGGGGTTTCCCATGCACTTGCAGCACCCAAAACAATTTCACTTTCAGAAACCATGAAACACAATCTCCTTTTCATTTGATATGAAATATAGGATACAGGCTTCCAAATAAACCTTTCTATATGCACAAGATCTTCGAACTAGCAGGACTCCTGGAGACTATCTCTGTCTAATAATTTTTCAAACCACGGACTATGCAGAGGTGGATCATGCATAATGTGCATCCAACACTTCTTGAGGAGAATGCCAAGTAAACCTATAGAAAGTAGATGTATAGTCTCAAATGGTATCTCAAGTCACAAGCTTAGGGCTTTGCTTCTAAGCTTTAGTCAAAGAACAATCCCAGGTACACAGGCATTCCAAAATCTCCAATTAATTAACAAATAAGGCTGAACCAAGCCACCAGAATGAACCATGCTGAACAAAAGTGAACTAGGTTCATCTCACAACAGAGGCTAGATTCCATGGTACTCAAACCTTTAATGGCATTGCCTGCTCCTTCTTTGCATAGAACTTAGCTCAAACTGGTTTAATCACTTGCCAGTTTCCCTTTTTGCCTGCCATAGACGCATTTGCTTATGTTTTTGTAATAGCCCAGGTACTCTCTTTGGAACAGTAAGCATACTGTAAATTGCTTTTATGCAATTCTAATCTTCTTTCTTTACTGTTTAAGCCTTATGTCTGTACTGCATTCACCATAATTAGGAAGTTTCTCAATCCTTTAATTACTTGGTGACCCTGTCTCTTGTAGATCCGTGTCCATTTGCAATACACAGGCCATCCTATAGCCAATGACATTCTTTATCTATCCGAAAATGTTACTAATCGATCTAGTGAAGGAGTGAATGCTGATAGAGCTGCTCACAGTCCAAACAATTGTCTTGTGCCTGAAAATAACAGTTCTGATAAGTATGAAGACAGTACAGAAGAAGATTTTGACATTGATCCTATGTGCACAAACTGTCCAAATTTGGTTCCAAAAGGGTAAGATACTTTTTTTTATCATGATGATGTGCTTGTTAAATGCTAATAGATTGTACAGAACCTTTTTTTTTTTTTAATGTTGCTGGCTATGTTTTCTGATTTATTTGCTTACAATCACACTATTCAATGCTATAAAGCATATTATGTATTAGGGCCACATAGTAAGAAATTGATACAAGAACTGATATAAGGGTATTTATTTATGGTTTACAAACAAAAGTTCAACAGTGTGTGCCCAGGCATGTGATATCTCCCTGAACTGGTATTCTTTTGCTGCATAGAAATCTCAATGACTTGAAATCCATTAAAAATCATTTGAAATTTCAAGTTTTGTTGCTGCCAAATTATAGGACATCGTTTTTTCTTCAACTGGTTGTCTATCCCCTCACTCCAATACCGACAATTCTTTATTGAGAAGCCTCTTCTTCTTCCTCTTTTTTTTTCCCTATGGGGGAAAACTTGCATGTTTTCAGAAACTTCCTAGCTCACCTGGTGTCAATTAAGATGAATGTTTAAACACTGTCACTCGGAGCTGAACTGGCCTTCCAGAAACCATTTTTGCATCTCTTTACTAGGTGTATTGTAAAACTATGATTAGCTGGGGGTCATGTGAGCTTTATTTTACTGTTTGCAGATATGGTGGTCATGAAGAGGGTTTATGGCTGCATTGTGTGCAATATTCTGGGTCTGGATGGGTTTATCAATGTCCATATCCAGACTGGGCGGTTCTCACCTAGTAAATCTTGGTCTTTACTTTTCCTTTCCCTTTTCTTCTTCTTCTTATTATTTTTTTGTAATCTACGTTGATTTTTAAATATTCATTGAGAAAAAAAATGTATTTTCACAAACAGGATTTTGACAAGGTTTCACTGTGGGTACTGATGAAAAGATCATGCATCTTTCTTAATGATAATCGTGTGTACAAAAATTCCCGTTTTTCCGTTACAGAATTGACTTCAATGTTTCCTTCCACCGAATTCCGTTAAATGTAGAATGCATGAAAAATAAATGGAAGAAAATTATACGTAACGATAATTATAAAAAGTAATAAAGGATAACTCATGTACAGGACTCGTTTCATGGAAGTTCGAAAATTATACTTGCAAAAAGAAAAAGAAAATATAGAACATAAATAATTTGAAACTATCAATTTTCACAATTGGCTCCTTGAAGTGTCAAGGCATTCTTCAATCAGCTTGTGTTTGAAAATATATAAAATCTATTAATTTTAAGTTAAATGTATTTTTAAAATGCACTTAAATGTAGTTTTAAATGCAAAAACAAACCTTGCTTAATTTTTTTTTGAAGTTTTTGAATGGAGTACTCATGATTTATAAATCAAAACCACCACAAATAAATATGAAATAAATGGCCTATAGTACGAGTTAAATCACTATTAGAAGTCGACAAAAATCACTGAAGTGATCACATGATGACACAGACCGGAGTGTTATTCCACCTCTATTCTTATAAAAGTTTGGAACGAATGGTATAATTCCGAGCCAAGGATTTGAGATCCATTTGTTTTCTGGCATCATGGCACAACGAGTCTTGACAGTCTTACATTTCATCAATCTAGGCAGAAATATCATGAACATAAAGAGATTAATTCGTTCACCTAGTTGATCAGACTAATAACATCGCAAGATCTCAAAATTTCCGAGCTCCACCAAGCAAAAAAAAGAAAAGTAAAAACTACTTCCTAAAAGAAGAAAAGGGTTAGGGCAAAAGCAACGAAAAAAAAACCTGGCCGAGGAGGAGAGGGCTACCAGCACCTTGAAAATGTGTGGTGGTGTGGTTCTGGACATTAGTAGCTTTGGCTCTCATTAAATTTCTCACACCATAATATTCAATCACATTTCCATTCTTAAAACTTTACCAAAAGCAAGCAGTACTGATCTTAATCTTTATTTAATTACTTATCGAGATTCTAAGATAGATAGATAGATAGATCTGCCCTTCTTCTAAAAGATCCTAATATCCTAAAATAGGTTTTTTCTGTGGATATATATATAGTGATCAAACCTTTGCTTGCCTCTCATCCTAAAATATTATTTGATTTTAGAAAAAAAGAATTAATGACCACTTCATGCAAAATACCAAAGTTAGAGAAAATACTTTGTAATTGTTTGGAGAACTTTGATAATCGAGCTTTTAATGGATACTAAATTCATATTAAGCATATATTCTTGGAATCAAAATAGATAAAATATTAAGAAAATGAAAAAAAAAGGGTTCACGAAGCTTTGGAACGTGAAATTGCATTAAAGAAAGAGAGTACCTACGAACTATTTGAATAAGTTAATTATGAAAATTTAAAAAGATAAATAAACATTATTTGTTTGACAATTACCATTGAATACTTGCAAATTTAATTTTTTTTCTATGTCGTGTCAAATTGCAAGACCATATATATATATATATACACCATATATATATATATATATATATATATATATGGCAGTCAATTTAAATTTTCATATATATATATATATATATATATATATATTCTAAGTATATTATTATTATTTCCTTTTTGTTGAGAATCCTCACTTGCTATGGTAACTAGTTCTTATAACTAAGCCATGATCTCCATTTGTTTGTCGAGCAATGCTATAGTTAAGGAAAATTAAATCATAAAAAAATGTGAGAGTCACTATTTTCATGCTTCAGAAATTATTTAATATCTTTGAAATCCAAATTCACTATCAATCACTCTTTCCTTGTATTTATCATGGAACCAGAGAGAAGTAATATCTTCATAGGGGTATAATTGTAATCAACGACCATGCTTTCTTGTTTGAGAGTAATTAAATGAACATGGTGGCTCAAAATTAACACTTGCAAGGTCGCAGTTATATAGTTTTGACTCTGCTACTGCTTTTTGCAAAAAAATAAAAAATAAAAATCACATGTTAGAATCCTTTTTTAATAGTCTGGAACCAATCAGAAAATGTATAAATAGAAAATCTGACCTTTTCTTTCTTTCCTTTTTTAAAAAGAAGTCTTTGATTACCATTGATTCCACGTGCAAGCAAGAGGTCAGAAAGAAGAGAAGGGAAGATAGCTTTAATCATGATCATTTCATAGAAATATATGCATATCATCAGCGATCGGTTGCAATCATCGAGACCACTAGGGTGGGATCAGAAGAAGTAGAGGGAGGCGCTTGCTTTTGTGATTTCAAGCCACTCTTCCACGTTTGTTAATTTTATACGCTGTTGACTTGGACATCCACTTATTTATTTTGTTTTTCTTTATAGAAATTATTAATGGTATAGTTTTTAGAACTAGTTCGGTGATTAATCCGACTAAAATTCAAGTTTTGAGTTTTTAATAGGTTATTTGGATTAATTTTTTTAATCAAAACAATATTATTTTAGTAAAATAAAATAATTAATGAGTTATAATTGAGTTTTTGACTGGATTTTACTGGATCAATCTAATCACCGGGTTAGATCTTAATTTTGTTGCCAACATAGTTTCTAATGAAAAATAAATGAGTACAGATCTTAATTTTTAATATGGTTATTGATCTAGCAATATTTTTCATTGCCAAAAAAAAATCCAGGAAACAAAAATCCCAACAAGATATTGTTCGATGATGTGTTTTAATCGGCAATTCTATTAGCAATGCAAAAATCTAGATGATATTTAGCTTAAACACCAATAAAATATTCCCAACAAAACATACCGTTGTGTTTTCTAATTTACTAGTAGTGATATAATTAAATAAAAATAAATTTCAAAAAGTGCATAATTCTTTTTAAATAATGTAAACAAAATCATGCATTTCCAAATTCCATCTTATTTATTTCTATTTACAAGGCAATACCTTAATTTTACATCCTACTAACGGATTTTCTCGTTGGTGTTTGGAAACAAATTTTGTTGGAAAAACATTTATTAATATAATCACGGACGGTGTCAATTCATTAAAAAAACATATTATCGATGATTTCTATTTCTAAATCATTTATAAAAATTCAATTTAATTACTTTTAGGTTATAGAATATTAACATGCATCACAGTTTCAAAATGCATAGACAGCTCACTTTATAATGAATTAGTGGGCATAAGTAAATGGAAAAAAGTTCAACAACTCTTTTTGAAATTTTAATCATCAATTTTACAAGAACAGGTTGGAAATGCAAACACGGCCAGAGAAGATATTTTATTACTTTATGTTGAAAACTAGAGTGAAAAACGTAAACGTATGATAAAAGTCTCATGAGACCAAAGTCCAAAAGAGTTACACAAGAAATGTATATATTGCATAACTCAGAAAAAAAAAGGGGTATAGAAGTTGAAATTGAAAGTCAAATCAAAGTGAATTTTGCGGTTCAAACCTACCAGGGAAATAGAAGCACAACTTAATAAAGAAAAGTTGTTTAATAAGGATATTAATAAGTTAATATAAAATTGCTTTTAAAATCTTATTCAATAATTTAAATATTTAAGTTGGGATTATTATTTGAAATTTTAATTAAGTGATCGTAAGTTAAAATCCTATCACGCCCTCAATCTTTTTATAAATTAAAATATTTGGTAAATTTAATCATCATCATGTTATTATTTTGAATATATAAGTATTATATTATTAATATATATGCATTTATAGTCGTGTTTAAATATAATGTTAATAAATGAAAGTTTGTGATTACAAATCGTATGTCTAATATGATTATCAACATTTTCATATACTAATGTTTTCATTTTATAAAAAGGATAGTTTAAAATACACCAACTAATTATTCTATAAATTATTAAACATGTTAAATAAAATAAAAATATAGTTTATTTTTTCGGAGTCTGAAAATCATCATATATGTTAACAAGAAAGGTTCAAAGGTCCCATAAAAAAGAAAAACACAAGTATACATTAAAAAAAAAAACTAGTGGTCCCATAAAAAACAAATACAAATGTAACTGGACCTGATTGATCTACATGTAGTTAAATAACAAGGAAAAGCTTGTCGATTTAATTACAAGTTAAAAGCAAAGGGTGCTTCAAGACATGTAAGGAAAAAAAACGAGAAAAGACAAGTATAGATTAGATGCTCTAGAGTATAGAGGACACTAATTAGAGCTACATGTGTAGCTTATGTACAAAAAGTCCAAAGAAACTTAACTGGAATTTAAGGAACCTTGTTGGTCTTTAGATATTATCCATGCAATTTCCTCCCATCACTGCTATAAATAGCTAATATCCGCTGCTCACTAATACAAACATGGTAAGAGTTTCTTTCGAGAAATACAAGCAACTTGGTTGTTGATCGTGAGGGAGAGAGCTGCGCAAGAGAGACTAGATACATACATACATACATATATTTCTTTCTTTTTTGTAGCGGCAGCAGAGAGATGGCCTTGCATTTTACATGGGTGTTCGGTTTTGGTCTTTTAGGTATATAAACAAGCTAAGTGCCAGCATGTTGTCGAGGGTTATTTTCTTATTTTATTGGTTTTATAATATATAATTTAAATGAGTTTTCTTAATTGTTACTATTCAAATTGTTAAGTTTATTATTATACACATAAGAATCTGTTAATTTATTATCAGTAAACTACTGAACTCTCTATTTATCAAATTATTTTTTCGTGCTCAAGACTCAATACTTAAAACTTACGAATTGTAGGGGTGGAATTATGAAAAGTAGGAAAGAATACAAACTGGAATGAATGTGCAGAAGTTATAAGGATGAAAATGTAAAAATAATTGTTACGTGAGATGGGTCGTTTCACATGAATAAGTTAATTAGATGCATATAGAATTATAAATCTATCCTAATTAGCTCTAATCTTAACTTAATCCACACTTACCCTCGATCATCTCCTCTTACCATATATACAGTTGAATGTCTCAAGTTTAAGGATAATAATATTAAGGCGGTTCTACATCGATCGAGATGAAGCTTCTTGATGCATGGAAATTATTAAGCTTCTTTGCATAATATTTTGGATAATTTTCTCTCTCAGTGTACTATCTTCAAGAAAATGGTTCAGATTATTAAACTCATTTTGCTTCTATTAATATTCTTTTTGGCTGCCAATTGTAGGAAACATCATCTCCTGTTTGGTCTGCCTTGCTCCTTTGTAAGTCTCACGTACTCCGCAAATCTCCAGTTTTCCACATACTCAATAATTACCATCCTCTATGCATTCTACTAAATTGTGATAACTAATTAAAAAATATATATATCACAGGCCAACTTTCTATCAAATCTGCAAGAAGAAAACAAGCCAAGGGTTTCAATCTATCCCATATGTGATTGCACTATTCAGTGCAATGCTTTGGCTGTTCTATGCAATTTTTAGCGAGAATGCCATGCTTCTTATCACCATCAATTCCTTCACCTTTTTCATGGAGTTCGGCTATATTGCTGTCTACCTTTTGTACGCCACCAAGAAGGACAAAGTATGTATATCTACTTTCACCTCAATATCGCTGTCTTCCTCAAAATGTGAAAAAGGGTCCTTTTCACATTATTGGCTTGCTAATTTGAAGTAATCAATTTCCTGCAGATTCTGACTTTCAAGCTTCTCCTGTTGTTCAATGTTTTCGGGTTCGGTCTCATCTGTGCACTAAGTCTCTTACTAACAGAAGGCACTAAACGTGTCCATGTTCTAGGATGGATTTGCATGGTATTTGCTCTCTGTGTTTTTGTCGCACCTCTTGGCGTTGTGGTCAGTAACTTGAGCATGCAACTCAATTATCAACTGTTGCATATCTTAAAGAAAACATTGCACTACGATATTCGTTTTCCTAATACTTAATTGTGTTTTGCAGAGAAAAGTTATAAAAACAAAGAGCGTGGAATTCATGCCTTTTTCTTTGTCTTTCTTCCTCACTCTGAGTGCAGTGATGTGGTTCTTTTATGGTTATCTAAAGAAAGACAAGTTTGTTGCTGTAAGTTCAATATGACATAAAAAAAGGAACATTTAAGGTTTTATTTAAATTATTATCCTAATCTATGATTGGTTTTGTTTTGAATCAACAGATTCCGAACATCTTGGGGTTCATTTTTGGTATCCTCCAGATGGTGCTTTATCTAATCTATAGGAACCCCAAGAAAAATGAGGTGGCGGAGCCAAAAACTCAAGAATTGTCTGAACAATATTGCTACGACATAAACATTGCGATGCCAAAGCAGAATGAGGGTGGTGGAAATGAAGTGTTTGAAGCTCATTCTGCAAAGGATCAAACCAAGGAAGCCATGGATGTCCCCAACAAAGTTTAATTTATAGCTAATCCGCTGTTTCTGTTTTACTTTGAAGAATAGGAGAGTGACTACATAAGTTGGAGTACCTTCTTATATGAAAGAATGCATGCTACATGGTTGTGTCATGTGCACGCAAACAAAATAAAATAACCTGTTTACTGTAGAACCAGTCTTCTATATATTTTAGAAATTAAAATAAATTAGCTAAATTTAGAAAGATAAAAAAAAAATGGATGTGAAACATGTTTTATTTAGTTTCAAAAATTATAATCAAAGTGTTGTTTATGATTTTTAGTAAATCATAGACATATTTCAGTGTCTTCTAAGCTATTCAACCCTGCATAATTTTTATTGTTAATATCTTTTTAATAATAATAATAATAATAATAATAATAATAATAATAATAATTCTGTTAGCAAAAAAATTATCGGGTAAAATCATTCATAAAAAACAAACTTGAACAAAAAGTATGCTATTAATATCATTGACTCCAAAAAGATGCATGGAGGTAACATATCACATTCACTCCACAATCACACGTAAATAAATTAACATTATATATATATATATATATATATATATATATATAAAATAACAGCCTTGATATTTAATACTTTAATAAAAACAAAATAACTGGGGTTGAACTAGATAGACATTGCAAAAGTTCCCATCTCTTGAGAAGTAAGGTTGAACCAAGCCATTCATCATCCATATATAATTGGGTTATACCATATTGCATATTAGACTAGGGTTGTGTCATAATAGGTCCGGCTAGCAATTATATAAGCCTAGTTGAGATATATTTTGATTTAATTAAGATGGTTGAGCTGAATCCAGCTCACACATAAAAAAAAAAAGGTTAAGATTTTTGTTGGCCCAACCTATTGAACTTAGACTCTAGGCCTGGCCTAATAACATAAAGAAAGAAAAAGGTTGTTGGGTCGCTAGTTAGCCAATGAGGATGAGATTTATGGTCACCAGGTTGGGCTAGTGGCCATGCAGGCCTGGGCTGGATTCAGCAGAAAAAAAAGAAAAAAGAAAAAAATGGTAGATATATTAGCCGATGACAACCCAACCCAATTGGGCCTGGTCCATACCAATTTATATTTATTAATATTATATTATATTATTATTAAAAAAACAAAAAAATATTCTAAGGATTATTTTTAAAAAATGATTTTGTAACTATAAGATAAAAATCCTATATTAAAATATTTGGTTTTCTCTGAATTTTTTTAAAAATTAAAAATTAAAAAAAATCTAAATTTTTTTAAATTAATTCTCTTTCAAAAAGATAAAACAAAAAATTATTTTCATGCATACGATCAAATCTTAAAAGTTTTATAAGCATACTTTTTATAAAAAACAAAAATTCACCTTTCTCATGTTTTTATTAATATCATAACTAATTTATGATTATTTGTTAGGGTTTGATCAAGATATCAAAAATCTTTCATCAATCATTTTATTCACTTTATGTTTAAAAGTATTAGGATTTAGATGTAAATTTTAATATCTAAGGGTGTAAAACTATATAATAGAATACACCCTCAGGTATTAAAGATATAAAGTACAAAATAAATGAGATGTTAAAATTTAAACTTTAAAATAATTAGGATTTAACCCGATAATATAGAAACTTTCTCATGAAGATAGATATATCTTGGACTTTAAAAAAAAACTAACGAAAAAAAAATTTGACCTGGAACAACAATCACGTAGAAAAATATGCACATGACTTTTGAAAATTAAAGTTGATATAAAATCCAATTAAGATTAACATTAGGATTCCTAAATAAAATTAAAAAGAAAAAGGAAAAATAAAGGAAATTATGAAACAACTTCTGAACTTAATTTAGGCATGAAAATAACCTGAACTAATTACAATAAACTAACTCTCTATTGAACCATACTTGTAGAACGTGCAAGCTAAATTTTATCTTATCATGCGATATATTGGATTAAAACTCGTCAATTTAAGGCAACAAGTTCTTTTTTGACTCGTTCAAACTTCTTCTTGGATTTGGATATGTCAACATGTAGATGTTTCACGTCAGTTGATACACATCTCGTGTCCGGCTTCTCCACTTAGGAAAGATTTGCCCTCGAGTTAATTAATCGTCAAATATTGAAAAAAAATTAAAAACTTACACACACACACACATGTATATTCTTTCAAGATCTTTGCTTTTTATAAAATTCATCCCTCCCGTTACCTTTTCTTAATTTTATGGCTCATAAAGTCAATATCAGAAATAAAAGTCATAATTATCCACTTATTGGTTTCTTGACTTGAATATCTAAAGTCTCTTTAATACTCTTTTTAGTAAGATCACATTTGTCCTTGAGTTAAATGTAAACTTTAGCGAGACGTTGGTCCTGGCCCTTAACTGTCATTTTAATTTTTTATTCTTTTAATTATTCTTTTTGTTTCCTTTGATTTTTTTATATTCCAAAGAAAAAAAATTGCTGACATGATTCTTAAATACTATTATTAATTTTTACTTGAATTTTACTAATTTATTTTTCAATTATTATATATTTGATATGAAAATAAGAATACTAATGATAAATAATTTATTAAATCTTTATTGAAATCAATTGTTTATTATTAGAATATTTAAATAGATTTAGAACATGATTTTATTATATTTATTATTTTGTTTCAATCATATTTTATATATTATTTCAATATTTTTTATAACATGCTTTAAACAATCATAAATTTCTTTTTTAAACAGAAGTTAAAAATATTGTGTTGTTTAAAATAAACAAGAGATATATTAATATAAAAAGAAACTTTTATAAAAAAATAAAAAATAATTATGTGTTCAAGTTTAATGACAATATCAACAAAATTTCATGAGAATTAAATTTTTTTATTAATGTTTAGAATTTTTTTATCCCTCACAGCTCAGATTAACAAGACAACTAAAAGATATTTGTTACCTGCAAATGCTCTGCATCAAAATATTGTATGAACAAGACCCTGCCGCCTTTCTTTTATTTTCTTACACTATTTAGTATAGCAAGGCCCAAGGCCAAGACAGCCCACTGGGCTGCAGCCCTTTCAGGACTTTATTCATCATTGTCGTGAGGTTAACATCAAGTTAATTAAAATTTATTGTTTTTATTGAAAATTAATGTATATTGATTTTTTAAATATTAAATCAATCAAATGTAAATGAATTTAATTTACCTAACCGGATCCTAAATTAATTTAATCAAGTCAATATTAAAAATCAACCCCCAAAAAACAAATTTACAAATCAGTCCCAAACATTATTGTTTTCACAATAATTGACTAAACGTTTCTTAGGTATAACCCCATAGTCCCCCAGTTAACATTCCCCTAAACTTGTACTCACGAAAACGAATACAGGAACAATACCCAATCCACCATTATCAATATCCAATCCGAGCTCTAGCCTTATTTATTAACCCATCAGTTAAGATAGTATTTTAAAATATATTAAAAAATTATTTTTTAATATAAACATATCAAAATAATCCAAAAATACTCTTAGTTAATCATCCATTTTTATATTATTTATTTAATTATATTTCTTGACATTTTTTTGAGAAAAATGTTCTTCTAGACCTGAATTTTAAAATTTTCAGATTTTTTTTGAGTGAAAAGATCGTGCCTTTTAATCACGAGTGTGTACAAAAATCATTTTAATCAAACGTTTTAAGGTTTTCATGGCAATGGTTTCTTACAGAAAGGATCTGACCCTTTTTTCTGTGTGTTATTCCATGATTATTAATGTGCTTTAAGGATTTGACCCTTTTTTCTGTGTGTTATTCCATGATTATTAATGTGCTTTAAGGATTTGACCCCTTGCCGCTGTTTCTGTTTGAAAAGAAGAAAAGTGGTTAGGCCTAAAGAGGAGGACCTCACTAGGCGTATTAGTGAGGGTTCATGGATTAGAGATTCAATTTTCTTTTGTCTTTTTAATTTAATGCTGATGGAATATTTTGAAAAACTTGCTCCCTTTAGATTTTAGAAGTTAAAAGCGAGGAGCTGTAGCCCGTGTCTTTCTTTTTTGTTTTCCAATATTTGATAAAAAATAATAATAATAAAGGCATCAAGTCTAGTCTAGGCCCTGCCTGTTCTATGACACAAGCATTACAGGAGCCATTTTCTGTCTTAATCAATCAACAAAAACACAAACAACCGGATTAGGGTTTTAGTTTCTTTTTATCATGCTTACGTGTATCTAATTTTAACTACATTGTATTTAGACACGTGGATAAATACATGTCTTTAATTCGGTTGCTTTAAGCAAACTTTATATGTAATACTTTAATAAATCATAACTGAAATTCAAGAAGAAAGAAATTAATTGCAAAATAGACTTACGTTTGTTGAGTTATCCTTGATCTAGTTACAAACAGTTACCGGAAATCATTGATAACAAAATATAGACTGATATAATTTTTAGATTAATTTGATGGTTATGAAAATATTATTTATTGATTACAATCTTACAATTACAAACCAGCTTTTTATAACGTACTTGATAGACAAGTTTCCAAAAGAAGTTAATTGCAAAAAACACTTAAAAATTTTAAAATTTTTTTGTTTAAAATGATTTTTTTTTTTTATGTTTTCAGATTGTTTTGATGTGATAATGTCAAAAATAATTTTTTAAAAATAAAAAAAACTTTATTTTGATATATTTTTAAACGAAAAATATTTTGAATTATCACCACCACTACAATTTCAAATAAATTCTTAAAGTTACAAGCGAACTATTTATAGCTTAATTGATACACAAGTTTTGAAGAAATTATGAAAGTACAATTCCAAACAGACGTTTAAAGTTACAAACCAGCTATTTATAACTTGATACACAAGTTTTGAAGATTCTACGAGGTGATGAAAATTACTAATTCAACTACATGTTTTTGGCGATGGAAAACATTATAGGTTCATTTTGCTCTTAATTTGGTGAAAAAAGAGAGAGGAGGACAGCCATGTGAGGGAACCCACAAATGAAGAATGGATGTTTGCTTGGAAAACTCCTGAATTTGCTGTAGCTTGGGTTATCATCCATGTTGTTCGAGTTAAGTTTATGGCATATGAGTCTACACGTGTGACTTTAATATCGACTAGACTAGTGCTTTCATGTATGATCTGGAAAAGACATGTTCATGCGCATAATACACATGACGAGGTGGCAAGAGAGATTTATTTTTATTTGAAAAAATAAACGTGTAATTGAAAATTTCTTTATGATAAATAAAGTATTAATTAAGTATATAACCATGGTCCATTCAAAGGTCAATATAAGAATGTGCCAAAGAGAATCTCAACATTTTTATATTTCCCCATTACTTTTTCTAACTATGTATTAATATATAGATATAACTATTTATTTATAGCCAATTATGTGTATCTTTTTTTTTTTTTGAAATTTCACATATTGGTTTAAACTTTTAAATTTAAATGATTATTTAACTTAATATCAAAACTTCTTCTTTCAATCAACTTATTAAGAGATTCAATCTTAATATTTTATTCTTTGATGTTTTAGAGACCTAATGAAAGACCGTTTTCGAATTTCTTTTAAAATCTAGATTGAATGATTATTTAATATTTAATATTTAAGTTGTTGATTAGAGAACGTACGCACTCGAAGTCTTTAAAGCTTTATTTGCAAAAGTATGATTTCTGATGACTAAATCAAATTTGGATCACATTGTTTACAATATCCAAACTTACGCAAGGAAAACTTATGGCAAGCGAAATATTTTGCAGTCTCCTGAAACACAAAAACACCCAATATTAATTTTACGTGAGCATGCATTAATTAGCTAAATCTTTACGAGTAATTATTTGAACCTTTTAAGAAGGCAGACCCCATCTTATCCATAAAGTGGATGGTCTCCAAAAAAAACAAAAAATCAAATCGAAAAAGAGAAGAAAAGGTTGCCATTATGCACTGTACCTGCTTATGGCATGCCAATGAGTGCCGTGAGTGATTTCAATCAAAACAGGATGAGTCCAGTACTTAATTCATTACAAAATCCCCATCAACTTAGTAATATTTTTGAATGTCTTAACAGCCCAAAATTATAGTATAAATTAGAAGTTTATTGTACAGCTAAATCCCACCAGGATATTGTCCGATTGGTTGATGAGTTCTATTGGTCCCACCTTCTACCTTCAGGTATTAATATCTCCTTCTTTACTCTTATCATAACATAATTCTGGATTATTTTTAAAAAATCAATAATTTTTTTAAAATAATAAAAATAATAATAAATGTTGGCGATATTAAGAAAGCAAATCAAAAAATCAAGCTGTAATTTTGGAGGAAATTCAAGGCCTAATTATACCCCATTATACCCAAAAATAGAGAAAAAAAATACAAATTCAATGTCAAATTAAATGATTATTGGATGAATTCGCATAAAAATTAAATCTAAAGACATAATTAAATTTTTAATAGGCCAATTTGATTTGATCATAGGCCAAATTAAATTTTAATTATGTTTAAAAATTAATTTTGGTCCAATTGAAGAGTTTAATTAAGTGTGAGTACTTAATTATACTTTAAATGGATCTAATTAATTTTATTCGGGGCTTAATTGGTGAAAACTTAAGTTTGGGAGCCTAATTTGGGCTTAATTGAGAATATTAAAATTTTAAGAAACCAAAATTATTTTTTACCAAGTTATTTCATAGAAATCAGGGGGAAATTGCAAGAAAATTGAAGTTTTGGAGGTCAATTAGAGACTAAATTGAAGAAATTCACAACCAAGGACCAATCTGCAAAGACGCCAAAATTTATAGGCTTAATTGACAAAAACCGGGGGTGAAATTAAAGAAATTGACAGTTTAATGGTCAATTAGGGGTTAAATTGATAAAATCCGAGACCAAGGACCATATCGCCATAGGCTCGAAATACGGGGCTGAAGTTGAAGTTCTACAGGGGCCTAATTGCATTAGATCGCAAGTTTAGAGTCATTTAGGGATTCAATTGAATGCAATTGAAAGCTAGAGGACTAAATTAAAAATGAGTTTAAATCCCTAATTCAAACCCAAAACGGCGTTGTTTTGAGTAAAAAAAAAAAAACAGACCAAACGACGCATTGTCTGGTCACTGTTCATTATCTTGTTCTTTTACACGGGTAAATCTTGTCTGGTTACCTACTTTGCAAGTGCATTTAATGCACCTAATGTCCACTAAATTTGACAAATCTTGCACGAAAGTGATCCCTGCAGTTCCTCTATAACTCTATATGAATATTTCAGTCTGAATGACAACCCATCGGCACTGGTGCCGGCCTAAACAGGCCAACTCAAGCAGCCTTTTTTCTGCAGATTTGATAGTGCATTATGCGTACTTTGAGTCAACAGTTGAGATTATTCCCAACATAATCAAGGGCTGCAACATAATCAACGAATGGTTTTGGTACTTCTCTTGGTCTAGACCTTTGCGGGGAAGAAATTTTGGTTTATTACACCAACTAAATGCTGTTTTGTCCAAAGTGAATTTAAATAAAGATGAAGAGGATAGATTAGTATGGAAAGACAACTCTAGAGATAAAGTCATTGTTAAATCCCTCCGTGGTTTATTAAGCTCTAATCCTTCCATGTACACTATCTTCTCCTTTGTTGGGATTTGAAAATGGATCATCCCACCTAAAATACAAGTCTTTTGTTGGATGACCATCATTAAATAAACACTCTTGGTGTGTTGGTAAGAAGAGGTATATTGGATGTCTCAACTACTAATTGTCTTATATGTTTAGATGAGGAAGAATCGATTAATCACATTTTTATGCATTGCCATAATCATTGGATCATTTTGTCCATAGTCATTAACTGGTAGGGGTTAGCGTGATGTTGCCCGAATAGCTTGTCAACCTTTTTTTGGCAGTGGGATTCTTTGGTCAATGATAAGTTTTTTTTAAAAAAAGGCATGGTTGATGCTTTTTTTTTTTTTCCAGTTTTATAGTCTATTTGGCTACTTTATAATGATGTGATCTTCAAGTAAAAGACCCCGAACTACGACACATTGTTCTTCCTTATTATTACTAGTTCTTTCTTATTATTACTAGATTCTGTTTGTGGTTGAAGGCTATAAATTTTGATTTTCCCTATACAATTTCAAATCTGTTAACATCAGTAGGGGGTCTATTAGACGAACTAATCTAAAAAAAACCTATGTTGGTTGTCATGTGCTCTCCCCCTAAAGCCAATAGATTTAAATGGAATGTGGATGGATCTTCGCTAGGAAAGCCTAGACCTTTAATTATAGGTGATGTTTTGCAAAACCATTATGGAACTATTCTTGGTATCTTTTTGATGTCGACCGGTTTTTTAGAATCTAATGAAACCTAACTTCGAGTTGTTGTCATAGCTATTGAAATCTCAGCCTCTAACCCTCTCTTGCATCACAAGCATATTATTATTGAATCAAACTCTTTTAATGTCATTAGCTGGATGAATAATCCAGATATCAGATCATGGTTTCACCATAAGCTTTTCTCTTCAGCCAAGAGATTAGCTCTATGCTTGGGCTCAATCACTTTCATTCATTCTCGTCATAAGTCTAATCATATGGTAGATCACTTGGCTAAACAAGGAGTGCACAAAACAAGTGAATTTATTGTTTGGATTTGAGTCATCTAGTTCTTCTTTACCTATCTGTTGTCTATTTTTGTTTGGGTTCCTGGTGGTGAAAGTTTGTTTTGTCAAGTTTGTGTTTCCTTTGCTATCTTGTTTCTTTATAAGGGATGGTCTCTACTTCTCTGCCTGAGTTGTGTTTCCATTGCTTTCTGTTTTTGCTTGTGGCTATGGTTTTTGTGCTGGTTTATCTCTTTTGGTGAAGATGCTTTTTTTTCCTTTCATTTCTTTACCTTGAGTGTGGGGTTGTATGATTATGTGGGTGTGCTTCTATTTTGGTCTTTTTTATGCATCATGTGCTACCTAATAATTCTATAATTTTTCAATTGCAATATGGTTTTTTTTTTTTTATTAATGTTTTTGTAAGGTAGCTTTTTCATTTTTATTGGCACTATAAATTAAGTTTTTGGGTTGAAATTTGATTCATATTTTTCTAATTGGCCTTTTCTTGTGCCATGAAACCTTTTGCTTAAAAAAAGAGAGCTAAATCTCACCTTATCTTATCTCATCTCAAAGAGAAGCTCAATCAAGATATTGGAAAGAAAAAGGAGCATAATTTCATCATTGAGGACTCTCTCAGCTGCTAGTGCGTGAACTCAATCAGAAACACATATAATTACAACCACAAATACATATAACAATATATTTTTTTAACAAATAAGCCCACCAAAGAAATGCAAGGCCGTCCTCTGTTGCAGGTGGGAAGCAATTTAGATAGAGTGCAAAGCAAGTGGACTCCACCCTCCTAAAGATGCGAAAACATGTAGATCAGTTGCATGAAATAAAAATCGTTTTCAGCCTATTTAATTTGATTGATATAATTTATAGCTGCAATAAACAAAAAATTAAACAATAAAATAATATAAGGTTCTAATTATAATTTTATATTACTAGTTAATGACTTGCTTTTGCAATAAAAGCAACTTAATGTAATTAAACTAAAATCTGGAACCTAAAAATTTGGGAACTTATCCAAAGAATTAATTTAACTGCTACTATGAGAAGAAGTTTAAGAAAAAAAAAATATCAAAATTCTCCTATAAGTTTTTTGTTAACGTATTAATTAGTTTTCTTCTTGATGATCATTTGATTAACCCAATGTTCAAATTATTAATTGCTGGTCATTACAGCAAGCTCTATAGTTTTTTATTTGAAATATATATATATATATATATATATATATATATATATATTAAAATAATATTTTTTTATTTTTTTAAATTTATTTTTAATATTAGCAATTCAAAACAAAATATGAAAGTACAAAAAAAATTTAATTTAAGGTAAATAAAATTTAAATTATTTTAAAAATATTTTTGAAATATAAAAATAAACAGATTTTTAATATATATATATATATATATATATATATATATATATAGGCATGTTTGGACTATACAAATTTATGTAAAAAGTCAATAGAACCAAGAGTTCTTTGCTATATAAATAGCTCATGCTCACGAATACAACATACCAAGAGTTTCTCTTGAGAAACACAAGCACTGTCTGAGAGAGTTCAGAGAGACAGGCTTGAATATTGACTTTAATTTCTTAATTTCTTGTGGTAGAGAGATGGCTTTGCATTTGACATGGATGTTAGCTTTTGGTCTTCTAGGTATAAATTATAAGTCCCGTCTCGTTCTTAACTTCTCCACAATTTCTTGTCTTCTTAATTATGGATAATATTCCGTTGATGTGTTTTTGGTTTTCTTTGTTGCTGCCAATGTTATACAGGCAACCTCATCTCCTGTCTGGTCTGTCTTGCTCCCTTGTAAGTCTTTCTCTCTGCAAACATTATTCTCTACGTACTTTTGTATCGTTACCATCTACGAGCGCTATACATTTTACTAACTAGTGAGAATTGATCATACATATCACAGGCCAACATTTTATCAAATTTACAAGAAGAAAACAAGCGAAGGGTTTCAATCTATTCCATATGTGATTGCACTATTCAGTGCAATGCTTTGGCTGTTCTATGCAATTTTTAGTGAGGATGCCATCCTTCTCATCACCATCAATACGTTTGCCTTTTTCATGGAGTTCGGCTATATTGCTGTCTACCTTCGCTATGCCACCAAGAAGGACAAAGTATGTATACCTGCTTTCACCTGATCTCTTATTTCTTAAAACCCTTTCTCGCATTATTGGCTTACTAATATGAAGAAATTTATTTGGTGCAGATTCTCACCTTCAAACTTCTCCTCCTGATCAATAGTTTTGGGTTCGGTCTCATATGTTTACTAACTCTATTCCTGACACAAGGCCAAAAACGTGTCCAAGTTCTTGGATGGATTTGCATGATATTTTCTCTATGCGTGTTTGTTGCCCCTCTTTTCATTGTGGTGAGTAATTTGAGTACGCAACTCAAATTTCAATTCTGGCATATATTTTTTTCCTAATACTTGATTGAATCTTTCAGAGAGAAGTTATAAAAACAAAGAGCGTGGAGTTCATGCCTTTTTCCTTGTCTTTCTTCCTCACTTTGAGTGCAGTCATGTGGTTCTTCTATGGCTATCTAAAGAAAGACCCGTTTGTAGCTGTAAGTTCAATATGGAATTTCCATAGAAGTTTTCTTATAAAAAAAAAAGGAAAGAAAGGGTGGAAAATCAGTAAAAATACCAACTTTACACTAATGCTTTTATTTATTTTAAATTTACATTTCTTCCTTTCCGGCTACCTCAACAGGTTCCAAACATATTGGGGTTTTTATTCGGTATCATCCAGATGGTCCTGTACGTAATCTATAGGAAGCCCGTGAAAATTTTGGTGGTGGAGCCTAGACTTCAGGAGTTATCTCATGAACACATTGTAGACATCAGAAAGTTGGGCACAGCAATCTGCTCTGATATAAACATCGTGATATCACAGCTGAGTGATAGCGGGAAAGTTGTATTTGAAGATCAAATTCCCAAGGAAGTAGCCAAGCAAACCCAGGAAATCACGAATGCCACCAACAAGATTTAATACATTCAAGTACTGATCAATGGACGCGTGCACTAAATTTTGTATATAATTGTGTATATGCATGGTTGTGGTCTAGCCTTGCTCTTTTTTATGTCTTCCTATATTAATTAACGCCTCATGTTATCAATCTCTTCCCAAGAATATTCATGTAAAATATCCCGTCTCCTCTATCTCTCCCCATCCACTTGTAATATTTCATGTTTTTATAAAGAACTTGATTAAAAATCTATATCTATTCAATTTGTGTCTCCCTAATATATTATAATATTTGGAAATTACCTTTTTGCGTCACCCTAATTTGGAAACATAATTAGTATCTGTTTGATTGGAATGTTTGTGTTGATTAATTACTCCTTTCAAATGATTACTTTCAGGGAAATCATAAGAAAAGGACTTATATATTTTATAGTAATTAAAATAACATAGGTGAACCTGATATAAGATTGGTTCTAGTTGAGAATAATGGAATGTGTTGGGTTGTGTCTTAGCCAACCTTTCTATTTATATAGAGGTAGCAGAACACTGCAGTAACTGTAATGATTACAACATCCTATATTAGAATCATATTATATAATATGCCCCCTCAAGCTGAGGGTGGGGGATCAACTCGAAGCTTGAATCGAAAAGTAGTAAAGGATGCAACAGGAAGCGGTTTAGTGAAGACATCAGCAAGTTGATCCTGAGAGGGAACAAAACGAATCTGAATTTCTTTCTTGGCAACACGGTCACGGACAAAGTGATAATCCACTTCAACATGCTTAGTACGAGCATGGAAGATAGGATTTGCTGAGAGATAGGTAGCACCAAGATTATCACACCAAATGGTAGGGGCAGAGACTGAGGGAGCCTGCAAATCTGTTAACAAGTATTGAAGCCAAATGACTTTAGCAGTACCATCAGCAAGGGCTTTATACTCAGTCTCAGTAGAGGAGCGAGCAACAGTGCGTTACTTACCGGATTTCCAAGAAATCGGCGTCTGACCAAAAAAGACAAGATAGCCGCCCGTAGACTTGCGATCATCAATACTACTAGCCCAATCTGCATCTGTAAAGCCATGTAGAGCAAAAGAGGAACCTCGAGTGATATGGAAACCATAAGATGTCGTACCTTTAAGATAGCGTAAAATACGTTTGATAGCAGCCCAATGAGAATCTGTAGGAGCATGCATAAACTGACAGACTCTGTTAACAGCAAAGCATATATCTGGACGGGTGAAGGTAATATATTGAAGAGTACCCACGATTTGACGAAATCGTGTAGGATCAGAGAATGAATATCCGGTAATAAAATGACTTTTGAAGGGAAGACTGTAGTATCAACTGGTTTGCAGGAAGTCATACCAGCTCGGGTGAGGATGTCAAGAATATATTTATATTGACGCAGCATTAAACCCATACTGGTAGACTGAACTTTAATACCCAAAAAGTAGTGAACAACATCTAAGTCACGAAGCTTGAACTCAGAGCTGAGTAACTGTATAAGGTGGTGGAGCATAGCAGAGTTGCTACCCGTGAGTAGAATATCATCTACATACATCAGGAGATAAAAGATATTAGTACCATCAGATAAGATAAACAGGGAGGTGTCAACCTTGGAAGCTCGAAAACTAATGGAGAGCAAAAAATCACTTAGACGAGTGTACCATGCTCTCGGTGCCTGTTTCAAACCATACAATGATTTGTGCAATCTGCACACATGAGATGGAAGAGAAGAGTCAACGAAATCTGGAGGCTGTTTCATGTAGACCTCTTCAGTAAGAACACTATTGAGGAAGGCATTATGAATATCAAGCTGATGAATCTTCCAATTTCACGAAACCGCGATAGAGAAAACCAATCGGACAGTGGCCTGCTTAATAACTGGACTGAAGGTTTTAGAATAATCAATACCTTCCTGCTAGGTAAAACCTCTAGCAACAAGACGTGCTTTATAGCGCTCAATACTATCATCAACACAACGTTTGATCCGATATACCCATCTACTACCAACAACGTTCATCGAAGGATGAAATGGAACCAAAGACCAAGTGCGATTTTCGCGTAAAACGACGATCTCATCACACATATCATTATGCCAAACTGCATACCGTTCAGCATCAGAGAATGTAAAAGGCTCAGAAAAGGGAGAATACAGTACCCGTGTGGAGGTAGAAGTAGCAGTAGCGGAAGCAACCAGATTAGCTGTCTTCGACTGCCGCGGTCTAAGAGTCATAGGATGTCTGCTGTGTGCTGGTGGAGACGCAGGGGCAGATGGTTGTAGCGAGGAGACCTGTGGCAACTGATAAGAAGACAAATCAACCATAAGTTGCAGACCTGCGGGAGAGGATGATAAAGAAGCAGCCTCAAGCATAGGACTGTCAGTAGAGGAGGGGCTGGAAGTAGAGGCTGAAGCTGCAGGAGTGCTGGCCAGGGAGGGCGAAGTAGAGGAGGGACTAGAAAGTGCCCCAAGACCATAAGGAGAGGAGACCAATTGACGATCTGAACTTGCATTATAAGGGTTAGATAAACAACCATGGGATGATGGCCAAGGGATGGGTGGAGGCTGTGGTCGAGTAGCTGTTTGGAATGGTAAAACAGAGTGTTGTGGGCTGTTTGGGTGGCTAGTGAAAGTGGGTGGCGGTGGGTGGTTTAGCAAATTTGGGAGGGTGACAATAGCGGGTGGTATGGGGGTTGTGGTGGAGACCTTTGCAATCTGTTCAGAATTATCAAATGGAAACACATGTTCATGGAAGCGGACATGATGAGAAATATAAATACATTGAGATGCAATGTCAAGACATCGATAACCAAGATGCGAGGAACTATATCTAAAAAACACACATGGAGAGGAACGAAAATCCAATTTATGATTATTATATGGACGCAGAAAAGGAAAACAAAGACACCCAAAGGTACGTAAAAAATGATAATCAGGAGACCGTTGAAATAAATAATCAAACGAAGAGCGATGGGCAAGAATAGGAGTAGGCATGCGATTTATAAGATAAACAGAGGTTTCAAAAGCATAATTCCAGAATCAAAAAGGTGCTTTACATTGCCCTAAAAGAGTAAGACCTGTTTCCACAATATGCCTATGACGACGCTCTACTGTTCCATTTTGTTCATGAGTGTGGGGACAAATCAGACGATGATGAATACCAATGGTTTGAAAAAATATGAATAGTTTTTGGTATTCACCACCCCAATCAGTTTGAACAGATTTTATTTTAATGAAAATTGACGTTCGACAAGAGTCTGAAATTGATGAAAAACAGAGTAAACATCAGACTTGGCAACGAGAGGATAATACCATACATATTTAGTATAAGCATCAACAAAGATAACAAAATAACGATAGCCATCTGAAGAAAAAAGAGGAGCAGAGCCCCATATATCACTAAAAATTAATTCAAGTGGAGCAGAAGTTTTGTGACCCGTAGGTCCTAAAGACAAACACGATGATTTTCCTAAAGGACAACTTTGACATTGAAAATTAAGACGTTTGTTGTTACAAATGATCTTATTTTTTGAGATTAACAATTGAAAAATACGTGAAGTAGAATGACCTAGTTGACGATGTCATAAATCGGTAGAGGCAGAAGTGTAGGGAGACCAATAGGCTTGAGGAACTGACGTGACGGAAGACTTGGTCAGGGCATAGAAACCATCTTTACTCTGACCTGTGAGAAGGACTTCATGGGTGTTGAAATCCTTGACATAAAACACACGAGGGTGAAATTCAAAATAAACATTATTATCAAGATAAAATTTTTGAATAGAGAGCAGAGGTTTTGTGATTGTAGGAACATGAAGAACATTAGATAAGGTGAAAGAACGATGTAGTGTATATATTTTTGTATGACCAAGATGAGATATAGGAAGGCCCTTACCATCACCAACATGCAAATTATCATTACCAAGATACGGTTCTGAAGCGGTCAAGGTGGCAAGATCAGGTGTGACGTGTTGATTAGCATCGGTATCTGGAAACCAATCAACAGAACCGGTTGAGGAGAGATTGCGCTGCACCAGGTTGGCAGTAGGTTGTTGGCCATAACCTCGCTGCTGGAATTGAGGGCAATAGGGAGCTGTATGGCTGAAATTCTGACACAGTTGGCAGCGTGGATTCTGCCCCCTATTGCGCTGCCAAGAGCACTGCCTATTGTCACCAAAGGAGGAGTTTTGAAAGCTGTGGTGATCAGGTTTAGAGCCAGCAAATCGGTTGCCTCTACTGTTGGACTGGTTGGGACGCCAGCCACCGTTGAAGCGGCCCCTGCTGCGGCCAGAATTGCCAAAAGTCTGGTGCTGCTCAACAAGAGCAGAAGATGGAATGCTGGGTGTGGGCAGCAGAGGAGCATGTATGGCAGCAGAAGATTTGTGAAGAAATTCATGTGTGAGGAGATGGCTGTAAAGATTTGCATATGATAAAGGTTCAACCTTGGTAATAAGACTGGTAACTAAGTCTTTAAACTCTCCTCGAAGACCACGAAACACATATAAATTGAAATCTTCAAGCAAAACTGGCCGACCAACAGCAAGTAATTCATCAAATAAGGCCTTTGCTTTTTGCATAAATTGAGTTACTGATTCATCACCCTGTCGAAGATCCTGAAGAAAACTGTGAAGTTGCATAATACAAGAGTTGAAGGTGGAAGCGAGAGCTTGCTCAAGAGTGCCCCAAGCTAAACAAGAACTTTGACAACCAACAACAAGATGCAAAACTTCCATAGATAGGGAGGAAAGAAGAGCACTTAAAATGATTTGGTCATGTTGTTTCCAGGTTTGAAAAAGCGGATTTACCTGAAGAGAGATACCATCATGGGCAAGAACATGTGTTGATAGACATGTGTTGGAGCCATTAACAAAACAAAAAACTCCTTGGCCTAGGAGATAAGGCAGCATCTGCATACATCAATATAAATAATTGGTGTTTGTTAATTTGAGGGAGATGACTTGATGAGTGTGAGAAAGGGAGATAATGCTTGCGGCAGTAGAGGCAGCAGACATGGGTTGCAAGAGGAGGCGTTCACCAATCATGGCAGAGGAGAATCCAGGCGGTGACGCAGCAGAGAAAAGCAAAGGAGGCGTTGTAAGAGAAGAGGGCTGCACTGTCGGAGAAGAAGAAAGCTGGACTGCTGGTGCTGCAGAATTTGAAGATGTATGTGGCGACTGTTCCATTGAAGAAGGGAGGCTGGGAGGCTGTGAGAAAAATAGGTTTAATTTATTTTAGGGTTTTGTGGCTCTGATACCAAGTTGAGAATAATAAAATGTGTTGGGTTGTGCCTTAGCCAACCTTTCTATTTATATAGAGGCAGCAGAACACTGCAATAACTGTAATGATTACAACATCCTATATTAGGATCCTATTCTGATAAATACATGAGTAACTGTAATGATTACAACATCCTATATTAGAATCCTATTCTATAATAGTTCTGATGATTCGAGTTGATTGAAATCAATTTAAATTTTTTTAAAAATAATATTTTTTAATGAAAACTAATAAATTTTAATTAAAATTATGAATTTACTTTTTAAATTAACCGGATAAAACAATTCTTATATTATATTTGTGACGTAAACAACATCCAAATTAAAGTAGTAGAGAGAGGGATTTTGGGACCGGTGACTACCACGGTAGCTTATATCTTAAAAGTGGCGCCTATAATAAATAATATCATGAAACTGAGAACATTTATCTCGTACTTTTAATTCAAATTTCTTATTAATGTCATTTGAGTCGTGCGAGCTGGCATTGATGTACTACAAGCTCATTCATTAAATTAATTCATGAACCCTCATGTTATAAATATATATTAGTTACTATAGTGTGTTCTTATAATGGGAGATAATATGAAAAATAATAATGTTAAAAGAAAAGGTTTTTTTATATGTTGGAACGAAATATATGTTAATTAATTAACATTTCTATTTTTTCCCCAAAAATCTAGGCTTCAACTTTGCTTTATAACCAAAGATTTAATATATTAGTAACAATTAAATATTACTATATTCGTAACAATTAAATATATTAGTAATAATATTTTTTAATGAAAACTAATAAATTTTAATTAAAATTATGAATTTACTTGTCAAATTAACCAGATAAAACAATTTTTATATTATATTTGTGATGTAAACAGCATCCAACATAAAGTAGAGAGATGGATTTTGTGACCGGTGACTACTAAAGCAGCTTATATATTTAATATGTTATTAAAACTTTAATAATTTAATGATTATAAGTTAAAATCTTATTATTTTATTTTAATTAATAAAATTAATTAAAAAATAATGTGATTACATGTAAATTATAAAAGTAAAAAGATTTGATTTGAGAATATATATTAAAAAAATTAATATAAACTATATAATGTACTGTTGTAGGAGGATACTTTTGAAGGCAAAGCGACATAATGATTCACTGAGATATATAGAGAGAGATACTGGAAGCATATGGAGGAAATTAAGGGATGGAAAGGATGATGGCGTGTTTACTGTTTGGTGATTGGATGGTATAAAAATATTCAACAGCCATATAAGACAGTGGAAAGAGACTTTGATATGATATTTTTGTATTTTCTGTACGTAAGCAATAAAAGAAAAGATAGAGATAGTCGTAGAGTAATATCTTATATTTTAAAAGAATAAAAATTTCTTTTCGTGGATCCCATGAACTACCTCCTGATGAAGCACAAGAAATAATTTTATTTCTTGTATAATTTAATTTAATTAACGGGCTTATAGTTTTGAGACTTTATATAATAAAAGCCAAAACAAAAATGATTTTGCGGTGAATTTCTAGCACACCTCAAGGCCATGTCCATCCCACCTTTTCCCAAAGGAGGATCGATCTCATCTCTATAAAAACCAAAAAAAAAAAAGGTGAGAAACATAAGGAATCCATTACATGGGAGCAGTGTAATGGACATCCAGACCTATCTCATATCTTATCCAACGGGAAAGTGTCGAAATTAATAATTTTTTAGATGGACAAAAGGCAGTCATTTTTAACACACTGCGTAGTGCATGATCTGATCTAGTGACGTGATCTCAATCAGAAAATCTCAAGTATTCAAATAATACAGCAGAAAATATCAGCAAAAATTAATTGTTCACTGTGTTTATATATGTAAGGCTTAGGGAAACCCGCCTTCATCCGGTGCCGGTGGGAAGCAATTTATATAAGACTGCGTGAGAGTGGAATCCACCCCTTGACCCCATTAAAGATGCCAAAATATTTCCTAAGAACTAACTTAAGGGGCGAGAAAACAAACCCTAATTTATTTTGAACTGTATAAGATGGGATGGAGCTGCCTATTTTATTTAAGAATTGTTTGATGTTGTGGTTAAAAACTTAAAACTACTTGGGTTTGTTTTAATGGTATATTTAAGTTTAAAAAATATTAAATTTTTTTTTTTCGGAAGATATTATCGTCACTCACGAAAAGGAATTACAACTTTTAGAAGTGCCACTAAATTGGACTGTGTTTACTTTCAGCCATTTGACACTAGCATAGTACAACTACAATCTACATATTGTCTGATTTGTTTCCAGGGACTCTTGCACTGCGATACGGTGGATAAAAACTCCATCGGTACTGGAAGAACAAAAGCTAAAGCAATTTACTTGAGAATGGAAAGAATCTACGGTCAAGTGGATTCAATGAAAACAAGAGCAATGAGCACATACTAATAAGTTGACGAAAACCCACATAAGTACAGCAGATATACACTTCGAGCACCCTTGGCACTCATCAATTCCATATAGCAAGTAGTGCACATTCATGCATTGTTCGCTTTCGGCAACCATCAGGACCGTCATTATAGCCAGGAATCACTCTGAGGCTCTCATGTCTTGTTGATGAAGGTCTGGCTTGCTTAATTTGGCACATAAAATGACAAAAAAACAATAGCAATTTCTCCTGTCATCCACAATCTGGAGGACGAGCGATAGATAACTTGCTGGTTTACTTGCTTGCCGACCTGTAGAGATCATCTTAATAAAATGCTATCCTTAGTTGAAACTCATGACAGTATATTTCCTTTAGATAAAGAGCTTCCATGGACCCTAAGAAATTAAAATAATATATTGTAAAAGAAAGATAGGAAAGGCATAGTTTATGGGATAGGTCCGGTTGTGTATATTATTAATTCTTTGCGTAGGAAATTAAGCTGGGGAGGGTAGGGATCAGCCCTTCTTTCGTTATTGCATATCATGTTTGTATAAATTTAAGGTTTTGCAGGGAAATGACTTTTGTTGCCGGAAAACACCCAGCTTGAAATTTTGAACTTAGAGGGTGAAAAGTTCTTCGTGCCTCAAGCTGGCTTGATCAGCTGCATATGCATATAAAAAATATTCAGTTGTGTCCAGAATTTTTGTAGATGCTAGAAATGGTAATTTTTAGATGTGTTGAAAGGTAATAATGTCCATAAAAGGAAGCTGTTAGAATTAATTTTGAAATCTGGAACATAATAAAAATTAAGAGAGTTTAAGATTATATAAAATTGAGTTCTTTAAGGATTAATTATTTTTTATTTTTCTAGGTGAAAATGTGCAATATTGCACTAATGATATGGTCATGTTTTTGAGTTTTTGAAATTATTATTAGATTAGTATAAATATATCTTAAAAATATTATAATTTTATTTTAAATTTATTTATTTTTTATATAATCATCAATTTTATTAAAAATATGGCTATCTAGCCATAAAAAAAGATAAGAAAACTTATAAATTGAATGGGGAATTTACTGTTTAATCTCGTTTCTCTCCTTCTCTCAGCAATTGGCTATGCTGAGTTTTTAAGGTTTATTTGAAAGTGTGGTTGTAGTTGTTTTTTAAAGTGTTTTTTATATTAAAATGTATCAAAATAATTTTTTTTATTTTTAAAAAATTATTTTTAAGATTAGCGCATCAAAACAATTAAAATATATAAAAAAATAATTAAATTTATTAAAAATACGGGTTATCCCGTGTTTCTAAACCAGACTAAATGTACATGTATAAAAAAAAAAGTGAATCTTATAAAATATAAATCACAATTTACAAATAAAAAGAAATTGTTATACTTTGGTGCGTTAAAAATTATCTGGTCCTGAATTAAGTGGACATTGGAAGAATCGATCGGTTCCAAGTGATTTTATTAATAATTTTCATGCAACTGTCATTATCGTACAAGATTATTAGCACTTGCTTTTTGAAAGAAAAAAAAAGGTGTGCATCTGAAGAAATTATATATAAGAAAGAGCAAGATCCCTGGAGACTTGTGGCCGGTAAATGTGCCAGCTCTGTGATCACGATCAGCCACTTTATATCTCCAAAACGATATACGTCATGCTCCCGATTTCTGTCAGATTCCCGTAAACGAAGCCACTTTAAGATAATCATGTTCCTGGGACAATCCCCACCTCATTATCACGATTGCAGGCAGCATTTGATTTTTTATTTATTAATATAAAAACACTGGAGCTATGTATTGTGATTTATTCTAATAATATTAGAAGCGTTTATAGTATTGATATTTAACCCAAAAAAGACATTATGGTTTCAATTTAGACATATACACACACTAATAAGCTGTTGCTCTAACAATTAAAGCACTATTATATCTTTACAAGAATAAAAACATAAATTCAATCTTCAAAAAACATACTTAATAAAAAAAACAGTCAAGAATCTTATATAGGACTAGTATTGTCCTTTAAAAAAATATGAGAATACCTAAATAAAATATATATATATATATATATATATATATATATATTCAACCTAATTTGATATTAATTTTAATTTTTTTAAAAAAAAAAAGACATATGACAGCTTTATATTGGTTATATTTTAGGAAAAAAGAAGCAAGCAAACAATTTTTTAAAATAATTTCCCAACTTTCTTTTAATTTATAGCTAGAAATTATTTTTGTATTTTTTACTTGCATATTGGAAATTTGTTTACTTATTTAAAAATAAGAAACAAAAAATGAATATTATTTATTTTACTTCATCTTGGATCTATTGCTGATGAAATATACTTGATTCAATTTTTATAGAAATGATTATTTAGGAAAGTTTTTATTTCATGCGTTCGAGATTTTATATTTTTTTACATTATGCTCGATACTTATCTAATTACATATGTTATGGGCGTCACATCGCATTTTGTTTGAAGCATCCGACAGATAATCATTCGAAAGGGTGTCAATTAATTGATGATAATCCCACTAAAAGCAATTAATTGATGATAATCCCGCACTAAAAGCATAATCATGGGATAATCATGCATTGATTACGTGCTGCTCATACCATCATATCTCAGAAAGGAAATACTAAAGGTCTCTTGAAAAGGAAGATAGATAGATAATTTATCTTATTGATGTGTGATGGTGTGCTGTAATTTCCAGGGGTGTTCATGGTTTTTCCATCTTGAATTATTACCGCCCTTTTTTTTTATGAACTTTGAATTGAACCTAAACCTGGCAATCACAGAATTTATTGGTTGGGTTAACTTAGGTTAAAGTTTGGTTTTCAAGATACGTTAATCCATTCCAAAAACTTGAAAATCAAATAGTTTTAAGCAATAAATTAAACTTAATTTAAAATATAATTATGGCATAAAAAATCGTTCATTACTATATTTTTATTGGTTATTCATTCAAAATCTAGGAAGATATTTATGTTAGCATACTAGCTATGTCACTTGCACTTCATTATTGGCCAAATAATTTTGTTTTTCTGCATGAAAAATGGAACGTCCAAGCATTTACAATGTCTATTTTTGGCACCAAGAAAAAATTATAATAGCAGATTAAAAATTATATGCATGTACTTAATTAAATAATTGATAATCATATGTGATAATAGATCAAATTGTGTTGAATAACTTTATTTCTTGAAATTAATTTTTCATTGAATTGAATGATAAAAAAAAAAAAACACAAAAGAAAGCAAGTCAAATTAATCTTCAAAACCAAAAAAAATATCCAAGCATTAATAATATGTTTTGTAAGAGAAAAAGTTAATTTAATCATGAATTCAAAATCTATCGCATATTGTAAGATATTTTTTTTATAAAAATATTAAGATAATAATATATTATATCAACCTGGATAAACTCGAGTTAATAAGTTAAATTTATTTCAATAAAAAATATAAAAGTGGCTTGTGGAATTGAAATAACAAAAAACTCTATTTTTTAAAAAAGTTTGATAATAAAATTATTAGGTTTCTCTAAACATCCACCCATACATGCATATATACATACATATAGTAAAAATAATAAATTTAATAATTTTTTTAGGAATTTCAAGATTTTATTAGACAGAAAATATTATTTTTTTTTTAAAAAAAGAAAATATTCATAACAATTTATTCAATAGAAATGTTTTTATAATCAAAGAACAGCAAAGTTTATCCATCTTTTAGGCAACTCTACCCTTATCTCGTACGAAGTCCAAAATTTGATTTGTTGCTTCCAAAAAAAAAAAAAAAGATGGCAATGATGGTAACTTGTCTCTGAATTATTAGAAAAGAAATGTTCCAGTATCTTCAGGAGGTGGGCCCACCCCAGGGCACTCGATTAAATTGCTTCCCATCTGTACGAGAGGATGGGCTGCTGTCCTTTGATTATAAAAACATTTCTAATGAATAAATTGTTATGAATATTTTCTGTTTTTTTTTTTTTTTTTAACAATGAATATTTTCTGTTCATCATATGTATGACTAAAACCATTTTCTGAATATTTGAGATATAAATATTCGGTGTTTTCATCACATGAAAGAAAGTCCAAATATTTAGATGTCATTTATATTGAGATATAATAAAATCCTAGCAATTTTTTATCAGCAAATATAATCAATATAATCTTATGCCAGGTGAGAGTGAGGGTAGTGACATTTAAATTCTTCAGTGTTCAATTATTAAAATCCCAATGATGTCAAATAAATTTTTAATATTTGAGTGATATTTATATGAAGTCAAAGCCTTTCTTGTATTAAAATATATTTTTTTAATCATAAGTTAATAGAGATTTATAAATTTAAGTTTAATTTTTTTTTGAGAAATATATAGTTAATATAAGAAAATCACGTACCAACACTTTATATAATAACTTAAACTTTAAATTATTAAAGCTTTATTTTCTTAATTTTAAAGCAAAACCAAGGATTTGGAATTCATTTACAAGCTTCAACATTTACAAATTAATAATTGATGAATTTATATAAAAAAAATTATATATAACAATTGGACTTTCCACAGCAATGTTGGACTGGATTGATAGGAGTGAGGTTATGATAATTTTTTAAAATATTTTTTATTCGGTCAAATATTATGCTTTTAATGAAATAAATAAATAATCATTAAGTTATAAGACTTTTAATTCAAAGCTCAATGCTAATTTGTTGAATATCCACCAATAATATATAAACTCACAAAGAAAATTTAAACAATAAATGACATGCATAAAATAAATCTATAGGAAACACAGCTATTATACATAACATTTCATTTGAAAAAATACAATAATAATTATTTCTATCTTTTCTTAGGCATAATCTACCCTTTACTCAAATTTTTATAATTATTATTTATTTTATGATTCTTAGTTTTCTTAAAGAACTATTTGGCATCTTTATTTTTCTAATTTTTTCTTTAATTTTAAAAGTTTCATTTATATCATATGAGATGAATATGAATGTCTTAATATTTTTAATGTGGGCAACTCAAGCTAAAATGTTGCACACATTAAAAATATTAAAACATAATTAACAAGCATCATTAAATTAGGGAGGATGAGCTTTGCCATGGTTTAATATTTTTCGCCTAATATTAGATCCCTTTTCCATTCCTCGCCCAATTCCGGATTTCCAACTAGAGGACCACATCTTCGTATATAAGGCATTATATAACTTGATTGCATCCGTCTCTTCTTCTTTTTACCCTTTTTATTTTTTTTCTTTTTGATCATATTTTTTATTATAACAACTTAAAGAGATACTTGAATTTGAGATATTTTGAAAAGCTGAAAATGAATGCAGAGCTGAAAACTCATTTACGTTAAAAGAATTTAGATACACACACATATATAGAAGAAGAGCCAGATTGGTTGAGAGCAAAATAGAGCAGCAAACAAAGGCCATGGCACGAGTTACATTCCATTGATTAATTATTAAACATAAATAATGACAGATTGATTAATTTATATGAATATTTTCTTAAACAAGCATAAATAAATTACACGAATCTAGAGGCGGAGTCTTCGACTTATCACCATTCACCACCCGAAACGATGGACACTAATCTAGGGGAGAGATCATTGACACAAAGCTTAATTTAATTGCACGAAGACAGACCAAACTGACACTAATCACATAATTAAGGACCGACCACATTCATGCATACATAGATATAGTTACACGCAAATTGTAATAACACTCAAATGCAGCTGCTAAAGTTTGTTGGTGACATCCATGGCTTTCATGATTTTCTTGGTCTGTTCCTTGGCATTTTGATCTTCAATAATTAATTCCATCTCCACCATCATTCAGCTTTGGAATCCCTATAGCGATCTCGGAGCAGATTGTTGCACCCAACTTTTCAAGGTCCACAACATGTTCAGATATGTCTAACTGAAGTTTAGGCTCCACCACCACAACTTTCTTGGAGTTCCTATAGATCATATAAAGCACCATCTGGAGAATACCAAAGAGAAGCCCCAGTATGTTTGGAACCTGTTGATGAAAAACAGAAGAAATGTTGATACAAAAAAAAAAACTCATTAAATGAAAAGTTTGGTGTTTCATGTACTTATAAATATGTGATCACTTACAGCAACAAACTGGTCTTTCTTTAGAAAGCCATAGAAGAACCACATGATGGCGCTCAAAGTGAGGAAGAATGATAAAGAAAAAGGCATGAACTCCACGCTCTTAGTTTTTATAACTTTTCTCTGCAAAATTCAAGCACGTATTGGGAAAATGATGTTCAAGATCAGTCAGAAATTTGTGTTTTGCGTACTCAAGTTACTCACCACAATGAAAAGGGGTGCAATAAAAACACATAGAGAAAATGTCATGCAAATCCATCCAAGAACTTGGACGCGTTTTTGGCGTTGTGTTAGGAAGCGAGTCAGTACACAGATGAGACCGAACCCCAAAACATTGAACAATAGGAGAAGTTTGAAAGTCAGAATCTGCACCAAATTGAGCTCAATTAGTAAATCGATATTATTGTATAGAAAGGGATGTAAGAGTGAGGGAAAGTAGTGTTCATGGGATGTACTTTATCCTTCTTCGTGGCATAGAGAAGGTACATAAAAATGTAGCCTATCTCCATGAAAAAGGTGAAAGAATTGATGGTGATTAGAAGGAGGGCATCCTCCTTGAAAAGTGCATAGAATAGCCAAAGCATGGCACTAAATAGTGCAATCACATAAGGGATAGAGTGGAACCCGTGGCTGGTCTTCTTCTTGCAAATTCTATAAAATGTTGGCCTGTGATATTATTATTCCTTGTTAATTAGCAGCTAAAAGACATGAAGATATAATCAAATTAAGAACACCTAAAAACTAGAGACTATAGTAAGATTTCAAGACAAGGACGACTTACAGAGGAGCAAGGCAGACCAAACAAGAGATGATGTTGCCTACATTGACAGAGAAAAAAGAAAAGAAAATGTAAATTAGCTTCTCTAGTAATTAAATGGCTGTTCTTACCAAAAAAAAATGATTTTTGCAGCCTCCTACATTTTTTCTTTTATATATATGAATAGTTATTTCATAGTTGATGAAAACTCTTCCAGAATTAATAATCTAGAGGAAGCAAGAAAATACATGCAAGAGCTGTTTTGCATGTATGAGCAGCTTGTTATGTAAATGTCACTTGCATAGAAAACGAGGAGTAATGGAGAAGCACAGAAGAACAAAAAAAGAAGGGACTTGTAATGATTTCTACCTAAAAGACCGAAACCGAAAACCCATGTCAAGTGCAAGGCCATCTCTCCACCACTACAAAATTAAGAAAGACAATTACAAGTCTGTCTCCCTCAACACACAAGGCAGTGTTTCTCAATGGAAATTCTAGGTAATGCTGTATCGCTTGGCAATGCTGATGAGCTATTTATATAGAAACTCAAGACAAGTTGCATGTTGTGTCAATGTAACAGTGAGCGATGTTAAAAAAAATATATATCAATAATGTTCCTTTTCCAGTTGGTTCTGATGCTTTTGTGTAACATAATCCAAACAGCCTTTCTAGCCCTAATGCCCTATCCACCCATATTTGGTTTATGGTTCTTGAAGGTTAACACCCAATCTCCAAGTAGCCTCTTCTGCTGGTATCATTCATAGTACCCTGAAATTCTTGGGGTCCCACAAGCAGCTTCTTTCTGATGTGTCACCCACCATGTGATCTTATTGGTTACAGCTCATCTTATAGTGCTAGCTGGTGAACTTCACTTGGTCAAGATGTTCCTTAATATTATTTCTTTTATAAGCAATAGAATGTATTAAAACAAATCTGCAGAAACCAAGGATTTGCAGAGGACAAAGAAGTAGCAGACTTAAACCAAGAAACACAAGAATGTCCAAAAAAACAAAATCAAAACCATATTGCCATTGTTTCTTAGCTAACTTAGTTCATAACAAGAAAAAGAAAACCCCACCAGCTTGGACTCGGTGAAATTATCTATAAATCCTTCCATGTATTTACTTGGTGAATTAATTATCATTCTTAGACTATAAATCCCATAAAAATTATCACTAGGCCCCCAAGCTATTTTAAAATATTTCATGAAATTCCTAAATCCTTATGATATTTCTAAATTGATTAGCACAAGCTCCGCCACTATATGTTGCTAGATTACCCAATGAATTCACGTTTTTTTCACTAGAATTTCAATTCTTCGGCTTTTACTCGAGGAAAAAGGTTTCTGTTTTCAACAATCTTGGAAGTTCGACCTAAAGATTAGATTAACCACGTCTTAATTATAATAATGTTGTTGATGCTATAGAATCAAAACGATTTGAGACAATGAATAGTCTTCGGTGCAGGTCGATAAGATCTTACATGTGAATAATAACATGCTGAATGGGACCAATAGACTAAGAGTAGTAAAACCTACTTGGCTCATTTTTTTTTTCTATAGGGATCTATAGGCTAGGCCTTGAAGCTTACTTCACCACCAAGGAGATAAATTCTTATGTGGAATCGCACTTGACGGCAATGAATTATTCAGGATCTTTGATCTTCCTAAAAGAAGCAATCAAACGGTGGAGAAGTGGCTGAACATCAAGATAAAAGCATCTCTGTTGTTCTCCCTAAACAAGAAACAACTTTCAATAGTTGACTAGCAGCCATTTGCAGCCATGCCTCTAAATACTCACCCCAGAAAAGTTTCTGCTTGTGGCATCACATGGTCTTTCGAACCGCCTACTTATACATGATGCTGCTACACTTGGCCACTTGATTGACACGGTTTAGATTCATAAACACACTGATTTAGCATGCATTGTTAATTAACTCTTAATTAAGACTAGAAAATATTAATTCACCACAAACCACTAATTTACTAAGGCATGGGCAGCATCTATATGCTTCCACTGATCACTTTTCTAATTTAATTTTATACAATCCAAAGTTTAACGTTTGATCCTGAACTGGACTCTTTATAGCATATGGACTGTTCATTTATGGACAGAACCATTGATAACATGGACCATTAAATCATGAATTCGACCGTTCATGTCTTGGTTGGATCGGACTAGTTATTATAAGATGAAATCAATGATCATGGCTTGGGCTGCTCGATTTTGGATTGGACTAATTCAGTACTATGAACTCGTTGGCTGTGAATTGAATCGATCATATACGGAGAGTGCCTTGTCTTTATTGGGGTGTTTGGTGGGGGATCACGGTGGTTAATTTTTATAATTTACTATTAGGTGCAATTTTGAGTGGAGTTCATTATTAAGAAGGGATACTTATTATTATCAATGCAACTAAAAAAAATGAGTCGATTATTGTAAACAACAAACATATTTAATATATTATTTTAATTATTTATTAATATTATATAAATAACAATAATTAAGTGGTAAGGAGTTAAATAAAGAGAGAGAACATTTTTATTTCAAATCCTATCACTTGCATTTCTTAACCTACATGTAAGTGTGTAATTAACTGGGGGTATCGAGTAGGTGAACTCTACCTCATGATTTGGCTTTTAAAAATCATCATTTCCTCGTAAGTTACATCTAGAAGTATGCCTATAATATCAAAAAAAAATATATGAACCAAGTTAAATTTTTTTTCCTTGTGATCTACCTATTTAACAAGGTTGAAATTATTCTTGTACGATATAATTTATAACTTTGACTAAATAAAAAGTTTAATAAAAGTTTTTTAAGTTTGAGTTGTTGTACCAAATGACAATATCAAATTTCTTTTTCCACAATCTAAATATTTTTCTTTTATGTTTCAAAAGCTCTTTTGGTCCAATACGAGAGCAGTGTCAATAAACTAGTAAATGGAACTAAAAATCATGGGATCGGTTGTTCATATGAATAGTTAATTAGGTTAATATATTTTGTAATTGTTTCGTACCAAATTAATATCATAGTTGAGTTGGTTGAAGCGAGTGGAACGAGACTATGGTCTCAGATTTGATTCCCTGTTGCAGCAATAAAATCCTCACGTGACACCCAACTTATGCCCATTTGGCCGCTGCTGCTGCTGTTGTTTTGTTTTTTAATATGGCTGTGTTTTTTAATATGAAAATTTTATTATTTAATAATATTTTGAATTTTTTTATCTTTGGATGTTTTTCATTAATTCCATCCTATAATTTAGAATTTTTATTTAATTTTATTTTCTAATATTAAATTGGTAATAAATAAAATTTTGTATCTTTTTTATAATATAATAAAGTAAAAATATTAATGATTAATCCTAATGAAGTTCATAATATATGTCGGATTAATCCAATTATGAATTTTTTTCTCTTTTTTTTTCTTTTTTTTAATATATATTAAATATTTTTTTTATTTCTTTCTTACCAATCAGCATTAACAATATAATTATTTTGTATCACTTTCCACTAGCATTTCACTCTTCAAATGTTAACTGATTGCATTTTTTATCTTTAAAGATATATTAAATTAAAAAAAAATCATTAATCCGAAAGGGAAATGATGCAAATGTCTGTTAATATATAGTTGCCACTATTCTTCCATTCTGTCCGGTATGTCCGAGATGTTTCGTACTAAATGAAAAAATGGAATAAATTGAAACTTTGAATGCATTTACCCGGGTAGGCCCCGCTAGCTTGTAATGGATCTTGGATGGAGTTGTCGGGACGATACCTTTCTCAGTGGAAAGCAAAGGTGTGGAATATCGCTAGCTAACAAGTACACGGACATGGGAATAGATCTGATACCACCTTTATGCCCTTAAAAATTGCTCTTATAATAATAATTACTCTGTAATAATTCACCACTATCTTCTTAACCTCGTACCAAACGCCACCTAAGATAAACCATACATGCTTTATTTCCTTGTTCTTTGTTTGCAATGAATTTTATTTTATTTTTTTTGAACGAAAGCTACTTTTAGACTGAGCGGTTTACATTGTGAACATTTTTTTTCCCAGGACAGACTACTAGAGAATTGACACATTTTTAAATGATAAACTGTGTTCATCAAATTGTTGAGCTCAAAATTAAATATGCATAGCTTTTATTCCATATTGGTCGAGCTATGCTCACAAAAACGAACAGAACACTGACAAAGCATATTTATAAAGTCTCGATCTCCTTCACAAATTTTACAATAATAGAGAGAGAATTGGTTACAGGTACAGAAGTCCACGTGCATTACGAGACAAGTTGGGTACTAGCTAGCAAGATCCTCAAATCAAACTTCAAATTGATTGGGATGGTCTTGGTTGGAAGGATCCTTGCTATTCTCAGTATGATCATCTTCCTCGTTCGATTGGGGGCAAACAGCTGGTTTCATCTCACAAGAAACTGAGCTCAGTTTGGCAACATCAATGCTGTGTTGAGGTAGCTTGGGCTCCATAGGCACTTCTGTCTTGAAGTTCTTGTAAATTACATAGAGCACCATCTGAAGCACCCCAAAGATAAAACCCACTATGTTTGGGATCTGCACACAGATGGGGAAAAAAAAAACAAGGGAGAGATGGAACTTTCAGTGTCTAGATTATGCAGAAGTACAAAGGGTAGCATGCATGCTTCAGGATGTGTAATACAGCAGCAACAAAACATATATAGCAATGAGGCAAAAAAGAGACACGTCTGTACTGTATACATTAATTCGAGAAAGAAATCACTTACTGCAATATAGAAGTCCTTCTGTAGTACACCATAAACGAGCCACGTGATAGCACTAAGGGTGAGAAAAAACGATAAAGTAAATGGCATGAACTCCACACTCTTGGTTCGTATCACAATTCTCTGAAGAGTCATGGATAAAAATATACTATGATCAGATATATGTTATATATAATATACCTATATGTGTGAGTATAAAAATTAAAGTATTCTGCTCTCTTCCCTTGTTTTCCCATGAAGTGATGTTGGTAAACACAAACCAACTCAGTTTAAGCAGCTTGAAGAAATATTTAAGAACAAAAACCATCAAAAAGGGTCACAAATAATATATATATCCTCACCATAATGCTCAATGGTGCTGCAAATACACTCACTGAGAATATTACGCAAACCCATCCTAGAACTTTAACCCGGTTTGATCCCTTTACAATGAAGTGGGAAAGAAGAAGAATCGAACAAAATCCCCCAAAGTTGAACAAAATAAGTATCCTCAAGGTGGCAATCTGCAAAAACCAAGGCAAATATATTTTGTAAGGAGATTAATATATATATAGCTATCAAAAATATATATGGGTGCAGAGAAAGATGTGTGATCATGACGTACCCTAGCTTGTTTTGGAGCATAAGCAACGTAGAGAGAAATATAAATCATCTCTATGAAACAACCGAATGAGTTGATGGTGATGAGGAGGAGAACATCAGACTTGAGTGATGCATAGTAGAGCCAAATCATTGCACTGAATAGGGCAACCACATAAGGCAATGATTGGAACCCTTCTGTAGTTTTCCTCCTACAAATCCTTACAAATGTCGGGCTGCAACAATATGGAAGCATCTTGTTAGAGCTTCAATGTCCTTCGATCAATAACCCCTTTCATAAGAGATACTCTTTAATATATATTTATTAGAGAAGTTGGTTGAAACAAAAAAAAACTTACATTGGAGCGAGGAAAACCACGAAAGAAATTAAGTTACCTAAAAAAATCCATATGAATGTAATATTTAGCTACACTTAATTAATAATGTAATTAATCAGATTTTGTAATAACTTGAAGTTGTTAAAGCAGATGCAGAGAGGAAAATATTTATTTGTACATGTAATTAATACCTAGAAGGCCAAATGTGAATATCCATGGGCAGTGAATGGAAAAGGAAGCCATCTTTCTCTCTAAATCTTTGCTTCTCCCTCACAAAATAAGGATATGGAAATGAAGAAAATACTGTTTTGAAGGGGAAGCCCTAGCTAGCTAGCCCTTTCACATCCAAGCCACGCCACGATATGCTAGGCAGAAAGGGTGTGTGGCTTATTTATAGAGGATGCTATGCATCATGAACCGTACGAGTAAAATGACGATATGATTGCATATGGTTCAAAAATTGCGTGCTCCAAATGATAGCCCTACATTATCTGCTTGATTTTATTTTCTTTTTTGGTAAAATTATTTTGGCATTAGACCAAAAACGGCTAAGTTCAAATTCTGTTCATATCATATTGCGTAAATCTAAGCTTTTTTATTTGTTAATTTATATATGATTAGGCCTTTTTATCCATTTATGCGGGCCAAAATTAAATTATTTTTTTCTAGTGATCTAATCCACGAAATTAAAAAATCTATGAAAAAAAAAAATCGATGTTCCATCATCCATCTTCGAGAACATATAATTAATTCACTTGTAAATGGTAAAAGTTCATCATCTAACAAGTCTTGCGATTTGAATGAAGAAATTGTGGTTAATTTTTTTATATGATAAATACCCAAAAGCTCAAAGATTTCATTATATACCTTTTATTTTCAAATAAATTTTAAACAATTTTTTTAAAAAAACTATCGTTTGACTAACGGGCACTTAGGATGAGTGAAAAGAACGGTGTAGGATTTTCCTCGTGTATCTAGTTAGTGTACAATAAATCACTATTCTGCCCTCCGTACGTTACACACCTAAAAAGCACTGCCCTTCCCCCATCTTTCACGTGACAATCCCCACTGCATTTCCTTCAATTTCTGAACATTTTCTTTAGGGTTCAGCCGTTTTTCTTCAGACCCAGATTTGTCTTTTACCACAACTGCCATAAAGAAAACGAAAGAGAAAAAACTAACCCTAATTATTCCACTAATTGGCCAAATCATTCACTTTCAAGCGATTAGCCCTATGACAAGTGTACCATGAGGCAATGAGCACTACTGACCTGTGTCCATGTTCTGTCTTTACCATGACCATGTTATTCTCTTCATCCTAATTGTCTGTTTAATTAACACTGTCTAGTTAGGTGATCATCGAGAGCTAGAGAATGTTGTGGCCATGGGCGAAGCCTTGTAGAAGGCTAAGGAGGGCTGTAATCCAAGTTAAAAAAAAAAAAAATTAATGATTCACTTTTTTCTATCTTGCAAATCTAATATCTCACTTTTCCTTGCAATACAAATTAATTATTAGCCATTAGCCATCACTTTACTTTCCCTAATAATATTAATTAATTAACCACCCACTTTTCCTTGCAATACTAATTAATTATTATATTTTACGGCAAATTTATCTAAATATAAATAATTAATTGGTTTGCATGTATTCTAAATAACTTGGGTTTTTAGCTATTTTTCTTCTCAACAATATACAATTTTAGCTTGGATTTTAAAGAACAATCTATACAAAGAGCTGCAAGACTATAAAATCATCAATAAGAATTTACAAACCATGACTTTTTATTTTGAATTCAATGTTTCACATTCATTACAGTAAATTGTTAATGGAGTAAACAATAGACTGTACCCTAGAAATGGATGCATGCTAACACACTAATAGTCTAGTACTGGTTATTTCAAAGTTAAGTTCTCCAAATCTCCCAGTAGTTTGCATCACTAGTTTATCCTTGTATATTCTGTATTTTATGAATATTTTATTATGGCATTAGTATCTTTTCATCTTGCACCTGACTTTCTTAATCCCTTTTACTTGAATAGATTATAAATTATAATGGAAAATCAAGGAAACAAGAGAGGAAAAACTATGTTTTCATTCTTTAAACCAAACGAACAAACATCAACCAGTAAAGGACATTCTCCTTCCAATGTTGATGTGTCAAATCGTAATGAATAGCCCCCTTTCAAATCTCAAAGAGTTGAAATTGATGTTAATACTCTTGAATGAGATCCTGGGTTACGAATTCCAGTATGAAAACATTATATTAATCAACAAGATAAAATTAGAAGAGTTTATATCAAAATGGGTCCATATCAACCTAAGTTAGTAGAGTATCCAAGGACTGAATCAGGGAGACAGTATCATCGATTTCAATACACTTGGTTTGATCAATTTTCTTGGCTATAGTACTATCCATCAAAAGATACAGTATTTTATTTTTCATGTTTTATCTTTGAAAACAAAGTGCCTCGTCATCTCATATTCACCACCGAAGGCTTTAGAAGTTGGAAGAGGGTTAATGATGGGGTTAAATATGCACTTTTGATGTATGTGGGATGTCCGACTTCACCACATAATAATGCTATGAAATCTGCTGAAGATTTAATGAAAGTAAGTAGACATATTGATAAAGGGTTGAATGCACAAACTGTTGAAGAAGTTCAGAAAAATAGGTTGAGACTTATGACAATAATTGAAAGTGTTCGATGGCTTAGCTTACAAGCATGTGCATTTAGAGGTCATGATGAATCTTCAGCTTCTAATAATTGAGGTAATTTTTTAGAGATGATAAGACTTATGAGGAGACTGAATGTTGACATTGATGATGTTGTCTTAGAAAAAGCTCCGAAAAATACAAAGTATACCACACCGACTATTCAAAAAGAGATTTTGCATATTCTTGCGAACAAAGTGAGGAAAAAGATTTGTGAAGAAGTTAGAGATGCAAAGTTTTGTATTTTGGTTGACAAAGCCAAATATGCATCAAATAAAGAATACATGGCTATTGTTTTGAGATTTGTTGACATTCAGGGTTTTGTACGAGAGCTTTTTTTTTTTTAATATTATGCATGTTTCAGATACTACTTATTAAGGAAAGAGTTTGAATTCAATGTAAACACTTCTACATAGTAATAGTTATAGTATGTAATACATCCCACCATTATATTGTACACAACCCTACAAGTATAAATACAAAGGATGGCTGCCACTATTATGCATCCAACGAATTATACACAAAACTATCTCTAAACTAATTCTAATTTGGTATCAGAGCAGGTTATTGTTCAGCAGCCTAATTCTCCTGCGTAGCTATTTGGCAGCCTAATTCTCCAGCAGCCATAATTTAATTCAGCATCCTTCCTTCTTAGCAGCCGGCTCTTCCTCAATTTAATTCACAAAGCAGCAGCTTCTCCTTAGCAGAGTTTACTCATCTCTTTTCTCTGTCACCTATCACGAAGTAGAAACTGAAACTTCGTTTCTCTAGCAACATGGACAATCAACAATCTGCTGGCGCTGCATCAGCCCTTCAATCTTCCTTCTCCCCGGTAGAACAATCAGTCATGTATGGGGCATCGCCTACTGCCTCCATTGTCTCTCTTCCTAACACACATCAGGTAGTTTCTTTAAAACTCTCCAACCAT
The DNA here is from genome assembly GCA_018804465.1 of Populus tomentosa. Taxonomy (NCBI): domain Eukaryota; kingdom Viridiplantae; phylum Streptophyta; class Magnoliopsida; order Malpighiales; family Salicaceae; genus Populus; species Populus tomentosa. The sequence goes on from CM031997.1 coordinate 10,026,409, forward strand.
AATTTCCTGTATTGGAGGATGCAGATGAAACCTTTTCTCTTGGGCCAAGGTGTTTATTCATTCGTTGATGGCACATCACCATGTCCTCCTTCACATTTGGCATCGGCTGAGCCATCTATCCTCTCTGTCAACCCGACATATTTATCATGGAAGCAGCAAGATCACCTCATCATGAGTGCCCTCCTCTCTTCTCTCTCGGTGGAAATCCTGCACTTGGTTGTAGATTGCAACACTTCACATGCAATCTGGACAACGTTAGAAACAGCTTTGGCCTCTCCCTCAAATTTCAGAATTATGCAGCTCCACGGCTCATTCCAGGACCTAAGACAGAATGATGATTCTGCCAGCATTTACCTGCAAAAGGCTAAGGCTTTGTTTGATGAATTGGCTGCCGCTGGTAGACCAATCTCCCTGGCAGAATTTAATTTGTATGTTTTTCGTGGATTGCGCAGTGAGTTTAAGGATCTTGTCACCAGCTTGTCCACAAAGGATGCCCCCATCACCTATACTGATCTCCATAGCAGCCTTCTTACACATGAGTTCCTGCACAAAGCCTCCCTTCAGCCATCTATAACAGCCCCTCTGTTACCGACTCCAACACAGCAACCAGCTGCGTTCTTTGTCCAGCATCAATCTGGCAGACGGGGGCGTTTTCGTGGGGGTTGGAGACCTAACAATCGCAGCAATTTTTATCGTGGCAATGGACCAGCAAATAATTATACTTCAGGACAACAATACAGCTCACATGGGAACCGGTTCTCATCTGGCCCCTCTTCACGGCCAGCAGGTAATTTTGGGCAGCAAGGAAATCGTTTTGGTGGCTATCCTCGCAACATAAAATGTCAGCTATGTTATGAATATGGGCATACTGCTCAACAGTGTTCTCAGTTGGCTACTCATCATATGCAAGCTAATGCTAATCTTGCATTTAATACTGCCCCTTCCACCACTCCTGTTACTTGGTTTCCTGATACAGGTGCAAATCATCATGTCACGCCAGATCTTGTAAGTATGACGAGTTCAGAACCTTATCTTGGAAATGATCATCTGCATGTTGGTGATGGTAAGGGTCTTGTTATCTCAAATATTGCTCACTCCAAAATTCGCTCACCAAACCGCATTTTTACGTTATCCAATATCTTACATGTTCCTACTATTAAAAAACCTCTGCTATCTGTTCAAAAATTTTGTCTTGAGAATAACGTGTTTTTTGAATTTCATTCCTCTCTATTTTATGTTAAGGATCTCATGACAAAGGCAGTTCTTCTTTCCGGTCAGAGTAAAGATGGTCTATATGTTTTGTCCGCGTCGTCCGCAACGTCGTTGCCTCAAGCTTTTTCCTCTACTTGTCTATCTACTTCAGTTGATGTCTGGCATCGTCGACTTGGACATCCTAGTCCACGTATTCTGCATTTGCTAGTGAAAAATAAAAAAGTGTCATGTACGTCCACTAAGTTTAATTTTCAGTGTCCTACGTGCCCTCTAGGCAAGTCATCGCGTCTGACTCTAAAACCTACGGGTCATCAAACTCGAGCTCCTCTTGACCTGATTTTTAGTGATGTTTGGGGTCCATCCCCTATGTTTTCATCTGATGGTTTTCGCTATTTTGTCATTTTTGTGGATGCTCATACAAAATTCATATGGTTTTATCCCTTGGTTGCTAAGTCTGACGTTTTTGCAATTTTTCATCAGTTTCAGGCGCTTGTGGAGCGCCAATTCTCCTCAAAAATTAAGTCTGTTCAAACCGATTGGGGTGGTGAATACCGAAAACTAAATACATATTTTAAAACGATTGGTATTCATCATCGTGTGATCTGCCCGCACACTCATGAACAAAATGGCATGGTTGAACGCCGTCATAGACATATTGTTGAAACTGGACTCACTCTCCTTGGTCAGTGTCATGCTCCCCTTAAATATTGGAGTTATGCTTTTGAAAGTTCTGTTTATTTAATTAATCGCATGCCCACTCCAGTCCTTAATAATAAGACACCTTTTGAATGTCTGTTAAAATCGACTCCTGATTATGCGTTTCTTCGTACTTTCGGGTGTCTTTGTTTTCCTTTTCTTCGTCCATACAATGCTCACAAATTAGATTTTCGGTCCACACCTTGTGTCTTTCTTGGATATAGTACCTCGCATGTCGGTTATCGTTGTCTTGATTTGTCATCAAAACGAATTTATCTTGCACGTCATGTCCGATTTCATGAAACTGTTTTTCCTCTTGATAAAACTGAACAGATTGCAACAACACCCAAACAGCCCTCTGCTCCTTCTCTACCCGTCACTTTACTTCCTCTCATGCAACCCTCCTCACTCTCTCCATCACTGCCCCATACACTGCCTACACCTCCTTCGGCTAATTTACCATTATCTGCATGTTATTATGATCATTCTTCAAATGCAGGTTCAGATTCGTCACACTCACAGGCATCATCCGATGCTGCTGCCAGCCCCCATGGTTTCTCCCCTGTTATGGATACTTCTTCTGCTGGGTCTCCATCACGGTCTTCTCCTATATTGAGTCCTTCACCCACAAGTTCTTCCTCTCTTTCCCCTCCTGGAATTAACGTATGTGTTGATCTATCTAAATTCAATCTTCAGCACGTCCCTGCCGCTGTCTCCTCCCCATCTCCGCGGGCTCGCACCCATCCTATGGTGCTTCGCCCACGGCCAGAAAAAAATGCTAATCTTAGCATTGCGGTTGTCTCACGAGACACGACCTTACCTCAGCAGGAGCCATTGTCCTTTAAGGACGCCAACAGGTATGTTACTTGGGACATTGCCATGCAGGAGGAACTTCGGGCACTTCATTCTAATCAGACTTGGACGTTGGTGCCTCTTCATCCAACTATGAATGTGATTGGCAGTAGATGGGTGTACAAGATAAAAAGAAATGTTGATGGTCAAGTTGCCCGATATAAGGCACGGTTAGTTGCCCGCGGCTTCACTCAGCAAGAAAGGATTGATTATTTGGAGACATTCAGTCCAGTGATCAAACCTACAACGGTTCGCCTTGTGCTCACTATCGCTGTTTCATATGGATGGACCATTCATCAGTTGGATGTCCATAATGCTTTCCTAAATGGCATTCTTCAGGAAGAGGTATACATGGCGCAACCGCCTGGGTTTGTTGATCCGGCACTCCCGTCTCATGTGTGTCGTCTCCATAAATCTCTGTATGGTTTGAAACAAGCCCCTCGTGCTTGGTACAACAGGTTGAGTGAGTTCTTACTATCCATTGGATTTCAGGCATCCAAGGGTGATACTTCTCTGTTTATCCTTTCTCATGATGGTGCCATGATTTACCTACTTGTGTATGTTGATGATATCTTATTAACCGGAAGTAACTCAGCTATGCTTCATAGATTGATTACCTTGCTGCAATCAGAATTTAAGCTTCGGGATCTGGGTTCTGCTCATTTCTTCTTAGGCATTGAAGTTAAACCTACTGCTATGGGTATCTTATTAAGCCAACATAAGTATGCTCTCGATATCATCAAACGAGCAGGTATGACTTCATGCAAACCAGTTGATACTCCTCTATCTGCCTCCTCCAAATTAGGACTCATACCGGGTACTCTCTACTCTGATCCCACACGGTATCGACAAATTGTTGGGGCATTACAATATCTTACCTTCACTAGACCTGATATCTGCTATGCGGTCAACAAGGTTTGTCAATTTATGCATGCCCCTACTGAGGATCATTGGTTTGCTGTCAAACGCATCCTGCGTTACCTCCAGGCTACAGCAAGTTATGGCCTGCACATCACTAGGGATTCTCCTCTGTCTCTTCATGGTTTCACAGATGCTGATTGGGCTGGTAGTATTGATGACCGAAAATCCACAGGTGGTTACCTTGTGTACCTTGGCTCTACCCCTATCTCCTGGAAATCCGGGAAACAACGCACTGTTGCGAGATCCTCCACTGAAGCGGAATACAAAGCCTTAGCTGATGGTACTGCTGAGATTTTGTGGATTCGCTCATTATTGACAGAACTTCGGATTCCTTCTTCGACTGTGACCACGTTATGGTGTGATAATTTAGGGGCCACCTTCTTATCTGCAAATCCAGTATTTCACGCTCGTACTAAACATGTTGAAGTTGATTATCATTTTGTCCGTGATCGTGTTACTAAGCGAGAAATTCAGGTACGGTTTATATCCTCCAAAGATCAACTAGCGGATGTCCTTACCAAGCCTCTTCCTCCAGTCTCGTTTGCTTATTTTCGATCCAAGCTTCGGGTGGAATCTCCACCTTCAGCTTGACGGGGTGTATTAAGGAAAGAGTTTGAATTCAATGTAAACACTTCTACATAGTAATAGTTATAGTATGTAATACATCCCACCATTATATTGTACACAACCCTACAAGTATAAATACAAAGGATGGCTGCCACTATTATGCATCCAACGAATTATACACAAAACTATCTCTAAACTAATTCTAATTCTACTTCTTCAACACTTAAAAAAGAAATTTATGACGTGCTCGCTCGATATAACTTGCATATTTTCAATATGCGAGGTCAAGAGTATGATGGTGGTAGCAATATGTATGGCGCATGGAACGGACTACAAGCTCTATTTCTCAGAGATTGTCCTTATGCATATTATGTACATTGCTTTGCTCACCGACTACAATTGGCATTAGTTGCAGCAGCTGGAAATGAGATTTCTATTTGGTTATTTTTCTCAAAATTGACAACCATTATCAACCTTATTTGTGCTTCTCCCAAACGTCATACCGAGTTACATTATGCTCAGGCTATAGAAACTGCACATATGGTAGCTACTAGAGAACGTGAGACTGGTAGAGGGGCTAATCAAATTGGTAATTTACATCGAAGTGAAACTACTCGCTGGATCTCTCATTTTGATTCTATTTGCAGCTTAATAGATATGTATGGTGCAACTATTACTGTGCTTGAAAGTATGGTTCAAGAAGGATCTTCTAATTCTATACGTGAAGAAGCTGGTGGTTGTTTAATTATGATGAAATCTTTTGAATTTATATTCATCTTATATTTGATGCATAAAATAATAGGAATTACTAATTTACTTTGTTGAGCTTTGCAGTAAAAATCTCTTGACATCTTAAATGCAATGGATCTTGTATCAACTACTAAAACATTACTTCAAACTTTAAGAGATGTCGGATTTGATCTTGTCCTTGCAAATGTGCAATTTGTTTGCATAAAATATGAGATTGACATACCACATATAAATGCTTCTTATAAAAAGGCTACAGGTTGTTCATGTCAACAACAAGGTTCAGTGACAGTTTACCAGCATTATCATTATGATATATTTAACTCAACAATAGATTTTCAGTTAGAAGACTTAAATTCTAGATTCAGTGATGGGATAGTGGAACTCCTTGTATTTAGCTCTGTTTTAGAACCTAAAGACAACTTTAAATCATTTAAAGTTGATACTATTTACAAGCTTGCTGAGAAATTTTATCTTGAAGATTTCAATGAACAAGAGATGTATTATTTGAGGTCTCAGTTAGAGCATTATCAGATTGATGTGATTCATCATGAGAGCTTTCAGAATATGTCTACCATTTCTGAATTATGTCAAGGATTAGCTGAAACAAATAAGTCGCAGCACTATTATTTGATTGACAGGTTGATTCGTCTTGTTTTGACTTTGCCTGTTTTCACTACCACTACAGAACGGACATTTTCAGCTATGGAACATGTTAAAACTGTGTTTCGCAATAAAATAAAAGAGGAGTTCTTAGCAGATTTTATGATGATTTACATTGAACGAGAGCTTGTTGAAAATATTGATTCGGATTCGATCATAGATGATTATATTATACAAAACATCGAAAGATGCAGCTTTGATAGTATAATTTATTTTTATTTTTATTTTGAATTTTATGTACTTTAAATTTTATTTTTTATATATTTTATGTTATGTATTTAAATTAAAATTTTATTATTAACTTGATAAATTTATATATCCAAATGAATGATTAATCTTAAAAAATAATTTATGTTTATTTATATCATAGTCTAAGATAGAAAAAATTACTAGCTCCGCTCCTCGTCATGGCGATCTATCTCATGCATGGCCAGTGCTTTTGACGGGCACGCGTGAACAGAGGATTCAAAATCAGCTTCGTATATGTGGCACCTCCAAGATTTAATGACAATTATATACATATATATCTACATCACCTAACGCCACGAGCCACGAGTACGTACCGTGAAAATTAAAGCTTATGTTTGAACGAATAGAGAGATGGAAGGTAGAAAAGGCACTGATTATAGTACAATTTTGCCGCTATCTTCAGTTCATTTAATAGTTAGAGATGGGCTTTGAAGTGTGGTGGGTAGAAGAGTAGAATATATAAACTACCTGAAATGATAAGGTTTACTAAGCCTTGATTATCTCTCAAGATCCAAATATTCAGGATTAGTACATAGTTGTCGTCATTATTTTAACAATTATGGGATCCTAGATATGTTTGTGGGGGTGATTGTCATATATTGAAGATACGATGAGCTTTTCACATTCTTATAATTAAAGGTTGGCTTATAACCGAGATCTTGATTAAATCTTTAATTTCTTCTGTTTAATGACCTACTAATCCTATTTTTAATACTTCAAATTCTCATTACATACAAGAGCAACAAGAAAATCTTGTATTCTTTCAACAAGACCACCATATATATAATTGTAAGATAAAAATAAAAGATCAAAGATCTTGATATTCTATATTGTAAGTGGGAACAAAACCTGCGCACCATTGACCGGAACTACCTGGCTTTATAGTTCTTTTTTACCTTCTCTATCTATTTAATTATACTTTGAGGACTGATTTTAGTATTCTATGGATCACAAGCAAAGAGGCTTTTCTTATTATATCATGCATTTTGTACTTGCTGGATATATGTTGTTTTTAGCCATTCCATCGGTGGACGTCCCAATCTCCTAGTGGAAACTTTACACACTCACCTGCCATTCAAAACGCGTACTGATTTAATGTGATTTTTTTTTATGAGTTGCACGAATCCCTTGTTAACTAGGATTTCTTGGGCTCTAAGTTATTATTAGATTGCATGATTGAAGAGATGGCTGATGAAAATAATCGAATCAAATGGCCTTTCATTTGCTAGGTGGCATCTTACCTTGCCGAAAAATATCTGAATTTCATATCTTTTGCTAATCGTGTTTGTCCAATATACATGCGATTAGCTGCTTTCATCTGACACCGCATCACAAAACTTATAATGGATTCTTAACGTTCTTGTGGATGTGTAGATCCAGAATGCGTTATTAGGCGAAGAAGACGCACGATAACGAAGAGTGTTGTGATCGTGAATAGTTAGGTTCAACTTTTTATTCTTCCGGCCCAGCCTGCTTAAAGGCAAATTAAGACATCTGTGCTAGTTTGTTGCTGAGAAGTTAAGGTCGATATCATTAACGTACGATGCTTGGCGTGAAATCATTTGAAACTCGGTCGGCTTTGCAAAGGGACCAAACCATAGGGTAGTTTTTGCATAACCTCTCCCCTCCCTAATCTAATATAGATTTAGAATCTATATAAGAATCTCATGAGTGATCTCCTTAGATAATAATTTAAATTATTGGGTTAAATTGATTTTTTAATGTGATATTAGAGTCTTGATAATCAAGCGGTCATGAGTTCGAATCACATCATCTCCATTTATTTAATAAAAATTAAGCACATAATAGTATGGATCTATATAAATTTTAAGTTTAAAGAGTTTTCATTTAAAAAAGTATTTTATTGAATAATATAAATTATATCTTAAAATTTAAATTAACGATTCTAGTTACTGGGCGACATTGATTTTTTAACATTTACAAATTCGGAATCAATAACCTGTTTATTGAATATCATCAAACAAATACTATGCTGGGACAATTCTGTACTAAGCTGTGCCATTAAGCTTGCAGCTGCTTAATTACATTACGATTACGAAACATCAAAGCTTGGAAATTTAGAGAACACAATGTTTGTTGGCTTAAGACAACTGGTTAAGCAAACCATCAAGTAGTCAATTCATCTTCTTAGACTGGTTGATTTGGGCCTTTTGTTATTTCGAAATTTACTTTATATTGCTATGAATGTTTTCTATTAAAACATTTATTTTTAATTATATATGTGGCATGATTATGAATTAATAATGCGCACTTGAATAAATATTTTTTATTATTTTTAATAATAAGATTCACCTTTTTCAATATTATTAGTATTTGTGCAAGAGAGTGAAACATAACATTATAAGTCAATGACAAAAATATATATCTTGTAAAAAATAACTAAGGATTCAATTTAATAATGATGTAAATACAGAAGATTTGAACTCTCAGTTGGAGGGTTTATGATCTCGTTGCTCATGTTGTTCTTGTAGCTCCTGCAGTGCAGTGCTGGAGGCTGTATCAGAAGTTGAACTTGGTGTGTATTGTTTTAGGCTTGGACCGTTTTTTTTTTAATACGAAAATATTAGGTGATGATCTCTGAAATCTTAGTAAAAGAATATAAAAATTTGTCTAGGGATATTTGTCATTAAACCCCTTTAGACATATCATACAAGAATTATATAATATCTTCGATTAAATTTTATATTAGATTCTATAATAAGATAGTAATAAAAAATTGCACACGCACACACACAACAAGAGATCCAATAAATAATAATCAAAAGATCTTAGAAATCGCATACGCACGTAATGTATTATCTTGTTTCGAAAAGGAAAAACTCAAGCACTATATATATAATACTTATAAAATAATGAATAAGTCAACAAATTGGTTCTATGGTGTAGTGGTTAGCACTCTGGACTTTGAATCCAGCGACCTGGGTTCGACTCCCGGTAGGACCTCTTTTTAATAGAAGATTATATGCCGTTAGCTTGACTAAACCAAGAAATTGGACGATACGAACACGAATAGATAGATATATCACAAAAATATTGATTGGTAATCAATCTATAATCTCTTTTTTTGTCAGATATTATTTGTTTTTATTGGTGGTTTTTTTTTGTAATTCACTTTCTGTCATATAAATCATTAGCCAATATCAAACTCGACTCTAAGAATTTATTCAAACAAGAAATTGAGTTTTACATCAATCCAAAAAAAAATTTAAAATATATTTAAAATTTTTATATAAAAAATTAAGAAATATTCTATATAAATATAGATTATACATGTTATAAATAAGAAATTTTTTTAAAAAAATTATATCACTTTAAAAAAATAAAACTTTTTTATTATGAATTTAGATTATATATATTAAAAGATTTCAAATTCTACATTAAAAAAATAAAATATTCTTCTAGTATTTATATAATAAACTTTAAAAATAATTAATAACTAGTTAAAACATATAAAAAAAAAAGGTTTTTGATTACAAGAAAAAATATATTTGAAAAAAAAATTTAACAAGTTATCCAAGTCACGGGTCAACTGAGTTTATCAATTTATTTACTTTTGTTAATTTTTTATAATTTTAAATCAATCTAGATATCAAATCAACTGTTTTTCAAATTGATTTATTGGGTTAGCCCTGTTGTAATAACTATACCTTAAAGGTGAAATGTAATTATTGTCCAAACAGTTGTTAAATTCTTCTCATTTCGTGTCACAAAATTCGTGTCCCATGGCATCACTCTCTTTATTTGTTGCTGTCGAGAGATATTTTGGACTAGAATTTGATTCAAAGCAAAGTGCATTAACGCGTAACTTCACTCCCCTCGTGTAAATGTTGCCCGTAGAGTTCTCATATTATCCAGCCCAACCAATTATTTTCTTTTTTAAATGCATACTCATGAAAAATAGTAATATAAACACAATTTATAAAATATATACACAATTCATGAATATTATTCATAAAAAAAAAAAAAATCAGTTTAATTTAATACATTTAACTTTCTCAGGTCTAAAAAAATTTTAAAAATTGAGTTTATGATTTATAAAATATTAAAAAATAAGTTAAATATAATTATAAACCCAAACTCCACTAACTATATCCATTTATACATTTATAGTATTCAATCTTAGAATCGATCAAAAAGTTGAATGAAACAACAAACTTAAGCTTATTTGTTTTTTCCATTGGGTTATAGTTTTCTGATGGCCTATATAGTTGCTGTGAATGGGCTCTCAAGCCCTTCCTCTGTCAAACCCTAGATTGCAGTAGCCTTCTTTCCCAGCAGCCTTCCTCTCTCGTGAAATTAGGGAAGGAGGACTTATCAAATTACCCATAAAATTTTGAAGTCAGATTTGAAAATAATCAAGGAGAGGGAGCACAATGTTGTTTTAAAGAGAGGGAATTTTTAGAAATGATTTGAAAGAATGGGATGAAGGATGTGTAATTGTTTGTGAAGTTTTATTGATGATGGGATTGAAAGTTATTAGTTTTGATTGGTTTTTGAAATGTGGCTATTAGATATAAAATCATGTAGATTTTGTGAATTAGTTTTGGGTTTGATGATGTGAAATGGTTAATCGTAACCATATATTGTATATGGGTATTGGGTCATTATAAAAAATATTTTAATGAGCATATTATGGATATATTATTGTTGAAAAAGAGAGATTTGAAGAAACATACAAATAAAAAAAAAAATATAGAAGTATCTTTGTGTTAATTATTTTTATTTATTGTCAATTGACTCCTTATGGAACTATCTCAAATTAAATCTTGTTTTTTTATATTAATTACTGGGTAATATAATCAATTAATATATGATCAATGAATTAATTGTTTTTATTAATTATTAATTGATCAAGATGATATGATTTAACATCAGATTTGTTTTTCAAACATTAATAAATAAATAATAGTATATATTAATACATGATCTTTGAAACATTAGTGAAATATCCAATTACTATATAATCATTTCACTAATAATTCACAATGAAAACACAACAGTTAATGTTTGTTTAATATTTTAATAATCATGTTTTAAAAATTCTATAACTATAATGTCTAGGAATAATTATAGCAAGTCCTAACCTGGCAGCTCAATTAGTTATATTTTAGTTTTGTTCTTCAATAGTCATCAATTCTAGTCTTCTCAAGAACATTAAAGGCTTATATAGTCGTTAATTTTAAAATCTATAAGATTAATTGAGATACGTGTAAGCTAATCCGGATATCCACGTTAATAAAAATAAAATAAAAAATATAGTAATTCCCATTATTGATATTTGAGAACAAATTAATTTATTTCATCACCACAAGCTCTCTAGTCTCTACCATGCTATTGCTTTAACCTTTTCAAGCTTTAGAATTCTCCCATCACGAGGGTGTTTTCAAAGGAATAAGGGATTCCCAAACCACCGCCCGCATTAAACCTAGCTCAGCTCCCTTTTCCCTTTACCCTTTTACACTTTTTTATGCACGAGTACCTGTGAAAGTTGAAATCTCCACCAACCTGGAATAAGAGAAAGGGTCCGAGCTAATTAATTAACAAAAATTACTACATTTTGTATGATAAAACTACAGCAGAGAGGGCCAATAAGAACATGCCAAGCCAGCAAATCGAACAATAATGAAGGGTTAAGAGAGAACACGGGAGGGAATCCCAAGTTTTGTGCTTACAAGGAAAGCCATGATGACAGTGCCTTGTCTGAATAAAGAATATATGCTCATGGAATAATAAATAATCAAATAAATATCATAGTATTATGTTGCACTAATAACTAACAGTTTCTTGGATGGTGTTGTAAGAGATTCGTTGGGAGATTGGGCGTTTTTGCAGGCGTAGTTGCATATGCATCGCATGATCTTCTCACTTTTTTTTTTTATATCCATTTTTTTTAAGATAAGTTAGGAAATAACTAATAAAATACTAAGTTATTTTCTGAGTATTATAATTTTTTTCAGGAAATAAATGCAGAGGAGGGAGAAAAAAAAAATCTCTTGTTGTGCCTTTTAAGTTAGGAAATTGTACCCAAAAAAATTGAAGGGAAAAACATTGGGAATTTAGATGTGAATGGCATTTTTTTTAAAAAAAAAGATAAAAATAATAAAAAAGAGCTATTCCATTCTTTTAATATTTGACTTAGATTTTACGAGGATCATTATAGGTAGACCAATCCACCAAATTAAATCAGATTAGATTAGATGATTGTTCCTTTATCTTATATTAAAGAGCTATATTAATTATTATCCCATGTCTTACGAGTATACAAATATGAGTTATGATTAACCATTAAAAAAAAAAAGGATTTAAATATTACCATAATTCTTACATTAATTTACCGCCAGAATTTTCTGTTGGTATTTATACTCTAAATTTGCCGGTATGAATTTTACCGACTGACTTACAGATAAAAATAATTTTTTAGAGAAACTCTCGTCGATAATTTATGGTTTGTCGATAAGTCTGTCAATAATAAAATTGAGAGATTATAAAACATACATGTTAAATAAGCTATTATTTATTTCATCACAAAACATTTAAATTACAAGTTCGAAATAAATTTTATCAATTTACAAACAAATATAATTTTACAAAATCTTAAACAAATCTTAAGATGTATAAATCATATAACAAATTTCTATAGAAAAAAAGTTATAAAACAAGTAAATACTCAAACAAAATATATACACTACAAATTAAAAATATGCAATAAAAAAATATTTTAAAATTGAGTTTAATAAAGAAATGAATAATTTTGTTTACTTGAAGTGAGAAATCTCAACCGCACAAACTTAAGGGGATGTTGTTTATTGCATAGAAAAATAGAAGAAGAAGAAATGAAAAAGAAGAGTATCTTGTAATGTCATAAATTAATTTATTGATGGAATTCAGTGACAGAATCAATCCATCAATAGTTATGTTTTTATAAGTGACATATTATTATATTTTTTGTCTTTTTTTAATTTTTTTCATTGTAATTTTATTGATATATATTGAGAGAATATTTATATTTGTATTTATTTACCAATAGATATAATAAGAAAATAGTTTATTGATAAAGTTCCCTGTAATTTATCAATAAAAAAATTATATTAGTATTTTTATTTATATTTGATAATTTTCTAGTAATTATATATATATATATATAAAAAAATATATTACTTCAACTTGTGTGCTTGCGTTGTGAAGTCAATTTGTACTCTTGTGTTTTGTTCTAGATAATCGCACCATATTTAGCAAAAACATGGTCAAATCTATTTCAATGGAAAGCCTTGGGCAGAGGCTTTCTGAGGAGTCGTAACAACTAATCGATGCTATCAATTAGAGGCATGATAGATCACATTTTGTTCATATCCAATGTAATTGACTAAAATAAAAATACAGAATCTAAATTGATTTTTCAACATAAACGCACAATAAAAAAGACACTGTTTTCTACTGTAACTCCCTTTTAGAAACCCTAAAAAGAATGATTGATTTATTCTATTTCCGTGATAAGAGGTGATAATAACTTGGGGATTTTGATAATATTTTTAGTCAAATATCACACATTGAAGCTACACCACCTTTCTATTTTGCTCAAAAACACACCAACCATGTCGCAAACAGGGAGTGGAGTTCATGGAAATTTCAGTTTTTATAAGTTAATGTCGTATGTATATAATATCGCGATGATTTTTTACCTTTATATATATATATAAAAGTTTATTTGGCAAAATATAAAGAGATAATGAATTCTTGTTTCTTATCAATAAAAAATAAATTAGGAGTTGCCACCTAATATTTTGATCACTAAAAATTTTAACTGGTTTCAAAAATAGAATACAGAGATTGGTTACGTAAAAAAAAGGTATTAATATTCCAAATATACCCTACCTAAAATAAGATGCATTATTTTATGGTCTGATAGACAAATTTTAGACTTTAATTGGAAGAAATTACCTTCAACACTTGGGCTTTAATTGTAAGAAATTAAACCTTCAGTTCTTGTATTTTTAAACTTCATTAACCAATTTTTAGTTATTTTCTGGGTATTTTAGCATTTTTTTTTATTGTTATTATTTTTTTGGTTTTTTTTCAAACATTTATTTTTTGATTTTTTTTGTATTTTTTTTATGCGGGGATTTGAAAATGGATTACAATATTAAGATTAAATCCTAATTGTAAGGAAAAAAAAAAGAATTATAACTTTTTTTAACCATATCACGTAAATTAGGCATGAACAAGTTTAAGTGCACTATGTAATTTATTTGGTGGCCTTGGATTGCGCATAAGAGACTGGGTTATGATAATTAATATTGTTTAAATTTTGTAATTGTGAGATGATTTTGAATTTCAAAAAAATATTCAATTACCATCATGATCTATCTTGAATTATGTTTTTAAATCAAGATATTGTTGAAAACTTACAATTTAATTGGATATAAAAGCTTGGAATTCAAGATTGATAATTTTTATGTGACAAATCACGATAATGAATTATGAAGTTATATATATGAAAAAAACTTTTATTGTACCATATTATTAGTGAATATGTAGCGAAACTCGAAACTTAAATCTCTGGCTCAATGATTTCTTGCAATCAACTATTATAACATTTAATTTATCATAATGAGAAATTAATAACATGTCTCCATGTAATTTTAGTTTAGAAAATATAGTTACTCATTCTATTTTTTTTTAAATATTTTTATTTTTATACTTTCAACTAAACATTATAATATCTTTCTTTCTTTCTTTATATATATATATATATATATATATATATATACACACACTTTTTTTTTAAGAATTTCAACTCCTATTAGTTGAATTAAGTTTACTGACAATAATGTAATATCTCATACCAATTAATTTTTGTTTTTTTAGAATAAATATAAATATTTAGATTAATTTACGTGTATTCCAATTAATTTTATAAATTTTAAAATTAATGATCATATAAATTTTTAATAATTTTAAAATTTATTACCCTCAACTCACACCAATTAACTTTATCATCTATCTAGTGCTATTTTAGTAGGTTTAACAAGGTTTAACAATACCTTGTTAAACCTCACAGTCATTAAAAAGATAAAAAAATATTTGAAAACAAACCATCCTAGGGCGCGCGCACTTGACATAGGAAGAGACTGATAGTTTTAAAATTTGAAAGATTCCTTTCCAGTACTATTTATTCAATGATTTATTGGCTATCGAATCACCGAAAAAAGAAGATAATTAACTGCCCTAGTAACATAATTCAACCAAGAACAGAGGAAAAGAAATAGTACTAATAAACTTGATATGATTGTATGGTAGAATATTTTATACTCTGCTATTTACTTAGCTGACCAGCTCGACTGCGACGGTTAACGGCCCATAAACGCCGTAGTCTGTAGTGGTTAGCCACCTCATAAATCATAATATCATAACATGATCCTGGCCCCACCAACCCGTCTGTCTTTTGAATAAACATAAAGAAAAAGTCAAATAGTCCCTTCTTTTTATTTTACAGTAGTATTAAAAGAGCCGCCTTTATTAGCTTTTCTTTCTTTCCTTTTCATTTTTGCTTTGCAAAGTTTTGCAGCTGTACAGAATTGACCTGACAGAGAGAACAGAGGAGAATGAGAGACATGTATGTGGTCCCACCTCCTCCGGATCCGGCTGGCGGAGCTACGGTAGACTCCGCTGTTGATGGTGACGATGGGGAGGGTCTAATGACTTACCAGGCATGGAAAGGCAGTAATGTAAGCTAAATTCAAGTTTTAAATTCTGGGTTTTTGTTTAGGAAAGTGTGAAGCTTTGTGAGATTGAGGATAAAGATTAGATTTTGGGGTGCTTAAGAATTGAATTAAGGAGAAAAAACATGGGATTTTTCTATTTTTTGGTTGAAGTTAGTGGTCAATTTGAGTAATTTTTGCTTGCAACTTCTGTTTATGGTTCACTTGGTTAATTATTTTGCAAATAACAGGCTGATTGTGAAATGGGTAGGGATTAGTTTGTTGAATGAGTAACTGAATTTGGGTTGCTTGCAGCTGTTTTTTTTTTTTTTAAACTTTTGTGAATCAAATTCTAGATTCAGTTCTGTATAGAACTTTATGCTGGGGTTAATGAAAAAATAACTTTCTTATGGTATCATGGCCTTTTCTGTTTGTTGATTCAAAGATGTGAAAGCATAATGTAGATATTACTACTATTTTCCGAACATTTTTTTATATCATTACGCTTCGCTAGTGTTTTTTCCTTTCTTTGTTCATGTTGTAATGGGTTGATAATTGCGTAACGCCACAGTTGGTTGTTTTGTTGGCAGACATTTTTGCTTCAGGGGAGGCTTATATTTGGACCGGATGCAAGATCTATTCTGTTAACCATCTTTCTTATTGTGGTTCCAGCTGTTGTTTTCTGTGTCTTTGTAGCAAGAAAGCTGATAGATGATTTTTCTCATCACCTGGGAATATCAATAGTAGTCTTTGTCGTTGTTCTGACATTACTAGTGAGTTGTTTTCCTTTCTTAAGTTCTGTTGTTTTAGATTTTTATGCTCCTGTTTGCTGAAGTTCCACGCTTAACAATGAACTCAGCTAATTGTTATGATGAGTTAGTTCAAAGCTTAAATAGATAGCAGTTGCCATGTTACGCCAATCTCAGAGTCTTCATTTTAGTTTTCATCTTTAAAAGCAAGTTAGATGATTAGCTAGACTATTTTGAAGCCCTAGTATACGGAATATTGTGGAACAATCAAGTTAGTACATGAATAAAGGTTATAAGGTGGCGCATGCATATACCAGTGACAGCATATAACCACTGGCTTTAGTTTGTTGCTTCTGTTACAGTAGCATATCTCCGCACACGTCAATTGGCCTGTAAAGAAATGAATTAATGTAAGTTAGAAAATTTTCATGTGCTGACATGGATGTGAATTATATTGAGACCCTATTTGATTATCCTAACACAATAGGAGTACTTTATCCAGGAACATCCATTTTGCTCCTGTTGCAAGAGATCTCTAGCTGCATGTTAAAATTGTCAACAATGTGTCCTCTTTGGGGTTTCCCTACTTTTGGTTGGAGGGCATCAGGGATTAGGGGTGTTTGTTGTGTGTTCTTATCTGGATTCTTGACATTGAAGTTAGATAATTCTCTTAATGCAAACCAGAAAAGAGTACGTGGAGCGAATATGCAGCGTGTCCAGAAATGTGCATATATGATAATATAAATTAAGATGCATATGTGGAAATATATATAAAAAAGACTAAATATGAAACAAGTATATCATAGGAAATTTGATGCAGTATCTACTGAGGATAAGTTAAGGGAGGATCTATTAGATGGTGTGATTACAGCATTAACCTATGGATCACCAATGCAAAACAGTGATTCAATTTGAATAGCGGAAGGACACACAGACACAAAAAAAAGAAGCCAGATCAATAATTTGGGTTTGAAGTGATAAAGAAGGATTTTTTTTATCACAATATATTACTGAAAAGTTGATCCTAAATAGCCCAAAATATAGAAAAAGATCTGTACAATCAATCCCAACTAGTCTGGGGATTGTTTGCACACATTTTTGTATTTGATCATCAAAACTTTGTTGGAGTTGCTTGAAATAATAAATATAGAGGCTAGGTTGGCAAAAAGAAGTTTGTAGATAGTCCTGTGCTGTTAACTAATGGATGTGTTTGTTCTCGCAGGATTTAACCTTTCTTCTGCTAACATCAGGAAGAGATCCTGGTATAATACCTCGTAATGCTCATCCTCCAGAGCTGGAAGGTTATGAAGGGAACACTCCACTTACTCCTGGCCAAACCCCACCTCTCCGTTTGCCACGCACAAAGGATGTTGTCATCAATGGGATAACTGTGAAGACCAAGTACTGTGATACCTGCATGCTTTATAGGCCCCCACGATGTTCTCACTGTTCCATATGCAACAACTGTGTGGAAAGATTTGACCATCATTGCCCTTGGGTTGGTCAGTGCATTGGATTGGTAAATGATCATTCTTCCATCTGGCATTTCTTTGCTCTTAAAACTTAACTAGTGGCATCTTCAGAACTCTGAGAACACAAGAAAGTTTCTGTCATGCATTGAGTGTGGTGTTTATGATTCTCAGCTGTCATTATCAACCATATTGGGATTTGTTGTTCCCCATCCAAAAGAAAGAGAAATATACACACTATGTTATTACTGAAACACAAGTTTAATGAGGGAAAGTATTTGGCATCATTGTTCCATGGTGGAATGACAACAATAATTTACGGGTTAGCCAGTGTTGGTACAAAAATAAGAAGATAGCCTTCCTGCTATATAGCTTCAAACTTTGAATTGATAAAAAATCAAGATCACAAGAAATTCTTTCCAGTTTTACTTTTAGGTTGTGCCAGAATTTGTCAAATTTGCGTTTGTTTGATGATGATATTCTTGAATGTGTCTTTATGTAGAGAATTTTTGTAGTTGACCTCACTATCTTTCAATTTGCTTTCAAACTAGTACTTGCACTGGCAAAAGAACGCTGACCTTTGGCATCACATGAATTTGTGTGTTCGTAGTGATATTTTTCTGAACTGGGATTTGTCTTTCTGTTTTTGGGTGCAGCGGAACTACCGGTTCTTCTTCATGTTTGTCTTTACTTCAACAATTATTTGCTTATATGTACACGCATTTTGCTGGGTCTACATTAAGAGGATCATGAATAGCGAGGAGACGTCAATTTGGAAAGCAATGTCCAAGACTCCTGCCTCTATCGCCCTAGTGATTTACACCTTTATTTCAGTTTGGTTTGTTGGTGGTCTTACCTTGTTCCATTCGTATCTCATCAGTAAAAATCAAGTAAGAAACTCTTCCAGTTATGGTGAATGGAAATCAATAACAAGTCACTTTTAGGTCAATATCCTCATGCAAAAACTCGTCTCACCTAAAATTGTTTCCTATCACATCCCTTCCTTTGCCACTCGCTGCATTTTGCTTCTATAGTAGATATTTATTTTTCCCTGGAAAACCATGCCATTCTTCATTTTTTGTGATATACTCGTTTTCCCAAACTTTTGCTTTTTGTGTTTTGGCAGTCTACCTATGAGAATTTTAGATACCGGTATGATGGGCTAGCTAACCCATTTGACAGAGGATTGATTGAGAACTTCAAGGAGATATTTTGCTCTAGCATCCCTCCATCTAAGAACATTTTCAGGGCAAAAGTACCTAAGGAACCTGCCATTCCACCTAGAATGGTAGCTAGTAGTTTTGTCAGTTCAAGCATGGAAAAATCTGCCGGTGACATAGAAATGGGGAGGAAGCCAGTGTGGGATGAGGCTTCAGGAGATGATGATTATAATGGCACAGCAAGAAATGATGGCAGTCTGCATGAGGATCGTGGATTGACTGATGTCTCTCCAGATTTAAGCAGGATCATCCCCCCTCAGGGTATGGAAGGGCGCAGCGTCATGCATTCCAGACGATCAAGTTTAGGTAGAAAAAGTGGCAGCTGGGATATATCACCTGATGTTGTTGCTTTAGCAGCTGGAATAGGGGAATCAAAGCGGATGGCTAGTGGCAGTGGTGACAACTTGACATCAGATGCCCAACAGTCTAAGAGGCATACTATGTTGTAAAATGAAAAGAAGATTGATTATACGAAACAAAAAAAGAAAAAAGAATGATGTGTTTCTATTGTATTGGTTGGCCATTACCCCCCCCCCCCCCCCCCCCCACCGTACTTTCTTCCTTGTTTATAATGATCTGTTTCAATGGGTTTGCGGTTTTAGTTGTAATTGTGTCATACTTTTTTGGTGGGCACCTTTGCCTGTGCATGAGTAGAAGTGATTCCTAATTTTAATGTTTTGCCAGATATCGACCAATTCGTAAGAACATGCTATAACAACTTTCAAAAGTCGCAGCAATTTTAATTCTTGACCACATGAATTGCATTTGATGGAGATGATACTTGTCTTGATCACGTACAAGCTCAAAGCAATTTCATAGATCTTATGAAAGCACATCATTCTTGGTACGAGGAAGGTACCTTATAGTTGTTTAAGTTCACATGAAACAAATTAGAAATTCTTGAGAAACTTTTGTTGTTTATAAGTTTTAAAGTTTTGATGCATCTTAAAAGTGTATTATTTTAACCTTCCAGTAAACACTATGATCTTTCACACTTCAAAACCTTCTTCCTATGCCCACAGCTAGAGTTTAAAATAGAAATTCACCGGTTCTTGCGAAGAGTGTTAATTCACATACCTTCAGTTGCATTAACCTATGAGATTCCACAGCTAGAAATCTAGCAATGGGAGTCCAGGAGTCACTTGGCGCCTTCTTTGAGAGAGTAGCAGTCCAGAAAGGGAAAAGGGTTTGCCTCCCGTTAAGTTAGAGATATCAATTTTTGAAACCAAACCTTGCTTCAATGGAAGTTAAGGATTTTAATTCTAACAGTGACTAAGAAGGCTTGCGACTAACTAAACTTTTGAAAATAGAAATGAGGAGAAAAGCTGCACACTTTCACCATGGCAGTCAGAATCATGCCACTACGCAAATGCCACGAATTTACCAACCACCTGAACAGCAATGAGTAGTAGCCTTAAACAAGCACCACCAGCTGCTTTTACCTCCCCTTCCGTGGTTCCACTCAGGCTGGCTTGTGAAAACTAGGACATACCGGTGTAATTAAATGTATTTGCTTCCTGCAACTTCAGCTAATCACAACACCCCACCACTCGCAACTGCACAAGTTTAAGACAAAAAAGAAAGCGTTCTGAAAGCAACAGGACATCATTTATGCAACATCAAATGTTGGGAGGATAATAATTCCATGGTGTTTAAAATACAGAAGTTGATGCAAAGATAATTGAGAGAGAAATATGAAATTTAGTTCCAAAAATGCAAGGCATTTCAGCTACTGTAATCCACTAATGATTGAAGCTAGAGCACAGTTGCAACTTGCAAACCGATACAGTAGGCCAATTCTTCATGAAATCAGTTCATGGACTGGAAGCGTTTCATAATGATAAGACTCATATCCATATAACGCTGAGCACAGTTAGAAAGGCAAGATGATTCACTTGAGCTGAACTTGCTCCCCGGTGAGCTTGTGATGCATTTGTCCCAGCATGCACTTGTAAGCTTTGCCACCATCTCATTAACCATAGCTCTTTCCTTCTCTTGCTGCAAAACCAAAAAAATCATTCCAAAATCAGAATCACATACGTCATTGTAAAATATCAAAGATCCAGCAAGGTGATGACAGCAACCATCCCACACTACCTTAAGAGACTTAAATTACAAAATAACGCTCCCCAACATTTGTCTTCCTTAAGATACTCGAATTACCAAAAAAACAACACTCCCCTCCACTAGTCTTCCTGTTAACTCTCCGTTCTAAGCTAACATGCAATCTCAAATTTATCACATCATAGTTACTCATAAAATAGCACAATTACCCATACAATTAAGCCCATGATACCAAATGACAGTTCTGAATTCTTCACGAAGCAAATCAAATCGTCTATAATTTAGTGTGATAACATAAAACCGCATCAGCACCTTCCCTCAGCAAGAAACAAGAACCAACAACACAGTACTATAAGAGGAAATTCATCAAGAATATTATCCACACCAATAATATACCGAAACTGTACATACAAAAATTGAGTTTACTCATCATATCAGCAAAAAATCCCATACACAAAATTTTCCACTAACCCCATTATTCAAATTATCCAACCAAATCAGGTTATCCGATCAAGCTTGAATGTTTTTGCAATAACAACTCAATACAATACAAAGATTAAGATAAAAATTACGTTAACCAGACAACAAAACAATGTAGTGGTAGTAATGACCAGAAAGTTGAGACCTTTAATGAATCAAAGACTAAAACCACAAGTGTAAATCTTTCAAAAAATAAAGCTCAAGAAAATAAAAGGTGGGAATTTGTGAAAAGGGAAAGAGGGATTCTATACTTACATTAAGGAATCGTTCCAATTCAGCTGAGTTAACTGATGAAGGATCCATTGTCTTAGTTTCTTTGATTTTTCTATCTGGGTAGCTAGCCTAAAACCCTGCTTTTGTTTGACGACCGCTTCCTTCAAAACCCTAAGCCAGAGCTTCTCTTCGGAACCAAAAGAAATAGTAGGAAAGCGGTTGGTAAATGCTTCTTGGGCTTATATTCAATGGGCTGCCAAAATACTTCGGCAATTCTTTGTAAAGTCATTTTCTACATTTACAAATTACAACGCAAACAAAAGCAGTTCAACCCGAGCCTCAGGACCTAACTCGGGTTTTAAAAAAAAATTAATTAAAAAATATCTGGTTTAACCTTATTAACTTGGAGATTCAACCCATAATCCATTCGAAATTTTTTTTGAAAAGCTGAAATTACATGGCTCATTTATCAAAAATCTAAGTTGATTCAGTAAAAAATTGAAGTTAATCCGTTAATCCGATAAATAATCCAATTAAAATCTAATTCTTAACTCATTAATTATTTTTTATTATTAAAATAATATTATTTTATTTTATGTAAATCTAGATCTATCCTGGTCAATACTTTCAATTCGTAACCGAGATTTTATCCCGGTTTCACAATTATGCTTGCGATAAAAGGCAGGAATAGTAAACGGATCTTTTATTGGATTTTAACCTTTTACACTTGAGCTATAACAAAAAAGGATTATGCACGTCTTTAACATCTTATTTTGTTTATGACATCCATTTTAGTGATCGGTAATCGCTTATATTTATGAGGGCAAGCATGTTATAAATTAATTAACTTTTGATATAAACTATCTATTAAATGATTTAAAATTAAAAAAATTTACTTATTTGTTATTTCAAGTTGCAGCTTTATGATTGTTAATATTATGATTATTTAAAAATTATATAGTTTTTAATTTTAAATTCTGTAAAATTAATAGAAGTCAATGCTAGAATATTCATATATATATATATATATATATATATATATATATATATATTAAATTAGCACGATGTAGCCTGAGAAGCAACACAAGTTGATAAAGTGGACTTGCACAACGAAAAGTGTGATCCAAGGTACATGAATGTGCAATTAGCATAAACAAACTTTCTTATGAATTAAGCATCACCTTTGTTGTTTTTTTTTTATATAACTATAAAATAGCCACTAATTGATACCTGATAAAGAGAGGTTAATTATATGTATGATTGTCAACATATTGATCAAAATAATAGTAAAATAATTGCTGTTTTATGCAATGGGGCTCGTCTTTTCTTCTCTAGTCATCATCGTAAAGAAATTATGGTTTGAAAATAACTAGTTGAGGAAAAGGGACAACTATACCACCAACTACGACCCCATTCTCAATTAAGTCATCAACAAACAATTTTAATTTCCAATCGAATCCCCAATCTAATGACTCTCACTCAATTTAACCCACCAATCCAATTAATTGTGGTCCCAAATTTCCAAAATTCAAACACTAGAATTCTATCTTAGAATACTCTTGAAAAATTCAGGCATACCAAAACTCAACTTTTTTTAATCCAGTTTTAAACAAGTCATTAATAACCAAATTAATGTATTCACAATAATTGTTTTCTTTATGATCTCTATATTGAATATATAAAAACGTGAGAAAAACTTAATTATCGCTAGATTGAGTCTATTAATTAGTAGCTGAGTTAATTTAATGGGTGACAATTATTTTGTCCAAACTGCTATAATTGTACAATTTGGATAAGAGTGCATGATGGAATAACTAGGACACTTTATGATGTTAAACATGTTATATATATATATATATATATATATATATATATAATTGTTTTCTCTATCAATCTTTTGATATAATAAAGATAGATAATTAATTACCATGCATGAAGAGATATATTAATCTCTAAATAAAAATTATAATTAGGAGATTATCCAACCTTTTAACAAAAAAAATAAAATTAATAAAATGTAAGTGAATTTTTAAAAACAAATTCCATATATCTGGTAAGAGATTGCATGCACCATGAAAGGACAAAACGCATTGATGTTAGATATCATTTTTTGTGAGATGTTATTGTCTTGGATGGAATTATTGTGAAAAAATTGGCAATTACAAATATTCGAGCTGATATTTTGGCAAAGTCACTTCTAATGGAAACCTTGCAGGCTTAGGTTGGTTTTGGCAATTGAAAATCTTGTAGGATTAGGATTGTGACTAATCCTCTATCTATTAGGTTTAAGACATATTCCTTATAAATAGATGCTTGGGGGGTCTATTTTTGGGCCTATTTTTCTAGAATGTCAATGTTGTATTGAATTTGATCATAGTGAAATTTCTTCTCTTAATCACATAGAATCATTGAATTGTGTGATTGTTTTATTCTCATGATATTCTCTATATTTATTTTTATGCGCGATGTTTAATAAAAACAATCATGAAAAGAAATTAATTGTACTGTAAAAGACTAAAAGGCAATATTTAACGATATAAATAGTATTCGTATGAAAGGATTGCAGGCTCAAAAGGTCGCAAAAATGTATATCTTATGTTGCTGTTGTCTCAAGCAATGGCTATCAACCATGTACACAAAGTAGCTGCTTTTACTGGGGGAGGATCCCAAATTCCCAATCAAGATTACATGGAGGGAGAAAAGCAACATCTTCGCAATGAAGAAAAGTACCAATCCTCATGCCCTACTTAGGAAATGGTCACCTTTTTTGACTTTTTATAATCTTTTTCAAGGCTTTTGCTTTAATCTTTTAAAAGCATGACTTTTTATGGGGTTTTTCCCCCCCTTCAAATATTATATCCCATTAAAATCTTTCAAAAACTCAAGGACATTCAACTCTCTTGCAAAATTGGGAAGAGGAATGCAATATCTTTGTTTCAATTCTTGTCTTTTCTGCAGTTTCATTCTAAGAAACAGTGAAAAAAAGTAATTCTCTATAACTTTAGCAATATATTACACTTAAAAAACTCACGTGGGCTCTTTAAAACACCTCAAGGTAGACATGTTTATAAAAAGAATTGATGATGGCTTGAACGTTTGTGCATAAACTAAATTTATCCACTCTGGAAAGTGATGAAGACTTGAGGCTCTTTAGCATTGAAGTTCTTTTGTTTATTCATAATTTTTTGAAAAAAAATGCTTTAAATTCAAAGCCCAGGGCTACTATAAGAAAAAAGGACTTGGAGGTGGAAGAAAAGTAGAAGCAATATAAGAAAAGGAATTACGGGTAAGAAATCATCTTGTAACTTTGCAAGTCACTTGTTTATATGATCATTCTACCTTGGCGTGGTATCTATAAGAGTGCAATGGCAGGAAAGGAAATTACTTAGTCCATGAAATTTTCTCAGTTCAAAAAACATCCAGTCAAAGAATAATTAAGACGTTATCGCCTAGCTAGACTAACGTCAGGCACGACACAATGCTGAGAGCTTCTAGGAAAATTGTTGACTTTCAAGTAGAGATGTATATGCAAAGCAAGAAGCAGATTCTTTTTTCACTGATATAATTATTTATTTATTTTTTCACTTTCGTAAATAGAATAAGTAAAGATGACATCATATGACTTCATTCTTACGAGGTTCGGGTCTATATCCCAAACTTGAAAAAACTTGCGAATATAATTATGAAAAAGGACCGACCTTTCAGATAGCATCCTATATATCCTTTGTTCCTCAGTTAAATTCAACCCTTTTATTGTCCATTGACAATAGGGTTTTTGTTTACTTGCACGTCTTTAACATTTGTGACCTAATTAAGCACGTTGGATGCTTCATATTTCAGTAAAAGCACGAGAAGTAAACGCAATTTAGTGGTTAAATTTACGACTTCTAATACTTTGGGTTTTTTTAGATCAAATTAATGAGGTAATCATCGTGTAACTTAACACCGAATGAACCTCCAATTTTTATTTTTATTTTAACAGAGGAAAAAAGAGATAAAAGAAGTAATTTACGGTTGCAGACATTTAGAGTGGGCATTCTATAGCTGTCAAGGTCTTATAAATCTTTTTTTTCTTTCAGAGAAAAAACCCTGTATTTATGCTTAATTTTAAAGCTAAACTTGATTAATATTTGACTAATCAAGGTAATATTGTTAAGTCTTTAAACTGATTAAAAGTATAATTAGCAATAGCTAATATTTTCAACAGATGTCAATCATGAAGTGTAAATAATTCAGTTTTTAATCAATTGCTAAGTAACCTTCTGTCAAATTAACATATTTTCTTGCTGTAGAGTCTCCCGTAAAAATATTTCTGCCTTTACACATGCCATCAACACCACAATTACTATAAAGAGCCCTCTCTGAACTCCTACAACCCACCCAACTCGACTTTCTTTCTGTGCTCTGCAAATAGCTGCCTTTGGTCGCTTACAAATTACCTTATTTGAGCTGCCGAAGGCCAATTTCCTTTCAAGAGAGTATTCAGTATGGAAAAGTTCAACCTTGTTAGAGATGGAATGATCAGATTGCCTCCTGGTTTTCGTTTCCAACCAACTGATGAAGAGCTTGTCTTTCAGTACCTTAAACGCAAAATCCTTTCATGGCCATTGCCTGCTTCAGTCATTCACGAGGTCAATGTCTGCAAGTATGATCCCTGGGAGTTGCCAGGTTAGTCTAATGTTGTAATATTCTTCAATATTTTGCCTGTAAAACCTCTCCCTGCATTGGAAGTTAAAAGAAGTAATCATGCATGTGTTATAGGTGATATGGAGCAAGAAAGATACTTCTTCAGCAACAAGGAGACCAAGTATCCGAATGGAAATAGAGTCAATAGGAGTAGTGCTTCAGGTTATTGGAAAGCAACTGGCTTAGACAAACAAATTATTTCTTCTAGCTGGAAGAATAACCATGTTGTGGGGATGAAGAAGACTCTTGTTTTTTATAGAGGGAAGGCGACACATGGGTCTAGAACTGATTGGGTCATGCATGAATATCGCCTTGTTAATGTAGGAGAAGAAACTACAGATTGCAATTTTCCACAGACACAGAATTCAGCCCAGGCAAGTTATTAATTGTTACATATTTTATGCAGCAGTACTGTCTGCATTGATAGGTTTTGCTGCTCAGGCCAACAAAAAAATAAATAAATCATATTTTATAGTTTCTGAGTTAAAAATGTCGATCACTTTTCTTTGTTTTTACTGATTTTTCTTTTTTTTGATAATAGTCGGGGTGTTTTAATTATCCAAAGACCTATCTATCATTGAGTCAATGGTATCCTGATTACAAAACATTTATTACAAATACAAGTAAAAGCGCATTAATCTGCAAAGTTATAGGATGAAAAGAGTTGAAGTGTAAAAAAGAGTTATTTTTACTGAATAATTGTTAAAGAACCATCTCAACTCAATAGCTTAAGTTGTTAGGTGAAATTTTAGGATATGATTTATATTATTCTCTAACACATCCCCTCAAGTGAAAGTCTTTTTAATTTGAAACTTGTACAGACCCACATTACTTTGTGTTTAATTTTTATCAAATAAATAAAGATAATGAGATTCGAACTCGTGATTGCTTGTTCATTAAAGTTTTAATACCATATCAAACAACCATCTTGATCTAATAATTTAAATTATTAGATAAAATTTTAAAATATAATTTATATTATTTTCTAATCGTAATATTAACAGTAATATTATCTGATGTCGTCTGCAGATTTTTTCTTATCAACTGGATAAATGGGTCGTATGCCGAGTATTCCTGAAAAACAAAGGCGGAACAAGAAATGGGATAATTGAAACTTTTACAAATAACAAAGCTAGGCGAACTCAGCCAAGATTGTTTGATTTTATGGCGAGAGATGAGGTTGTTTTTTATTCAGTTTCATCTTCTTCATCGTCATCTTCGAACTCTAGCAGTATAACTGATATCTCTTCAAATGAAGAAGATGATGAGCAAAGCAATAGCCACAGTTTCTTTTGAACATATTATGTCAAGAACCAAAGGCATGCCATGCTTTTTTCATTATCTTTGTATGTCCTGTCTTCAGTTTGTCTATTAAAGGAAATGGATATATTGCATATATTCAAGAAAATTACGTAGCAATAATTTCTTGGAAGGTACATTACCTGAAGGAATATCGGTGATTTATATTTGCAGACTCAAAATGCGGTGAAAATCATGTGAGCCTTTATTAGTTCCGATAAAAAAAAAAGGAAATTCACCAGGTTTTATCTATCTATTTTGATGTGGTAACAAATATGAGATAGCATTAGCATCCATATCCTCATCCTCGAAGTGGTGTCGAGCTAGAACCTCTCCCTGACAACAAAATGGAAAATATCAGATAATGATTCCAAGAATCTTAAACTGTTAATGATATCAGAAGACAGTGGATTTTCCAAAGAGAGTATCATGCAGAAATTTGGTTTTTGATGCATTCGATATCGATGATAGATTTATTTTTTATTTGAAGCAGTCGGCAGCCAGGTCAGCTTTTACACTAACTGATATACATGTACTGTATTGAAATGCAAATGCATTCAAACCAGATGGAACAAATGTAACATTTAATAAAATGAAGGATCAAATCGCAATCACTATCACCCAGATTTAAGAAAGAAAAACTTCTTATACAAACTTGATCTATGGAAGCCAAAACAGCTTAGTAGATCGGCACGTAAAACTTCTTGTCCGCAAAGATAACGTTAGCTATTGTCACCCTATATATATATATATATATATATATGTTTCTTCAATTAAATATGTTTTTATTTATTTTATATTTATATTTTTTATTATTAGATATTGTAAATAACCATTTCAATCCAAAAACTTAAGTGGTTAGATGAGATTTCAAGATATGATTTATATTATTCTCTAACACACTCCCTAAAGTGAAAATTTTTTGGGCTTGAAATTTACACAAGCCTACATTACCTTGTACTTAATTTTTATCAAATAAATGGAGATGGTGAGATTTGAATTCGTGACCGCTTGGTTATTAATGCTCTGATACTATGTCAAATAACCATTTTAACCTAAAAATTTAAATTGTTAGATGAGATTCAAAATATAATTTATATAATTCTCTAGCAGGTATCGACCAAACGCAATAGTGATTGAATAATTTAGTTGATCAAAACAATATGATTGTTATTTTTTTGTTATTTCCTAGACCTCTTAATGAGAAAAGTAAACATGTCTTTAAATTACAATGATTATTGGCAAACAATATGATTAATTCGATCTGCATAGAGTAATATATATCTAACTTAAACTTTTTCATATTCAATTCTCAAGGATTCCATGAATTAAATAAGGAAAATTTAATTTTCAAAGAGGAAAAAAAAGTGAGCAAATGTATATATCAAGTGGTATCAACTTTGTGCAAAGCAAATCCCTTTTAAGCATAGAACCAGCCACAATTTCGAATCTTATATAATAGCAAGAATATCTGCACATGGGGTTCACTTCAATATATATAATCTCTTTCCGAAATTTTGAAAAGTTAAATTCCTAAATACTTCCTTTATATTTGCAAAAGTTGATACTCATGAGTCGGACAAGCATAACTGAGGCTAAAATAATCTGTTTCTTTTAATCCCTTTATATTTCCAGATTAAGCAAGAGCCAGCTATTGAATCAGGTTCTTAAAAGTGATTAAGTTCTAGCTAGCAATGCATGCACGTATATAGCCTCCACATGTCATGAATCTTCTCGAGGTTAAACCTTTGTTCTTTACTTCTAGTGATCTTAGATTCCTTTGATGGATATGTTTTTCTTGTACTTTGTCGGCTAACATGTCCTAAGTTAATCTATGATGCCATAATATTTTCTCTGTCAGCTTTACTTAAGAAGCACGGTACCCACACAGTACACACACGCTATTCTTCCTTGTGGGAAGTGAAGTATTTGAAAGCTGATCATGCATGTGGAACATACATACATACGAATTCTTTGCCTAAAGGGTTTATATATATATATATATATATATATATATATATATATAGAACAAGAATAAATCAAATCGATTTTCACATCGTCCTCAATCCAGTACTTGAGGGCCCAAATCAATGAATATGTAGGTCAACTAAATCAATTTTAAAATAATATCATATTGGAAGAACAATAAAAACTATATAATTTTAGATAAAAAAAATTATATGTTATAATCTACACTTCAACATACCAAACGTTACTTAGCATAAATGTCCACGGACACCAGTGAAAACACTCTTTATATTCATAGAAGAAGTGCTTAAAGATGGCGTTTCGGATGGTAAGAGCTATAGTCGACATCATTCTCCAAGAGATAAAGATCGCAGGAGCATATCCTCGCAAGAAGATGGTGTAAAAGTGGCACCAGCCCCAGAGTCTCGCATTGAATATAGACTGAGTTTTTCTCCATGAATACAATGGGCTCTCGCCATGAATTGGTTGCCTAAACCTAAAAGGGCAATTGATCAACTTTCCACCTTTGAGTGGCATTCACCATTTTTTTTAATTGAACATTTCAAAAACATATTTGAAAAATTTTAAATATTTTTTTATTTTAAATTATTATTTTTTGATATTTTCATATTATTTTAATATGTTAATAAAAAAATTATTTTAATATATTTTTAAATAAAAAATATTTTAAAAAATAATTATCATTATACTTTCAAAACACTAAATATAAATCAATCAATTTTCTTGAAGTAGCATAATTAACGTTATCCTGCACATTTTAATGCAAATTAATACTTAACATTGGGTTTAGTTTTTTATTAAATTAAAAAATCAATTTTATAACTTAACTCCAGTGGCTTCACCTTATTCATAATTTTAGAGACAATTTGGTATTTTATTTAATATTAATAATAATTTTTTTAAAAATATATTTTTATTTTTATTTTTTAATATTAAATTGATTAAAAAAATAAAATTTATAAGTAATTTTTTCTCCTTTTATTTGTAGTTATCACAATCTCAAACAAACATTTATTTTAAAATTGATTCTTGAAATTGTGATATCTATTTTTATCATATAACTAAGTAAAAATTATTTTAAAAAATAAAGTTATTAAATCTACCCGAGTATATGAATCGAGTGGTGAGGTGACCAGAGTCGTTTAATATATCATCATCTCAATACTTAAAAAAAGAATTATTTTGATTTTTTTTATAATCTAAGCCATATTTTTATGGGTATTTTATTCTATGAATAAGTGACGAGATGATTCTTTGATATAGTTTGAATCTTCTCATCACATTCTATCTAATTAAATTAATAAAATTAAGTATAAAATAATTTTGAATCTATATAAATTTTAAGTTTAATTTTTTTTATATAATAAACTATTATAAAATCATTCTTTGAGTTTCACCTAATTACTTAAAAACTTTTTGAAGGTATTCAACACTTAATTTAGAAAAATGAGCATACTGATCAAGTTTTTATTGCTTCTGCTTTCATTGAAAAAAAGCTTATTATCTTGTTTGTTTGCTGGAAAGTATTTTTTTTTTAAAGTGAATTCCAGGAAAGTGAATTATTTTTCAATGTTTGGTAGTGTAATGAAAAATAAGTTAGAAAATACTTTTTAGTGTTTGGTTATGTCATGGAAAATGAGCTGAAAAATAACTTATTAATGTTTTATTTTTCTCAAGTTTATTAAAATAATGAAGAACAAATCTTACAAATTAAAAAGTTAAATGAGAATTAAATTGAAAAAAAAATAATTTTAAATTATCTCAAATAAAATAAATAATAATTAAAATAATAGATATCAAATCTAAAAAATAAAAAAAATAAAAGATGAAGAAATTAAAATAATAATAATTAACATTTCATAAATTATTTCAAATAAAAATAAATAATAATCAAAAGAATGAGGACCAAATTTAATAGATAAAAATTTTTAATAAAAAAATAATAAGAAAAAAGCAAATAACAATTATAAAAATAAGGACCAAAGTTAATATAAAAATTAAATTTTAAGAGATGAAATTGAAAAATAAATATTCAAAACAAAATATATATAACAATCAAAAGTTTGAGGATCAAATTTGATATAATCATCAAATAATATGACATTTCTAAATTTTTCACAATTTCTAAAAAGTGTTTTCCGCCTAAATTTTAGAGGAAAATACTTTTCTAAAAACCAAGCTAAATTTTTCTTTGACTGAAAAATATTTTCTATTAATCATCTTTTCTAATAACAAACAAATATATGAAAGTTTAAAAAATAATTTTTTAAAAATTACTTTTCAAAAAACAACCATAGCCTCTATTTTCTTCATTTTTCTCCTTCAGCTCTCGGGGAGATTTGGAAAGAAGAAGGGAAGGAAAGGGAGAAGATTCAGGGCGTTCCTAAAGGAAAGAATCAGCCGAAAGTTAAAATCATGCTACTGTCTAACTTGCACAGGCGGCCATCACAAAGCTCGTCTTCTTATCCATTAAGAAGTTTGCTAGAAAGAGTGAAGGAAGCCCTGAGACCTTTTTTGGTTTTCCCTTTGCTGCTTTCTAGTCACGAGTCATGTTCTTTGCAATGATGGGAATTTTCTTTTATCAAGTGTTCTGTTTAATATTAACACTTCAGCCATGAAAATTATGCTATATAGATGTGAATTACTGTGTTCTGGAAGAGTTTTCTAGGCCACCATTTTCCATGCCCTATCTTCCAATGATCTGATGAAATTTGGATAAATCTGATGCTGGTGTTCATTTGAAAGTGACGTTGTACGGAAGCGGAACACACAGCAACGCAGTTGTGTCGG
Organism: Populus tomentosa; assembly: GCA_018804465.1. Taxonomy (NCBI): domain Eukaryota; kingdom Viridiplantae; phylum Streptophyta; class Magnoliopsida; order Malpighiales; family Salicaceae; genus Populus; species Populus tomentosa. Next base: position 10,058,994 of record CM031997.1, read on the forward strand.
GCCTATATGCCTCTAAATCTTAAAATATTTCTTAGCACAAACAGAAATCTACCAAGAATCATCCCAAGTAGAAAAATTAAATCAAAATGGCACAAGGACATGCACAGGGGGCAGGGGCAGATCACTTCCATCGAACATATTTAAGTACACACCATTTTATAATTCAAAATGACCATGCATACAGCTGCAAAGCAAACAAGGCTGAAAAACACACACCCAAGTCCACTAGATAGTAGACTGACTGAACCAGCTTAACCGCTGATCTCCCGCTGATCTCCCTAACATATTTGATCCAATAGTTCACACCATCTTACAAATTAACAAAATAATACTTGCTTAGACAGATAAATGGTGCTGGAAGAAGCAAAGGACAAAAACAGAAGGTTGCGAACTTGTAACTATTAAGGGGTTCACACGTACCTAAACAGAAGGGAAGGCAGCATCAAGGAACTCCTCGTCCTCCAGAAAAGTTTGAAGATTATTAGATTTCATCAAGAATTGAACAGCTTGCTCATCAAAATTCAGGAGGAAAGCCAACTTGATCAGTTCAGAGAGTGCTTTTATTTGATCTTCTTTATCCCATAACACCCCCCGAGCTATTACTTCAGAGAAAGAGGTTGCGTATTCAATAAGATTTTTCTGGCCGCCAGCTTTATCCATCTTCTGTGTGAAAAACTTTGAACACTCTTTATCCCAGCGAATCATACGGCTTGCTTTCACCTTCAGAGGTTCCCCGTCAGAAAGCAATAAACTATAGCTTACAGTAATTGGCTCCATAGTCTCCAGCACCTTAAGATTCAGGAGGCACTGGACAGCTCCATGCCTCTTTGTTGCTTCCATATCAAGAGAAGGATCTGCTAGAAAGCCAAGAATCAGTCTAATCAGCTCCTTTCCAACCCCAGCATCCCTCGAATCCATCTGACTAAGTTCTACACCATCTGCCAATGACAATTCTTCCATCAGCACTGATTCAGATATTGTGCGAACCCCAATTTTCCTGTAGACTTCAAGCAACCTAGTTCGAGGCAAAGAAGGCAAGTTTGGCTGGGGACACCAGACAAATATCGGGCGCGATGAGTTCTCAAATAGGTCCTTTAGTAGAAGGTCATCAGCAATAAAAACATCACTCTTGCTGGACAACAAAATTTCACCAGAGCCCAAAACAACAGGTAGCTTTACCAAATCATCAGCAAGGGTTTTCTCTGTCCTTGAGCTCCTTTGCATTATAACACACTCCCAAAAAGCACAGCACTCAGCATGTGTCAATGGTCTTCCTAAACTTTCCCAAACCTTCCACAGCTTACAGTAATCATCAAATGAAGGATTGGATTTAACATTAAATGAACTGGAGAAGAAATGAAGTAATTTTGGCTTATAATGATTCTCCAATACATTCAGCTGTGGACCAAAGAGACCATTTTTGTCATGCAGAGCACATTCTTCTGGGTCAACCCACATTCCATTCTCGAGTCCATCTGGAATCCAAATCTTTCTGGTAGCATCACTATCTGGTTTCCACTTATTTTCTCTCAGAAAATCATATACTCGAACTATAGTGTCGAATTCAGAATGGGAATCAAGATGACTGGCAAGCAATGAGCAAACCTTTTCTTCATCAACTCCTATTGCACTGAGCTCTTTTGAGTGCAATTTGATGTCAGAACCATAAAAATCTTCATCAATGAATGGTCCATCAGTAGGCCTCACGTGGGAACTCCACCGGGAATTGAACAAACAGCAGTTACCCGGAGACCTGAAACCAGCATGGGTCTTCAACCATCCTCGAGAAATATTTTTCAGAAAAGCATCGGGAAAGGAGTAGTCCTTTTCTTGCAGTAAAGCACGGATGCATTCCAGTAATGAAAGCACATTCCCGGGAGCTATGTCACGGGGATTTTGAGGAAAGGAAAGACCAGCAGCCGCAAACTTCACACCGGCTTTAAATTCAACAACGACCCCCATACTCTTCAGCTCCTTTCGGTACTCATGAATGCCATTCCCATAGTACTTGTCGCTGTCATCGATAAACGGAAGGCGAGTAATTGGATAAATTAACTCCCACTCGGGACCGAACAGAATACAATCTCTTGGAGATCTATAATCACCAAGCCGAGTCCGCAGCCATTTCACCTCGCGGATGCACTTCTTAAAATCTGAAGGAAATTTGTTTGGAGTTCCCTTCAGTTTTCTGTAGCATGATAAGAATGAAAACACATTTTCCTTTGTGAAGGAAGACAAAGATGCCTGCTTCATAAACGTGTGAACAAACACTCTGACAGCATCCTCAAAGTCTACCTTTACTCCCAGCTCCTTCAACTCCGTATTGTGAGAGATGATGCTGCTTCCATAGAAATTACAATCAACCAACGGGAAACCACCAAAAACCTTTAGAAGACAACCCCATTCAGGATGAAACAAGAAACAGTCGCCAGGACATTTGTAACCTAAGTTTGTCTTTAAGCATTTTGTACTTTTCACTGCATTAACTAGTTTGTGAGCAGAACGAGAATGATGCATGCAATCCAAAACCAGAAGAAAGGCCTCCTTTGTCAGAGTAGATAAGCATGAAGGCGATTTAAAGCAATCAACAACCAATTGATAACTTCCACTGAAGCCAACTACAACGCCAAGCAACTGGAGTTCTGGTTTGAAAAGAAGGATGTCCTCGCCATAGTAATCTTCATCAATGAAAGGGATGTCACTAATTTGCCTCGCAGTTGTCCACTCCTGGTCATATAGAACAGATCCAACCGGAGACCTATCACCCCAACAAGTCCTTAGCCACCTTTCTTCTTTAATTCTGCCAATGAATTCATCTGGAGAAAGAAAATTCTGCCTCAAAAATTTGATGAAATTCAGTATGGAGATAACATTGCTTTTAGTTAAAGCGGATGAAGCTGCCAAAGACATGAGATGTTTCCCGATAAATTTGCATGCCTCTCCATACTCAAACATGACCCCAACTGTCCGTAGCTCCTCTCTATACTCTCTAATTTTAGGACCATAAAAAGCCTGATCTATCAAAGGAATATCGACAAGTACAGATGCACTCTGCAAAATGTTTCCCCACTTTGAGCTTGTGTTGCTTGAAGCAAGTAGGAACGACTGTGATGGTGGTTTGTAACCAGGAGAGCCATTCATTGTAATTTTCAGCCAGCTACCCTCCTGTATGCAAGCCAGGAACCTTGCTGGAATCTGAAATATTCCCCTCCGTTTCAGCTCACGAATCCAATCCAACAGCAGAAATGCATTTTGTTTGGTAAGTGGTGTTGACGCAGTAGGTATTCCAGCATTGGGGGGAGATATGTGAGGAATATCAGAAGCCTTAACATAAATTTTAAGAAAATTCATGAGTTGTTTTCCCACCGTGCTGGTGCCAGCAAAACATGCAGGATGCAAGTAGTCTTCTCCTAACTCAACATAGCTTTCTCCACTCCAAGGATTAGAACCAATCAATTGCACCCATTTGCTTTCGTTAGCTGGGACTAGAACCGCATTCCTTGCTTTGATCACACGGCCATAGCTATCAACAAGTGGCATCTTACCACACAAAGAAACAACTTCCCTTTCCGATAGATAGTCATTTAAGACTGAGTGATGTAAGAAGTGAGCATAGGCAATGACAAGTTTCCGGTCGCAACTGACTTGATCTCCGTAGCGAACTGCATAATCATATACGCTTAAAGCACCGATGTTAACCACGTCTACAAGCCAATTTAACACCATTTCCTTGTTAGATGATGAACAGAGAGCTTCTTGTGTGGTTCTTGGCATAAAAAAAAGATTTGCCATGCATCGGAACTCCCTGTTCCAATCAATCAACCACGAGACATGACAAGACTGACGTGAAAGGCACAGAGTTTTACCATTCCGTTGAGCAGATTCATTAACAGAGCACAAAGACACGCTCCCATCGGTACCCACATATTTAATTAGTGGAATGTTCCCCATGCCTGTGCGGTGAAACTCGGACTGCCAATTAACAGCAAGGAAATGAAGAAGCTCCAGGTATGTTTCCTCTGAGACTCCCATTACAATATTAGAGCCTTGAATGCACTTTACATACCACTCACTACTTACCGGTCTCACCCCCAAGAAATCCAGTATGTGATCATACTCTGGCTTATCAAATGAAGAATTCAGAACATAGCAACCATGGGATGAAAGTTTGTGCAAGCTCACTCGTTGCTCCCTTGTCTTCTTCAGTACATTCCAGAAAGCAGGCATTAATCGGCCAACTTCACGTGGTTTATGAAAGAACTGTTGTGCTGTGTATGACTCACTTGGAATGATATCCTTTTCAGCCAGCTTTGCTTTAATTGATTCCCTCACTGAATTCAACTTTTCAAGGGGGGAGCTATGGACCGGCAAGAACTTGAACATTCGAGGCAAACTAGATGCTGGTGCACCATGCACTGTTTTGACTAATGAGACAAATGCTTCGATAAAAGCAAAGGGAACACAATCAAGAATTCCTTGGTTCCATATGTTGTCCCATCGTATTGTTTCCCTTGACGATGCTAGAATAAAATCTGCTTGAATTATGAAGGGAAAGTTGGTCACCATCTCGGTCGGAAGAAATGCATATATTCCAGGGGAGTACTCCATTCCCCTATGGAGGCGCTCTCCATTAGGAAAAGCCAAAGTGATCACCCAATCCTCCACTTCCATTCTCATGTCGACTTTGTTTTCCTGCCTGACAGGAAATTTCTGCTTCCACAAGTAGTAGCTGCATTCTTTTTCAAATTTATTACTGTTTTCCTCCGCAGACAGATGGAGTGTGTAGGACTCGGCATCGATGTTTTTCCTTTGCACGAAATTTGTCTCTCTGGTAATAGCTACTGCACTAACAGTGTTGAGCTTGGGATCCTCATTTTCTTCCCTGACAGAAAGGCATTTTATCTTAGAAAGGAACAGCAGGATTTCAGGATGAATACTGTTCAGCTGCTTCTTCACGGGGTTCACCTTATCAGGCTTCAGAGGCAAAATCAGTGTAGTAGTTGGGAGGGTAGAAGCGGAACCATAAATCTGTTTTATGTCAGAAAGAGATGGGCTATCATCAACCCATTCAGGAACTATGTATCCAAGATTGCAGTGTGGACAGGGCTTTTCATTGAATCGTATCTGATAGCCATTGCTGAATATGTAAGGCTGGGCAGCAATAAGAAACACACTCTTGAATCCAATTCCTGCATACCAAACCGAAACAAAGTTTATTAGAACTGAATTGAAGATAAATAAGAGGTGCTGATTTAAATAAGATAAACAAAGTTTACGCAAGTCTCACTAATGGGTTGCTAAATGGTACAGTTGCAAACCCTATCCACCTCTATCATGATTTGAAAAGATTTTCTGTTCATATGCATTGCATGTTTGTGTTGTGCTTAGCTCAATGCCTTCGCAATTCAATGTTTAAGCAGACATGTTTACTAGGTTCAATTAGTTGAGTTTCCATACAAAACCACAGGGGTTTACCAGTTTCTAATATGCTTGGTTGCAAGTTTTTCATTTGTCGTTGAAGCAAATACATACTAAAAAACAAAAATGTACTAAAACACATTCAGAATCAGGATCCCTGATCCAGGAGAAGCTATAAGACTCTAGCAAGTCACACAACCGAGAAACAACACGACACAAGCAATAAGCCGGCAGCTCGGAAGTGAGCACAACTTATAAAATACACTGTTGCACATGAAATTGAGCAAGGAAAAATACCTTTCTCCCCAATATAGCCACGCTTCCGGTTCCCTTTCTTAGTGGAATTTCCAACATTGCAAATGGACTCGATATTTTTGGCGGAAAAACCCTTCTCATTATTGAAGATGAGCAAAGTAGCAGGCGCACCAGTGTTTGTTATATCTCGAGATGTTATGACAAACTCAAGTGAAGGATCCACCCCTTCCAAGTATTCATTATCTTCAGCATTCTGTGAAAGGAAAATTCACCTTGGAATCAAAGGATAGTAAACTATGCATATTATATCACATCAAAATAACTGCTACAAAAATTAAAATATCCAAAATTCCTTCTTCATTTTTATTAACTGTTAAAGACCTTGAATGATCAAAATTAGGTAGCTTGATGACTTCATTTCAACTAGAAAAACAACAAGAACCCATTTTTTCACCGAAAGCCACAGCCAAAAAGAAAAAAAAAAAGACAGTCATTGACTCAACTTGACTCTTAGCTTTTCAATTCAGTAAAACAAAAAACAACAGAAATTTGCAGCTTCCAACTTTAATCACTAGCAAAGCAATCAGCGACTACAAAATTAAAAGAGAAAGAATGGATCAAGGGCAAATAAAACATATAAAGTAAAACATGCAACATTGAACATACTAAACAGCATTGTCCGGTCACATTGATAAAAAAGAAAGAAAACCTGAATGAGTTCCATGAGAAAGTGGACATCTTTAGCGTAGAGTTCAGCAGAAAGATACTTGACAGCCTGATCAAGCATAGGAGCCAAAGGGTTCTTTTCTCCTCCTATTGAGAATGTAGTTTTTCTTATGTGCTCTATGTGCTGTTTTGGAGTTGCCATTGTTGCTCTTGCAAACAGAAAAGAAAGAGCACCCAGAAACCAAAAAAAGAAAAACACGAAGTTGAGTAGTTACAGTCTTACAGAGAGAAGAGAGCAGAGGTTTTGAAGGAAACAAAGAAAGCTCGAAAAGAGGAGAAGGTAGTGAGTAGCGAAGTGAAGACTAGAAACTAAAGAAGACTCCTTCATAGGGAAGGAAACTTGTACAGGTAGGAGTGGCGGAGGAAAAAGAGGAAAAGCGTTGACTTGAAAATAAAAGACATAGAAATATTTAAATAATAATTGAAAGAACCTAAAAAATATGTTTTTCCTTATCAGTACAAATTTAGAAAATTAGAAAACTAGTTTTTTCAAGCATAGAAATATTGTATTTAAATAGGAAGGTTTGGTTTTTCTCTTACTTGTTTATTGTTCCATAAAATTAGAGTATTTCTCTGTTTTCTGAACATCCATTTTTTTTTTTGTTATGTAAAAATTTTGGCATGGCATAAAATAAAGGATCAATGGTTACTTAAAAATTTTAAAAAAATTATTTTTGATATTAATATATTAAAATAATTTAAAAAATATTAAAAAACAGAATCTAAGTTATATAAACAAAAATACTTTACAAAAATGAAAAGGTAAAGTCATCCACAAGAAGTTATCATTATTAAGTGTGTTTGATAGTGTGAAAGCGGTTGCTTTTCAAATAGTTTTTCGTACCGAAATACATGTCAATGATGTTTTTTTATTTTTTAAAAATTATTTTTGATATCAGTACATCAAAACGATCCAAAAAGTACAAACCGTACTTAATTTTAATAAAAAAAATTAAAATTTAATAAAATATAGGTTAAAACACAGAGCTAAATAGGCTCTTAACCCGTAAGGCATATGGCCTAAGGATTACAGAAGAGAGAGAGTACTGATCCCACCAAGGGTTCCATGAATCCAAGTTTATAACTGTTGGAGCTGCTATGCTATCAAACGAAGGATGTGATTAAAAATTAAAATTAGTTGTTATATATAATCATAAACAATGCTTGATGATTTTTATTTTTCCTAGCCTTCATGCTTTATTATACAGAAAAGCTTTATGCTTGTCGTAACATGCTGCCGAGGGAAATCTTCTACGGACTCTCTGTTGCAATTGGAAAAAAAGTTTTTAATATTATTGTAACGATTACTTTTTAAAATAAGATGAAGCTTCTCACCCACTCTCTTAAATAGGAAAAGGCTCGAAGGAAAAGACTAAAGAGAGTTGCGAAATGAACGGAACCACGCTGTGATCATCGAATTACGTGCTGATTCATGCGTAGCGGAAGAGGGAAAACTTGCTCGAGAAGTAGTGTAAAGTTGAAAGCCAAAGCTAGACAAAAGAAAAGGGCTATCAAATTTAAAACATCGAAAAGTGGACTCAAATATTCGTTTTTCACTGTTTAAAACATGGAAAAACTTTAATAATAATTGAAAGGTCCAGCTCTATGATTCGACCGCGCAAGTCTATTATGAGTAGGAGTGAGTTTGCCTGGGTGATGTAATATATTTTTAACAAAAATTAAAAAAATATTATTTATAATTATTTTTTATGTTTTTGAATGGTTTTGATGTGATAGTATAAAAAATAAATTTTTATAAAATAAAAAATTTATATTATTTTAATATATTTTTAAATTAAAAATAATTTAAATAACAACCATTTCCATGCTACAACATCTACTTCTTTGAGTCTTCAAAGCAGGAAAACAAAGGATACGACAAAGAGCCCATTAGTATTGAGAAAGATACATAAGTAGATTGATACAATTAGACCATACCCTACATCTATTAGATAAATGCATGTCAAGACATGGGAACATGTCTTTTATTCTGGTATGAATTTTTTTTAAAAATATTTTTTTATGTTGAAATATATTAAAATAATATTTTTTTTATTTTTAAAAAATTATTTTAAGATCAATGCATCAAAACAATAAAAAATATTAAAAAATTAATTTTTAGCAAAAAAAAATTATTTTTTTATGAAACGCCGTTTGCATCGCATTCCTAAACAGTGCCTAGTAGCTGGTGGACTACAATTCTATTATAGTTCGATTCAGTTCTAGGTTTAAAGGGGTATTTGGACAATAATAATAGTAGCTTTTTAAATTGATTTTTACTTGAAAATGCATCAATATAATTTGTTTTTTATTTTTTAAAATTTATTTTTGATATCAATAAATCAAAACAGTATAAAAATAATAAAATAATAATTTGGATTAAAAAATTTGAAAACATTATTTTTTGAATAATTTTTGATGTGCTGATTTAAGTAATTATTTTTTAAAAAAAATATTATTTTAATGTATTTTCAAATAATTTTTTTTTATCAAGAATCACTATTACAATGCCAAATACTAATGTGCTTAGTATTGTGGTAATTTTTGTAATTGTAATTTTAAAAAAAATAGATTTAAAAAAATCTCTTTTAGTTGTAGTTAATTGATATAAAATATACATTTGGTTAAAATCATGATTGAAATTATTGTTGAATAAAAAATAATTTAAAAGAGTTTTGTTCAAATAGCTTTTGAAAGCTATATTGATAATAAAACGACTAAATATGACATGTATCATTTTTTTTAGTTTTGAATTTCATTATTATATAGTGAATTATTAATATATTATAAATATAATAATACGACATTAAAGTTTTATTTTTATTATTTTATTAAATTAACTGTAATCCAATCATAAATATAATTTATTCAAGAAAACCTTTGATATTCATGATTTTTTAAGAACATGAAACAATATTAGTTAAAAAATAATCAGAAATAAAATAATTATGGTGCATCTTGTTTGTGTTCTACATGTTGGAGAGGGTGGGACAGAAAAACTCAAAGGAAATTTCAATTTAAGCAAAGCACAAATGACCATCTTGCATATAGCCGAAGCATACATTTAACGTATACACTAGAAAGTTGCTAGCTGCGATTCGAAGAAAGACAGAAAACACATAGTTAGGTTTCCTCCGACAGTTGTAGACTCACCAGAATCAGCAATTGATCAACTGGTTGTTCTTAGGAAAACTACATATGTATACATAGGAACAGTAGCATGACATTTTTTGGACACCTACTGAGGGAAAGCAGCTGACAGGAATTCCTCATCCTCCTCAAAAATCTGCAAATTCTTGGACTTCATTAAGAACTGAACTGCTTCTTCATTGAAACTGACCAGGACAGCCACCTTGATCAGCTCAGAGAGTGCGCTTATATGATCTTCTTTATCCCACAACACGCCCTCGGCTATGGTTTCAGCTAAATAAGTGGCATATTCAATGCGAACTTTGGGTCCACCAGCCTTGTCTGGCTTCTGTGTATACAACTTTGAACTCTTTCTATCCCAACGAATCATTCGACTTGCTCTTACCTTCACAATCTCCCCTGAAGAGAGTGACAAACTATAGCTCACAGTAAGTGGCTCCGCCGTCACAAGGGCAGTGATGTTGAGGAGGCACCGAACAGCTTCATGCCTCCTTTTCACTTGCATTTTTAAAGAAGGATCAGCTAAAAAGCCAAGAATGAGGCGAACCATCTCTTTTCCTATAAAAAGGACTCTTGGATTCAACGGTTTGAGTTTCACCCCATCTGCCAAGGACAGTTCTTCCTTCTGTGCTGATTCAGAAATTGTGCGAACTCCGATTTTCCTGTATATTTCAAGCAACTTACTTCGGGGCAAAGAAGGCAAGCTTGGCTGAGGATACCAGACAAGTACTGGGCGAGGAGAATGCTTTTCAAAAAGTTCCTTCAGAAGAAGGTCATCAGCTACAAAAACATCATTCTTGTCTAACAACAAAATTTCTCCACGGCCAGAATGAACAGGCAGTTTCATTAAGCCATCAGCAAGAGCTGTCTCCACCTCTGAGCTCCATTGACTCATAACACACTCCCAGAATGCACAACACTGAGCATGTGATAATTGGTATCCTGAAGTTTCCCAAACCTTCCAAAGCTTGCAGCGAGAATCAAAAGAAGGATTAGAGGTGACATTAAATGCAGTGGAGAAGAAACAAAGCAAGTCCGGCTCATAGTATTCCTCCAAAAAATTAAACCGCTGACCAAAAAGACCTTCTCTGTTGTGCAGGACACATTCTTCTGGATTAACCCACTTACCGTTCTCGTCTCCATCAGGAATCCAAATCTTTCTGGTTGCATCACTTTCGGGAATCCACTCATTTCTGCTCAAAAATTTGAATATTCGAACAATAGTGGAGAAATCAGAATGGTGATACAAGTTACTGGCTAGCAATGGGCATGCCTGATCCACTTCAACAGTAACTCCTACAGAGCTCAGCTCTTCCCTATATGATGTGATGTTAGAGCCATAAAACACTTCATCAATGAATGGTCCGTCAGTGCTCTTCAAATACAAACCCCATTTGGAATCAAACAAGCAACAATTGTCTGGAGTCCTGTAGCCAACATGGGTTCTTAACCACTCTCGACGAACATTTTTTAGAAAAGTGTCAGGAAAGGAGTAATCCTTCTCTTGCAATAAAATTCGGATGCACTCCAGCAAAGAGAACACATTCTCAGAAGTTATGTGACAAGGATTCAGAGGAAAATAAAGACCCGCAGCCACAAATTTCACACCAGCTTTAAATTCAACAACAACTCCCATCTTCTTCAGCTCCTTTTCATATTCACGAATACCCCTCCCGTAGAACTTGTCACTATCATCAATGAACGGAAGGAGAGTAATTGCGAGGATTGACTCCCATTCAGGACCATACAGGATGCAGTTTCCTGGACACCTATAATCACCGAGCCGAGTCCTCAACCACTTCACTTCGCGGATGCACTTCTTCTGATCTGAAGGAAATTTAAGAGAATTTTCCTTTAGCTTTCTGTAGCACGACAGGAACGAAAAAACATTTTCTTTTGAAATGGAAGAAAACGATGCCTGTCGTTGGAAAGAGTGGACGAACACATTGACAGCCTCCTCAAAATCTACCTTTACTCCCAGCTGCTTCAACTCATTTTTGCGGGTGGTGATGCGACTTTCATAGAAATTATGATCAATCAATGGGACACTGTTGAAAACCTCTAGAAGGGAGCCCCATTCAGGATCAGGAAAAAAACATTCACCTGGAGATTTGTAACCAACATTTGTCTTCACACATCTCACGCCTTTAAGAGCTTTGGCAAGTTTGTCTGAAGACGTTGAATGATGCATGCAATCTAATATAAACAGAAGAGCCTCTGCTGTCAGAGAAGATGAAAAAGAAGAAAATAAGTTGTCAACAACCATCTGGTAATTCCCATTGAAGTCAACTATGACACCAAGCAACTGAAGTTCTGCTTTGAAACAATTAATTTCTTCACCATAATCATCTTTATCAATGAAGGGTATTTTACTGATTTGCCTTGCAGTTTTCCATTCCTCACTGTATAGAACTGATCCATTTGGAGACGTGCAACCATGGGAAGTTCTTAACCATCTGCCTTCTTTCATTTTGCTAACAAAGTGATCCGGAGAAAGAAAATTTTGCTTCAAAAATCTGATGAAATTGAGTATTGGTATCACATAGCTTCTGGACAAAGTGGATGAAGCTGCAAGAGACATCAGATGATTTCCAATAAATCTACACGCTTCCCCATATTCGAACATGACTCCAATTGTTTTTAGCTCCTCTTTGTACTCCTTAATCTTATCACCATAAAAACCCTGGTCGATTAATGGGATATCCACAAGCACAGTTCCATTTTGCAAAGTCGTTCCCCAGTTTGAATTTCCACCATCTGAAGTAAGTAGGAATGACTGTGATGGTGGCCTGTGATCTGAAGAACCATTAACTATAATCATAAGCCAGCTACCGTCTTTTATGCAAGTTAACAACTTTTGTGGAATGCCAATTCCTCTGCGTTTTAGCTCTCGAATCCAATCCAACAGCAGAAATGCATTCTGTTTTGTGAGTGGCCCGGACAGAGTAGGTATTCCAGCATTGGGAGGAGATATGTTTGGAATATCAGAAGCTTTGACACGAGTAATAAGGAATTCCATAAACTTTTCTTCCGATGTTCTAGTGCCAGCGAAACGTGCAGGATGCAGGTAGTCCTCTCCGAGCTCGACGTAGTTTTCTTCCCTCCAAGGATTAGAACCAATCAACTCCACCCATTTGCTTCCGTTAGCAGGGACAAGAACTCCACTCCTTTCTTTGGTCACATGACCATAGCTATCCACTAGTGGCATTTTACCACACAAAGAATCAACCCCCTCTGCATTCAGATAACCCTGTAAAAATGACTGGTAAAGGAAGCAAGCATAGGCGATGGTGTTCTTCCTATTATCATTGAGATGATTGGTTACTATTGCTGCATAGCCATGTAAATTTATCTCAGAAACTTTCACCTCAACTCTAATCCATTGCAGGATGGCCTCCTTCTTAGAAAACGAATAGATGGCTTCCTGTGTACTTTTCGGCAGGAAAAATCTATTTCCAACAAATCCAAATTCCTTGTTCCAATCAATCAACCAAGATATATAATGAGTTTCATGTGATCGACACAACAACCTCTCACTGTTCTTCTGAGCTGATTCGTTGATGCTGCACAAAGACACACTACCATCACGATCTACATATTTTATGAGTGGAATGTCGCGCATCGTGGTGGTGCAAAACTTCGTACGCCAATTATTGGCCAGAAAAAGAAGAATTTGCAGATAAACATCTTCTGAGATTCCCATTAAGAGATTAGAACTCCGAATGCACCTTGCATACCATTCATTGTTCACATGTCCCACACCCAAGAAATCAAGTATATGATCATACTCAGGTTTATCAAAGTGAGAGCTCAGAAAATGCCAGCCATGGGATGAAAGCTTATGAAATCTCACCCCTTCCTTCCTTGCCTTGTTCAACACACTCCAGAATGCAGGCATTATTCGACCAATTTCTGATGGTTTGTGGAAGAACTTCTGCTCTGTGAAAGGCTCACTTGGAACAATTTCTTCTTCAGCTAGCTTTACTTTGATTGATTCCCTCACAACATTAAGTGTTGGATAGTGAGAACTCTTGATTGGCAAGAACTGGAACAATCGAGGCAGACTAGACACCGGTGCATCTTCTCTCATTTTGACTAACGAGACTAATGCATTAATAAAAGCAAGCGGCACACAATCAAGAATCCCTTGATTCCAATTGTCATCCAAAAGTATTGTTTCCCTCGATGATGCCAGAATAAAATCTGCTTGAATTATGAAGGGGAAATTTGTGACCATCTCCGTAGGAAGAAATGCATAGATTCCAGGTAAGCTCCTTCCTCGACGGAGACGCTTTCCGTTAGGAAAAGCCAGAGTGATTACCCGATCTTTCACTCCCATTCTCTTCTCGACTTTGTTTTTTTTTTTCACTGGAAACTTCTGTTTCCACACAGAATAGCTGCATTCTCTGTCTTGCTCATCAGTACTGTTTTCCTCCGCAGACAGATGGAGTGTGTAGGACTCCGCATCCATGCTCTCCCTAGCCCTGAAATTAGTTCTTTTTGTAATAGCTATTGCACTCACTGTATTGAGCCTAGGATCCTCATTCTCTTCCCTGACAGAAAGGCTTTTAATCTTTGAAAGAAATAAAAGCACTTCAGGATGGATGCTGGACAGCTGCTGCTTCACAGGCTTCACCTTGTCAGGTTTCAGGGGCAAGACTATTGTTGTTGTCGGAAGAGTTGAATTGGAACCGTATATTTCTTTAATGTCAGAAAGAGATGGATTCTCCTCAACCCATTCAGGAACAACGTATCCAAGATTGCAGTGGGGGCAAGGCTTTTCATTGAAGCGTATCTGATAGCCGTTGCTGAATATGAAAGGCCGGGGAGTGATCAGAAACACACTCTTGAACCCAATTCCTGAAACTCAACCAAATGTTTGGTACTTTAGAACAACATTAGACGCACAGTATAAAACCTTTCCTATGGATAAAGCTCGTAAAGATCGTGCACTAAATTCAGAGTCAAGTTGAGAAATCTACTTTAATAAATAACTTAATCACAAGTCTTGTTCTCCATACTTATCATGAATGACAAGTAATTAAACACGCATGGGCATGTAGGATGCTACCATTAATTCATTAATGTGGCATAAAAAAACAATGGAGCTTAAGATTGGCCCTTCTGATTTAGAACTGACGAACTATAGAATCACTTCTGCTTTGTGATCTTTGGAATCAACCACGACGTTGACAATAGCAAAAGATTTTCTGAAATTGTCAACATTGAACAGAATGGTCTCATTTCAATATTTTATTGACGTTCAGCGTAAACATATAAGATCAATATTCCATTTAAACCTGGGAGGCTACTAGTTGAAATTTAGTCAGGAATGAGTGAGTGAGAAAAATACCTTTCTCCCCAATATAACCACGTTTCCTGTTGCCTTTCTTAGTGGAATTCCCAACACTGCAAATCGACTCTATGTTTCTAGCAGAAAAACCCTTCTCGCTATTGAAGATCAGCAAAGTGGCTGGTGCGCCGGTGGCTGTTATATCACGAGATGTTATGACAAACTCGAGCGAAGGGTCTACACCTTCCAAGTAATCATTGTCTTCCGCATTCTGAGAATGAAAATTCACCACTTGGTAAATTACACAACCAAGATTTAATTACTAATAATTGTGTGTCTGTCATAACTGGGCTACTTGGATCGATATCTTCGTACGTAGCAATATTTATGGTCCGATAACACAAGGATGATAAGACAAGGATAAGTTCAAGAAGAGGCCTGAGTTGAAAAGAGTGATATTTCGTGTGCTTCACATTATTACAAGCAAAAATATTGTATTTTTAGCCACATCGCTGATTTGTTGAAGTCTTCAGATTCGGCAACAGACAAGAAGGAAAATAGTTGCATTTTTCTCCCCTCCTTTTCACATCAAGACCTCAACTGTCGAAAACTAAAGCAATTAACTGGTTGACCTGTGCTTGAATTTAGCTTTTCAACTCCCTAGTATATTAATTATTTGGAATTAAAGAAAACACCAAGACTCAAGGGTCAGCATGGGAACAAAGCTACTAGCAAGTCATTGATTACCAAGTCAACACATCATTATTCTCTTTACTACACAAACAGATAATTAAGTAAAACCAACACAAGAAAGAAGAAAAGGAAAGAAAGAAAAACCTGAATGAGTTCCATGAGAAAGTGGACATCTTTAGTGTAGAGCTCGGCAGAGAGATACTTGACAGCCTGATCAAGCATGGGAGCCAAAGGGTTCTTTTCTCCTCCTATTGAGAATGTTGTTTTTCTAATGTGCTCTATGTGTTCTCTCGGACTCGCCATTGCAACGAAAACCAATGGATTCAATACACAAAGCACTGTGTATTGAATTAGTGATGTGGTCTTGCTATGAGGGAAGAGTACTGGAGAGATTGTGAATATTGGAAGCTTAACATGGAAGAAAGCACGTTTGGTCTCGATGGGGGGAATAAAGTGGAAAGCTATAGATGACACCTTAAGAAATCACTTTCTCGGAATGTCTTCTTGGAGTCGGCGCTTGTTTTAAATTTAGGGAGGACCTCACTGTCCATTCTTTAATTGCATCCCAAACCTATAAATTTTATCATTCTATTTCAAACATGTTTTTTTATACATTTCTCAATTGATTATATTTTCTTGTGTTTTAAATGCTTTTTTTTATCTGTTGTGCATATGTTATGCATTAATTCGAATAAATATTAATAAAAAGACTTGATTGAGAGTGTTTTGAAATGACTGGTTTTATAGGTTCTATATTCAATCGAGAATGAGTACATAGGTCAGGGACTAAAATCATGAAAATTCAAATTATTTTTGGGATAGCATTCAGGTTTGTTTGGTAGTGTTATTGTAATTATTGTTTAAAATATTTTTTATATTAAAATATATTAAAATAATATATTTTTTATATTTTAAAAATTATATTTTATATAAATGTATCAAAACGATTGAAAATATAAAAAAAAATTAAATTTTAGTGAAAATATTAAATTTTTAAAAAATTACAAGTATTCCTATATTTTTAAAGAATCTTTTAAGAATTTCGTACGGAAAAGCAAAAAAGTGTCGAACACAAAAGGTCAAAAGAATAAGAAGACAAAAGAAGATGATAACGTGATATACCTGTTGATCATCTGATGGATTTATTTATTTTTGTTGACATCTTTTTATATGATAACAGTGGTGAGACCTTTTTTTTTAGTGAAAGTTACCTTTAAACTCTGATTTGACCACCTAAAGGCCTCCTCAAGTCAAGGAGAAGATTGGAAACCCGGTACAGATGTGTTTTAAAAAAATTTAAATTTTTTTTAAAAAATAAATTTATTTATAATTTTACTAATATTAAAATTAATTTTTTAAAATAAAAAATTATTATTTTAATATATTTTTAAGTAAAAAATATTTTAAACCATCATAACTATTATAATTTTAAAATAACTAAAAATCGTGTTTTTTTAAGTGGGGGAGGACTTGACCTAATAATAGATTAATATATCCGTACACAAACTTGACTAGAGTTGAGTTTTGTTTCCTTAAAAGAAAAGAAACCAAGTCTCATGTCCTTCGAAATAAGTTGGCACTTAGAATTCATTAAAAAGAAAATAAAAGAGCTGTTATATAGGATTTAGAGGGCCCATATTAATCTATTAGGTCCAAGTCCTCCTCTTCCTAGTCCTCCACCTAAACCCCCAAAACAAACAGACGCACGCACGCGCACAGAGAAGAGTTGTGATTCCTCAAAGCCTCCATTCAACTGGCCGTTTCTGAGAATCTGATATAGCTTTTTAAAATATTTTTTATTTAATAATGTATTAAAATTATATTTTTTATATTAATATATTAAAATAATATATAAATATAAAAAAAGAAAAAGAAGAAAGAAATGCTCTATTGTTACTTTCAAAATTGTCACATCAAGCATACAAAAATTTATTCCTCAATCGATGAACTTCGACGAAATCTTGTAAAAAAAAAATAAAGATAGTAATGATGCGCGTAAATTGACCCGAACATCTATATAAATATATATATAAAAAAAGTTAAGAATGTTATAATAAATTAAAATATTATTTGATTTTGTATTTTAAATATTATTTTAATATATTTTTATATATATATATATATAAAACACGTAAGGTTAGCAGAGGTTCTGTTCCATTCCGCCATTCGAGACTCTGGTACCAATTTCTTTTATACCATGGAAGTGCTTTCACTCTCTCTAAGAGGGTATTTGGGAGTGTGGTAGCGGTTACTTTTCAAATAGCTTTTCGTGCCAAAAATATGTCAATAATATTTTTTTATTTTTTAAAAATCATTTTTGACATCAGCACATCAAAACAATCCAAAAAATACAAACCGCACTTAATTTTAGCAAAAAAAAAAAAAAAAAAATTTGAATTTTTTCGAAAAGCAGGTTTAGCCGCAATGCCAAACGGCCCCTAAGCCAAGGCACTGGAATCAGATACTATTCACCGGCACTCCGTGGATAAACCACAACATCAAATCAAAGTAGCCTCAGATCATCTGTAATTGTTGGATTCTGATCGATTTTTGGAGCAATTAAAGCTTCCAAAGCATCCCAGACATGAGGAACAAGGGAACATTTTTCAAGCCTCTGCTTTTCATTCAAAAGATGTCCAAGGAAAGCCTGATGGTGGTTAAACAAGAAGATGTGCACAGGTTGCTACTTATTTTAATGTAGTGATTAACAATCCTTTTATTGAGAATATTTTCTTCTTTACTTGGGAAACGAAACTGCTATTTGCAGGTTTAGGTTCACAAGCAGGGGACTGCTGTAGGGAGGTCTCTAGACCCAACAAAGTTTAATGGCTACAATGAATTGACAACAAAATTGGATCAGATTCTTGAATTCAATGGTAAATTAGTTGCTCCTAACAAAGATAGGCTGATTGTTTCTATTAATGATGAGGTTGATATGATACTTGTAGGAGATTATCCCTGGCTGTAAGAACTCAAACCCTAAGTCCTATTTTTCTGTTTGAACACAAATTCTAGAAAAGCTCATCATCCTCTAGAAAAGCTCATGTGCTTCATAACAGTCCCCCCAACATGCACAGCACCCATCATGTGTCAACGGATGCCCTAAACTTCTCCAATCCTTCCAAAGCTTACAGTAATCATCAAATGAAGGGTTTTATTTAACACTAACTTCATTGGAGGGCGGGAGAGAGAGAGAGAGAGAGAGACAGAGAGAGAGGTAGAAGAGGGAAGAAATGGGAGGGAGAAACATCACCCCTGTCAGGCAAAAAGCTTGTTTCTACTATGGGATCTTTTCCAAATTTCCCGCGCACTAAACTATTTGGCTCTGAGCTTTCTGCAGATAGCATTGATAAAAGATAAGTGTCAAGGTTAAAACGTAAAATTAGTTGTAATCCAGTTCATCTAGCTACCAAGTAGAAGGATAAAATCAAATAAAGTTCATTGCAGCAGGGCAAAAATTTACGAAGTGAGGGTTCTTCACAGGCAAGAAAATCCAAAACTCTCACACGAAGAACAATGGCTTCTCTATTGCTCCAGAGCTTAGAACATACCAGCCATGGGATGAAAAATTATGCAAGCTCACCCCCTGCATCTTTGCCTTGCTCAAAATACTCCAGAATGAAGGCACTATTCGACCCAACTTCCCAGGGCTTGTGGAAGACTCACTTGGAGCAATTTGTTCTTCCGCCAACTTTTCTTTGATTGATTGCCTCCCAGATTTCGAAGTTGGGTAATCAGAGCTCATGATTGGCAAGAACTGGAACATTGCAAGAAACCAAGTTAAAAACAAAGTTTAAATTGCAACTGTAATAAAATTATGATAACAACCGAGTTAATTTTCAATATAAATTTTGAGCCAACCTTAATGCTTATATAAAGAGAAAGGAATTAAATAACATTAAAGACTCTTAATCATGAGAGAATCTTAAAGAAAGACGATAGCCAAGGGAGGGAATAAAAAAAGCAATTCACGGCAGAAATAATTTTTTTTTCTTTACAGCATTCTTTTTTTTTTGTTTTTGTCAACTTTCTAGTAGTTATGAACTGAATTTTCATTTTCGGTTCAGAGAAATTCCGTTCCATTATTGTTTTAGATTACGAGAAGAGATATTTTCAACTTCACTTCTAGATATTCAAGTATTTATTTTGCCTAATTTGATACAAAATCTACTGTTTTCATTCAAGCTTTTTGAATGATTTATGCAGTAAGTATGCTTTTGTTTTTGTAAATTTTTCAATCTATAATTGTTGATTTTGATAAAAAAAAATAATAATAATAATAATAAATAAATTATGTTGATCTAATTTTTAAGAATAAGATAAGTAAAAATCATTAAGCTTTTTAATGATAGCTTGGAATATTTGATTGTTTTTCGCTCTTAAAGCCTTCATCACCGAATATAAAATTTGCTTTTTGATCTTTAATTCAATTGATGTTAAGAAATTAATTAAGGCCTTTTTCTAATTAATTTGATCTTTTTTGATCTTCATTGCTCAAAGGAATTTAAGTATTTGCTTGAATTAAAAAAATATTTATTTTACTTCGATAATCAATCTAATTTGTTGAAAGGACAATCAATTTGAACCAGGCATAAATACACTAAATTATATTTTATGTCTTATTTTTGGAATTTTAATTTTCTTTAGTTTTCTTATGAATCTCCAATCTTTATTTCTATTTCTAAGAGGAATTAAGACAATTTTCCTTGGATTTGATTTGGCTTTAGTGTCTATGAACCATGACTCAATTACGGGTGTATGTATATATATTAAAAGTTCAAGTGCAACTCATACTGTTTTATCAAGCTAGTCCTGATTATTAACTTAATTTTTGAAGGGTCCAACATTTGGGGCAATGATGATCTCAGGGCAGAAGGCTGCACACTTGGCTTTGAAGGATTTGGGGCAGCCAAATGCACAAGACGGGGGACATTCAGTCTACAGCCAGAGCTTGTGCTTGCTGCTGCTGGGATATTAATTGTTGATGCATGAACAAATATTTATTATAAAAAATAATATTTAAGTACACACCATTTTATAATTCAAAATGACCTTGCATACAGCTGCAAAGCAAACAAGGCTGAAAAACACCCACCCAAGTCCACTAGATAGTAGACTGACTGATCTCCCAAACATATTTGACCCAATAGACAGATAAATGGTGCTGGACAAAAACAGAAGGTTGCGAACTTGTAACTATTAAGGGGTTCACACGTACCTAAACAGAAGGGAAGGCAACATCAAGGAACTCCTCGTCCTCCAGAAAAGTTTGAAGATTATTAGATTTCATCAAGAATTGAACAGCTTGCTCATCAAAATTCAGGAGGAAAGCCAACTTGATCAGTTCAGAGAGTGCTTTTATTTGATCTTCTTTATCCCATAACACCCCCCGAGCTATTACTTCAGAGAAAGAGGTTGCGTATTCAATAAGATTTTTCTGGCCGCCAGCTTTATCCATCTTCTGTGTGAAAAACTTTGAACACTCTTTATCCCAGCGAATCATACGGCTTGCTTTCACCTTCAGAGGTTCCCCGTCCGAAAGCAATAAACTATAGCTTACCGTAATTGGCTCCATAGTCTCCAGCACCTTAAGATTCAGGAGGCACTGGACAGCTCCATGCCTCTTTGTTGCTTCCATATCAAGAGAAGGATCTGCTAGAAAGCCAAGAATCAGTCTAATCAGCTCCTTTCCAATCCCAGCATCCCTCGAATCCATCTGACTAAGTTCTACACCATCTGCCAATGACAATTCTTCCATCAGCACTGATTCAGATATTGTGCGAACCCCAATTTTCCTGTAGACTTCAAGCAACCTAGTTCGAGGCAAAGAAGGCAAGTTTGGCTTCGGACACCAGACAAATATCGGGCGCGATGAGTTCTCAAATAGGTCCTTTAGTAGAAGGTCATCAGCAATAAAAACATCACTCTTGCTGGACAACAAAATTTCACCAGAGCCCAAAACAACAGGTAGCTTTACCAAATCATCAGCAAGGGTTTTCTCTGTCCTTGAGCTCCTTTGCATTATAACACACTCCCAAAAAGCACAGCACTCAGCATGTGTCAATGGTCTTCCTAAACTTTCCCAAACCTTCCACAGCTTACAGTAATCATCAAATGAAGGATTTGATTTAACATTAAATGAACTGGAGAAGAAATGAAGTAATTTTGGCTTATAATGATTCTCCAATACATTCAGCTGTGGACCAAAGAGACCATTTTTGTCATGCAGAGCACATTCTTCTGGGTCAACCCACATTCCATTCTCGAGTCCATCTGGAATCCAAATCTTTCTGGTAGCATCACTATCTGGTTTCCACTTATTTTCTCTCAGAAAATCATATACTCGAACTATAGTGTCGAATTCAGAATGGGAATCAAGATGACTGGCAAGCAATGAGCAAACCTTTTCTTCATCAACTCCTATTGCACTGAGCTCTTTTGAATACAATTTGATGTCAGAACCATAAAAATCTTCATCAATGAATGGTCCATCAGTAGGCCTCACGTGGGAACTCCACCGGGAATTGAACAAACAGCAGTTACCCGGAGACCTGAAACCAGCATGGGTCTTCAACCATCCTCGAGAAATATTTTTCAGAAAAGCATCGGGAAAGGAGTAGTCCTTTTCTTGCAGTAAAGCACGGATGCATTCCAGTAATGAAAGCACATTCCCGGGAGCTATGTCACGGGGATTTTGAGGAAAGGAAAGACCAGCAGCCGCAAACTTCACACCGGCTTTAAATTCAACAACGACCCCCATACTCTTCAGCTCCTTTCGATACTCATGAATGCCATTCCCATAGTACTTGTCGCTGTCATCGATAAACGGAAGGCGAGTAATTGGATAAATTAACTCCCACTCGGGACCGAACAGAATACAATCTCTTGGAGATCTATAATCACCAAGCCGAGTCCGCAGCCATTTCACCTCGCGGATGCACTTCTTAAGATCTGAAGGAAATTTGTTTGGAGTTCCCTTCAGTTTTCTGTAGCATGATATGAATGAAAACACATTTTCCTTTGTAATGGAAGACAAAGATGCCTGCTTCATAAAAGTGTGAACAAACAGTCTGACAGCATCCTCAAAGTCTACCTTTACTCCCAGCTCCTTCAACTCCGTATTGTGAGAGATGATGCTGCTTCCATAGAAATTACAATCAACCAACGGGAAACCACCAAAAACCTTTAGAAGACAACCCCATTCAGGATGAAACAAGAAACAGTCGCCAGGACATTTGTAACCTAAGTTTGTCTTTAAGCATTTTGTACTTTTCACTGCATTAACTAGTTTGTGAGCAGAACGAGAATGATGCATGCAATCCAAAACCAGAAGAAAGGCCTCCTTTGTCAGAGTAGATAAGCATGAAGGCGATTTAAAGCAATCAACAACCAATTGATAACTTCCATTGAAGCCAACGACAACGCCAAGCAACTTGAGTTCTGGTTTGAAATCAAGGATGTCCTCGCCATAGTAATCTTGATCTATGAAAGGGATGTCACTAATTTGCCTCGCAGTTGTCCACTCCTGATCATATAGAACAGATCCAACCGGAGACCTATCACCCCAACAAGTCCTTAGCCACCTTTCTTCTTTAATTCTGCCAATGAATTTATCTAGAGAAAGAAGATTCTTCCTCAAAAATCTGATGAAATTCAGTATGGAGATAACATTGCTTTTAGTTAAAGCGGATGAACCTGCCAAAGACATGAGATGGTTCCCGATAAATTCACATGCCTCTCCATACTCAAACATGACCCCAACTGTCCGTAGCTCCTCTCTATACTCAGTAATTTTAAGACCATAAAAACCCTGATCTATCAAAGGAATATCGACAAGCACAGATGCACTCTGCAAAATGCTTCCCCAGTTTGAGCTTCTGTTGCTCGAAGCAAGTAGGAACGACTGTGATGGTGGTTTGTAACCAGGAGAGCCATTCATAGTAGTTTTCAGCCAGCTACCCTCTTGTATGCAAGCCATGAACCTTGCTGGAATGCCATTTCCACTCCGTTTCAGCTCACGAATCCAATCCAACAGCAGAAATGCATTTTGTTTGGTAAGTGGTGTTGATGCAGTAGGTATTCCAGCATTGGGGGGAGATATGTGAGGAATATCAGAAGCCTTAACATAATCTTTAAGGAAATTCATGAGTTGGTTTCCCACCGTGCTTGTGCCAGCAAAATATGCAGGATGCAAGTAGTCTTCTGCTAACTCAACATAGCTTTCTCCCCTCCAAGGATTAGAACCAATCAATTGCACCCATTTGCTTTCAGTAGCTGGGACTAGAACCGCATTCCTTGCTTTGATCACATGGCCATAGCTATCAACAAGTGGCATTTTACCACACAAAGAAACAACTTCCCTCTCCGATAGATAATCATTTAAGAATGAGTGATATAAGAAGTGAGCATAGGCAATGACAAGTTTCGGGTTGCAACTGACTTGATCTCCGTAGAGATCTGCATAATGATTTACGCTTAAAGCTTTGATTTTAATCAGGTCTACAAGCCATTTTAACACCAGTTCTTTGTTAGATGATGAACAGATAGCTTCTTGTGTGGTTCTTGGCACAAAAAAATGATTTGCCATGCATCGGAACTCTCTGTTCCAATCAGTCAACCATGAGACACGAGAAGACTTCTGTGATAGGCACACAGTTTTACCATGCGGTTGAGCAGATTCATTAACAGAGCACAAAGACACGCTCCCATCGGTACCCACATATTTAATTAGTGGAATGTTCCCCATGCCTGTGCTGTGAAACTCGGACTGCCAATTAACAGCAAGGAAATGAAGAAGCTCCAGGTACGTTTCCTCCGAGACTCCCATTACAATATTAGAGCCTTGAATGCACTTTACATACCACTCACTGCTTACCGGTCTCACCCCCAAGAAATCCAGTATGTCATCATACTCTGGCTTATCAAATGAAGAATTCAGAACATAGCAACCATGGGATGAAAGTTTGTGCAAGCTCACTCCTCGCTCCCTTGTCTTCTTCAGTATATTCCAGAAAGCAGGCATTAATCGGCCAACTTCACGTGGTTTATGAAAGAACTGTTGTGCTGTGGATGACTCACTTGGAATGATATCCTTTTCAGCCAGCTTCGCTTTAATTGATTCCCTCACTGAATTCAACTTTTCAAAGGGGGAGCTATGGACCGGCAAGAACTTGAACATTCTAGGCAAACTAGATACTGGTGCACCATCCACTGTTTTGACTAATGAGATTAATGCTTCGATAAAAGCAAAGGGAACACAATCAAGAATTCCCTGGTTCCATATGTTGTCCCATCGTATTGTTTCCCTTGATGATGCTAGAATAAAATCTGCTTGAATTATGAAGGGAAAGTCGGTCACCATCTCGGTTGGAAGAAATGCATATATTCCAGGGGAGTACTTCATTCCCCTATGGAGGCGCTCTCCATTAGGAAAAGCCAAAGTGATCACCCAATCCTCCACTCCCATTCTCATGTCGACTCTGTTTTCCTGCCTGACAGGAAATT
This sequence comes from Populus tomentosa, assembly GCA_018804465.1. Lineage (NCBI taxonomy): Eukaryota > Viridiplantae > Streptophyta > Magnoliopsida > Malpighiales > Salicaceae > Populus > Populus tomentosa. The sequence goes on from CM031997.1 coordinate 10,084,033, forward strand.
TCTGCTTCCACAAGTAGTAGCTGCATTCTTTTTCAAATTCATCACTGTTTTCATCTGCAGACAGATGGAGTGTGTAGGACTCGGCATCCATGTTTTTCCTTTGCACGAAATTTGTCTCTTTGGTAATAGCTACTGCACTAACAGTGTTGAGCCTGGGATCCGCGTTTTCTTCCCTGACAGAAAGGCGTTTTATCTTTGAAAGGAACAGCAGGATTTCAGGATGAATACTCGACAGCTGCTGCTTCACGGGGTTCACCTTATCAGGCTTCAGGGGCAAAATCAGTGTAGTAGTTGGGAGGGTAGAGGCGGAACCATAAATCTGTTTTATGTCAGAAAGAGAAGGGCTATCATCAACCCATTCAGGAACTATGTATCCAAGATTGCAGTGTGGACAGGGCTTTTCATTGAATCGTATCTGATAGCCATTGCTGAATATGTAAGGCTGAGCAGCAATAAGAAACACACTCTTGAATCCAATTCCTGCATACCAAACCGAAACAAAGTTTATTAGAACTGAATTGAAGATAAATAAGAGGTGCTGATTTAAATAAGATAAACAAAGTTTACGCAAGTCTCACTAATGGGTTGCTAAATGGTACAGTTGCAAACCCTATCCACCTCTATCATGATTTGAAAAGATCTTCTGTTCATATGCATTGCATGTTTGTGTTGTGCTTAGCTCAATGCCTTCGCAATTCAATGTTTAAGCAGACATGTTTACTAGGTTCAATTAGTTGAGTTTCCATACAAAACCACGACACAAGTTTTTCATTTGTCGCTGAAGCAAATATATACTAAAAAACAAAAATGTACTAAAACACAACCGAGAAACAACACGACACAAGCAATAAGCCGGCAGCTCGGAAGTGCGCACAACTTATAAAGTACACTGTTGCACAAGAAATTGAGCAAGCAAAAATACCTTTCTCCCCAATATAGCCACGCTTCCGGTTCCCTTTCTTTGTGGAATTTCCAACATTGCAAATGGACTCGATATTTTTTGCCGAAAAACCCTTCTCATTATTGAACATGAGCAAAGTAGCAGGCGCACCAGTGTTTGTTATATCTCGAGATGTTATGACAAACTCAAGTGAAGGATCCACCCCTTCCAAGTATTCATTATCTTCAGCATTCTGTGAAAGGAAAATTCACCTTGGAATCAAAGGATAGTAAACCATGCATATTATATCAGATCAAAATATACAAAAATTAAAATATCCAAAATTTTAACATGAGAAATGCACAATTTTTATTTTTTTTTTATCAAATTCAACAAATTATAATGATAGCAATCCATTCCTTCTTCATTTTTATCAACTGTTAAAGACCTTGAATGATCAAAATCAGGTAGCTTGATGACTTCATTTCAACTAGAAGAACAACCCATTTTTTCACCGAAAGCCACAGCCAAAAAGAAAAAAAAAGACAGTCATTGACTCAACTTGACTCTTAGCTTTTCAATTCAGTAAAACAAAAAACAACAGAAATTTGCAGCTTCCAACTTTAATCACTAGCAAAGCAATCAGCGACTACAAAATTAAAAGAGAAAGAATGGATAAAGGGCAAATAAAACATATAAAGTAAAACATTGAACATACTAAACAGCATTGTCTGGTCACATTGATAAAAAAAAAAAAAAAAAAACCTGAATGAGTTCCATAAGAAAGTGGACATCTTTAGCGTAGAGTTCAGCAGAAAGATACTTGACAGCCTGATCAAGCATAGGAGCCAAAGGGTTCTTTTCTCCTCCTATTGAGAACGTAGTTTTTCTTATGTGCTCTATGTGTTGTTTTGGAGTTGCCATTGTTGCTCTTGCAAACAGAAAAGAAAAAACACCCAGAAACCAAAAAAGAAAAACACGAAGTTGAGTAGTTACAGTCTTACAGAGAGAAGAAACCAAAGGTTTTGAAGGAAACGAAGAAAGCTCGAAAAGAGGAGAAGGTAGCGGTAGCGGTAGTAGCGAGTAGTGAAGTGAAGACTAGAAACTAAGAAGACTCCTTCATAGGGAAGGAAACTTGTACAGGTAGGAGTGGCGGAGTTAAAAGAGGAAAAGCATTGACTTGAAAACAAAAAGGCATAGAAATATTTAAATAATAATTGAAAGAACCTAAAAAATATGTTTTTCCTTATCTGTACAAATTTAGAAAATTAGAAAACTAGTTTTTTCAAGCATAGAAACATTGTATTTAAATAGGAAGGTTTGGTTTTTCTCTTAGTTTATTGTTCCATAAAATTAGAGTATTTCTCTGTTTTCTGAACATCCATTTTTATTTTTTTTTGTTATGTAAAAATTTTGGCATGACATAAAATAAAGGAGATGGTTCCTCAAAAAATTTTAAAAATTTGTTTTTGATATTAATATATTAAAATAATTTAAAAAAAATAAAAAACAGAATCTAAGTTATATAAACAAAAATACTTCACTTACTTTTACATAATGAAAAAGTAAAGTCATCCACAAGAAGTTATCATAATATACTTAACCCCTAAGGCATATGGTTAAGGATTATAAAAGAGAGAGAGTACTGATCCCACCAAGGTTTCCATGAATCCAAGTTTGTAACTGTTGGAGCTGCTATGCTATCAAACGAAGGATGTGATTAAAAATTAAAATTAGTTGTTATAATCATAAACAATGCTTGATGATAGTTTTTTTTTTTTTTTTGTTGCCTTCATGCTTTATTATACAGAAACTGTTGATGGTATTGTTTCATACTTTCTTTTTCTTTTTCTTGAGAAGAGCTTTATGCTTGCTGTAACCATGAACAGGAAACTTCCCCTCCTCATTCTCTTTAAGCATGAACAGGAAAAGGCTCGAAGGAAAAGAGAGGTGCTAATTGAACTGAACCACCTTATTCGATGTTGTGATCATCGAATTACCTCATTGGTACAAAAAGAAAAAAGACAAGAGCTGATTCATGAGTGGACCTGCTAGCGAGAAAAGAACTCGGACGTAGTGGAAGAGGGGAAAACTTGCTCGAGAAGTAGTGTAAAGGTGGAAGCCGAAGCTAGACAAAAGAAAAGGGCTATCAAATTTAAAACATGGAAAAGTGGACTCAAATATTCGTTTTTCACTGTGAGGAAAGAGAGACTGGTCTTTAATAATAATTGAATGGTCCTCTATGATTCGACCGCACAGGTACGGAGTGTGTTTGGCTGGGCGGTTTAATATATTTTTAAAGATAAAATAAATTAAATTATTTTGACATTCATACTAACAAAATTATACATTCATACTACAATTTTTTTAAAAAAATAACAATAAAACATATACATACACTAACAAAATATATATACTAAAAAAAAAATTTGACATTTAAATATTAAAATTAAAATAGATAGATTTACTTATAAAAAATAATAAAATCCACAATAAATCAGAATATGGATTTTGTGACCACAAAACTTAAAGAAATGTGACTTGTGTTGAAAAGATGGAGATTTTATTTTGGGGGGTGGTTTTTTGCAGTTTGGGAGGGGAGAGTTGGGATGGGAAAGAAAAAGAAGAAAAAAGGGAGGAGATAGTCGACAGAGTTATGATATATTAACTTTTTCCGATGAAATCACCGACGGACTCATGTTGTCGTTGGTTCCGTCAGCAATTCTAACGGTGAATTAATCACATCACTGTATAGAGATCCCGGTTTGAATCTCTCAATGATTCCATTGATAAAATCTCCCGCAAAAACTTTCACCTCAGCGAACCATCTTTTTAGTAAATTCTATATATTCTGTTGGTAAACACCGACCGTATTATTTCATCAATAAATACTAATAAAATTATAGACGAAATAATATCTGTCAGTATTTATTACTGTAATGTATCGAGAGAATCATTTTATTGGTAATTTTATTAGTTTTAGGCAAATTTCTGGTAATGAATATTATATCAAAATGATATAAAAATTAAAAAAAATTCAAATAAAAAAAATTTATAATTTATAATAACATCACTTGTACCGAACAGGGTACATGGTGTATTTAAAGCATTTAAAAGTTGAGAGCAACGGTTTTGATATAAGAGAAAATAGAAAGCGAAATTTCCTGGCTCCATTAATGTTTTTGTACGAAGGAGAGACTTTTTTTTTTTTTGTTAGTGAAAGTTTCCTTTAAACTCTGATTCGACCGCCTAAACTACTCCCCAAGTCAAGGCCGACAGTACCTTATATCGTATACAGAAACTTCAAACTTGAAAAAAAAAATTAAAAAGAATTTTTTTTTAATTAAATTTTTTTTATGTTTTTAAATATTTTAATATAAAATAATTTTTAAAAAATTAAAAATTAAAACTATAGTTCACTTGCATTGCGGTTTGTTTTTTTTTAAAAAAAGTTTTTTAATATATTTTTTTAAAACAATTAGTTTAGAGTGAATTTTATACATGATAATATTTTATCTAATTTTATTATACGCTAAAAAAATTATGAAAACTATAGTTTTTGTCGGATGTATTTTGTACGTAATGGAATTGTAGATGGTTTTGTAGAATAATAAAAAAATATTTTATATTAAGTATGATTTATTTCATGATGTAATAGCAATAGTTAAATTCATAATATTTAAATTAAAAATCATCAATATTAATATATATTTTTTAAAATTATTTTATAACCTCAATTTCAAAAGCATTCTTAACCAAACACATTAAACTACTTTTTGTTCAACCTCAATTTCAATCACAATTTTAACCAAACATTTATTTTTTCAAACCAACCTCAACTAAAAGTACTTTTTATAAAATAAATTTTTTCAAATTACAACCACAATAGCTACCGCAATACCAAACACACTCTTCAACCTACAAAAACACCATCGTTGTAATATTAAGATGTACGAAATAATTTTTAAAAAATAAAAAATATATTATTTTAATATATTTTTTAGTAAAATATACTTTGATGTTCTAATTTTAAAAATTAATTTTAAAAAATAAAAAATATATATATTATTTTAATATATTTTTAAATAAAAAATTTTAAAAAATGATTCCTATTATAATACTAAATATTTTTATATTATTTTAATATATTTTAAGTTAAAAAAAAAAAAAAACCTTTTAAAAACCAAACAGCTATTATTACAATTTTAAACCATTCATATAGGTCAACTGCACAAGTCTTCAAGCAAGAAGACAAAGGATACGACAGAGAGACTTTTAATGCAATGAGACCATGCCGTACATGTATTAAATAGATGCATGTGAAGCCATGGAATCGTTAGCCACAGCTTATGTAAAGACAGACCACACAGCATATCTTTGACCTGCAGACCGGATTAAATTTTCTTAACGTTAAAAAGAATTCTATTTCAGTTCAATTCAGTTATAGTCTGAATTTTTGACACTTGCTTCGATGTTTAGCACATACGTAACCACATTTATATTTTACAGTGGGATAATGATTATTTTTTAAATAATTTTTTATATTAAAATATATATTAATAATATTTTTTATTTTTTAAAAATTATTTTTAACATCAGTATATTAAAACAATTCAAAACATCTAAATTATATTAAATTTTAACAAAAATAAAAAATAAAAATATTTTAAATTTTATAAAAACATGATTTTAACTACGTTCCCAAACACTACCATACGGTTTGCTTGACTCATTAATCTGCGAATTCTTGGACTGCAAACGTCCATGTATCACACTAGGTCATTTCAATTTAAGCTGAGGGTGGGATAGAAAAACTCAAAGGAAATTTCAATTTAAACTGAGCACAACTGAGCACAAATGACCATCTTGCATATATTCGATAGTTGCTAGCTGCGATTCGAAGAAAGACAGAAAACACATAGTTAGGTTTACTCCGACAGATGTAGACTCACCAGAATCAGCAATTGATCAACTGGTTGTTCTTAGGAAAACTACATATTTATACATAGGAACAGTAGCATGACATTTTTTGGACACCTACTAAGGAAAAGCAGCCGACAGGAATTCCTCATCCTCCTCAAAAATCTGCAAATTCTTGGACTGCATTAAGAACTGAACTGCTTCTTCATTGAAACTGACCAGGACAGCCACCTTGATCAGCTCAGAGAGTGCGCTTATATGATCTTCTTTATCCCACAACACGCCCTCAGCTATGGCTTCAGCTAAATAAGTGGCATATTCAACGCGAACTTTGGGTCCTCCAGCCTTGTCTGGCTTCTGTGTATACAACTTTGAACTCTTTCTATCCCAACGAATCATTCGACTTGCTCTTACTTTCACAATCTCCCCTGAAGAGAGTGACAAGCTATAGCTCACAGTAGGTGGCTCCGCCGTCACAAGGGCAGTGATGTTGAGGAGGCACCGAACAGCTTCATGCCTCTTTTTCACTTGCATTTTTAAAGAAGGATCGGCTAAAAAGCCAAGAATGAGGCGAACCATCTCTTTTCCTATAAAAAGGACTCTTGGATTCAACGGTTTGAGTTTCACCCCGTCTGCCAAGGACAGTTCTTCCTTCTGTGCTGATTCAGAAATTGTGCGAACTCCGATTTTCCTGTATATTTCTAGCAACTTACTTCGGGGCAAAGAAGGCAAGCTTGGCTGAGGATACCAGACAAGTACTGGGCGAGGAGAATGCTTTTCAAAAAGTTCCTTCAGAAGAAGGTCATCAGCTACAAAAACATCATTCTTGTCTAACAACAAAATTTCTCCACGGCCAGAATGAACAGGCAGTTTCATTAAGCCATCAGCAAGAGCTGTCTCCACCTCTGAGCTCCATTGACTCATAACACACTCCCAGAATGCACAACACTGAGCATGTGATAATTGGTATCCTGAAGTTTCCCAAACCTTCCAAAGGTTGCAGTGAGAATCAAAAGAAGGATAAGAAGTGACATTAAATGCAGTGGAGAAGAAACAAAGCAAGTCCGGCTCGTAGTATTCCTCCAAAAAATTAAACTGCTGACCAAAAAGACCATCTCTGTTGTGCAGGACACATTCTTCTGGATTAACCCACTTACCGTTCTCGAGTCCATCAGGAATCCAAATCTTTCTGGTTGCATCACTTTCTGGCACCCACTCTTTTTTGCTCAAAAATTTGAATATTCGAACAATAGTGGAAAAATCAGAATGGTGATATAAGTTACTGGCTAGCAATGGGCATGCCTCTTCCACTTCAACAGTAACTCCTATAGAGCTCAGCTCTTCCCTATATGATGTGATGTTAGATCCATAAAACACTTCATCAATGAAAGGTCCGTCAGTGCTCTCCAAATACAAACCCCATTTGGAATCAAACAAGCAACAGTTGTCTGGAGTCCTGTAGCCAACATGGGTTCTTAACCACTCTCGACGAACATTTTTTAGAAAAGTGTCAGGAAAGGAGTAATCCTTCTCTTGCAATAAGATTCGGATGCACTCCAGCAAAGAGAGCACATTCTCAGAAGTTATGTGACAAGGATTCAGAGGAAAATAAAGACCCGCAGCCACAAATTCCACACCGGCTTTAAATTCAACAACAACTCCCATCTTCTTCAGCTCCTTTTCATATTCACGAATACCCTTCCCGTAGAACTTGTCACTATCATCAATGAACGGAAGGAGAGTAATTGCAAGGATTGACTCCCATTCAGGACCATACAGGATGCAGTTTCCTGGACATCTATAATCACCGAGCCGAGTCCTCAACCAATTCACTTCGCGGATGCACTTCTTCTGATCTGAAGGAAATTTAAGAGAATTTTCCTTTAGCTTTCTGTAGCACGACAGGAACGAAAAAACATTTTCTTTTGAAATGGAAGAAAACGATGCCTGTCGTTCGAAAGAGTGGACGAACACATTGACAGCCTCCTCAAAATCTACCTTTACTCCCAGATGCTTCAACTCATTTTTGCGAGTGGTGATGCGACTTTCATAGAAATCATGATCAATCAATGGGACACTGTTGAAAACCTCTAGAAGGGAGCCCCATTCAGGATCAGGAAAGAAACATTCACCTGGAGATTTGTAACCCACATTTGTCTTCACACATCTCACGCCTTTAAGAGCTTTGGCAAGTTTGTCTGAAGACGTTGAATGATGCATGCAATCTAATATAAACAGAAGAGCCTCTGCTGTCAGAGAAGATGAAAATGAAGACAATAAGTTGTCAACAACCATCTGGTAATTCCCATTGAAGTCAACTATGACACCAAGCAACTGAAGTTCTGCTTTGAAACAATTAATTTCTTCACCATAATCATCTTTATCAATGAAGGGTATTTTACTGATTTGCCTTGCAGTTTTCCATTCCTCACTGTATAGAACTGATCCATTTGGAGACGTGCAACCATGGGAAGTTCTTAACCATCTGCCTTCTTTCATTTTGCTAACAAAGTGATCCGGAGAAAGAAAATTTTGCTTCAAAAATCTGATGAAATTGAGTATTGATATCACATGGCTTCTGGACAAAGTGGATGAAGCTGCAAGAGACATCAGATGATTTCCAATAAATCTACACGCTTCCCCATATTCGAACATGACTCCAATTGTTTTTAGCTCCTCTTTGTACTCCTTAATCTTATCACCATAAAAACCCTGGTCGATTAATGGGATATCCACAAGCACAGTTCCATTTTGCAAAGTCATTCCCCAGTTCGAATTTCCACCATCTGAAGTAAGTAGGAATGACTGTGATGGTGGCCTGTGATCTGAAGAACCATTAACTATAATCATAAGCCAGCTACCGTCCTTTATGCATGTTAACAACTTTGCTGGAATGCGAATTCCTCTGCGTTTTAGCTCACGAATCCAATCCAACAGCAGAAATGCATTCTGTTTTGTGAGTGGCCCGGACAGTGTAGGTATTCCAGCATTGGGAGGAGATATATTTGGAATATCAGAAGCTTTGACACGAGTAATAAGGAATTTCATAAACTTTTCTTCTGATGTTCTAGTGCCAGCAAAGCATGCAGGATGCAAGTAGTCCTCCCCGAGCTCCACGTACTTTTCATCCCTCCAAGGATTAGAACCAATCAACTCCACCCATTTGCTTCCGTTAGCGGGGAAAAGAACTCCACTCCTTTCTTTGGTCACATGACCATAGCTATCTACTAGTGGCATTTTACCACACAAAGAATCAACCCCCTCTGCATCCAGATAACCCCGTAAAAATGACTGGTATAGGAAGCAAGCATAGGCGATGGTGTTCTTCCTATTATCATTGAGATGATTCGTTACTTTTTCTGCATAGCCACGTAAATTTATCTTAGAAACTTTCACCTCAACTCCAAGCCATTGCAGGATGGCCTCCTTCTTAGAAAATGAATAGATGGCTTCCTGTGTATTTTTCGGCAGGAAAAATCTATTTCCAACAAATCCAAATTCCTTGTTCCAATCAATCAACCAAGATATATAATGAGTTTGATGTGATAGACATAACAACCTCTCACTGTTCTTCTGAGCTGATTCGTTGATGCTGCACAAAGACACACTACCATCACGATCTACATATTTTATGAGTGGAATGTCGCCCATCGTGGTGGTGCAAAACTTCGTACGCCAATTAATGGCCACAAAAAGAAGAATTTGCAGATAAACATCTTCTGAGACTCCCATTAAGAGATTAGAACTCCGAATGCACCTTGCATACCATTCATTGTTCACATGTCCCACACCCAAGAAATCATGTATATGATCATACTCAGGTTTATCAAAGTGAGAGCTCAGAACATACCAGCCATGAGATGAAAGATTATGAAATCTCACCCCTTCCTTCTTTGCCTTGTTCAATACACTCCAGAATGCAGGCATTATTCGACCAATTTCTGATGGTTTGTGGAAGAACTTCTGCTCTGTGAAAGGCTCACTTGGAACAATTTCTTCTTCAGCCAGCTTTACTTTGATTGATTCCCTCACAGCATTAAGTGTTGGATAGTGAGAACTCTTGATTGGCAAGAACTGGAACAATCGAGGCAGACTAGACACCGGTGCATCTTCTCTCATTTTGACTAACGAGACTAATGCATTAATAAAAGCAAGCGGCACACAATCAAGAATCCCTTGATTCCAATTGTCATCCAAAAGTATTGTTTCCCTAGATGATGCCAGAATAAAATCTGCTTGAATTATGAAGGGGAAATTGGTGACCATCTCCGTAGGAAGAAACGCATAGATTCCAGGCAAGCATATTCCTCGACGGAGACGCTCTCCATTAGGAAAAGCCAGAGTGATTACCCAATCTTCCACTCCCATTCTCTTCTCGACTTTGTTTTTTTTTTTCACTGGAAACTTCTGTTTCCACACAGAATAGCTGCATTCTCTGTCTTGCTCATCTGTACTGTTTTCCTCCGCAGACAGATGGAGTGTGTAGGACTCCGCATCCATGCTCTCCCTAGTCCTGAAATTAGTTTCTTTTGTAATAGCTATTGCACTCACTGTATTGAGCCTAGGATCCTCGTTCTCTTCCCTGACAGAAAGGCTTTTAATCTTTGAAAGAAATAAAAGCACTTCAGGATGAATGCTGGACAGCTGCTGCTTCACAGGCTTCACCTTGTCAGGTTTCAGGGGCAAGACTATTGTTGTTGTCGGAAGAGTTGAATTGGAACCGTATATTTGTTTAATGTCAGAAAGAGATGGATTCTCCTCAACCCATTCAGGAACAATGTATCCAAGATTGCAGTGGGGGCAAGGCTTTTCATTGAAGCGTATCTGATAGCCGTTGCTGAATATGATAGGCTGAGGAGTGATCAGAAACACACTCTTGAACCCAATTCCTGAAAATCAACCAATTGTTTGGTACTTTAGAACAGCAGTAGACATACAGAATAAAACCTTTCCTATGGATAAAGCTCGTAAAGATCGTGCACTAAATTCAGAGTCAAGTAGAGAAATCTACTTTAATAAATAACTTAATCACAAGTCTTGTTCTCCATACTTATCATGAACGACAACTAATTAAACGCACATGGGCATGGAGCTTAAGATTGGCCCTGCTGATTTAGAACTCACGAACTACAGAATCACTTCTGATTTGTGGTCTTTGGAATCAACCACGACGTTGACAATAGAAAAAGATTTTCTGAAATTGTCAACATTGAGCAGAATGGTCTCTTAATTTTCAATATTTTATTCACATTCAGCATAAACATATAAGATCAATATTCCATTTAAACCTGGGAGGCTACTAGTTGAAATTTAGTCAGGAATGAGTGAGTGAGAAAAATACCTTTCTCCCCAATATAACCACGTTTCCTGTTGCCTTTCTTAGTGGAATTCCCAACACTGCAAATCGACTCTATGTTTCTAGCAGAAAAACCCTTCTCGCTATTGAAGATCAGCAAAGTGGCTGGTGCACCGGTGGCTGTTATATCACGAGATGTTATGACGAACTCGAGCGAAGGGTCTACACCTTCCAAGTACTCATTGTCTTCTGCATTCTGAGAATGAAAATTCACCACTTGGTAAATTACACATCCAAGATTTAAGTACTTGAAAATTAAGCAACACATGCATGTATAATGTTGTTTTGTGACCAGGTTCCATATAAAAGATAAACGGTAATCCCTACGTACGAGGTTGAAAGGATATTAATGTAGGAAACGCAACGTTTACTTAATTTGTGATGCAAGTGGTTTTAATTAGTAATTGTGCGTCTGTCATAACTCCCTAGTATATTAATTATTTGGAATTAAAGAAAACACCAAGACTCAAGGGTCAGCCTGGGAACAAAGCTACTAGCAAGTCATTGACCACCAAGTCAACACATCATCATTCTCTTTACTACACAAACAGATAATTAAGTAAAACCAACACAAGAAAGAAGAAAAGGAAAGAAAGAAAAACCTGAATGAGTTCCATGAGAAAGTGGACATCTTTAGTGTAGAGCTCGGCAGAGAGATACTTGACAGCCTGATCAAGCATAGGAGCCAAAGGGTTCTTTTCTCCTCCTATTGAGAATGTCGTTTTTCTAATGTGCTCTATGTGTTCTCTCGGACTCGCCATTGCAACGAAAACCAAAGGATTCAATACAAAAAAGATGTGAAATTAAAACCGAGATGGAATTTCAAGTCTTGAGAAAAATTAGTGGTGTGGTCTTGCTATGAAGAGTGAAGAGTACCGGAGAGATTGTGAATATTGGAAGCTTAACATGGAAGAAAGCACGTTTGGTCTTGATGGGGGGAATAAAGTGGAAAGCTATAGATGAGTCATTAGACACCGTGGTCTTGCTTTGAAGGAGAGACCTCTTAAAAAATCACTGTCTCTCCGTCTTCTAGGAGTCGCCGCTTGCTTTAAATTTAGGGAGGACCTCAATTTAGCCCTGGAATATATGTCGATTCTTAATTGCATCCCAATCGTATAAAATTTATCATTCCATTCCACACTTTTTTTTTCATACATTTCTCAATTGATTACTTTTGTCTTTTTTTAAAATGTATTTTTTATCTGTTGTGCGTATGTTATACATCAATTCGAAGAAATATTAATAAAAAGACTTGATTGAGAATGTTTTGAAATGATTGGGATTAAATTTATAAAATCTACAGGTTTTGTATTCAATCGAGATTGAGTACATAGGTCAGGGACTAAAATGAATTCCCTTAAATTTACCCAAAGAGCGTGGAAATTCAAATCACTCCTGGGGGAACGAGCGACCTTTTGGGGTCCGTTTGTTTACTTTAATTTTTGGTTTGCAGTGTAAAAAATACAGTGTTTGGTAACTCATCAATTATGTTTTTACTGTAGAATTTATTTAAAAATTGAGTTTAAAATACCGGTTTTTATGAACTAATTTTTTATATTTTTTTAATTTAGTTTCATGAAACACTATTTATTTTTGCGTTTTAAAAAAGCTTTTAAAAAACTTCAAAAAAATTTTAATTTTTTCTTTACTTCAAATTAATATTTTTTTGGTATTTTCAGATCAATTTAATGCGCTGATATCAAAAATAATTTTAGATGCATCATAACAACATCTAGATGCAGATACTTTTTATTTTGACACGTCTTGCATTGACACCTAATACCGCCTCCAGTAAAATTTCTAGGAATAAATGTTGTGAAATTAATAAAACTCTGAACCCCGTTAGAATAATTCATCCTCCACAATCCTTGGGGTGAATCTCGATACATTCATGAACGACCATCCATAACTTCTATTGAACTTCTATACAATTATGATGACAACATGTATTAATTAACTATGTTATGTAAATAAATCTGTAAAAATATTGGTTTGCCTCGAGATTATCCAACAAACTAATTAAAACTTCTCATAAATATTTATTATCAATTATCAACGTCCATATAAATTTATGGAAATTACACCTCCGCAATAGCATTGATAAAAATTAAAATCGACCCGTTAAACAAGCTATTAATTATTTCACCACAACACATGTAATTCAGTAATTCAAAAAAGTTTCAACAATTTACAAACAAATATAATTTTACAAAATCTAAAACAAACCATAACAAGTACAAAATTATATATTCATACTACAAGTTTGTTTGAGAAATAACAATAAAACATGTATATACACTAACAAAATACATATACTAAAAAAAAATTGACATTTAAATGTTAAAATTAAAAAAGATAAATTTACTTATAAAAAATGATAAAATCCACAATAAATCAGAATATGGATGTTATGACCACAAAACTTAAAGAAATATGACTTGTGTTGAGAAGAGAGGGATTTTTTTTGTGGGTTTTTTTTGCCGTTTGGGAGGGGAGAGTTGAGATGGGAAAGAAGAAGGAGAAAAGAGGGAGGAGACAGTCAGCAGTGTTGTGATATATTAACTTTTGCCGATGGAATCCTCGATAGACTCATGTTGTCATTGGTTTCGTCTGCGATTCTGACGAGAAATTGGTCACGTCACTGTACAGAGATCTTGGTTTGAATCCCTCGGTGATTCTGTCGATAAAATCACCAGCAAAAACTTTCACTTCAACGAACCGCTTTTTTTAAAAATTTTATATATTTCGTCGGTATATACCGACCATATTATTCTATCGGTAAATACCAATGGAATTACAAACAGAATAGTATCTGTCGGTATTTATTGCCGCAATGTACTGATAAAATTATTTCGTCGGTAATTCTGTTGATTTTAGGTAAATTTCTGATAGTGAATATTATATTAAAATGATATAAAAATTAAAAAAAAAACAAATAAAAAAAATTAAAATTTATAAGAACATCATTTGTACCGAACAGGATACATGATGCATTTAAACTTTAAAGCATTTAAAAGTGGAGAGCAACGGTTTTAATATAAGAGAAAATATAAAGCGAAATTTCCTGGCTCCATTAATGTGTTTTTGAACGACGGAGAGACTTTTTTTTGTTAGTGAAAGTTTCCTTTAAACTCTGATTCGACCGCCTAAAGTCCTCCTCAAGTCAAGGCCGACAGCACCCTATATCGTATACAGAAACTTTAAACTTTTTTTTTTTTAAAATATATATATATATTTAAAAAGAAATTAAATTTTTTTATTTTTTTAAATTAATATTTTTTTTGTTTTTAAATATTTTAATATAAAATATTTTTTAAAAAATAAAAATATTATTTTAATATATTTCTAAACAAAAAATACTTTAAAAATAATTATTATTATAATTTTAAATAATATTTTTAATATAAAAAAATTGAATTTCACACAGATCTCGAAGACATAATATGATATAAAAATTAAATTTTTTTAATAATAAGGATGCTATAATAATGAACTTTGGAGGAGATTATCCCCGGCAGTAAGAACTCAAACCCTTTGTCTTTATGATATAAGACTTCGGTACCAAGTGCTTTGCTCTGTCCTTAAATGATATAAGCCAAGTTGTTTGGATTAAAACTGTGATTTAGAATAATGATCGTGTTAAAATAGTGATTTGAAATAGCAGTTATTAGTTACATGAACCGCGTAGTGCTATGGATTAATTTTTTTTGCATAAAAAATCAGAAAGAGTAATATTTATAATATTAATAATAACATTAAACTTACATAACCCAAGTTGGATATCGGTCTAGCTGCAAGATCATGTTATAAAAATATGATAATTAAATAACTTAATCTAAAAAAAGAAAACATAGAAAAAAAAAACCAACAAGAATAAAAAAAAATATTGAAGAAAAAGAAAAAAAAAATTGAATTTAATGGGTTAACCTGTCAAACATTGGATTCGTGTCGTGAAAGTTTGATAACTAAATAGAAAAAAATATTGACGAGTTAATCCAGAATTAACTGGGCTAACCCGTCAGACCCGGGATCCATATTATGAAAGTTTGATAACTAAATAGAAAAAATTTGAACATTAGCAAACTAAATTAAAAAGAAAAATTAATTAAAAAAATAAACAAACAAAAGGTATCAGCCTTTTCACTGTGGACTGCACTGTGCAATCCACAGTTAAAGGCATAAAAAGTAAAAACAATAAAAAAGCAAAAAGAAAAAAAAAACTAAAAGCATAAGCCGATAAGTAAATAGAAAAAATTTAATGTTAATGAACTAAATTAAATTAAAAAATATTAATTAAAAAGAAAAAATAAAAGATGGAAAAAACTTATAAGAAGAAAAAATTAATGAAGAAAAAGAAAAAAAATCTAAATTAACCGGGTTAACCCATCAAACCTGAGATTCGTGTTATGAAAGTCTAATAACTAAATGGAAAAAATTTTAATATCAACAAACTAAATAAAAAAATTAATTAAAAAGAAAAAAAAAAGCATCAGCCTTTTTACTGTGGACTGTATTGTGCAATCCACAATGAAAGGCATAAAAAGAGAAAAAGCAACAAAAAAAAAAACTAAAGGCATCAGCCTTTTCACTGTTGATTGCATACAATATTAAAAGATGAAATCGAAAGGAAAAAACTAACGAGGAAAAACAAAAAAAATCTGAATCAACTAAGTTAACCTGTCAAATCAGGTTAACCAGTCAAACCTGGAATTCATGTCATGAAAGTGTGATAACTAAATAGAAAAAAAGATTTAATATTAATGAACTAAATTAAAAAAAAAGATTAATTAAAAAGGAAAAAAAGCAAAGAGAAAAAAACCTACAGGAAGAAAAAAACTAATGAAAAAAAATAAAAAAAATCTGAATCAACTGGGTTAACCCGTCAAACCTAGGATCCGTGTCATGAAAGTCTGATAATTAAAAAGAAAAAATTTAATATTAAGAAACTAAATTTTAAAAAAAATAATTAAAAAACAAAGAAAAACAAAGAAAAAGGAACGAAAAAGGAAACTAAAGGCATCAACTTTTTCATATGGACTCCACTGTGCAGCCCAAATTTAAAGGCTTAAAAAGGAAAACAAAAGGAAAAAAAACAGAGGCATATGCAACGGGTTAATTTTTTTTTCTTGCATAAAAAATATCAAAAAAAGCTAAAATCTAAGAGTGTTAGGTCTTTCTGCAAAGATATACTCAAGAGCCTTGGGTATAGCTGCAACGGTTGACCCAAAAGTAATATTTATAATAATAATAATAATAATATTAAACTTACACGACTCAAATTTAAGTGAGTCTGGCTAGCTACAACACCAAATCCAAAAGTTTTGGATGTGGGTCTGACTGCAAGGTCGTGTCATAAAAGTGTGATAATTAAATAGATTAATTAAAAAGAAAAAAACAAAGAAAAAAAACCAACAAAAAGAAAAAAAACTAATGAAGAAAAAAATCTGAATTAACTGGGTTAACCCATAAAATCAGGTTAAGCCGTCAAACCTAAGATTCGTGTCATAAAAGTTTGATAACTAAATAAAAAAAATTGACGGGTTAACCCAGAATTAACTGTGTTAACTCATCAAACCAGGTTAATCCGGCAAGCTCGGAATACATGTCATGAAAGTCTGATAATTAAATAGAAAGAAATTTAACATTAATAAACTAAACTAAACGAAAAAATTAATTAAAAAGGAAAAAAACAAAAAAAAATTGTTGGTTAACTCGTCGAACCCGGGATCCGTGTCATGAAAGTCTGATAGCTAAATAAAAAAAATTAACATTAAAAAACTAAATTAAACAAAAACAATTCATTAAAAGAAAAAACACAAAGAAAAAAGCAAAAAAAACCCATAAAAGCATAAAGAAAAAACAAAAAAAAACAAAAAAACAGCTCAGCGTTTCACAGTAGGCTGCATTGTGCAGTGTACAGTAAAACACTAATAAGTTTTGGTTTATGTTATAATTATAATAATATAATATAATATAATATAATATAATATTAAACTATGTTATTTACTTAGAATTCTTTTAAACAGTGTCATTTCCTTAAAATTTTATTTTATCCTTCAAAAGAAATTCTAAAAATAAGCTATAATAATTATAGCATCCAATACCACAGGAGAACTGCCAATTGCCTAAACAATTTTGATTTGGACAAAATGGCATAAGAACATGTAGATAACTCTCAGGTAGAAAGAGATGCGCACACACCAGGTGCTACTCTTTATCTTTTGTGTATTCATTTCACTTCCTCGTTTTCATCTTTTTCTTTTTTCAATTCAATTCGTGGATTTTATTTTTTATTCCAATATTCATCTTAATTCCTCCCTTTTCTTTTGTTTGTTTTAAAACATATATAGATCCAGATCGATGCAAGGACTGTATCCCTATGTTTATGATATGTTCATGAGATCTGCAACCAAAGAAAGACACCAAAACCTACAAATACACCGGGAAAGGCACAAGATGCCTTGCCACTTACTGGAAAAGAGACAAGAAATTGGTTTTAAGTTGACATATTAGGTCATCCTGGTTTAACTACTTTCAGGGTAAAATAGAGAAAGAAAAGAATTACAATTTTGGTTTTTTATGTTTAAAACCCGATAAAAACTCTAGATAAATCAGGTCTTGAGTTAAACTATCAAGTTACATTGAGTTTTAAAATCAGATCCCGAGTCAACTTGTGCAGCCAAACTAGATTTTAAAATTGTAACAATGGATTGAAACGAGAACTCTATTGAAAAAAATTCTCTCTTTGTAATTATTGTTTTTCATATAGAGGCAGAATAATAATTGGAAAAAAAAAAAAACCCTAATCAAAATATACATTCAAATGACCATGTGTACAGCTACGAAGTTAACAAAGCATAAAAAATTGCCAGAGTTCATTAGATAGCAGATTAGCTGAATCAGCTTAGTAACTGATCCTCTTTTACATTGATCCAATAGCTCAGAAAATTATAGGTTATTAACAAAACAAAACAAAATTCGCTTAGGCAGATGAATAGTGCTGGATGAAGCAATGGAAAAAAACAGGACAATTTCAGTTACAAAAGAGAGAATCCGACCCAAAACTTCACTGCAAGGCTCATTGGTCAGATACCCTAAGACTTGAGAGCCAGTGGGAATGGACACGGCAATATCAATATTTAAATTAATTAATTTCAAATTTTATTATATAATTTCAGTTTACTATATTTATAATTCAGTCAACATATATTATTCCAATGCAATATAAAAATAATGTCAAGCATCAAATTACATTATTTTAAAAAACATCATGTTGTAGGATGAAGATCACACCACAGATCAAACAGAAGCCTCCACTTTGAGGAAACTAACTTGAACTTGAACATGAACATGGAGGAAGGAGCTGAATCAGATCTACTATGATGGCTTGATCCTGTGCAGCATACAGACGAAAAGTACATGATGGTGTTCTACAATGCCCTCGAGTGTTTTTTCTCATCCTTTATCGGAGGTACAGAGTTCAATGAACCTGAAGTTCTGAGTTTTTCAGGACAAGCCGACTGACTGGATTTAACAACTATGCTAGAAAGAATCAAATGATTTTGTAGCTTCTGGCTCTGATTTGATGTGATTTGTTCTTTACTCATGCATTTGCAAGTCATCTGCTAGCTTCTGCAGTAAATTCCATGGCATTGCTGAGACGAAAATCATAGGATTCAAGAACGACAGCTAATTAAATTTGCATTGCCAATAATAGCAGAGTGAGAACTCTTACTAAACACAGTGGAACAGATTTTACAGCAAGCAATCGATGGTTATTCCTTAATCAAGCAATTATTCAATAATGTCAGCATATATACACATGCACGTCTCACCATAATCCCAGGATCGTTAAATAATTTCTCTTCATGGTCAAGTAGAGAAATTTATTACTCGAAGAACATGCGTTCTTGTTGTTTTATCACAATGTGTTCAAGTAGAGAAACCAGCACTATCGAGGACTAATACCCTATAATATTTAATTGCTATCACACAAAAAAAAAAAAGAAGAAGAAGAAGAAACAAGGAGTGATTCTTTTTTTAAGATAAATATACTAATCCTTTTTAAAATTGAATCATAACACATTAGACGAATAAAATTAAATAACCAAAAATGCACCAAAAAGAAATTTTATTCTTCTAACTCTCTTCTTTTCAGTTTGTTTCCTAAGAAAATGGGAAAACAAAAGGAAAAACTAACCCAATCAAAAACCTATTACAAAAATCCAAAACAAAAAACACCCAAAACTCAAACTTTGAAACAGAAATGCAAACCCATAAAAGGTCTCACCTTTTTTTCTCTAATTGCCTTGAGGATGAGAAATATTTTCCAAAGTCATCTATTCTTTTTTGTTCCGGCCGGAATTCCGGTATATCTAGTATATATCGTCATAAAAAATAATACAAAGTGAAATAAATTTTATATTAATCAAAATTTGAGGTCATTCTAGATTTCTTATCCAAATCCCGGCCGAGATGTTTCGAGTTTAGTCTGTTCAGGAAAAAAATCTGGCAAAACTAAATTGTTAGAAAAAAAGAAAAAATAAGATAAGGTAGGGAAAACATGTCTAAAATGGTTTGAGTAGAAGGTGGGGGGAATGACTTTTAAGAAATTGATCAGATTGTGAACTTGCAAGTGAGGTATGGTTCATTGACCTGAGATTTTCAGAAAACATAGAAGAATTATTGAACCTCATGGCTTCGACAATTTCAAACAAACTACTATATAAATTACACACAGCCATCTGCTTATCATGTGATCCTCAACTGATTTTCTTTTATTTTTTTACAGGGCGTTTATTGCAGGTGCAGTAAGACTCGTCTATTTGCAGCAACCTTGAGAAAGCTGGTGGGGTTGATTTATGAGCGAAACTGTTCAATCTTTATGTGGAAACAACTTGTGCTCATGTGATCCATTAATGAGGGTTTAAGAAAATTGACAGAAATGGAGGTCCACTGTTGCAGTAGATCAAGAAGCTCTTGCCTGGTCAAAATATCTCTCCTGTTTCATCTGCTACACGTCTAGATTGATTCATTTTTTGGTATCATCACATCATGCTCAATGTTGATACATGCCATAGTGCTGATGCTTTCAGAGCTTCAAAGGAAAAACAACACTAATTAACGATATATAAGGAAAACTTAAAAGAATCCAAAGAAAAATTAATATATACAACCATCTGCTTAATTAGTTTATGCGTAGTTTACCAAGTCTAATCCATATGTTTAAATTACTGAGGATGAGGTGAGTTTTCATATCCAGTTTTCCCATTTCTAATTTAACTGCTCATTTATTATATTTTCTTTAACATATGCTGAGACAATTCAAGCTACTAAGAACAGTTAATCTTGCACTTGGCAGAAATGATAAAGAGCGTGTTTTTCTAATTTTCAATTACAAAATTTCTGAAAATGGAGAGGAACTGATTTAGGATATATTTCAAGGCATACATATATGCAGCGTGCACATGGCTAGACTGAAATCATCCTGATCATGGGCACATGCACAAAAGGCAAAGGTTGTTGAATAGTTATTAGTCATATGTCTGTTCATGGGTCTGTCTTGAGTTTCTGACATTTTTGTTCCAGTGACTAAGAAAGGAAACTGTTCAAAGTACTTCATTTTCGTTGGAAGAATTGAGTGAAACTTTTGATTCGATGAAAGATCTGATTTTTGACCTTTTTAATTTATGATTCTAAGAATAATTTTGATTTGATTTTAAGAAGTTATAAAGCTATGATGTTATATCAAAAATAAAATATTAAGATAATATTTTTTTTAATTTAAAAAATAATTTAATTAATCAATGAGTTTATTCCTCTATGATCATGAATTTAAATTTTCTTAAAACTATTAAAGATTTAGATGATTATTAATTTTAAAATAAAAAAATATATAAAATTAACCAAGATATTTCCAAGCTAATTTAAACACCACCTTAATAAATAAATAAATCCTTTCTCTTAAATTTCTCTCTACTTCTCCCCGAAGTTGCCTATTTCGAAGAATAAGCTCTAGGCCAAAGTTACATATTCAAGAGTCAAGACACCCCTGCTCTGCTGACATGATCTTATTTCTTTTGTGTCACACTTCCTCTGCCAGCCATCTTGAAGTTTAATGCAACCCCTCACCTCTCTCTTCTCGACTGGCAAATCTGTCTCCTTCTCTTGTTTTGAAATTGAAGACTGGAAGGCTTGTGAGCGTCCCTTTTTCTCTTTTGGTCTGTACCTCTTGCACTTCTCTTTTCTGCCAGCTAACGTAGAGAACACACCTCTCACCTCTCTGAAAACACTATATAACACAAGGCAATTCCAGGCATATTGTATCTGACACACCAGACACACAAAACAGATCACATCCACTTTCAAAACCCTTTTTCAACCATGGATAATCTGACCTGACTCGAACTCTCTAACCCAGCTTCACCTCCTCCTCCGGCTGTACCTCCTTGTATTACTCCTGCTTTGGCTCCACATCCAGATACGCCTCCAGTTCATAACCCCGCCCCGTCTCCGGTTCCGTTGCCTCTACTACTACTACTCGTAAGTCTCGCGTTTCTGAAAGTATATCTCTTTATCAAAGCAATTAGACCAAAAAAAGTGAAAGCTTTTATGGTTTTGCTTTTCTGTTCGAAGTTTGGGTTTTGAGTGTTTTTTTTTGTAATGGATTTTTTGTGGGGTTAGTTTCTGATTGAGATTTTATTTTTTGGGGCCTAAAATGTTTGTATCTTGAAGGTTTCTGAAATTTTTTTTCTTGTTTTCCCATTTTCTTAGGAAACAAACAGGAAAAAAAAGAGAAAGAGAAAGTTGGAAGAATAAAATTTCCTTGTGGGGGGCTAAAATGTTTGTATTATCAATAGAACTGAAATGCTCAATCTTAATGTTTGGGATTTTGAACCTGAGTGGCATTTTCTGTTTGGAAGTTGATCAGCTCACTGATTGGTAGCTTCTTTCTGGATTATGGCAACAGATTATTTTTCCTGCATGTCCTCCCCGCTTGTCTGCATGAGAGTTTTTTTTATTATTATTTTTGTTTCTTTTCAGAAGAAATGGTAGAAGGCAATAGAACTCGCTCTTTTTAGCATATTTTATTAACACAATTTCTTGCTCTCCCCTTTACTTCCATCTGGAAGTAATTTTTGTGTCCTTTGTATTTCCATTTTCTTAATATACTTTTTTTCAGCATCATATTATATTTGTTTATTCATTGATATCTTATAGACTATCTTATCTCCTATACTGGAAGTTCATGAAGATCTAAATATTTTCCTGTGCACCAAATCAATGTTATACAAGCAGAATTTAAGTGTTCGACAGAGGGTTCATCTCATGGAGTGACCAAACAGCCATCTTTTTGTATTTTACTGTATGTTTTTTTTATTGAGAGAGGTGTGTGTATGCTGACATTGTTGAATAATTGCCTGATTAAGGAATAGAAATCTATTGTCTGATGAATATATATTTTATATGAACAGCATAAGCCTTCAGAATGGAGCGCTGAAATGTTTCAGAATTTAAAGAGAAACGAAACAGCCAGCGGAACCAGAGATTGAGTGGGGTTATGAACCGGAGCCCCAGCTGAAGCTATTACTTGAGGTGGATCTAGATGCTATTACTTGAGGTTGATCTGGATGCCCGGAGAAGAAGGTGAAGCTGGGTTAGAGAGTTCAGGTCAGGTCTGGATGCAGGGCCAGAGCTGGATCAGGAGAAGGAGGTGAAGCTGCGTTAGAGAGTTCAGGTCAGGTCGGCTCGGCTAAAAAATTATTATTTTAATATATTTCTTAAAAACACAAACTTCACAATCATTGCTCTAGTACTTTCAGACATCCTTTCAGACAGACACTTTCAGACAGACGAGGGGTGTGTTCAATTCAAGATGCCTGGCAGAGAAACTGGGCACAGGACGACTGGCCAGTTGAGGAGAGAGAGAGAGAGAGAGAGAGAGAGAGAGGCAAGGGGCTACATTAAATTTCAAGATCATGTCAGCAGAGCAGGGGTGTGTTAAAGATGTAACTTCGGCCTAGAGCTTATTCTTGGAAACAGTCAGGAAGCAACTTCGGGGAGAAGAGAGGAGAAATTTACGAGAAAGGAAATGGCGTCTTGATATTTGATATCATAGCTTTATAACTTTTAAAAATTATAATTACACGTGAAAAGAAAATTTATTCTTAGAATCATAAATTAAGGTCAAAAATCAAATCTTTCATCAAAATTCGTGTTAAAAAAATAATTAAAATAAATATTTATTATTATTTTCTGATCAATGGAAGAATTGATTTCAATTAAAGAATTATTTCAAGTATTTTGTATAATTTATATATATATATATATATATGACTATATAAACTCTATCATCAAATAAAAGAGAATTAATTCTATCATCAGGCAGATATGTTTTTTACTTAAAATCTTGCCTTTAATTGATCATGTACAAATATAGACTAACAATCATAATAAAAAATATGGAGATTGGTATAAAAGTTAGCAAGATATCTATACTTGTGGGGACAATACTGAAATCACAAATTATGAATATTTATCTTCATGCAACAAATAATTGTTTTTCAAGTCCTAGAAATAAAATGACAACGGATTTCGTATTCTCTATATTTATTTATTTAAATTGAGTACCTTATCTATTTAAATTGAGCCACATATTGACTAGTAATCATATTAGAATTAAAAAAAAATTGTGATATGGGAAAATGAAAATAGCATATAAAAAATTAAACGAAAATCACATTAACATTAATAAATGATTGTTAATTACTACACGTACTCAATTTTAATAGATATGATATAGAGCGGTGGATTCTCTTGGAACGCTAAAACTATTTCCCAACAAACAAGTCATTCTCGAAAACAAAAAAGCTAAGGCTGTTTACTACATGACTTTCCTACGCAATAATGCTCAATATAGAGAAAACTAAAATCCGAGTGCAAGACATACTCACACTATGAAGCTCTAAGGTGCAGAATATCTATGGATGCGTCAAGGTTTACAGTTGATAGAAATGAATGAGGAAGAAGACGTCTAATCTTTAGCTTATAAAGCGCCCGCTTTCAAAAACTGTACAAGAAATGTAGAGAGTGGATTGCTCACTGGCTCAAGCATGGCCTCTGTGTAGATTATACACTTCATACAATGAGGTACAATTAATGGAAGCAATGATTGCAGAACAAAAACAAAAGGCATTTAAGAAATAAAGTGAAAAGTAAGAACCTGATCCGAAAGGAAAACTTTCAACTCATAATAGTTGCTACCTCCTACTACCAAAAACCTCTGATTTACCCTTGAATAGCAGATTCATTGATAGGGCTACTGATGATGGATTGAATGGACGGATAAATTTCCGTGGTGGAGCCATCTGGGGATCGTCTTTATTGGTTTTCCTTCTTCTGGAAGGACCTCCAATGGCGCCAGCACTTTTAATAGAAGATGATTTTGAATCGAATGTTGATGAACAGAAGGAAGTATCTGATGTGCCAAATGAAACAAGGCCACCTTTATGTGATGCATCCATAGGATGTCCAACTGCTGCATCCTGATGAGGAGGTGGAAATTTCTCACTCTTGCTCTTAGCGTTTGCTTGTGTCATGGCCCTCCATCTCTGGATAACAAATGAAAATCTCAAGTCAAACTATGCTTTGAAAAACACAAGAAGAGAGTAGAGGACGTATGGTCATGAAGTGAAGGGCCGAACCAGTTGACAATTCTGACCAGTTGAATTGACAACTATTGACCTAAGATACCTAATCCAAAGTGGATTTTCACCATGTAACAAGGACCTGTGACCAACCACAGTTTTCTAATTATAGGGAAAGAGCGGTAAACCAAAAGAGATCACAAAAGAACTCTCAAAATTAGACTTGCCCAACAAATCTACAGAGATACGGCTTAGAACCCAGGAAGTACAACACTCATCAAGGATGAAATGACACATAATGAACATGTGACATAAAGATTGGTGGATTCGGGGGTGGCTGGGTATTTGCTGTCTTGTAGCCAAAAAGAGGAGCTAAATAGAAAAACAAATAATATAAAGGTAACAAGAGAAAGTCCTTCACATACATCTAGGTTTGCTGGATTCTCTGCATTGGCCTCTGGAGCTGGGATTGCCCAACCAGCCCGATCACGAATTCTTGTTTTTCTTGCACCATCAACAGCATTACCTTTTCCACCAAGGCCCCTTTGCCTGAGAAGGAAATTGGATAATTAAAGATCACCTTTCAGCATGGCCATTATACAGGTCCAAAACAAAACAAAAGGGTAGACAAGAATGAAGAATAAACAAACCTTCTTGCTTCTTCATCTCTCAACTTCACATCCAATTCTTTACTGGGAGGATATTTAGGCAAACTCGACGGCTCACATGCATAAGGTTCAGTGGTGAAGAACTGTAGTATGAAAACCAATGACATGATTACACTCCAAAACACATATATCAATCCATAAATAAGTTCAAGGAAAATAAAGACTCGTGAAGAAGTAAGAATATCTCACCCAAGTCCTTGTGTCAAACAATAAATATCAGTCTGAAGCTTGCAAAACATAAAGCCATCTTTTAATATATATATATAAGCTAGATTGGCAAATAATTGAGTT
This sequence comes from Populus tomentosa, assembly GCA_018804465.1. Lineage (NCBI taxonomy): Eukaryota > Viridiplantae > Streptophyta > Magnoliopsida > Malpighiales > Salicaceae > Populus > Populus tomentosa. The sequence continues at coordinate 10,109,794 of CM031997.1, forward strand.
AAAATCACTCACTTCACTATTTAGAGCTGCAGTGGCAGTGACTCGATCATCAGGATCTACTGAAAGAAGAGTTTCAATTAAAGGCAGAGCAGAAGTGGGGAAATCTTTGAAGGTTTCAACTATACATCGTTTGTAAGGCTGCTGTGGTTTAAAAAGTGTTGCATTTGGCAATTTGGATTTCTTCCAATATTCCTCAGATGGGGAACCACATAACTTAAATATCTTGTGCAGTTGTTCAACCTAAGCAGGGAAAGAATTGAAAAGAAAATCAACTGTAAACGGTGAGCCAGCCAACTGAAAGAGGATATAGCTTACACAACAATATCATCAATGGAAACGACAATGGTTGAAACAATCAGACTAGTCAATAAAAGTAATACATACTCCGAAACCAATATAATGCAAGATACAATCACTGAAGGTGTACTTAATTAACCTGCTATGCTTAACATTTCATGATAACACAGGGTTTTTCCATGGTTGGTAGCTCAGATGACTGCATATTTATCTGGGCATTAGATTACATGGTTTGACACTATCGACTCCCTAACAACATTTTCAGCATATACATAGAATAAACCAGAATACAATATTATTCTATATTACTATACAACCTAAGATGATTAATAAGGTAGGGATAATTCCTTAAATCTTACTGTTCCTGCTGCCTCTCACCTAGTTCCCATGTTTGAGCATAGGACTCAACATCACTGCCTTGTTTTAATTAGGGCATCATTGCACATCTAAACTAATAGTTTGTAGCTCGGATGAAGACTTGAAATAGTGTAAAGATTCCAGCAGTAACAACTTCATCATTCAACCAGAACAAATGAATTTGCATACAAATCTTGAAACCTAGTATGCAAGTAAAAATAATACCTCTGTCCTTCCAGGCATTATTGGCTTCCCAGCAAGCAGCTCTGCCAAAATGCAGCCGGCACTCCAGAGGTCAACACCAGCACCATAATAAGTTGCCCCAAGAAGAAGTTCAGGGGGGCGGTACCAAAGGGTGACAACTCGACTGGTCATAGGAACCTTGCGATCAGGATCATAGAAAGTAGCCAGTCCAAAATCAGCAATTTTTAGAATTCCTTCATTATCAATAAGGAGATTGGAACCCTTGATATCACGGTGCAGAACACCATGGTTGTGGCAATGCTCAATCCCGGATAACAACTGCTTCATGTAGCACTTTATCTGCCAAAGGGAATAAATCAAGAAATGCACCAGTCAGTTATATGATACATTACCATGGTGTCAAACTCCAGGGCATAGAAAATAACCAAAAAAACTCCATATGCTATTAAAGGCCTGATATGAAAAATGGTTACTCTGATGCTACTTAAGCCATGCATTATAACTAAGTTTCTATCCTAGGGAAGCATATCATTTGGGCTGGCATTTCCGCCAATAATATGAAGCCCTGGATCTTTCCTAATGTAAATAGCAAAACTGAACACAAGCATATATGGAATGAAAATAACTAAAATTCTGGGTAACCTACTTTTAGTTCAGTATCCATAAACTATCATTGTTTTGATTAATACTTTTGACATTGACAAATAATTGAAGATGTGAATGCACATTTACTTTTCCAATGAGCTTTCAGAAATGAAAAATTCAACTAAACAAAGCCAAAGTGTTCAACATTAGAGAAGTGACTAAATAATCAAATTATCTCATGCCATAAACATTAGCAAATCTTGGAGTTAGAACCTTTTCTTTTTGCATTTATTCATTTCCAAGATGAAAAGTTGATCAGTCTTCCCAAAAAATGAAAGTTAATTAAGGGGAATTTCTATATTCATACATGTTGTGATGTAAAGTTTGAACTTTCCATGAATCTTCAAACCCAAAACAATACAAAACATCATGTTGAGCATATGAAGCCTCTATGCACCATAACAGCACAAATGGACATGTAAACTAGGAGGTAATGGGACCCTGTAGCCTTGGACATGGCTTGAAGTAACATCAAAGCTCACAAGCAAATAATAATAAAAAAAAGGATTAACATATGCACAACCTCAAAAAGACCTAGTTAAACAAACAAGATTAAAAATAGCACATCACACCCAAAAGCTAAAAAACAACACAAAACAGTCCAATAGCCCCAAATGCCAACTCCATCAACACCAAAACACCCAAAATTACACCCTTAAATACCATTAATTATCACATTACACAACAAACTACTACAAAATCAAAACAACCCACAAAACATCCAATCTTAAAATAACAAGCAATGTACCTGAGGTTCAGTGAACTTGACGCCTTGGCGTGCCGCCAGCCCAGCAAGATCATGTTCCATGTACTCAAAAACCAAGTAAAGACTACATGACATTCTTGAAGTAACCAAACCTTCAAGCTTAAGAACATTTGGATGGTCTAATCTTCTTAAGACAAGAATCTCTCTTGCCATAAATTTAACACTCTCTGGCTCCAAATTATCAAACCTCACTTTCTTTAAAGCCACTATCTTTCCTGTTATTAAATCCCTTGCTTTATACACATTGCTATATGTCCCTTGCCCAATCTAAAAAATCCGAAAATTGTTAATAATTCAATACATGCAATTAAATTAATTAAACTTGGGTTTTGGTTTCTTTAATTACCTTATCAAGCTTCTCGAATGTGTTAGCTCGGCGAGGAGTCCATTCGCCGATGGCATCACCGGCAACCGCCATTAACCACGATGGCCACCCTTGCTGATAGCACAGACTAACTTCTGGCCGTGGCCTCCGCCTTTCAGTCGTCCCCTGAACATCCACAGCCGGGAAATCGCCGGTATGTCTCGTTGCATTCTGCTTCTGCGTTGAAGTTGTTGCTTTCTCCCTCTTAGCCTTCACTGCGGCGTTAACGGATCCGGTGACGGCAACGGGTGGTTCATCGGAGCTCCGGCCACGGTCGGAGGATCCTTCACGACTCTGGAGATCCCTGGAGGCGGGCTTGCCGAGAACACAGCCCATTAGTTTAGATTCTGTGCATCGGGGATTAGAAATGACTGGTTTCCCGGTAACGGCAGAGCGCTAATGGTGAGATTCTGTTAAAATTTCTGTATTCGAAACGACAGCGTTGTGAAGGTTCAAAATCAAAACAGCAAGAATAAGACCGCTTGGGTTAGTTAACGGAGATTGAACAGAGCGTGAACAGCGGACAGACGTAAAAAAATTTAGAGAGCTAAAGAAGAGGAGAAATTTTAAGCCCGCGAAGAAGTGGAGGTACCAGCTTATGTTCCTTCGAGAGACGGGGGCAGTGAGTGAAGGTACTGGGAAATAGATTTAAGAAATAAGGGAAATAAGGCATGGATTATTAGATATTTACATAAATGCCACTGAGAAGGTGAGAGTTTTCAGCTGTCAGTGTTCAGGAGGGCATGATTTTTTTAATTTTTTCGTTTAGTGGTTTTTTAACTTTATTTATCTTTGTTTAATTACTATACAATTAATATTAATTTATTGTTTTTACCTGGGGAAGGTCAAAGTTTACGAGAGACGTCATTGGGTGAGGGATACGGAAAGTCAAACGAGGAGTAGAAAGTTACTTTTGGGAGACTGAATTTCTTTTTTTTCTTTTTTCTAGCTCTGCGCCACAGGATTTGAGAAGGTAGGGACATGAATGAGTGAAAAGGTAAAATTTGAGGGTAGAAAAGTATGGGGCCCTCCAGCCTTGAGGTACCGTTTGGAGGCATGGTATTGGCTTTGGAGGTGCTTGGCGTACCTTTTGTACATACACTAGATATTTTTCCTATGATTAAAAAATAGGTACTTGGCGGCCTTTTCGGACGGGGAAAGTTCGTTTTTAAAAAAAAATCAAAGGGAGTAAAGAGTATTGCTCCAACTTTGAATTGTCGCTAATGTTTTACGGGTTTGATACTATTTTTTTTTTGGTTTTTGTTCATTGTAAAGAATAAGTTTAAATATTATACTTTGATGCAAAAAAAAAAAAAAAAACCTAAAAAATGATCCCATCTTTTTTTCTAAGTCTGGTTGGTCTAACAACTATGAAAAAAATATTATAAATCTTGTTAGTGATAATATTTTAAATAAATCATGTAATTAGCACATAAAAAATAACGAAGTAACACAGGATGAAAAGTTTTGACGAAACAATATAGTTTCAATAATATTACATTTTAAAACCATGATATTTGTCTAAATGTCACTGCTGTGCTATGAACTACAATATTAATTATGGATGTTATGTATCAATGTAATTTTAAGTTGTCATGCTTATACACCATGATATTTAGAAAATATTATATTTTAAAAACATTATAATATCAAAATATATTATTTCATTAAATCTTTTTTAAACAATGATATTCTGTTAAAATTTTACATTTTCCATGCTAATTCTAGAAAAGAAAATCCTAACATTCCGGACTTTTATTCTTAAATAGATACATTTCTTCTCTAATGAAAGAAAAATCAAAGAACAACATTAAATTTTACCGGGACATGTTGTTGTTTAATATTATAGTAACAATAATGGTTTAAAGTATTTTTTAATTAGAAATATATTAAAATTTTATTTTTAAAATTTTATTTTTAACATCAACATATCAAAAATATAAAAAAAATTATTTTATATATAAATAAAAAAATAAATAAACCCAAATATGCTCTAACTCTGGTAGAGTGACGGTATTAAGAAACAGTACCTTGAGGGGGCAAAAAGGAGGTTAGAGAAAGTGGCAGGGCTGGTCCCCAACCCTAAATGCATCCATTTTTGAATTGAACAGGCAGCTGGGGACATTGAAGCCATGGTTGCAAGTTTTACTACACAGAACTAAACTGTACTGTGCTCGTCGCCTCTTCATTAATCTCTTATTATAAGGACCTTAAGGTTTTCTGCTCAAGTTACCGGCACAGGCTTGTGTGGAAGGAAGAATCATCGTGTCATCACTGCAAACGCACTTCAATTCTGCAGATGCGGCAGTGACAGATCAAAATCAATTCTACCAACCACACCTAGATCTGTTTACTGCATTTATTGAAGAAATTTATAGAGGGAGCAGGCTTTTAGTTTTCAAATGGCTACTTATTTCTTTCTTCCTTTCTTTTTCGAAAAAAAAGAAGAAGAATTACTGGCACTGGTTGAGGGAATCTGCAATGCAATTTGCGAGACGATATTTTTTAAAATTTATTTTTGAAATGGCTTGTGAAAATTGCAAAATATATATATGAAGCCACACCATTTTGCGTAGAGGTGAGAAAGTTAACGGGATTACATGTAGTATCTTGATTTTTTTTAATTAATATGAGTATTTGAATTAATTTACATGTATTTTAATTAATTTTATAAATATTAAAATTAATAATTATATAAATTTTTAATAATTTTAAAAGTATTTCAACTCGTAACTATTAAAATAAATATTGCTTCTTCACTCTACAGCCTCTAGCACTGCCCAAAAACCTTTCCCATAATAAAATATAAAACACACCAGTTCTTGGTTTTCAATGTTTTACATGGCTAACGCTACTTGACAAGACTCACATTGGAAACTCATCATCTTCATTCATATTCGAAATAATATAAAGATTTAATAAATACTGGTGGTAGATGCAAGTATTTATTAATTTAATAAATAACATATATATCATGATATTTATGTCCATAATCGACGACAACAAAATTTGTGTCGTTCACTTAATCAAATGACGATTAACAAGCAGCGTTAATTCTTGCTAAAGTACTCACACAATTGTTATATATATAGTACTGCCCTTTTTTATAGAGAATATAAAGGCAAAACCCTTTAGAGTATAGTATCATATCATGAGAATTTGGGAGTTGGAATAGGAAGACATGCCTCGTTGATCAGAGGAATGCTAGGTGGGTTGCCTGCTTTGATTTTTATTTTATTTTTAAGGTAAAAACACGATGCTCAAAGACTAACAATGTATTTTAAAGAAAGAAAAAGAATTCAGCACTCAATATCATAGAAATTAAAAAAAAAAACTCATGAAAATCAAATAAATTAAATATCGGATGATAAAATAAAAAAATTATATAAAAAAATAAATAATTACAAGAATAAGGACTTGATTGAGAAAGAAAAATCAAATCAAAAAAAAATTAAAATAAAAAAATAAAGATCAAATTTTAAAAAAATAAAAAATCAAGATTATAGATCCAATGATAAAATTAAAAATAAATTAAAATTTGATGAAAAAAAGCTAACAATCAAAATTAAAAATTAAAACATTGAGGATCGTACTTGAAATATCATCAAATTTTGAATTGAATGAAAAATTAATAATAAAAATTAAATTCATAAAAGAATTCTAGAAAAAAATACAAATTAAAAAGACATGCCTCATTGATCAGAGGAATACTAGGCGGGTTGCGTGCTTTGTTTTTTTTTTTTAAAGGAAAATCATGATGCTCAAATACTAACAATGTATTTTAAAGAAAGAAAAAGAATTCACCACTCCATATTATAGAAATTAAAAAAAACCATGAATATTAACGTTAAATAAATTAAATATCGGATGATAAAATAAAAAAATTATATAAAAATAAAATAATAATAATAATAATAATTACAAGAGTAAAGACCTGATTGAGAAAGAGAATTCAAATTATGAAAAGAATTCAAAATAAAAATAAAGAAAATAGAGATCAATTTTGAAAAAAGATAAAAAATCAAGATTATGGATCCAATGATAAAATTAAAAATAAATTAAAATTTGATAAAAAAAACTAATAATCAAAATTAGAAATTAAAATATTAAGGATTGTACTTGAAATATTATCAAATTTTGAATTGAATTGAAAAATTAATAATAAAAATCAAATTCACAAAAGAATTCAAGACAAAAATAAAAATCAAGAGAATAAGAATTAAATTAAAAAAATATATAAGGTCATGGATCCCATAATAAAATTGAAAATAAATTAGATTTTGATAAAAAAGCTAGGAATCAAAACTAGAAATTAAAATACTAAAAGCTAAACCTGAAATATTATAAAATAAGAGGGCAAACTTGATTAAAAATTTTTATATTCCAGATTAAATTTTAATGGCCAAAATGAAATTTAAGAGGAATGAAAGAGAAAAGAAGCAAAGAAAAAGAAGGGACGACCAATGATAAACCATGTAGAAGGGGGAGCCATGTAGCTTTTAATACCATCGTGAAACCTATCATTACTCCACCGGAAGATAGTTCACGCGCCTCTCATAGAGTCCAGGTCTGTCCTAAACACTGGTGCGTGCATAGCACATGCAAGTAATTTTTTTTTATTAAAAAAAAGGGGGTGAATCGATAGTAACCTAACTTGATGCTAGCAAAAAAAAAAAAAGAAAATGACAAAAACAACCCTAAACGCAAGTTTTAGGAAACTTGATTTTAAAGGTAATTTAATCATTCTAACTTTAAAAAAAAAACTAAAAAAAAACTTCTTAATGTTAATTAAATGAAAATAACTTTCAAAGACAATTCAATAATTCCAACATGCAATAAAGTACGAGCTGGTCATTATGAATTTGATAATAACATCTGACCCCAAGAAAATGACAGAATTAACCTCCTAACTAAGCTAAATGATTTTGTGTGACAGGGGCAAAATGATATTCTTATTGTGAAAACATGAGTGAAATGAGAGAGAGTCCACATTAAAAGTATGATACCTTATAGTTTATTTTTCCAAGTGCCCACTAGATGAAGAACAGTGTACGGATTCCTTCCTTGGATTTACTCAAGAAATATTGCATTCTTTTAACTCACGCGAGCAATTAATTATTCTAAAGTCCCGACCGAGCAAAGTGATTGCAAGGCATTCAAAGCTTAATGTCTCGAGACCTGACTCTGGAAGCTCCAATCAAAGACTTGTCTTTGCAAAGCTTACAATATTAGGGCATACTTGTATTTCATGCATGACACAAGGCCAGCAACAAAAGTCTTCGTAAAAGAAGCATGCTTTTGAATTTCTAGAGTCATAAGTCCATGGAAGAACAGTGAGTTGACCAGGTAAATGCAGCCGATTAGACGGCATAGTTAGGAGGAATGATGAGGGTGACAATTTGGAAGAATTATAAGGACGACGAATTTGTAGAATAAATTATGGGCATGGACGAAAATTCTCACCATGGTCAAGCGATTGATGGGGAAGGGAGTGTAGATAAGTATTTTTTTGAATTTTAAATTTTTTTAAATTATTTTTTTTTAATATTTTTAGATTGTTTTAATGTGTTAATATCAAAATTGATTTTTTTAAAAAATAACAACAATATTATTTTGATGTATTTCTAAATAAAAAATATTTTAAACAAAGTTGTTTTTCAAAGTATTTTTTGTTTAAAAATATATTAAAATAATATATATTTTATTTTTAAAAAAATTATTTTTACCATTAGCAAATAAAAAAAATTAAACAAATAAAAATAAAAATTTGATGGAATAGTATTTGAATAACATTCCCAAACAATTCCTAAATTATTATTTGGGATTGTAGTTGAATGGGCTTTTCATTAAATCAAAAATAAAAATTTACTTCAAATTAATTATTTTATTTTTTTAATTATTTTGATATATTAATATAAAAGTAATTTAAAAATATATTTTTTTTCAAGATAAAAAAAAAAATCACGGAGGAGAGCAGCACAAACAACGATCACAGGGCAACATGTCAAAACTTTCAACTAAAAAAAAAAAGGATCAGTTTGAACGTGTTGAATCTGCGAGCTCATTGCTGTGTGATTCCCCTTATTTAATGGCCTCCTTCCATGACCTGACATTTTTCTTCTTTTGGGTCCTTTTCCTTCAGTCATGTTTTTCAACACCATTAATGGAAGCACACAAAGTTATGCTGCCTTCACTTACCATTCTGTCTCCATTCATGGTCTTGTTGGAGGTGTGTTTGGTAATGCAACCTGTTTCTCATATTTCTTTTTAAATGGTATTTCACTTTAATATTTTTTTGTATATATTTTTTATGAGTTGTTGATATATTCACTATGATGAGGTAATATATTCAGGGTAAACTTAAGGTTTCTCTGTGTCCAAACCTTTAACATTATCGCTTGGAAGTAGTATTATAGTTGTCTAATATGTATTGATTTGTCTTCAAAACAAGTGATATAATAGCTTCGATCAGCTAATCTTTATAATGATTAGAAGAGGGTAGTTTGGGTTTAGAATCTTGTTTGTTTGGTAATGAATTTGGTGGAGGTACCTTTTCAAATTACTTTTACACTAAAAGAAAATTAAATTAACACTTTATTTCTACGTGATTTTCAATAATTTTGACATTATACAAGACTCTGGGAGGTTTCTTCGAAGTTGTGGACGCTCAATGTGATTTATAGTTAGTCGGATCGGTGATTCAATCCACGAGAATGTTAGAGAGAGAGGTTTGGACTTGACAGAGGCGGATAGCAGTTCCATTGGTTCTTAAAAATTTTCTTCCTTGGCAGCCTAGAATAACGAAGAGAGAAAGAGAGATGGAAAGCATTTTTCTGTGTTCCTTTTGAAAAAAAGGAGAGAAAAAGATGAGGAAATGATGCCGCTACCCATACTCTATGAGGAATCTGCAAAAAGTTTCACGACTACAGTCCACAAGGCGTTCCAAATTGCATCTTCAAAACAAATTCAGCAAATTAAAAACCTTCCTAGGGTTCAAATGACATGATGTTTCAGTTCTCCTCTTGAAATTCAGAAATTCGACAGTGGATGAACAAGAGAGGTGAACAAAATTCATTGAAATTCTAAGTTATTTCATCCTAAAAAAACATGCTTGATACACTCACGCACATTGTAGCTCATGTTTTTTCTCCACCGCAGAAGGAAATGCGTGTCCAGTAATCTTAGAACCAAGTGAGAGAAAAAAGCTTTAGGTAAATATTTTCCAATGTGAAAGTGCACCAACCAGGAGTAGTAATTAATACAGTTGTTTTTAGCAACTCCGTCCATATGATGAAAGTTAAAGGCGGATTCCCTATCAACAGAAGAGAGATCCAAGAAGGTATGGCAAAATGGATGAAACAAATCTCCCCTCCCTCACCAAAGAAAAGGATTAGTTAAGTAAAAACTATTTGTGGATATAATTATTCAGCACTGGCAGTTTTATCACCTCTCTAACCAGAACAAAGCTTTTCAAGCGCCAAGTTCTCGTCACCACCAACAGATTCTAGCGCACCTCTCGCCAAAGCTTCAGGGAAACCCATCTCCACGAGTTTTTGTACCTGCGCCAACAAATATTACATTAACAACAGCTGTTATTGATGTATTGACAAACATATACACAGGTTGAATTTAGAGAAGATTGCACGAATGGAGAGAAAAGTAAATAAACTAAAACATCTTTACCTTTTCCTCAACCCCTAGCGATGAGGTCTTGGCAAAAGTTTCTGTCCAGTAGCGAGCTGTGCCAACAAAGGTCTGGTAGTCTCTAAGATACTGCAATATCCATAGATACCAAGTTAATATGTGAAAATATTTAACTGGAAAAAGAAATCTACGGAAAAGAATAGCAGCAGTAACCAAAGTAAAATAGTCTCTGAGATACTGCATTTCAATGGTCAAATAAACCAAACCCAAGAGAGGTATTTAATACATAACCAGTAACAAAGAATGGCAACGAACTAGACCTGTTGTGCTACAACAGCATCTTGAGGGTCATCAGGTTCAGGAGCAGAGAGTAATGCTTGGACAGAAAGAAGTGCTGTCTTTAGAGTGAGTGCCGGGCTCCACTGGTCCTTCAAAATGTCCAGGCAGATTGCCCCACTTTGACTGCTAATGTTAGGGTGCCTTCAGGAGGTAATGACAACAAAAATGATGATTAAAGTACCAATCAGCTCAAGCACAGACTGAATGCAACAATAATGCATCAGTGTCAACTAATGAACAATTAGCAACCAACTGATAATTTTAAAAGCTAAAGATTGATCATGTCAAGAACAAATAAGGCAATCTAACAGCTTGTGTAATTCAGCTTTGACTGGAGATAAGCTCCACATTATAGTAAATTTCAAATAGCTTGTACAACCTTTTATTGTCTACAAAGTGTACCCTAATAACTTTTTTTTGGATAAGTGTGTACCCTAATAACATCAACACACATTCAAGATAGTATTAAGGAAAGGCAAGAGGAGTGGAGAAAATGGGGACAAAAGAGATTTTTACAGTGTCCAAGAGAATAGATGCAAATTAACCTAGGTATACTTCAAGAGACATACCCAATTAGCATCTGAGCTAAAACCTTGTTTATTTCAACCTGCACTAACATCAAACAGTGATATAGTGTGCGACTCGGATAGAAGCAAACTAAAACTTTTCCTACAGGTAATTCAAAATTCATGCTCATCGTTGTGCAAGAAGAAACCTAAATTAGGAGTTATGTTTGCCAAGACCTTACTGAAACAGAAGACCACATGTTTCACATGGATGAACAGCCCTTAAACAATAGTTTTCTTTCTTCCTCGCTCCAATTCACAAGGGGCATGTTCCACCTATATATTGGTAATTAAAACTTTGGCTTAAAAAGGGTTTTCTACAAGGCCACACAGCATTTAATGAAAATATATGCTGACCAAACAGCTGCAAATTGCCTATAAATTAGGACCATGGAGTGAAGAAAACCAGTTGAATCCTTGCTTTGATCAATGGTACTAAGTCTAGCTTTTGAAAGATATGATGAAAAACAAAAACACCAATACAACAGGAAAAGAAAGCAAATGCAGACGATGAAATTCAAACTAATCCACCAGAAAATGGGAACACTGGGTGTTGAAGTAACATGAACCAATATATGTTCCCAAACAAAAAACCATGCACAAGTTCTATAGCAGTTCAAGATTACATCAATGAACAACCAACAGAACCTATCAAAGAAATCAGATACATAGCAGGAAGATATTTACTTCAGCAATTTAAATTTAAAAGGTAATGCTATTATTCAGCCCACTTAAATAAAAAGAATCACCATCCTTTTAGATCTCATTATGCCAATTGAAATACAAGCCATAAAACTCTATTTTTTCTGACAACACAGCAGCTCTATGATCATACTATTATCTTGTATTACATTCTTAAGACTACCCATTCATAGGACAGTTGTAGATAACACAATACTATATTTCTTAAATAAAACCAAAGAAATAAAAGCAGCTTACTCCAACTTCGCCCTACCAGACTTTTGTTGCAAACTGCATTTTTGGAGGCTCAAAGGGGTATCCATCTACAAAAAAGAACGGACCATTTCAAATGCAGGTCAATACATGTCTCTATATCCTCTAACACTACAACCCTGCCAAACAGCTATAGCCAGTAGTAATAATACGACACAAAGAACGCACAGGCATTGGAAATTCAACAGGTAGCCAAACAAAACCACATCAAGTACACAGTAAAAACACACTCGCTTCAAACACCCGAAACCCACACCATGATTCTTCTTTATCTTCCAAATTAACAATAATTGATACACATTTAAGCACCCTAACTAGTCTTATCAATTACTCTTACAGTAACCAAAACAAATAAGCTAAATTTTCAATTTCAATCTTCAAGTCTTTTTTTTTCTTTTTCTTTCCTAACTTTTTTTTCCATCCAATAAGAAAACACCCAAATGCAGCTCAATTTCAAAAAAAGAAGATAAAAACAACCCATTAAAATTCAGCTATCAAGTATCTCTAAAACATAAACAAAAATCGAAATTTCTCGTATGTGAGTGTTTGTTTTAAGCCAGCAAATTATGCTACCTGGGAGAGTGATATCAATTTGAAAAGTGCCACCTTCATAAGGAGTGCCAATTGGACCAGGAATGGTGCCGGTTAATCGACCAAGATTGTCAGATTTAGGTGCCACTTTAATTCCAGAAGCTTCCATGTCTCTGCTGCATTCTTGAAGCTCCTTCTGAACACGAGCAAAGTCGATCATCGTTTTTCAAACACAACAAAACCCTAATAAGAGAAGAGAAGAATAAATAAAGAAAAGGAGTGTCGCTTCCTTCCCCTCTCTTTATCTCCCTGAAATTGATTGTGGTGATGCCTTCAATGCCTCCTATGGCCGCTTTAATGAGAGTATACCGGAGAGAGCAAGGAAAGAGAGAAGGCAGCGAAGAAACGTGTCACTGTTTTCTGTTTAGGACTATGGATTTTATTATCAAGGCTTTTATTAGTTATACTTTCCTTTTCTCTCCTGTTTTTCCTTTTTAAGGATATACATTACCTAAGCCTTTTTAAGGATTAGTATTTTCAGCACATATTATTTGAATAGAATTAAAAAAAAAAAATTCTAAGACAATGTACACTAAATATAATTTTTGGGTAAAAGTCATTAAAATAAATAAATAAGATCTGAACATATTTCATATATTCTTTTATTATTGAAAATTAAAAATAATTTTAATTTTAATGAACAGAAGACTAACAAGTTTTGTTACATTTTAAATAAAATGATGAGCTCATATTTGACATTTAAAAATATACATTTAATATTTTCTTATTATTTTTTCATGGATCGTTTTCGATAGTTAATAGCTATAAATTACAGATTTCATATATATATCAAAATCCATTTGATATTCACAACTCAGGTTGGTGTGACCATGAAATTGATATTTGTCCATAAAATATATTAATTAATTATTATAATTTTATTTTTATATTTTAAAAATATTTTTATTTTTTATTTTAAATTAATATTTTTTATTTTTTATTATATTATTTTAATGTACTAATATTAAAAATATTTTTTAAAAGATAAAAAAATAAATTATTTTAATATATTTTTAAATAAAAAATATTTTTAAAAACAAATATAAATATATTTTACCGCCATTGTCAATAGCTCGATGCAATGATTATAAACTTGAAAAGGAGTAAAACTTTAACAAAGCCTTGCAATTTTTCCAACACATGCTGCTCAAGAAGATAGGATGGGCCCGGGGGTGGCTTTAATTCTCCGAGATTGTGGTAATTTTTGTTTAAAAGGATGTTTTATTTATAAAATATAATATTAATAATTTTTATGTGTTTTTTTATGGTTTTAATATATTAGTAATTTTTTGTATATTTTTAAACGAGAATTATTTTAAAAAACAGCATGCACTACAATCTTAGGATTAACAAATTAATAAACATTATTTTGAAAATGTAGGTGAACCTAACACTAGAAGGAGAAAGAAGAAGAGGAAGAATGGTGGTTGGACATGTTATAATTTGCTTCGTGACTAGGTTTCCAATTTCCACTAGTCATGTTTTCTTCAAGTGTTAACTTAGGTTAGGTGTGAAATAAAAACCGAATAGTAAAAAAAAATAATTATATATTTTTATGAATTGAACTCGGGAACCTTGTACTAGTTGATGTGTGGAATGCTTTCAATTCATCTATAACTTAGGCTACTTATTATAGTCTACCCCTGTTTCTTTTTCTTTTTTTTTTAGTTTAATATGGGTATTCGGCTTAGCTTGCGCATACCACTACTAATCTCATAGCCTATGAAATTAACGACCATGTAAGTCTCTAGTGGCCATCATATGAGCAACCACAGGGTTCGAATCTGAGACCATAGAGAGAGTAAACCTCTTGGTCCCAAGCTCTTACAACTGGACCACCACCTAAATAGTTTGTTTCTTAACATTTATCCTTTGCGAGGATCCTAATTTTTTTTGTGGTTATGTTTTTTTTTAAAAAATATTGAGCTAAAATATATTAAAATGATTTTTTTATTTTTTAAAAATTATTTTTAATATTAACATATCAAAATGATTTTAAAACACTAAAAATATATTAATTTGAAAAAAATAAAAAATAAAAAATTTTAAATTTTTTAAAATCGTTTTTAAAACACAAAAACAAACAGACGCTATGCTGATATTAAAAATAATTTATTTTTAAAAAAATATATTATTTTAATATATTTATAAACAAAAAATATTTTAAACCATAAACACTACTATAATCTCAAATAAGTTTTATTAAATTAATTATGCGCGTTATAGTTTTTGAACAGGATGAGGAAACTATATTGTTATTAAATTAAGCTCATCCTGACTAATCTAGTAACTCATTGATTCGGGATTCATGATTTTATATCAAACTAGGTTAGGAGTCAATAAAATCAAACATGAACAACCCAATAAGTCAAATTGTTATAAAGTGACAGTTAAAATCTAGCTTGTTTTGATTTTATTAAAAAAATTATTATTATTATTTTAATTTTTTAAAGAAAATTTTGAAAATACACTTGACCTTTATCAATTCAATCTCAACCACCCAAACGGGGCCGGTTTTTACAAGTACGTGTTCGTGAGCATCAACCTCCGAGAAGACAAATCCATTGACGTAAGGCTCAGAAACGTAGTTAAGAATCTATATAATATAACAAAAAAGCTACAACAAAGCGGAGTGGCGCAGCGGAAGGGTGGTGGGCCCATAACCCACAGGTCCCAGGATCGAAACCCGGCTCCGCTATTTTTGTTTTTCTTTCTTAAATTTCTGGCTCCATCCCGAAACGGTCTCTTCCACTTGTAATGGATGGATTGGGAAGCTTCTTGCATCGTATCATTGAGACACGTGTCCCCCTCATAAATTAGGATTATCTATTTCATGATCTCGAGAGCATGCTGCTGCTATAACCCATTAACCCTAGTCTAGTCTCCTCTCTGGGCGAGGTAAATGCCAGAGACTAGGCATGGACAGTCATTTCAAGGCCTCGTGAAAGCAAAGTGGCCTGGTTAAATTAATTTTAAAAGTGTTTTTTAAAAAATTAATTTTATTTTAAATTTTTTTATTAATTTTAAATTAATATATTTTTAATATTTTTAAATTATTTTAATGTGTTGATATTAAAAATAATTTTTTTTAAAAAATAAATATATATTTTGATATAAAAAATTATTTAAAAATTAATTACAATTACATTATCAAACAAGTTTAAGTATAGGGGTAATTAATGATTAGCTTTTTCTGCTTACCCTAAGCTTACCTCATAATCCATCTTAAACATGTTTAATTTGGATATGAAATCCCAAAGCAGAAGTCCTCTCTTTATCTTCAACAATCAATGCGTCACTGTACAAGCAATTCTAGCCAGCGGTGCATGTACGATGACACAAAACAATTTGCGTCACTCAACATGTTACATGGACCCAATTGAGCTTCTGGGTTTGCCGATTGCCGTCACGGATAATAATAGCATTAGCCTGGATTTTTTTAAAAGAAAAAATTAGTATAATAAATGTAGATTTTTTTTGACGGAACAGCACTGTTTAAAAAATATTCAGCCAAATAACACAATTTAATATTTATCATATTTTTAATAAGCGAGAACTTAAGATTGTACGGATACACAACGCTAATAATTAATATTTTATATTAAAGGGTTAGATTCTAAGTTGGTTTTATATAAATCATCGGTTTGAATGTTACAAACTTTAAAAATCATTATAAATTTATTTGATTATTAACTTTAAAATTTTAAAAAATTAGTCCAAGTATATATAAACTAGTCTGGATATCCATAATTATATATAAAAAAAAAAATCTCAGATCATAACAATAATATTTAGTGAGTGTTTAGCTTGAAGATATAATTAATTTTTTTAAAAAAATAGAACCATTGTAAAGCTCAAACAACGCCTCATAAAAATAAAAAAAACATATTTTTTATATGGATCTCATTAAAAAAAACTATAAAATATCTAAATCAAGCACCCTCTTAAACAAACATCACAGTTTTAAAATATGGTATTGTTAAAACGCCAAGGTTATAAATCATCAAGCTTAGATATTTTCCCCAAAAAATTTTCATTAATTTTCCGTGCTAATTATAAAATTTATTCC
Source organism: Populus tomentosa (assembly GCA_018804465.1). Classification (NCBI taxonomy): domain Eukaryota; kingdom Viridiplantae; phylum Streptophyta; class Magnoliopsida; order Malpighiales; family Salicaceae; genus Populus; species Populus tomentosa. The sequence continues at coordinate 10,126,590 of CM031997.1, forward strand.
AATAGCCTGCAGGGAAGAAATATAATGTTTGAGGTTGACTGGAAGGTTCCTGGCCTGGAGAACCGAGCACCACGTGGCAGCTTTCAACGGCCATTATCCTTCAATTCTAGGGTCCGAAATTCTCCTGGAAAATTAGAACAGGATAAAGATTCCATGCAGCATTGTATTGAACGATTCAAAGCCTTTATCATGGACTTTTATACACAGTTATTAAACCCGGCTCGGGATCCGGTAACTGGGCCGGCCCAAGTTTAATAAAAGATCAGCTGTGGGAACTGCTCGGTCAAACCCGGACAATCCGACCAGTTAATCTGGGACCCGGGCGACCCGGACAAACCCAGATGAGACCCTTTTTTTTTTTTTTTAAGATGTGGGATTTGAAACCTATTAGTATATATACTATATATTTCCAAGAAAAAAGTCATGTTTTTTCAATGTGGGATAAAAAAACCTTTTGGTTTAAATACTTGAACTTAAAAAAATAACACAATATCTTTTCAATGTGGGATTTGAAGTACTTTTATATATATACTATGTATTTCCATGAAAAAAGTTACGTTTTTTCAATGTGGGATTTGAAACTCATTGGTATATATACTCTATGTTCCAAAGAAAAAAATCATGTTTTTTTAATGTGGGATAAAAAAACCTTTTAGTTTAAATGTTTCAACTTAAAAGGATAACATAATATCTTTCCAATCTGGAATTTAGAGCCCTTTCATATATATACTCTATGTTTCTATGAAAAAAGTTATGTTTTTTCAATGTAGGATTTGAAATCCATTAGTATATATACTCTATGTTCCCAAGAAAAAAATCATGTTTTTTCAATGTGGGATAAAAAAAATTTTAGTTTAAATATTTTAACTTAAAAAGATAACATAGTATCTTTCTAATGTGAGATTTAAAGCCCTTTCATATATATATACTCTATGTTCCAAGGAAAAAGTTATGTTTTTTCAATGTGGGATAAAAAACTTTTTGGAATATTTTTTTAAACTTCATTATTTATAATATGTATAATTTATATTTACATGGATTTTTTCATATGAAATATTAAAAGTTTAATTTTTTTTTAATTTTTCCGGGTTAATCCAGGCTGACCCGAGTTGACCCGGGCTGACCCATGAAACCCGGGACCCGATCCCTTGACCGGGTCAACCCCCGGGTCGGGTTTAATAACTATACTTTTATATTACAATTAAAATCATGGAAACCAATCCAGCAAGCATCAACCTAAATTTTGTCTATCAACAGCCATAAGGGATTTTACACACACACACACCCACACCCACACCGTAGCTATCTGATCAACTTATAATCACATTTACCAATCCTTCAAAATTCTAAAGTTAACAATTATATAAATTTTCAGTAATTCTAAAATTTAAAATATTTAAATTGATAATATCTAAAAAACAAATTTAAAACCTAATTAGTTTAACTACACCCTTTAAAATTACGATTAAAAACTTAATATTATTAGTCATAGGATGAACTTAAAAACAATACATAACAAGTTTTAGATACAGTTTTTGAGATGAATAAAAATAACTATCTTCAAAAATTACATTAAATTCAAAGTTATTAAACTCGGTTTGATTCATGATTATTCTCAAGACTCTAATCATAACCCGAGCGTGTTAATGTTAGTTTATTCACATAAATCAAAATTATAAAGTTTAATTTTTTCTTAAAATTAAAATAATATTATTTTTATTTTTTTTATTTTTCAAACGAGTTTTGCCGAAGTTATTTTTATTTGACCAAGTTAATTTCCACTTGGTTTTTTTAATCCTAACTTGAGCTAGGGTATAGATTTACCAGATCCTAAGTATTGGTTAGAGTGTAACAGCAGTACATGCATCCACTTATATCAAAAATCAACAAAAATAATTAATAAACTTAACATATCCAAAAAAAAATAAAATTCAAGCAAAACAACCCGACCCATCCAGACAACAAACCCTTTAATATTGTATGAGTATCAATTTGTTGACTCATTCACGCCCGACACAGGAAAAAGAAGAAGAAAAACACGGAGGTGTTTTTATGACAGAGATATGCATGTCGGTGTTGTATCACATTTAAACTTCTTTGTGTTTATTTTCAACAAAAAAAAAAAACCTTCTTTGTGTTTATTATTTGAAACCATTTCTATAATTGTTTTTTTTATTCCGTCTATATTGGTGCAGTATATTAATTTAAATAAAAATGTTTTTTTATCTATTAAATCTTAAAATACTTGAAAATAAAAATATGAAAGAATGTATTAATTTCTTACTATGTCCTGACTCAAATATATCTACAAATATTAAAAAAATATTTTAAAAGTATGGTAGTGATTATTTTTTTAAAGTACTTTTCATTCCAAAACATATTAAAATAATATTTTTTATATTTTTTAAAAATTATTTTTAACATTAACACATAAAAATGATGTAAAAACATAAAAAACATGTTGATTTAAAATAAAAAAAATACAAAAATTTAATTTTTTTCAAAAATATTTTCCAATAGCAATGTTAAACATTGTCCAATCTCAATTAATACTTAAATATCTAAACTTATAAAAATTAAAAAATATCTTAAACTACTACTTTTTTTTTTTCTTTCTTTCTAGATTTATATTAACTTGTCCTCTATAATCATTCATGTGTTATTATCGAAAAAGATGGCTGGATACAGATACAATGAATCAATGATCCGAGACGAAAAGTTTTACTTACCACACGCCCTTTGGTTTTGGGTTAAACTATAACAATATATGCCAGTGGTTTTATAGCCTGTTTTGTATTACAACAGTAGATGTTTTTTTTTAAATAATCTTTATTTAAAATATATTAAAATAATTTATTTTTTATTTTTTAAAAATTAATTTTTAATATCATTACACGAGATCAGCCGTATGTATACATGGCGGGCAATAACAGTCTTAACCCATTGGACGAGCATATCCATGTTCAGCAATGGCAATAAACAATTAAAGGTTGACAAAGACATGTAAGAAGAAAAAAGGAGAACCGCAACTTGAACACAGACACAGACTTGTGGTTTTATAAGAAAGTTGTGTAGTCTTCAAAAAAAGCACAACACCTATTTTCAACCAGTCAGAAAATTCTTGGTTAATTAAATCTAGCACTGATTCACAAAAAAGAAAGAGAAAGATATAATTACAGGTGTTAGATAGAGAGAAAGGAGCCCATTTGATTAAGAGAGAGGAGAGAGGAGGAGATATATATAAATATATATGGAAACAGGAGGAACTTCAAACAGAAGAGAAGAGACTCCAAGGAGAAGAAAAAAGAAGAAGATTTAAGACCATTAACGAACTAGGTTTTTGTTTGTTTGCTTAATTGACTTTCAAAGAATTCGATGCTTGTGGGTTTGATCAGTTGATGGATTTTAACTTAGGTACTATGATCATGGACTTATTTTGTTTCTTCGTTATATATTTATTTGGTTTCTTGTTTTGTTTGTTCGATTTTTAAATTAGGATTTTGATTACGTAAAGTCCATACCATTTGTTAAAGTTGTGATCTTTTCATAATTTTCGTTTCCTCTTTATTTTGTTTGGTTGCCCAGAAAATGGAATTTAGAATCGGGTATTAAGGTTGTTGTTTTAGTTTTGAAGTAGTTAAAACATAAAGCTGAAAACAAATGTTGTATCGGTCTTAGTTAAGTGCAGTTTTGAGTTTTATCTGGACATAAATGATCTTCTTTCAATTGGTGGTTATAAAAGTGCTTTCTTTTTTTCGGAATTTCTCGTGGGCTTGATCATTTATGAGTAAATTTGAATCATGTTTATGTTTTGAAGTTTATTTCCATCATTTGGGTTATTCTAGTTTTTATGAGCCATCTGCAGATGTCAGGCTTCTTTAATGTTTTGGACCGTAAGAGTCTTATAAAGCTAATGTGCTTTTACATGTTGTTCCAGGGATTGATTGCTGTAAATTATGTTGGATGTCTGGTCTGTTCGAGTTTTCCCTCACAATCTAATGGAAGAACTGTAGTTGAATTGGAGTTGCTTTTGGTGACAGAGAGCAGTTGTGTTTGTCATACGAGGCAAACTTGCTTCTCTGATGCATGAAAAGTTGCACATTTGAAGGTTTGATGTTATTTAATGCCACTTGTAGAACTGGAGGGCTTGCGCTGCATTCGTTTGCTTTGAACATGATGCATCCATTGTTTTGATGTCTGTATATGATTGAGTTTGGAAGAGAGTGAGGAATACTGGAATAGAGTGCGGTGGACAAAGAAACAAGAAGAGGATCCTGTTAACTTTTGGTAGGACAATAGACTCGACCTTAAGGATGGGCCTGCCTCAATTCTCCTCCAGCAGCATTGCTGAGGAAGTAGCCACATCTTTGAGCACAATTGTGCAAACTTCACCTCGAATTGTTGGTGTGAGTAGTTGTGATTTGAGTGGGATGCATGGAGGAAACCTTGGATATCGAATGCAGGTGGAAATGCACTGCACTTCTCTTACAGATTTCCACAAGAAAACCGTTGTAGAAAATAAGAAGGGCTTGTTAAGCCATAAAGGTGAACAGAATGTCCAGACACCTGTTCCTAGGATTGTTGGTTTTGAATCAAGGGGATTGAATTCTCCTGTTGGTGCATTTAATGGAAACCAAACTGCTTCTACTGTGGTTACTATCGGCTCTAATGCAATCGAGCCCACTGGATCAGACAAGAAGCGGTTAGTGTCTCCTTTGAGAGGGATGCTTCACCCTGATAAGTTTAATGGTGCTTCCCTAGACGTTGGTGATGGTGTTTCTAAGAGTAATCTATGGGGTAGCAAGGACAATTACAAGGTTTCTATGTCACAAGAACATAAAAAGGTTCATATTGGAAATTCCAGTTATTTCAAGTGTTCAAACTGGTCTGCATCTTGTCTTCCAGAATGGAAGAATTCACCTGTTGATAGTTGCAGGGAAAACTCCATGTTCTTTTCTGATGGCCCTGTGCTTGAGACAGAGCTCAAGGCACACGATCAATTTATGTCTCCACCTGGACTTAATTATTTTGGAAAAACAGCAAAGGCAAGACATCAAACCAGCGCTTTGGCAATTCCCTTAATGAAAGCATCATCACCTCCCTTGTCATTGTCCCCTCTTGGTCCAAAACTCTCTGAAGGAATAAAATCTCCAGTAGGGTGCAGCCATATCACAAGAAGGCTTGATGATGGCTATCTTACCTTCACTGATATGGAACGGTCGCTTGATAGAACTGTATCTGGCATTTTATCTTCCCGGAAGGATAGGGTTTTCAAAACGCTTGATGAATCATTAGATGATTTTGATAATTTGTGCACAAAATTTGACGTGTTTACTCCTGAGATTACCAGTGGCATTGGACAGCCTTGGTGTGAGGATTCAAATCTTAGTTCCCTAAATGTCAAATTATGTAGAAGTTTTACTAGCGTGCCTGTTAGAAGGTCTTTGGTTGGTTCGTTTGAGGAATCCTTGTTATCTGGCCGGTTATCATCTGGTAAAGTTAGTCAGGTTAGCATCTCAAATCTTATGCTAGAAGGTTCTTTTTGTTTGTTTGATTCAGAAAAGGTATTCTGTCAGAGTAACTTTTAACTCGTAACTCCTTATCATTTCTGTTTTTCAGAAAATTGATGGGTTCCTTGCTGTTCTAAATGTCACTGGAGGAAATTTCTCTCCAAAGACACAAAAACTTCCTTTTACAGTAACTAGCGTGGATGGAAATAACTACTTACTCTACTATTCATCAATAGATCTGGGAGGGAATGTGCAAGAAAACAAGTATAGTGACCAAAAAATGAGGAGGAGCCTTAGCATTGATGATTCACGATGTGATAGAAGCAGGTTACGAATACCAATGAAAGGGCGAATACAATTGGTAACTTATCGTTCTTTCTTCCAAGTTTGAATGTTAATCGAGTTAGAACTCCAATTTCATTCTTTCCCCAAGGAACAACGCTTTTAATTTAGGTGTAGCATGAATGAGTTTTGTGCCTTTTCCATGCAATGCTGATCTGCCTGAAAATATTGTTACCCATAATCAACTAGGTGATGTAACAACATTCCACATCTCATTTTTTAAGCAGGATCTGAGAGAGAAAGAAAATGATCCAATTATATTTGAGTGTAAGATTCTATTTCTGGAAGGTCTGCTAACATGATGTCAATGCACTTATATTTCAGATGTCTTGTCAACGTAATAAAATTTGGGGAATTATGGTTCTTTGATATTTTGAACTTCATAAGACAGTTGTAGCAACTTTTCTTATGTGAATTTATATACCTGTTGGTTCTTTAGCCACAGAAATGACACTGACAGACTGAACTGGTTTTCGGCAGGTTCTCAGTAATCCAGAAAAGACACCCATTCACACTTTCTTTTGTAGCTATGATTTAAGTGACATGCCAGCTGGTACCAAGGTAATTGAGGATAAAACATACATGATTGTTTTTGAATTAAGATTTCACTGAGAGATGGATAATTGACTTCATAAATTTGATTTGTAAACACTTGCATTTGCATGTGTTTCCTACCACATGAGTTGATGGTATGCTGTTATCATGCTTGTATGATGTGATGTTGTCCACGAATCCGTTTTATGACAAACCTGAAATCCTTGCTTGAGTTGAACTTCCTTACCTGCTGTGCTATTTTGGTCGAGTGCTGATCATTTTGAATGCATTTAAAATAATATAATCTGAAGAGCACTGGATTATAAGGAGCAAGCTGAGTAATGTTTTGCGTGCTGAATTGAGACCATGAAACACCCCTGGGGTTGTGTTGAAAATATAGGATGCCTTGTGTCATGATTTCCCCTTTACTATGAGCTTGCACATTGGTTGAGATGTTCTCATGAAAATGCTGTATAAAGCAGTTGATGATGAACTCCTTAGCTCTGAATCCCAATTCTATTTTCATTCTGTATAAACTCTTTGTTTCCTACGTTGTTTAATTCATTTGACCACAGTGCAATGACATTCCCAGAGTGACTTCTTTTTTGTTTTTGTTTTTGTTTTTTTTCCTTTTCCTCTTTGCTTCTATGCACTTCTCAAAAGACATGTCTGCGCCAAAAGATCACCCTATCCTCATCAGCACCGGCTTCTTTACCAGTGAATGTAAAGAACAGAGATTCTGACATGAAAAATGATGCAAAGCCATCTTCAGTCCATAAAAGTAATAATTGCTTGCCTCATGAAAGAGATGCTACCAATTCAATTCGACTTGACTCTGTCCATAATACTAGATCTCCTGACCATAGTAGATTCAGTACTAGTGAATGCAAAAATACTGGTGTGGAGGGCTGCAGCCCTCCAAGTTCATCTCGTTTGTGCATAAGAAAATCGGTACATGGTCCTTCAAAGGTCAATGAGAACACCACTGGAGCTGGTGCTCTACGTTATGCTCTTCAGCTCCAATTTATGTGTCCTCTTCCCAAGAAAAGTTCAAGGTCATTCCAGAGGAGCACATCTGATCCTTCATCTGTACCAGCAGCAAACAAGATGGACATTGTCAGTGAGCAACGCTTCTACTTGTATAGCAATATGAGGGTAGTGTTTCCACAGCGCCATTCTGATTCAGATGAGGGCAAGGTATATTTTGTTGGAGTTTATTGTTGTCCTTTAATGAGAAGAAATCTTCTTTTCATGAAAAGCATGCTTTGATCTGCTTATTGTTTGTTGTCTTGAATAACACTTACGCTGGGCGAGCATCCATGGCCATGGACATGCATTTTAGTTTCATAATCTTTTCGTCCCCACATGATTTAATTGTGCTGTTTTAGCCATCTTTTTGGCCACCCTTAGCTAATTTAAATATGTAGCCTCTACCTGCGAACAAAACGGCAGGCATTGCTGTGATGGCATCCTAACAATAAGCAAATACCTTAGGACTCGATGATCCACGTATGTATCTTCGAAAATGAGCTTCAAATACATGACAGATATTGTTTTTCACAATTAGGATTTACAATATGGTTTTGTCATATGCATCCTTCTTTCTTTTTTATTGACATTAGTGATGGATTAATAAAGGTGGGACTCAAACCTGAGATCTCATCCCTTACTTTTGCAAGAATACCACTGAGCTACACAAACACATTGCTGCATATGGTTCGTTTTGTGCTAGAATCATAAGAATAATCGATTTTCACTTTGGTTGTCTAACAAGGCATTCTATTTCGCATTGCAGCTAAAGGTGGAATATGATTATCCGTCAAATCCAAAGTACTTTGACATTTAAATCGCCCAGTAGGCAATCTTCTCAAATGTTGGTGATAAAATTGTTGTACATATGTGTACATTTATTGTCATTCTCTGATGGGGCAGTAAGCCCTTCTAGTTTGTACAGATTTTCCTTTCTTCTAATAATAAAATGATTTAATTTAATGATCATCATGGTCAGTTGGTTTTGTTTTACCTTTTCCTTGCCTTGCCCACAGCAGAGTGGGAGACAGATTGTTATGAACACAGCAAGAACTCTTCCATCCAAAACAAGATCGAAAACGTTCTGCACCAAGTGAGCTTCTTAGGTGGATTGAAATCTTTTCATGTTGTCCAATGGGATCAACAGCAGTCAGCAATACAAACACATCCATGTGATTTTGTATCAAATCACATTTGCAGCATGGGAGGTTTATCAAACTTTTGCCTAGGGCCAGCATCCATTAAATGACTGATAGATTAACACCTGAGGTTATTGGTCCAAGCCTCTATTTGGAGGAATTCTATCAAGTGGCCCTAAAAAAGGAAAATATTTTTTGCCTACACCCCTTTTAAAAATCTTGGCAGAAGCTGCTTCATTTCCAGTTAAATGTGTTGCTCTTGATTGCACAGAATATTTGATAATCTGGGGTGTTCATTCCAAAAATACGAGACTTCAAATGCATGCTATAATTAAAATCAGACAAGACCTGGTACATTATACTAACATTACCAAGTAAATGTTTGTGAAACACAATAATTGAACGAGGAAGGGAATTGGTTAAGAGAATCCATCGAACAATAATGACCAAAACAAGGAACAAGAGCAGCTATTAGGCATAAGTTTCTGAGGAATTATCAAGCAGCATCCACAATGATTTGTGTGAGGCTTCCTGCACATGAATCTATATAGACGTAGCTGTAGTGGGGGCTGAGTTATATCAAATGCAGCCAAGATTGTCTCTGTCTACTGTACCATCTGCCATTTTTCAGCAAATTGATACTTTTTAGAGAAGCCTAAGGGGGCAGCAGACGCATCCATTTTAATGTTTTCCTTCCATTTAACACTTTAATGTATATATTTTCCTGAGTGCTTCTTTTTCACTTTGTCATCCTAAACACAGACATTGATTTGCAGTTATTTTTTTAAAAAATACAATATTTTTTTTAAATTATTTTTAATATTATCACATAAAAACTTTCTAATAACATAAACAAATTAATTTGTAGCAAAGAAACAAAAAAATTTTCTTTTTTTTAAAAATACATTTGAAATCTAAAATCAAACGAGTTATTATTTATTATTAAATATTCTTTCTTTAAGTGATTCATATTTATAAAATCTTTACAACTTTTTGAATAAACTCAAAAAACAACCTAAATAAATTAGAAAATTAAAAAAAAAAGAAAAAATAACAAAACTAGTTGAATATCTTTTAAGTTTTGATAGTTTTTAAGCCTTGGCTGGTTGCATCTAGTGGATTTTCTTACAAAACTAAATTTAAAAACCAACCTAAACAAATTTAAAAATTTAAAAACAAAAAATAAAAATAACAAAACTAAAAAAAAAACATCTTTTAAGTTTGAAGGTTTTATAAGCCGTTACATCTAGTTTACTTCCTTATAAAAATGAGATTGTAAAATCTATTAGTAAAATTTGAGTGGACCAAAATTTAAGCTCGTGTTATCATAAGGATACACATTTAACTAAAATCTCCTACATCAAATGTGTATTAAATCAATATTTTATCGATGCCTGCATTGAAGAATCAGTCATGGGCCAATGATCTTCTGATTCTACCAATTGCCTTTTCTTTTTTCTGTTTCTCCCATCAATTTCACTTTCTTTTTATTTTATAAATACCATGCGTTAAAAGACTAAATATACAAATGTACTAAATTATATATTATCGATCAAAGTTTTGTTGGGAATTTATTATCCATCAATGAATTTATTGATGTTTCAAATTACTGATGAAATAATGAAGCTAAATAAATAAAACCCACCATCAAAATCCAATACCATATTTTCATATATTGGTGCAAGTTTTTTTTTTTTTTTATATATATATATATTAATATTGATGTCCGGGCTAACTTATACGCATCTCGATAAATTCCACATATCCTGAAATTAATGATTATGTAAATCTCCAGTGGATTTAAGATTTGTTAAACTCAAACCAGTAACCTTTAGTGAATAAATTTAAAATCTGATTAGTTAAGTTATAATTTTTATGATTAAATTAAAATTATTAGTTTAGTAACAGCTTCTTATATATTTTTTTTTATATCCCAATTACGCCGTGCAAAGACAATTGTTAATTGATGCTTATAATTACTGAGTAATTGCTGATATGATATATACATATGATGGATGTTTGCAAGCAACTCACTGGAGGTCTCAGGGCAAAATATACACGTATAAAGGTGACAGGCCACACGCGTAACAGGAACCACTAGGGCTACGACCTATAATGGAGATGAATTTATTTCTGGGAAAAAGTAGATGATGACTCAATCGATTAACAACACTCTGTTGTAAAAATCTTCAAAATAAATTTATTTATCGTGTTATTATCTCCTAAGAAAATACAATCGCTACACCATATTTATTTGTATACAATTAATAAATATATATAATCTTAGCAAAGTCGATATATACACGAAGGTGCATGTGGACAGGCGGCCACATAAATTAAAGAGGGGAAAAGGACTGGCTATTTCAAAATGGAAAAGAGACCCCGAGATGGCTTTTGCCTAACGAACAGCCTTAGTATCCTCTCCGGAAAACAATCATAATTATTTCTGGCTAAGAAGAAAAGGATCTGATGAGATTTTGTTGATGAACGTAACATCTCAATCATGATATCAATATTCATCACTCAAAACAGTGGAGGGGCCACTCATCTTTCCAAGAAAGTTAGGTAACATTGCTTCTTAACATTATTTCTCTCTTCTTCTTCTTCTTCTTCTTTTTTTTCAAAAAAAGAAATTTAGATTCATGAAGGCGTTTCACAGTTTTGTTATTTAATTGTAATTCAGAGTGGTGATTTAAAAGAGAGAAACTCAATAATTTATTATTAAGCATGATGGAGAAGCAAGTGATGGTTTAATTATAAAAACAATTTTTTTTTAATTATTCATGAAAAGAATATTTAGATTATTCCCTACCTAAATTATTATTCCCGTGCTCTACAATTACTATAACTAAGCGCGGGAATATTAATTTAGGTAGAGAATAATATAAACATAATGAACTTTTCATGAATAATTTAAAAAAAATTCATGTACCATGAATTTAGAATTTAGGTGTGTGTATCAACCATAAGAAATTACAGAGTTAATATATTATTACATTAGTACCCCCCCCCCCCTCCTCTCTCTCTCTCTCTATATATATAACATCTCCCAGTAATACTCTCTTTCCTTTAATATTTCTTCTAGGTCTAGTTGCATTTATCTCTGAAACAAATTTCAAGTTTGAGTGATTCTAATTCAAAGAATTTCTTGATGTCAAATAATTGTTTTAGTCAATCTAGTTTTAACCGGTACTTGTTTTGTTTGTAAATATAGCAAATATTACTTTTTAAAATATTTTATAAGAAAATACATCAAATAATATATATTTTTTATTTTTAAAATTTATTTTTGATATTAATATATCAATAAAAAAACATATAAAAAAAACTAATTTGAAGCTAAGTTTTTCTTATTTTTTTTTTAAATATAGTTGGATTACAATACCAAACATCATCAAGGTAATTCATTTATTTATGGAGTATAAAGATTTGAATTTTAAAGCTCAAAATTCAAATATGAAATGCCTTTTGCGTGTACGCAATCTCCCTTTTCTTGTACTGGTAGCTATTTGCGAGATTAATTTGTGATGGACGATTGGAGGCTGAATGTAATCTTTATCTCAAGTATATTTGGAAAATTAAATAAAATCAGCATATTATCGGTTAGGCAATCAAGAAGTTAGTGCTCTTAATTAGTAGTTAGCTTAGCATATATATATATATATATATATATATATATATATATAGGAGTCTTATCATCCCCATATTTTTATAATCAAGAAGTTACTGCTGTCAAGTGAAAACTTTCTAAGAAGTTAAAACTTAAACTCGTAACATTTTAGTTAGTAAATTTTTAATACTATATCAAATAATAATTATCTCAACTAAGAAAATTAAACTATTAAATGAATTCTTAAACTATAATATTTATTGTTCTCATACAAGTATGCTTTCCATTTTAAGATTCAGAGATTGCAAAAGAAAAAATATTTTTTCTTATTAATGCACAAATCCAGGTGTAGGTAATTGATTTAGGACCAGGTAAGATCGATTTTAATCTCTATCCGTGGAAGCCATTCCGAATAGTAGCTGGAACTTTTCATTACATGATTGTGCCAAATAGTTCAGGGAGTGTTTGGATTTTGGTAGAAAGGTGATATTTAAAATAATTTTTTTAGAATATTTTTTTATTTTATTTTTTAAAGTAGTATATCAAAACCATTAGAAAACACTAAAACAAATATCAATAACAAAATTAAAAATTGTGTCAAACATTCTCTGCATGGTATTTGAGGTTTTTAACCTCAACCAAATTTTAAAATTTGCTCGGACAAGAGAGGATTGTGGGAGATTAGGTTGGCGAGAGTAGATTTTAATGATTTCTGTTTTCGTGTTAAAATTATTTTTGGGCATTAATAGGAAAAAACAATCTTGCTTAATTAGCAAGCAAAACCTTAGTATCTGTTAATATCATTAGTTTCTGGATTCATTTTCAGCCTTGTGTGGGAGGTAGTCGTCTAAGCCTTTGCATGTTTGATAGGCAAATTAAACACTATCTTTCCTTGGTGGGACTTGAAGAATTTCTTTTTGATGATAACCCACATGTGCATATTTTATCTTTATGTATCAAATCAGGATATCATAGGGGTGGTCTCACTTTCGAATAGAAAGAGAGCACCCAAAAAAAAAAAAAAACTTCACACGTGAACTTAGAAAGCCTATGTTTAATAACATTTTTTACGTCAATGATATAACTAGCAATAATTAAATAATAAAAAGTTAACTAAAAAGACATAATATATATTTATAGTTCTAATTTTACCAATTATATTTTCCTACACACATTCATTAAAGATCTCAAATTGACAGATTCTTCTTATGATTTGGCTTTTAAAAATGACGATAACAAAAATAAATAAACAAACAATGTTCCCTCAATAATTTAGGAATCAAGAGAAGGGTTCCTCGACTTTCTCTTCTATAAATTGCCTCCATATCATCCCAATCTTTTCCTCCCTATCCTTTCTCGTTTGCTTCTGCCCCCATATACCTCCCCCCTTTTCTGTACTGTCTTTGCTTTTCTGTTTAGCCTTTTTCTTAGCTACTTTCTCTGCGAAAGAATTAAAAAATGGCAAACAATGAAGCAAAGTTCTCCGTAAACCAACCTTCGAAAACTCAAAAACTTTTCATTGGAGTGCAAATTTTCTTCAGAATTGTAGCAATTGCAGCCTCAGTAGCCTCATCATGGCTCATGATCACCAGCAAGCAAGTCATTGATATTGGAGGAATTGTACTCGACGCAAGATATAGCTACTCTCCAGAATTCAAGTAAGATAAACTGAAAACACATAAACAAGCTGCTATATATTAAACTTGTAAGTTCACTGAAAAGAATCCTTTGTTTTGTCAGGTTTCTTGCCTTCACAAATATTGTTGTTGGTTGCTTCTCTCTACTGTCCTTACTATTTATTGTCCTTGTTGTTCGTCAAGGCTCCAATCCAAATCACTATTTCCTTTTGTTCCTTCATGATTTGGTATACTTGTTTTTTCTACCTCTCTTTTGTATGATCCAGTCCTCAAAATATTCGTTTTTAATTATTTGATGCAGTCTTTGTGGAATTTTGATGGTAATTAACAGGCAATGATGTCTTTGGTCGTTGGTGGATGTGCTGCTGCCACTACAGTAGGTTTCTTGGGGAAGCATGGGAACAGCCACACTGGCTGGATGCAAATCTGTGATAACTTCGGCAGATTCTGTAATAGAGCAACAACTTCTGTGACAATCTCGTACTTGAACTTGGTTTGCTTGTTGATTCTTACCATCACATCTGCAAGCAAATCAAGGAAAATGGAAGCTTAGAAATGGAATGCATGCAGTTGATGAGTTGGCAGAAATTAATAAAACGTGTGCAAGGCAAATTATGTAACAGAGAAACAATTTCTTTCACTTGTTGCTGTTCGTGATTGGTTTGCTTGCCGATGCTTACAATCATATCTGCAAGAAAATCTAGGCAAATGCAGCTGAGTTGTCATAAATAAAGTTTGAATAAATCTGCTGTAAAATTTCTAATTAATGAACGCTTTATTCCATTAAAAGACAACCTCTCTCTCAACTTTTCTTCTCTTTGCCTTTCTTCTTTCTTGCAAAGGGGAGAGGATTGAATGCAGTTGCTTGTACTCCTATTTTTCTCTTCTTTATTTCCACATCCAATAAATTAATAAAGCATAAATTAATGGGTTTTTTTTCTTCTATTTGATTTCAAATTGTATTTTTTTTTTCTTTCACTAGTTTGATTCCATGCACTAGGAGCTTTCCTTGGTGGGTAAATTCACAATTCTCATGTACCTAGAGATGTTATATAATCGGGATTCTAGTGAACTTTGCCTTACAACAAATTTCAGAAATGAATTACTTAGAGATTTTATATTTTGATGCTGTTGTTTTCACGGTATAATTTGTTAATCTCACTTCATATTCTATTTCTAGTATTTAGATAAACCAAGATAATATTCATATTTAGAATCTTCACATATAATGATATTAAATGTTGATATTTTTATATCGAGAAAATATAGTTAGAAGTAAAAAGTCTTCTACTTGTAATTAGAGTATCAGATTTTACCCTTTCAATTAATTTTTAATTTTAATAATTATAAATGGATATTTCCTTTTTTAATCATAAAAAAACGCAATATCTCAATAAAATCCAATCATGTCAAATAAGATATTCCATAGTTATATTAAAAATAAGGTGTAAGTTAGTCTCTTAATAAAAATTATAATGAATGTGGAGTAGGATTAACAATTTATAAGATGGAAATACCATCATTTTTTATCTTTATACTGAACCGAAATGCAATAGAGATTGTCACTGTAATCTAATTTTGTTTGTTTTTACATTTTAAAAATATTTTTAAAAAAATTAATTTTTTTATTTTGGATTAATAATTTTTTAGTATTTTTAGATCATTTTGATGTGTTAATATTAAAAATAATTAAAAACATAAAAAATATTAATTTAATTTATTTTTAAATAAAAATATTTTTAAAAATAAACATAGCTATATTCTCAATCGCGTTTCATCAAAAAAATATTTCTAGGCTTGAAGCCGAGAAACAGCTAAGGAAGTTTCCCAGAAGAAACATAGAAAGCAGGATGCCAATGATGTAATCTTAATTTGTTATCGAGAAATAGTATTAACAGGATTCTACTTTGAGAGGGATTCAACTAATTGCATTCAAAGAACTCCGAGGAAATTATTGGAGTGCAAGCCAATTCCATACAACATCAAACCTAATATACTATCCGAGAAAATTAATTTTTTGGCCATAAAAACTCTTACTAGCAACTTTTGTTGCTTTGTCCTATTTGTCATTACTTTTGCTTTTTGTTTCTGATGCTTGGAATCACATCTACAAGCAATTCTAGGCAAATTCAAGTCTGGAAATTGAAAAAATGCAGTTGAGTTGTCAGAAGTGAGGTAGGAATAAAAAGGATTACAATGAGTAAGTGTGTTTCTATTGCATACTTTCTAATAAAAGACAGTCTCTTTCTACTCTTCTCCGTCTTCTTTTTTAGAAAAATTTAATGAGTCAAGTTATAGCTATAGCTATTAGATAGATAACTACATAAAGATTTTTTTAAAAAATTTATTTATTTTTATCTATTTTCATCGCGTGAAGGGAATAATTAAATGTAGTAGCTATATTTTTCTTCTTCTTCTTTTGTTTCCAATTGCAAAAAACAATCCCAACATAGAAATTGTTTTTATTTATTTATTTATTTATATAGCCATAACCATGTTTAATTAATTTTTACAATCCCAGCCGTTAATTAACCGTTGCAAAAGGTTTAAGGACCAAACAAAACTTGAAAATTTTGAAAATGGATTACAACACCTTTCAAAAATGGATTATTTTTTATAAACCACTAGTGATATTTTATCTCTGCTAAACCCGTGAGTAATAGGCAGAGAGGGAACTCCGTTGATCGGTGATGGCCATACCACTCCCAAAATTAGGAACATTTTGCATTTTGGTCCTTAAATTTTATCAAATTTTTAATTATGCCCTTTCATCCCTTACACATAATTATAAAATTTGATTTGGCCATGCCTAACAAGTCAAACTGGTGACTTCGCTTAACTGCAGCCTGGCCTAGATTTTGAGTTGAATTAATGCTTTTCACCAAAACAATATTATTTTAGTGGTTTAAAAAATATAAATGATATCATTTTAGTGTTTTATTACAAAAACTCAGAACTTGAACCAACTCACCGACTCATGAATTGATATGCACGACTTAGAGCACATGTCCATGTTGGACTAGCCAAAAGTCAAGTTTGGTATTATAACTATGATTTTACATTAAAAAAAATCAATTATTTTCTATTCACCCTTCCAACCCTAAAGTTTTGATTCAGCCATTATAATAAGGGTGATTTTGCTCCTGGAACTATCATCATTTAATTCAGCTTGTTTTGTGTGCCTTAAATGCTTGTTTGATATTAAATTTTCACGTGTTTAGGTGCGTTTTTAAAATGTATTGTTTTAAAAATTATTTTTTTATATAATTTTGATATATTGCTATCAAAAATAAAAAAATTATTTTAATATTTTTATAAATAAAAAATACTTTTAAAAAATATCATTTACCATGATATCATACAAGCAGTAAGCACATTTTCGCATGAAACTTTGAAAGCACAAGTTGAATTTACGCCAATGATATAACCTTAATTTGCCTCAATAGAAAAAGTGTTAACATGGATCTGTATCGAGAGAGATTCAATTAATTGCATTCAAAGAACTGACGAAATTATTGGAGGATTAGTCAATTATATTCAACATCGATCAGACTTAATATATCATTAATTCAAAAATAAAAATAAAAAATTGAAGTATTATTAAACGAATTCCCATCAATGTGCAGTGGTCCAGGGATATATGGCTGAATATATATCATTTAATCCAAAAGAACCCTTTCATAACACATATTGGTTCCCTTTAAAATTCAGATTCTAGTTATTTCATTATTTTGGGTTATTTAAGCTGAATAAGGGAGATCAGGAATCATCTTGGATTTTTTTAGTCAATTTCTTGTTCTCAATTTAATCATTTTTCGGTTGTAATTAAGCATTTCATAATTTCGAAAGTATTTCAATTTCGCCCTTATCAATTTAAGCTCTCTTACAATTTGGTAACATAGCTAGACGAGCCATGGCGGATGAGACTAGAATGTCACAATTATTAGAAACCATAGTAAGCATGAAGTAAAGCAAGATCAGCAACAACAAGACCAGCAGACACAACAACTAGTTTTGGAAGAACTCGAACAACAACTTCAGGAAAGAGACTGATAAATTCCCCTCTGAATACGCCCATAACTTCAGTCGATGGCCACCACAGGACTGAAGCCGAGCCACCGAGGGATAACCAAATCCAGTCGAGGCCCACGAAATTAACTGGATTTTCCGAAGGGTAGGTCTACAAGCTGGCCAACCACTTCTTTAACTACCACGATACCGATCCCCAGCATCGTTTATTGATGGCAAGTTTCCACATGGAGGGGAGGGTTATTGCATGATTCCGAGAGATGGAAGAGAAAAGGGCTTTAACAACCAATAGGAGTACAAATTGCTGATGGTTCAAGGATTTTAATTGAGCCAAAAGCTTCTGTTACTTTGTCTCACTTTTCAATGGTTTGCTGCAGGTCTGGAAATAAAAAGGGTTACAATTAATAAATGTGTTTTTACTGTCTCGTTCTCTCCATTTTTTCTCTTTGCCTTTTTTCCTGCTTACAAGGGGGAGAATCAAATGCAGTATCTGATAGTATTTTTCTTCTATGGTGGTCAGATTACTCCTGTCATGACGGGTATTGAGTTTCCGAATACTAATAATCAACCACTGACTAATCGTTCAGGTAAAAAACGGACCAGGGCTAACTAGCATCTAGCAATGTTCGGATTGAGCTCGAAAGTGGTGTGTGTTTATGACCTTAACCCAAGGCCAACTCCATGAGTTTGCTTTCTGATATGATTAAGCCTTAATACATTTGATTAGCAAATGGTGTTGGGACTCGGGCGCATAAAAGTGAGATCCTCCTTTCGAACAAACTGGATTTTGAGCAGCAGTTCTCAAACGTTGCTGTCAATATGAAGTATGGGGAATGTTGTTGTTCAGAGAGAAAGGGTTAGAAAATGTTGGAGAGGCAGATCTGCAACTAGTAGATGAAAGTTTTATCGAGGCAAGCAACAACTAAACCAAGATAGCCCTGATCTCTTCTCCAGTATACTTGATATTTGATAGGAAAATCATTGTAGAATAGGAATTCATATTTGTCAAACTGACTCGACCGAGAGAAGAGAAGGTGGTGTTAGATTATTAGATTTCACCGGTTACATGTTTTTATTAAAACATTATTGTTTTGTTATTTTAAAAAAATTATTAGTATTGACATATCAAGTTTAGACAGGTTAATCAAATTACTAAAAATTTGACGGGTTAATTGGATTTCAAGAAGTTAATATCTTATTTAGTTCACCTAAAAATCTAGTTTAGGCTCCGTTTGTTTGCAGAAAAGTGAATTCCTTTTGGAAAATGAATTTCAGGGAAAGTGAATTCCTGGAAAGTGAATTCCGGGAAAGTATTTTCCGATATTTGGTAGTGTTATGGAAAACACTTTCCAGTGTTTGGTTGTATTATGGAAAATGAACTGGAAAATAATTTATTAATAAATTATTTTTTTCTCAAATTTATCTAATATATATAAAATATTTAATATAAAATATTTAATCACTTACAATAAAAAAAAATGAAATCTAAAATGTATAATGATGAATTTTTTTTTATTATATCCTATATTCATACATAGCTTATTTTATAAAATATAACTATATATATCATATCATATTATAGAGAAATAAGCTTGTGAAATATTTTTTACTATTCCATGAAACCATTTATAATTCCATTACATACGAAATACATCCGACAAAAACTATAGTTTTAATAATATTTTTAGCATGTAATAAAATTGGATAAAATATTAAGGTATAAAATTCACTCTAAACTATTTTTTTTTTAAATGTTAAAAAAATAGCACACTTAAAAAAAAAAAAAAAAAGTTACCGCAGGCAAGTAAACAGTGCAAGAGAACTGCACTGTTCACTATTTTTGAGTGAACAGTGTACGCAATACACTGTTCATGTTAATTGCACTGTTTATTGAACAGTGCAATTAACATGAACAGTTAAAAAAGCATGAGAACGCAGGCTGAGGAAAGTGTTTTCCAAGAATAAAAAGCGGAAAACACTTTCCTGAGATTAACGTTAATATTTCCTTTGACCAGAATTTAATTTTCTTTGACTCACTTTCCATGTATTTGTCAAATATAGAAAAGTGAGGAAAATGATTTCCAGAAAAGTGAATTCCTGTAAACAAACGTGGCCTTAGTCTCATATTTCTGCAGCAAGCTGGGTTGAACAACTATGTAGAAATCTTCAACAACTATATGGAAATCTTCAAGCCACTCTTGTTACATGTGAATGAAAAGTCGGGTGATGAAAAACATGTAAAAGGTTGTTTGTTTTTGTAGTTGAAATGTATTTTGTGATTTGTTTAAAAAAAAAATGTTTGAAATTATTTTTTGTTATTTTTTTAATTGTTTTGATATACTAATATCAAAAACAATTTTTAATAATTAAAAAAACATTAATTTTATATATTTCCAAATAAAACAACTACTATAACATCTCTATTCACTGCTTAACACCATTAAAACCATAGAACGCGAATGGACAGGGGCTAAAAGTTCGTCTACAAAAATGGGTTAACAATTCAAAGTCTTATCGGACCTCCTGGAATTATAAACAACTATTTATCTTTGGACCTTGCTTGAGTCCTCTGCACTGCACCCTTAATTATGGCCTCTTCTTGTTGTTTCTCAAGACCATGGTCATAGAAAGCATCCATTAATTCTATGGGCCTGCCCGTAGGAGCAAACAAAGTGTTGATTTATCAGCACTTTGCTTATGCTTTTTGCATGCATGTACAGAAACGAAACCGCAAATTGTACTGGTAACTTTGTAGGATACTGATAGGGCAGCGTGTAGGAAACTGACATTTTATTGGTAAGTTTAGGAATCGTTAGATAAACGATAAGTTGTTTTTGTGGAGCTGTCAAGGATTTTGAGAGCACATTCATTCTAAAGTTAATTTACAATTCATGAATGGCTGTCATGTCAAGAAAGCTAATGGAAGCAAGCAAGACCATTTTCTCCCACTCAAGTTTCTTCATTTCACCACAGTAAGATCTTTCAAGTTTCCTGGGTTCAAGACCATTGAATCAGCTAACCTGCCATCTCTCAATAACCCTCCTTTATGGGGTGGATTCGTTATCTTCCTTGGTTCAAGACTGGTAACCAAATTGCTTAACCTTTCATTTCGAAATGTCATCCATTTAAAGAACAGAAAGATACTTCAATTTATGGAGCTTTACCCCCTTCCTCGAGTAGAAGGGTGTGAACAATTTGTATTAGAAAAGGGCTTCATTAAAAACAGAGGTATATAAAAAAAATCATGGACCACAAAATCCAACTGGGGAATTCACACGGCAACAAAGCATAAGCTGTTAGTTCATCCCATTTTCTCCATCGAAGACGGGATTCTAAAGAAGAACGCCGAAACAAGGAAGCAACTTTTGGTAGGTCCGAAGACCTTACCTGTTAAGGTAACTGCCAGCAGAAGAGTGCATTAGGTATAGCATAGTGCAGATGCACATGGTCAAGAACAGATGCACATGGCTTAGACCCACTATTATATGGTAATCATCCATCCAATATCCATCAAACTACTAAAGTAGTAAAAAATAATTGGAACTATCTCGATCACTGATATAGGAAAATAAATCAAGAATATCCATGAAGAAAATCATTCCGGGACCCTGTCGCCCTCTAAGGTGGCCGATAGAAGGTGTTTAACCATTCAAGTTAGCACCAACACGAGTGGAAGGATTTGAATCTGATCCTAGAATAAATGCAGGGCCATATACATCAATGAAGAGACCTGTGTCAAACTTCAAGATTTTTTCTGGCAACATTTTTATGCTTGACCATAACTGCACAAGTTTTAAGAATATGGGACCCAACAAACACTAGCGAAATTAACCTGCCTGAAGGAGTAGAAATGAATGTCAAATAGCATGTCTTCTGAACTACTTATAAAACAAGGAACTCGATAACAATCTTCAGTTAAGAAAACAGTGGGCACTCACCAGGATATTATATGGAAAATGCAGTCTTTTCTCACCAGGATCTGAATTTAGTGAAATATCTGATTTTCTATTAAGATCATAAAATAACCATTTCACCTATCAGACAACTCAGAGAGAGAATGAAAGGTACTGCCTTTGCACAATCAATACAATTAACCCTGCCTTGGTTATTATTTGCATTTAGCTGTTATGAGAAAACAACATTTTCAATAAGTACTGTATATCATAAGTGTGATCTCAAACACATTACATACACTACTATTATTCAGTTTCGCATAAAAAACATGAAATCCAGTGTATTTAGGTCAACAAACCATGATCTCATCTCTAAAGAGAATAGGTTTTCCAGCGGAAACTAAGCTAAAACTGTTTAGTCCTAAAGCAACTTAACAAACATATGGAAAAAAAAACCAAACACAAAACAAGAGTAAAAGCAAGCACAAACAATGTACATACAGATTAACAATCCATCCTCAGATTCAAGTTCCAAGCACATGGAAGAATTAAGTCCATGCTAGGGCCTGGCAAAAACACCCCAAATCTTACCCCGCCCCAGACCATCCAAGAGCTTCTTAGATCCTTCAACATCCATCTCCATAAGTTTCTTCAAGTGCACACTAGCACCAGCAGCAATCATTTGTTTCCTACACTTCTTAGAATTTGAAAGAGAGGCCAATATAGAAACAGGGTATTTCTTATCCAAATTCTGTATCAAAGGATCCAATAGCTGAACTGTACTCACTATTCCTCCCTCAGTCTTTCTGAAAATCTTCCTATTACCAGCATGCAACACAAGCAATGACAATGCTTTTGCTGCTGCCTCCTTTTCTTCAACAGCCTTACCATCCAACATTTTAGTCAATGGACTAATGCACCCCAATTCACCAATTAGTTTCCTAGTTTTCATAATAAAACCAAGCTCAAAAACAGCTCTGGCAGCTGCAACTCTCACACCCAGAACCCCACAACTCAACACCGCCACAAGCCTAACAACAAACCCATCAGAAACAAGCCCTTCAGCAATAGCTTGGTTGGAAGCCAACTCCCTTAACAACTCAACAGCAACTTCAAGACTCCTTGCCGGGGGACATGAATCCCAAAAATTCCTCAAACACTCAACAACCCCTTCCTTAACAATCAAAAGCTTCAAATTTTCATCTTCCTTAACCAAATTACACAAACAACCGATTGCATTTTCTTGCGCTAATGCAGTTCCAGAAGACGCAAGCCCAATAAGAACAAAAACAGCATTCTCTTCTATAAAATTCTCTCTAATCTCTTCAAACACGGCCAAATTCCTCAAAACCCCACTTGCAAGACCCTGTGAACTAGGTGTTCCAGCTTGACAAATCTCTAACAATGAACAAATCCCACCTCTAGACCCAATTGCCCTAGCATTCTCTCTCGAAAAGCTTAAAGCTTGAAGTGCAACACAAGCTTTTTCTTTGGCAAACCAACTTCCTGATTCAAGAATCCTAATCAATTGATTCAAAAGCAACAAACCTTCTGCTATCAAAACATGTTTACTACTATCCACCATTGAAATTCTTGAAATTGCGGCTACGCTCTTCTCTTTAATATCAAAACAACTATTACAATCAAGTAATCTAGCAAGAACAGGCACAATACCTTGTGCAACAGCAATCATTACATTTTTATCATCCTCCTGAATCAAACTCAAAACCGTGTCCATAGCCGCGTTCTTCGACTCAGTACTCCCTATTTGCAACCGAGTTATTAAATTCCTAAACTCAGCTCTAACAAGCTCTCTTTTTGGGCCAGACCCAGATAAAATTCCATCTTGAAGAACCCCACTTTTGATCAAAATCTCACAATCTCTCACATTTTGATTCAATTTAGCTAAAATTGAATCAATATCACTTTGAGTCTTAAGCTTCCCTTCCGTCAAGTTTGCATCTAGACATTTTTCAGCTAAAAGGAGAGTATCATTTAGAGTTTGCGAAACAGAGTGAAGGAGATCAAGAGCGAGTGGGTTAGTGATTGAAGTTTGGAACTCGGAAAAATCAGTGAGTTGGGCTTGGAGATCAGCAAGTTTGGATTTTATTAAACTCCATTTCCCTTTGAAAGATTGTATTAATGGGATTTGTTGGTCTAAAAGGGAGTGTAAGAGGTTGTGTGACAGAGTTATCGGGTCATTTTCTGGTATTGTCATGTTGAGTTGAAAGAAAAGAGAGGATAATGGGATTTTTAAGGTTTCTTTTTTGCTGCTTTTTAGAGGCTACAGAGAGAAAGAAGAGGGGCTGCTGGCTGGTGGTCGAGGTGGTGGCGGCAGCGGCAGCGGCGGCGGATAGGAGGCAGTGTTGTGTAACGACGGAGCAAAGAGAGAGCGAGAAGAAATACTAGCAATTGGTGTTGGGAATGGTGAGTTTGGATATTTTAGATGCAGGCTTCTCCAGGGCTGTCAGCTAGTTAGAATTTTATTTTATTTTTCTTTTTAGGAAGGTTTTAAAATTTAATTAATTTAGAATTTTGCAGTTTAAAATTTATTTGGGATATTGTACTATTTTTTATATTTGTATTTTAATTATAGTTGGATTATCTTTGAGATATATGATTCCATCGAGAGTCAATTCCAAATAAATATGATTGTGATATAGATATTTATGGAAAAATCTTTTTAAAACAGTTTTTTTCTATTGATTTGATAAAAAGATAAAGGTTTTTTTTAATTTCAGAAAAATATTTAAGTCAAAGTAACATTATTTTAGAAATAAAATGAAGAATGAATAGTTGGTACTTGGTAGTGATATACAATATAGAAATGTAATTTTTAGTCACAAATAAAGAAATTCTATTATTCTAAATATATGATAAAATCACATCATATGTAACCAAAGATTGTACATGGTAGAATCATTAGAAAATAAGAATAAAAAACTCATAAAGGAGGGTTTTTTTTAATATAAGTTTATTTTGTAGTTATATCTTCAATTTTTATTTGTAGTTTAAACTCATTTCTTTTATACAAATTAAAAATGAAGTTTCTAACTTTATAATTATATATAATCAATGAAAAAGAAGAGGCTAATTCGGCTAGTTTTAATTTAAAATGATAAATCCAAAAGATATTTAATAATAATAAGATAGACTGAACATGGCTATTATATTTTAAAGTGAAAAAATAGAGATTAGTTTTTAGATTTTATTTTATTTAGTAACACAAAATAATCATAAAGCATAAATTAGGAGGTGTTTGCCTAAGTGATGCAATCACTGTTTTGCTAAATGTTTTTTTAAAAAATTATTTTATTTTTTAAAAATTTTAGATTATTTTAGTGTGTTGGTGTCAAAAATAAATTTTAAAAAATAAAAAAATATATATTATTTTCATATAAATCTAAATTAAAAAACATTTTAAAAATCAACATCTAATACTATTTCAAGTACCCTGTTAAAATGAAATCAAAAATCAAAATGCAAAGAGAAAAAAAAACTAACTAAAATATCATAACCAGTTATAAAGTAAATAATTACCTAATATTAATTTTATCTTGAATAAATAAATCTTATCTTTAAAAATAAATTATTATTATTATTATTATTATTATTATTTTTTATATAAAAAAAATTTGAATTCAAGATTTCTTTCTGTATTTGATTAAAAAAATAACATTAATTGAGTTACAATTCATTAACAAATATTCATATGTTTTAGACCAATTTTAATGTCACCATAAGATCTCAAAATTTATGTAAATTAAGGGCTGTGTTACCTGATAAATCTATCTGCCAAACAAATGTTTTACCAGAAACTTTTAAATGTTCAAATTAAATTTATTAATTCGAAAATAGATTTTGGTTTTAAAAGAAAAAAGCTAAACGAAAACGGCGGGGTCAACGAAAGTAAAAAGGGCGCGTTAAACGGGCTCGTATTAAACACGCACAACCGACGAACGAGAGCAGAGAGGGAGGGAGAGAGTAGTTAAAAGAGTTGGGAATTGAGCCGGAAGTCAAGTGTTTTCAGATAATCAGAATCAATGGCTGAGATTTGATAACCAACAGACGTAAGCATTACTATCGGGTCCCACTTTCTTTTCAATGTCCCTTTCGCAACATCACTTTTGGAGTGACAGCTTTAACAACGAAAGTTCCATGTCTACGCCTTCCCTTTCCTTAAACTCACAGCTCTTCTCTATTGGTTAGTTTACTGGACATTGCGAACTACGTGACTGAACCTTGAAATCTTATTGGTCTGTGAGGAAGTAAATTGCTGTGAGTTTAGTTTAGATTTCTCAGACCTTGACCTAACAGGTCATGTGTCAGTTGATACTAAATTTGCATGGTCAGGTCAGTTTTTTTAATAGGACTTAAATGCCCTTCAGTGGTTGAGAATTTACTGTTGATTTTTTAACGGGAAATAAATAAAATATGCGATCTGTTCCTCGTTGCAATTTTGCTATGTTATAGTTTAAAATATTTTTTATTTAAAAATATATTAAAATAAATTTTTTTATTTTTAAAAAATTATTTTTTTCATTAATACATTAAAATAATATAAAAAATATTAATTTTAAATAAAAAAATTTTACACAACTTTAATGGAAAAGATATCAAATTATGGTTATTAAATAAATGTTGTTTTCAAAAAAATCTTAATTTTTTTTTGTTAAAAGTTAATTTTTTTTACTTGTTTTGGATCATTTGATATACTGATCTTAAAATAATTTTAAAAAATAAAAAAATTATTTTAATATATTTTAATACAAAAAATATTTTAAAAATAATTATAATTATATTTCTAAATAAACCAATATTATATTATATGAGTTTGTGTACTTTTTGGGTTTTGATTTTCCAGGTTTGTATTCTAACCACAAGTAAAACAGTTGTGAGTTTTCTAAAAACCGGTCATTTGATTAATTTGCTGTTTATCCAGGCAGTTTGCTTTCGCTCTTTTAAGTTTTTTAGGTAACACGCTATTGTATTTATAAGGGCATGTACTTTATGGTATTTTTGTATAGTTTTTTTTTCTCTTTAATACAATTATTTTTATCCAAGAGAAAAGGTAAAAAGGATTTATCAAGTTGATTTAATTAAAAAAAAACATATCTTATTGAGAAAAACAAATATCTAATGTCTCATTTGTTGATCAACAAACAAGTAATCCAAACCCCTTTACCAGGCTAGATCTCGGGTTTGGTTTACCAATCATGTATAAAAATATAAAATAATAAGATGCGTCCCGATAAATGTAACAATTTGATTTGGATGTAACTATTGTTTTATTTTTAAGGAAGGGTATATTTAGAAGTGTAATTATAGTTATTTTTTTTAAAAAAATTTGTATTGAAAAATATTAAAATAATATTTTTTAATTTTTTAAAATATTATTTTTGAGATGATCGAATAAAAAAGATTCAAAATATATAAAAAAGTTAATTTTTTATATAAAAAAATAAACCCACATTTTCAAATGCAGCCTAAAATTTTATCAAAGAAAAAAAATATATGAAAATGCTTTTATATATATGTAACTCAAGAAAAGAATTCAACATATTTATTAGGCTGATATCTCAAGGAAAACTTTTAATTAGAAAAATTAACAAATTAAAGGAAAGTGGTAGAATTCTATTAACGCCGTCTACTTGTCTACATTCAGTGGTAGCCGAACTTGGCAGGAAAAAAAGAAGGAAAAAAAGAAGAAAAAAGAGGACATTGAAGCGCTGGCCAAAAGGTACCTCTCACCAGCGACGAAGAAATAAAAGATGGTCGTGACAGAGTGGATATACAATGGAAGTCGAAGGTAATCTCTCCGAAAGTTCCGAGTTTCCAAGTGCATGAATTTGACTTTTCCTTTCACCTTTATTTACTCTACGCCGACCGTGACCATCTTTATAGCAAGAAACATACAGTCAATCACATTCACAAACAGTGCCTCGGTGAAGCAAAAGTTAATTTTTATTCGAAATATATTAATATAATATTCTTTATTTTTTAATTTTTATTTAATTCAGTCCATTTTATTAAATCATGTAATTAATCATGTAAATCGGTGAAGCAAAAGATATAATCTGAGCAAATTAATCATGTAATTCAGTCCATTTTATTTTTATTGTTTTCATTGAATAAACCAAGTTAATTTATATTAGTTTTCTTTTTTTTAATTCAGCTCAGGCTAGGCACATCGTATAACTTTGTTTCTGGAAATTTGGCATGGTAAAGAATATATATATATAAAATAAAGAAATTGATCATCATAGCATCATCATCATGTGGCATGGGTGTTGCGCAAGTAAAGGTTTAAGAACGCGAAAGCTACTTCAACAGCATGCAGCGTCCTTCGGTCTACTGTATTTATGTGAGATGGTGGGTGGAATATTGCTATTTAATTAATTCAGTCTATTAATTATTATGTATTAAAATGGTAAATAACTCCGGTCTAAGGTTATCAAGTGAAACCTACTTCATGCAAATAATTGTTTAGCCAGCTTCAAGAGGTTGACTTTATAGTTCGGTGGTAGTTTTCATCGATAAATTATGCCTCTTGTCTTCCCATCTAGAATTCACGATATTCGGCTCGGGAGTTGTTCGATATCATTATCATATCAAACCCACCTTTCTATTACCGATCTTCTGCGTTTATCAAACACTAACACCGTGTATGTGTTGTTTTTGTATTTAGAATTGTATTTTATTAAATTAATATTTTAATTGAAAAAAATATTAAATTAATATTTATTTTAGTGTTTTATGATGAATTTGATGAACTGATATAAAAAAAAAAATTAAAAAATATTTTAATATATTTTTAAATAAAAAATATTTTAAAAAATATCATATTGTAATATTAAACACAAGGAATGATTATTTAACCTTGTAACATGCTAAATGAACCACAAAAAGTAAATAAAAAAAAGGGAGAAAAGTATCTCTCTGTTTTTTCTTCTTCAAAAAAATAATTTTATTTACTGAAAAAGTATACGACTGAATCCTATCATGGTTTTTTACCTTGATTGTGAGTTTTTAATTAGGCGGTAATATCTGAACAAAATATATCATTAAATGATAGTATTAGAGCATTGAATTCTAAAGACCTATGAATTGAATTCAACAGGGTTTTCTCGATAAATTATGTCATTCTCTTGGAATTTAATGTATTAACCAATTGGATGCCTTTCTAATTCTGTTTTTTTTTTTCATCTCTATCATAGAAACTTGTTCCTGCTATTAAATGTTGTCTCACCCTTTGTTATTCATGGCAGTGGGTATGCCAATTGAGTTTTTTCTTTTTCAAAGTAGCGAGTAGAATAAAAAACCGGAAGAAATAATTTATTAAAAAAAAAATAGCACAATTCAGCGACTATTTAAAAAAAAAACTGGCAGAGTCAATTTTAGAAGGTTCTTTAAATTTTTGTTTTTAAAAATAAATTAAACTCTATAATATAAATTTTAAATCCAAATTGAAGAGATGATTTTAAAATAGCTTTTAAAATAAATTTTGAACTAGTTTATTTATTTATTTTACTGTGCTACTCTGAAAAAAAAAAAAACAACGTGGGCTAAGCCTCGGCTGAACCACAGGAAGGTGTGGGGTGGGCTTTTAAAAGGTTTCATGGCATGTGAAGGGCCCTTTCTTCCTGACTGGGTTTGCCATCCCCTTACGAAGGCTTCTATTTTAAATTATTCAGAGAAGCATTTTCAGGTCCGGTTGTCCATCTCGAACCTCAGGCGACCCTCCACTGTCCTAGATTCCATGCCAGCTCAAAATTGCTAGTTTTGTGCTGGTATTCTTTTCTTTCTAGCAATGACAGGTGCTTTCCACAATCGCGGTTCGAACCACCAATTGCAGGAGATGAATCGATTTCACTTGGAAAAGCACATTCTTACAGATGTTCTGGCATTACAGAACAGAACACAAAAGGCCACAAGGAAAAAAACACAAAACAAAAGGCATGGCTACATTTAAATGATTGTTCGTTTTTGTTTTGGTGAAACAAGTGGATTTTGTACGTATAAAATAATAAGACTGCAATTATTTGAAAACTTGAGGCATAGTTTTGTCGTATAAAAATAAAAATTGACTACTAATTATGACATGGGATCCCTCTTAAGAACAAGTAATCTCATGCTTTTAAGAGATAGAACATTTTAAGTAATCACAGCTTAAAAAATTTAAGATAAGAAATAGAAGTTTGATTTTACTAAATACTTAAATCTTGCTAAGAATTGAGGTATAATTGTTGTGCTATGATTTTCAGCGAGATCAATCAGACCATCAACAAGTATCCCGAGGATATTGATTTCGAACCGAGGAAGATGGAATAATGCATAAATTTGCAATTCCAAAGTGTTTGAAAAAATCCTTCCACCCAAGTCGAATATAGAAAAAAGATATATAAAAAACGATTGGTAATGGAAAGCGTTGACATTTTTCTTGGGTGGGCTTAATTAGAAATGTTTAACTCAGGGAATAATGATTAATCGACTTCGAGAAAACTACCTGCAATTTGTGCAAGCAATTTGAACATATGTATATATATATATGTGTGTGTGTGTGTCCTATATATATATATGATTCTCGGAGAAATAAGGTTCGGAATGAGAATCAAATATTGTTTCACCATTCGGAAATAATAATCAAGGGTCAATGAACTGATTCAATGCAAGTTGATTGATCAACATGCTATGTGGACACAACAAGGCAAAGCCAACCTTCGTACTTTTGCACCTTGGAAGTCAATTTTCTTCCCTTACGAAGATAGCTATGAAAGCAACACCTGGGTAGCATAATGAACGTTAATGGATAATTGTTTGGTCCTTTTCATAGCTAGAATATATTCCATCTCCTTTCTTTCGTAACCTTTGATATCAATGCTATGCTCAACGAGACAACAAAATAGTAAAAAGGCTTTCTATATTTGAGGGAAAAGCAATGCCCATGGTGGGGAATGGAGCTCAACTGTTTGCTTGGCAACTCGAATATGGCCATCTCACTCCTCATTGGCTATATAAATACAGACTTTCTCGTGGATTATTGTATCATCCCATCTTCTTGATTACTAGTTTCCATGAGAGGAAGAGAGGTCTTGTATGGAGATGAAGAGTCAGAGGGTTTGGTAGCCAAGGACGACTTGCCTATTTCCTCCATGGGGCTCTGAAAAGATTGAAATATTGTCGTTCGGAGCTCACTGGTAGGGTTCATAGGCAGTCTCCTTCGGCTATCCTAAATGGCTCTCGTTTTTCATGCTAGACCTAATCTCTTCTACATACATGTTCGAAAGCTAGCTCCCTTTCGTTTTTTCTGGACTGGGAAGGACGACATGATGTTTGCCATTATTGGAATCAAGAAGGTAAGCAAATCAGTGCCTCGGGCACTGATGATTCTAGTTGTAGCCAATTTGATTCGAACTAAAAAACTAAGGTATACTTTTAGTCAAGGTTGCCATGCATTAATTAATTAATTGCATACATTGCCAGCCATGTAAATCAAGGAGAAGCATGTACAACTTGACTGATTTCAGGAAACTTATCTCTCAATATCAAGAATAATTAATTCAATGACACTAAAAACATTATTTAACTACAAGTATTCAATCTTACCGATACACCATAAATGTGTGTCAAATTCGACACATTGACCTATTGAGAACCCACACATTCATTTGTTTATTTGACACTTGTTGCATGCATTTCCATGTCTCGCCAGAAATTGTGAATACTTTCACTTGGGCTTTGCTGCAAGTTCAAATGTGCATGAGTCAACCTTTTAGGTCCAGGCACGGCTAGGCTTATGCTCTAGTCACTTTTTATTTTTTAATATCTTAAAATAAAACCCTCGTTTGATAATTGATTACAATTAAATATAAAAAATCATTCGATGATTTTATGTTTTTTAAATAATATTTGAGCTCTTTATTGTAACATAATATTAACTTCATTTACTATTATTATTATTAGTTGAAACCAATAAGCATTAGAAAAACACACATTATTTTAATTCATTAATAATTCTTTTAATTTTTATACAATCACAAGAAGATAATTGAAAACATTATTTTATTATTATTTTCTTGATTTATAATTGATGCACATATCATAATAAATTTTTATTTGAATAATCATGCTTTTAATATAAAAAAAACATGTTCCCTCCAAAATCAAAGAGGAATTGATGAATAACAAAATACATTTTTTTACTGAATTTAAATCATTTGATTTTTTTATAGATACTTGTTTTGATTGCTTGAAGTTTTTTGTTCAAATAACCATGCTATTAATAAAAAGATTAAAAAAATATATTATTTTTAATTACCATTAATATTTTTTTGTGATTTCTCGGTTCATATTATTTTTAATTTATTTTATTAAGAAAATATATTGTATTTCCATTTTTCAATTAAAAAATTTTATGATATCAAAACATGTATCTATAACATCTGCCTTTTTTTATGTTAGAAATTAATGTGATAACCTACCTATAACATGGCACAGGTTCACTTGCTAGTCTGTACTGAAAAGATTCATGATTAAAATCTTTTCATTAGTACATGTAGGGCATGGTGATTAAGATTTTTAGAATTTAGTCCATATATTTTATTAAAATTAAATAATCACTCCCTACAATATCATAAAGAATTATAAATACCTCAATTTAGTAGTTTTAATGCTTTTAAGCATTGATGGGCTAGAGTTTAACAACCCTAGGTTTGCTGACCTAATTTAGGCTAAAAGAGGTTCCTTTTCCTTATGCATAAAGTTCCAGTCGAGGATTTTTACTCGTGTATAGTATTATGGTAATTTTTGTGTTTTAATTTAAAAAATTATTTTTATAAAAAAATTTTTTAGTTAAAATTGATTTGATATTTATATATATTTGATTAAAATTATGATTGAAATTGAGAATAAATAAAAAATAATTTAATGTGTTTGGTTAAAAATGTTTTTTAAATTGAGGTTATAAAATAATTAATATATATATATATATATATATATATTAATATTGATGGTTTTTAATGCAAATACTAAATTATCAAGTGATTTTCGTCTAATTTATATAGTATCATTGAATAATGTTAAATACTAATTTTTCAAATAAAACATAATTAAAAAAATAAAAATAAATTTTTTTTTACTGGATCGAATCCAATTCAATGTATTTAGATTTGGACCGAACTCGGTCCGACAGAAAAAATCCAAAGACTTAAAAACTAAAATTATGGTATAAAAAATAATATATAATTATAGTAGAGCTAGAAGGGAACAAAGATGGAGATCAAATACTTCAAACAAGAGACGAAAACAAAATCCAAATATGAGATGGGAAGGCAAGCTAAAGTTATAAATGGTTCGAGATTTAAGATTTGCAAGGATTAATAAATAAAAAGGAAAGAAAAAAAAAATATAGCTCTGCAAAAATCCGTGGAATGTCAGTCAGAAGATATAAATATTGTGATACTGCATGACAACAAAACAACAACATTAATATAAAGAGGCTGTGTTACAGGAACGCAACGAACAATATGTAATTTCAGCTTTAATAAAATAAAGTTTTCAACACAGATAAGACGCATGTATAAAAATTATGGTTAATTTTATAACCAAATAATATATTTCAGCTTGACCTTCATCGAGCACTCCATGGCCGACCTTAAAAAAAAAAAAGGTACATGAAGCCATCTGCTAAGAAATTTATCTAGCTCGCTAGCACCATCCTTGCGGTCCTTCCAACCTAAGTCTCCAGGATTGTTATGGATTTATTGTATATGAATTTACACCGTGGGTTTATTGTAAGTAAAGAATTGTTGGTTGGTTTGACGATTATAATAAACCAAAAAAAATGAATTTTTTAATGGAATCACAGCAATTTTATTGGAAATTCCACTAGAATGTTCTAATTTATTTGTGAATTTTCAGTAAAACTTAAAAAATATATATCAATTCGGTGATAGAATTATTGATAAATTTTTTTATTAGAATAATAAATAATAACATAATTTTTTATAGAAAATGGTCAATAAAAACTGATTTTTAAATCTAAATATTCTATCGTTGATTCTATTAATATTAACAATTGCTAACGAAATGAAAAAACTGACGAGTTATTTTTTGACAATTGTATATTTTCACTGTTTTGATTGGTAATTTTTAATATTGACATAATCTTCCCTACACACTAACAAAATATTATTTCAGCTTTTTATAAAGAATGTCGAAATAATACATAAATTTGCAATTCCAAAGTGTTTGAAAACCCCTCCACCCAAGTCGAATATAGGAAAAGATTAAAAAAAAAAAATGAGTGGTAGTCGAAAGCGTTGACATTTTTTTTTTGGTGGGCTTAGAACAATATCGGTTGATGTTTAACTCAGGGAATAAAGAACTCGAGGTGATTAGAAAAGAAGTCAAGAACAACAACTGATGCCTAAATCCATCTCATAAAAAATCACAGACAGACCTTAATGGACGTCAAAATCTCGACACAATTCACTTGTTGAAAGAATCCAATACCAGATTTTTTTTTTCAATCGTTTCTTCCGATAAATTGATTCATGAGGTCGAAGTTCTATCCTCCTTTTCTACTACCTTGTGAGGTTTAATACTAGCAATTAATTGGAAAATGGTTCGGGGTTATCTAGATTAGTTTTCCTTCACCAAGGCTTAAATTGTTTCTAATTGCATAGGATATCGATCTAATTGCAATTTGAACTTTTATATATGTTTGTCCTATTTATGATTCTCGGAGAAAGAAGGTTCGGAATGAGAATCATAGTTTTTCACCATTTGGAAATAATCAAGGGTCAATGAACTGATTCAATGCAAGTTAACTGATCGACATGATATGTGGACCCAGCAAGGCAAAGCCAACCTTTGTACTTTTGCAACTTGGAAGTCGTCAATTTGTTTCCCATGTGAAGATAGCTATGAAAGCAACACCTCGGCAAGCATAATGAGCGTTAATGGATAAATATTATTCGGTCCTTTTCATAGCTAGAATATATTCGAATCCATCTCCTTTCCTTAGTAATATTTGATATCAATGTTATGCTCAACGAGACAACAAAAGTAGTAAAAAAGGGTTTATACAGTGAGGGAAAAGTAGTGCCCGTGGTGGGGAATGAAGCTCAACTGTTTGCTTGGCAATTTGAATATGGCCATCTCACTCCTCATCAGCTATATAAATACAGACTTTCCCGTGGAGTATTCTATCATCCCATCTTCTTGATTACTAGTGTCCATGAGAGGAAGAGAGGTCTTGTATGGAGATGAAGAGCTAGAGGGTTTGGTAGCCAAGGACGACTCGCCTATTTCCTCCACGGGGTTCTAAAAAGAATGAAATGTCTTTCAGAGCCCATTGGTAGGGTTCATAGGCAGTCTCCTTCGGCTAACCTAACTGGCTCTCATTTTTCATGCTAGACCTAATCTCTTCTACATACATGTTCGAAAGCTAGCTCACTTTCGTTTTGTCTGGAATGGGAAGGATGACATGAGATCGCCATTGTTGGAAACGCGCGAGAAGGTAAGCAAATCAATGCCCTGGGGATGATTCTGGTTGGAGCCAAAATCTGTGCACTTTGACTCAAACTCAATTATTAAGGTACAATTCCAGTCAAGGTTGCCATTGCATACATTGAAAGCCATGTTAACCAAGTTGAATCATCAATAGCTCGCTAGCACCATCCTTGCGATCCTTCCAACCCAACTCTCCAGGAGTTAGGCTCTGGACTTCCACTCTTATGCTTTGTAAATCATCTTGCCAGAAAATCTCAACTTAGTGCATGGCTACCACTTGGCAATAGATACCATAGTCACACCTTTTTTATCGTACATTATAGAGTAATCTACTGAGATTAGGGTTATTATCTTGCATTATTAACACTAAAGTAGATCAGGGATCTTCTTACCTCATTTCCATGCAGGAAGAGGAAGAGAAACTAGTATATAAACCCTGCAACAATTATTAGAAAAGGGGGGTAGCAATGGAACATTAATAACATCGTATAACCATATAACAATAGAGATAAAAGAAAATATAACATGATCGCCATCATCACAATGGAGAAGGAAGATCCTTGTCAGTATAAACATTTTTCCCTCATTAACAATTGTTGATTTAAGCATCGAGCAGGGAGACTTGTTTGCAGGTACCCTTGGAAAGTCAACCTCGCCAACAATCATCACCTACTTGTCCAGCTTTCTTGCTTTTTTACTCAGTGAGGGGCACCTGTTCCTAAGAGATTGTTACAGATCTCACATTTTTGGACCAAAGCCCAGCTGGAGCCCATCAATCTCATTAAGGCCTTAAAAAGAAGCCTCGTCAAGCATTCACGGCCCGGGGGAGTAAAAGTATGAGGGGAGAGAGTCAAGAGACTATCCTCTCATGGTATTGTTATTTCTAGTGTATTCTTGTGTGTTTAATATTATGGTAATTGTTATAATTATAATTTAAAAATAATTATTTTATAAAAAATATTTTTAGTTGAGGTTGGAATGGAAAAATACATATTTAGTTAAAACTGTGGTTGAAATTAAGGTTGAACAAAAAAAAGTTTAATGTGTTTGATTAAAAATGTTTTTAAAATTAAGTTTATAAAATAATTTTAAAAAATATATATTAATATTTATGGTTTTTAATTTAAATATTATAGATTTAACTATTGCTATTACATCATGAAATAAATCATACTTTATATATAAAAAAATTTATTGTTCTATTAAACTATCTACAATTTCATTACGTACAAAATTTATCCGACAAGAACTACAGTTTCTATGATTTTTTGGGCATGCAATAAAATTAGATAAAATATTATCAGGAATAAAATTGAGATTACAGTACGAGTATATTTAATTCACTTTAAACTAATTTTTTTAAAAAAAATTGTTGTTCACGTTCACGTTAACAATGCAAATGTAATCAATTAACTACACCGGTTTTTTGAAGGAAAAAAAACTATTCACGTAAATAATGTGAGTGAATTAAAATTCACTGTACTAGTTTTTTAAGAAAAAAAAATCATTGTTCTGCTCCACTGTTCAGTGGTTCTTTCCACGAGAAGCAGTAAAATGTTGCTTTTACAAAACCTGCGACGCAGCTGAATTTTTGGTGGATCCTACCAACATCAAATTACATTTTTTTTAACCAAATATTTATATTTGTAACTGTGAATTAACTTCACCCGTAACAACATTACCAAATGATCTAGAACAAAGAAGGGACACTAGTACTATAGACTAGCTGGTTCACGGTAGATCATTCACAGGACTAAAGCCTTCTTACCTTAATCATCTTTTGCGTGACGACTTCGAGCTTGTTTGATAATTTAAAACTTAACTTTGCTTAATGAGGAATAAGAATTTTCTTCACCAAAATTCGGGGAACTTATGTTTTCAGTGTAACATAACCATCCCAATTTCTACTTCCAGAATAAAATCAGCCATCATAAATAATTAGAGATGCCAGGCCGATAATTTTGTAAGCACAACCATCCTTACATTAAATGAATACATATGTTTCTTGTCCTAATTAAGCTATATGGAAATAATTTTATGCTAATTGGAAAGGGAAAGTTTTGCATCCCTGCACTGTTTGGGGTGTTAAAAAATCTTCACTGCTAATTTGATATTTACCAGCAGAGAAATCTTCAGTGCTTGGGACCTGGCCATTCCAGATCAATGTGTTCCTACATATAAATTCTTTTGAAACTTGAATCGCTAGAGGTTTATTAGATTGAGTTGTAAGAAAATAAGTCATCCCAGGGAGCTGCAGCGGTGTGGTTGATACAAGTTCTTGAAGGTAAATTTTAGCACCATCTTCTTTTTTATTTTCCCCTTGTTACTTGGCAAGGTTTGGGGTATTTTTATGTAAGAGAAACATAGCTAGAAGAAGATAATGCATTCAGTAGTATTCAAGCTGCCCTTAATATTTCTGAATGTACTCTCTTTGTGCAGTATACATGAATTTTCTTATCCATGCTGCATTCGATAAAGATGCTGCTGCTCTTAAATCCCCATAGGCTTATGACATATTCCTCTTTTCCTACTCTGATTGATCGAGAGCCTCCCTAAGGTTTCAGAGCTTGCTATTATACCCTTCCATTATTTCTTCATTGCAGTTCTGCAGTTCTTCATTTGCTATTTCTAGACTTTAAGTTTTCTTGGATCAACTTACCATTAAACCTCGCCTCGACCATGCCTTTGAGCTTA
Source organism: Populus tomentosa (assembly GCA_018804465.1). Classification (NCBI taxonomy): domain Eukaryota; kingdom Viridiplantae; phylum Streptophyta; class Magnoliopsida; order Malpighiales; family Salicaceae; genus Populus; species Populus tomentosa. The sequence continues at coordinate 10,164,522 of CM031997.1, forward strand.
TGGTTAGCCTTCTCTGTTTCCTCTTTCTCAACTTCTCTCTTTGCACAAATCTTTCTAACATCAGGGTACCTCATCTCATCTTCTTCATTCTTCGTCTGAAGTTTCTTGTTTTGCTCTCTCAAGCCTTCATTGCATGGATCATACTGGATTTCTCCTTAGCTTGTCGACTTTCAATGCCCAAAGACTTGTTTTTGGCATTTATTCTTGGAGAAAGAAATTGCATTGATTGATCAACATGCTACAACAAGGCAGAGCCACTTTTGCAGCTTGGAAGTCAATTTTCTTCCCATATGCAGAGAGCTATGAAAGCAACACCTAGGTAGCATAATGAACGTTAATGGATAATTGTTTGGTCCCTTGTCACAGCTAGAATATATTCTATCTCCCTTCTTTGGTAACATTTGAAATTAATGTTATGTTCAATGAGACAACAAAATAGTAAAAAGGTTTTATATATTGAGGGAAAAGTAGTGCCCATGGTGGGAAATGAAGCTAAACTTTTTGCTTGGAAATTCAAGTATGGTGATCTCACTCCTCATAATTAGCTATATAAATAAGACTCTCTGGTGGAGCATTATATCACCCCATCTTCTTGATTACTGGTATCTATAAGAGGAAGAGAGGTCTTGTATGAAGACGAAGAGTTAGAGGGTTTGGTAGCCAAGGATGACTTGCCTATTTCCTCCATAGGGCTTCTAAAAGCATGAAATGTGGTTTAGAGCTCAATTGAAGGGTTCATAGGCAGTCTACTTTGGTTATCCTAACTGGCTCTTATTTTTCATGCTAGACCTACATCTCTTCTACATACGTGTTCGAAAGCTAGCTCCCTTTCGTTTTGTCTGGAATGGGAAGGATGACATGAGATTTGCCATTGTTGGAAACAAGAAGGTAAGCAAATCAATGCCTTGAGGATGATTCTAGTTGTAGCCAATTTGCGCAACTTGACTCAAACTCAGATTATTAAGGTATAGTTCCAGCCAAGGTTGCCATTGCTTACTGTTGATGCCTTACAGCCACGACCCTGTAAACATAAAGCTGGATCGAAATATGACTTCCGGTTAGCCCTCAGACGATCAAATTAGCTCCCTTTCAATATAATATTTAGTGGTTTTATATGGGTGTGTGTTCTTCATTTTGTTTTTCTTTTATACATACGATTTCCTTTTATACTTGTGCCCCAAGTATGTCCTGTACCAGATGCATTGCTAAAGCCATGTTACTCGAAGCATGGACAACTTGATCATAGAATTTAGGAAACTTTTCTCTCATTATCACAAATAATTTGGGCTTGCCATCCAAAGTTTGTGGTTGAGATTCACTTTTAGCCCGCAAGATATTTCCAGAATCCAAACAGATCCGTCCCTTCAAACAATAAAGAAGAAAAATCAAACACTGAGAATTGACCAAAGAAATTTGAATAGTCACATAATAATAATCTTCTTCATTCTCTCTCACTAGTACTAATCAAAGGTACTCCACCAAAAATCCTATAAAACCACAACCACTCCTAGGATTGTGTAAACCAGAGAGAGAAGAGGAGAGGAGAAATGATTAAGATTCCATATTTGACCGCCTTGAGCACCTACTTCAGCTATGGATTACTCTTCGTTTTTGGCCATTTCCGAGATTTCTTTCGTAAAATCCTCGATTGCTTCCACTCCAGCAATCTTCAGGTCCTCCTCTTTTTCATTTATTTTTTTATAAAACTTCTCTTGCTTCTGGTTTATGTCGTTTTTGGCATAATTTAGCTCTAAATGCTTCACTTTTGTGCGTTAATGATCCGATTCTTGTTTAAATCAGGGCTATGCACCGATTTGTTTAGGACCCGAAGACTTTTACATTCGTCGATTATTTCTTCGAATTCAGGTACTTTAATCCATTCGTTTATTTATTTGAAGAGTATGGTTTTTTTTATTAGAATCAAAATTGATTTATTTATTTATTAGAGGAAAAATAAGTTTTTTTAGTAATGTTTTTTCTATGTTACGAAAGATTAGTTTGATTTAGTTACGTTGGTGTTTTCTTTTTTTCATGTTTTTTAATGTTTAGGATTGTTTTGGACGTCCGATTTCGAGTGCTCCGGACGTGTGGTTTGATGTTGTCCAGCGTTACTCCAACGACAATAACAAGACTTTGAGGTGAAAATTAACACTGAGAAAGTAACTCTTTCCATTATTAGATGGTGATTCTTTTGGGGCATTTTTTTTTATTAATTGCTATAATTGTGTGTTGAGCAGACGGACATCGAAGGTAACGAGGTGTCTGAACTTGGGATCGTATAATTATCTCGGGTTTGCTGCCGCTGATGAGTATTGTACGCCTCGTGTTATTGAGACATTGAAGAGGTTTTCACCGAGTACTTGCAGTCCTCGTGTTGATGGAGGTATGTGTATCATTTCTAACTTTTTCTTTCCTCATCGTGTTCTGGGTGTTTGCTATTGAGCAATGCAAGTTTCTTTTATCAGGAACTACGACACTGCATAACGAACTGGAGGAGATTGTTGCAAACTTTGTTCGGAAGCCAGCTGCCATAGTTTTTGGCATGGGCCATGCCACAAACTGTGCCACTCTCCCTGCTCTGATCGGAAAGGTATGTGCATAATCTTAGTTGTGGGTTTTGTAATATGTTACGATTGAATTACAGTTTATTTTATTTTACAGGGAGGGTTAATAATCAGTGATTCATTAAACCACAACTCAATTATCAATGGTGCTCGTGGTTCAGGAGCAACAATTCGGGTTTTCCAGCACAATTGTAAGTTGAATGTGATAGTCGTTTTCAGTCTCCGAAATAAATATTTCCGTGTTCTCATGCATTGGAATCTGGTTACCCGCTTTCCGCTCAGCACCTTCTCACTTGGAGGAAGTTTTGAGGCAGCATATTGCGGAGGGGCAACCAAGGACACATAGGCCTTGGAAGAAGATATTTGTCCTCGTGGAGGGTATTTATAGTATGGAAGGGGAACTATGCAAACTTCCAGAGATTGTTTCAGTATGCAAGAAATATAAGGTGATTGATGGATTGTAGTAAATAGTATTACTTTGTGCTTCTTTAATAATTTCAGTTTAACCTTTTATTGATTAGTTTTTGCCTGGAAATTTTGTGATTCTTTTTTATAGCGAAATTACCTTGTTGCATTAGAAAACAGGTGGATTGTTGTAATATGCAGTTGCAATTTGTAACTTCTGAAGACTTCTGTTTTTAAATTCTGCTCTATTGTTTCACAATCAATGGAGGTTGAATCTGTTTTATGGGGGGAAATGATTTTAAAAGTTAGGGATGCTATGAATCTGAAAGTCATGTAAAATATTTTCTGGTCTGTTTTTTGCTTTACTTCCTTAACGTGCTTTTGCATCGCCAAGTTCCTTGATTTTCTGCTTAATTGCGTTAATAGTATCTTCTTTTTTATCCCCTGTTTGTTGCAGGCATATATTTACTTGGACGAGGCTCATAGCATTGGAGCAGTTGGGAAAACAGGAAGAGGTGTTTGTGAACAGTTAGGAGTGGATACAGCTGATGTCGATGTTATGATGGGAACTTTTACAAAATCTTTTGGATCTTGTGGGGGTTATATTGCTGGATCTAAGGTTTATTACTTGTGCACCTCTGTTCTATTTACTAAGAGTTCTATAAAATGTGCTTTGAGCTTTCTGGGAAGAGTAATGTTGATGCGTGTCTTCGATAGCAATTCTTCTTTCCTTGACCACTAGTTTGTTTTAACCCTAATTACAATCAACATTTTATAACACCAGACCTAGCCTATACTTTCTTCTGTTGTAGTATGAAACTTCAGTATATGATTTTTTTTGTGCTCTTTCTTTTCTTGATACCTACCCGCTTGGATGGGTTTGACATCATTAAGTTGTCATGGAAAAGTACCAGTGGGGCTTTTTCATGAGTACTTTGCCTCTAGTCATATTGAGCAGTCGAGTTAGCAGCTTGGATGCTCTCTTCTGCCTCAAGAAAATATTAATGATCATGTTTTGGTTTTTCACACCAACCACCAAGTGGAAGTCACCATCTGATGAGCAAGACTCTGATAAACTTGTATAGTTTAGAACATGTTGGTGGATAATCCTTCTTAGCCGTATCATGAGTACTATCATTTTGTTTTGTCTCCGCTAATTCTAGAAATTCTGAAGGATATTGTTTGTTGTTGACGCCATATGAACTGTCTTTGCTATGACATATTCCAATTTTCTGAGCATTTTCATTTTACCAGTGCAAAATATGCAAACTTGTTTCTAGTGGATTCAGCTATTGATCTTATGTGAATAAATACCCAATGGCTGAGGCTTGCATATTACTTTCAGGAACTAATCCAATACCTTAAGTACACTAGTCCAGCTCATTTATATGCAACATCAATATCGCCTCCAGCTGCACAACAAATTATATCATCCATAAAGGTTATTCTGGGAGAGGATGGTTCTAGCAGAGGTATTCTAAAAAGATTCTTTCTTTTCTGATATACTAAGAAGTCTTTCTGAAATTACTCAGATTTGAGTTTACACATCAATTTTGTTTTGGTCGACATTGTTTCACTTTAGGGGCTCAAAAACTTGCAAGAATACGTGAAAATAGCAACTTTTTCAGATCAGAGCTGCAGAAAATGGGTTTTGACGTTATTGGGGATAATGATTCGCCAGTGATTGCCATAATGCTTTACAATCCAGGAAAAATCCCTGCATTTTCTCGGGAGTGCCTAAAGCATAATGTGAGATCCTAGTAATTTTTTTTATGTTTGCATTGTCATGTAGATATTATGTATTCATCAGATTTTGCAAGGGCATTCATAATTCTAAATTTCATTAGTTGCTTATGTATCATCATTTCTGTTCTTGTGGATGTCACTAGTTACTAAGATCACACATGCTGTTACAGGTTGCTGTTGTGATGACTGCTTTTCCAGCTACCCCTCTACTTTTGGCCAGGGCACGTATTTGCATATCTGCCTGCCATGCCATGGAAGACCTTCTCAAAGCATTGGAGGTATGTGTGCTTGTCAATATGGACTTCTTTTCTATTACATCATGCATTCTCCTCCTTTTTGTGGTTTTGCTGTTTGGTTGACCATCATTATCGAAGTCTTTGTGCATAATTTGGTTCTTTAACAACTGTCAATTAAGACTAGAGACTCCAACCGACCAAAGGATAGGGTATGGTTGCTTGAGCTTAAAATGGGAAAGCAATGGCTATGAGCTTGCAAATACCCCCTTCTTTTCTGATGCTTGTTGTCTGTTTAATTTTTGTGTGGCATTGAGTTGACAGAACTAGCAAGTCATTTCTGATGTTTGATTACCAATCCGAGCGATGGTAAATTCTCTCTTTTTGGACAGGTTATCAATCAAGTCGGCGACCTCATCGGCATAAAGTACTCCCCTGCCGGGTCTGGTAAGCAGCATCAGGAGCAAGGTGCAATGAAGTTGGAGTGAGACTCAAGAATCCCATCTCGGTGAAATTGCTCGATGACATGAAAGCTTTGATCTTACAATTTGAGTAGCATATATGTGCAGCATTGATTAGAATTCCTCTTGAGAATCAGAAAATGCTGTAGCTGTCTTGCTAGCATCGAAGCTTTCCTCTTGTTTATTTGTGTGCTCTCATGTCGTGTCCTGTGTAGCCTTACTATAAATTTGTTAAATGCTCTCATGATTCGCACCTCCAGTTATCTGATAAGCGTGTCGTCAACAAAAATATGCAGTTGTTTATTTTGTCTTTAATTCAGAAATTATTTTTTTCTATTACAAAAAAAAATATTATTTTTTGTTAATGTAAAAATAAGATCCATAATTATTATATAAGAAATTATGGTTTACCAGAAATAAAGTAAACAAAGCAAGAGTGAGCTTTATAAAACAAGTTTAGCAAAGCAAAAGTGGCTTTAGTCTCCTTGTGTCAAGGAGGCAGTCTTTGCAAGCAAACCAGATATGACAGGAAGTTGGTGCTCACTGGCACACAAATATTGCTTTCTTGGACTTTCAGAGTTTCCAGTTTCCTGCAACAGCAATAAACACAAATATTGCATTTTGAACAGTGAAATTATTTTCTTATTCTTGAAGGGTAAACTTACTTAGCTTGGTTAGTTTTAGGAGTTGGAAGGTATTTTTCATGGGATATAGTAGTCATTAAAGAAAATGAGAGGGTTAAATAGTCTTTTTACCTTTTTGATACAATGTAATTATTAATTTACCTTTTAAAAAAACAAATGTTTTCCTTACATTAAGGGGCTTCTCGGGTTTTTTATTTTTTGTGTAGCACAATTACTTAATTACCTTTAAAAATAATATTTTATAGCTTTGAATGCAAGGAGACTTTAGTTATTTTGCAAGATTTTTTTTTTATTCTCATGTGGGCCAAGGATAATTTAGCCTCTATATATATATATATATATATATATATATATATATATAGAGAAGGTGGATAAAGCATACTTAGAAAATACCAACAAATTAAAGCCGCTAACACATTTAGGGTAATGCATGGAGCATCAAAACAAATCCAAATATTACTATCTAGGACAATGTTCGATGTGCCTCATAGTCCATATTTTCTATCATGGTCGTGAGATGCGTTCTGTTAAAAGATTGTAGATTGAGCTCTAATTACATGTTTTTTCTTTCCTCTCTTTTTTCTCTTTTTTTTTCTACAAAAACATGTTGACTTTTGCAAAAAAAACAAAAAAATATAAATATTAATTTATTGAATTAAATTAGATTCTTATTCTTTTTTATTGTAATGTTTTTGATCTTGAATAATTTATTAAGTTAATTTTAGTTTTTAATTTCATTTCTTAACAATTGATTTTTATATCATGTTTGGTCCTCAGTCTTTTTATTATAATGTAAATTTGGTTTTAAATCCTTTATTAAATTAGTTTTTTTTTTATTATCAATTTTATCTCTAGATTATGAACCTCATGTTATGGGTGATCATTGTTATTCCGACAATCATTCTCGACAAGCATAGAAAGAGAGATTCCCCTAGGTGGAAGAAGTTATTTTATCTTATTTGTTATTGTGATACCGATTGTTTTTTAAAATATTTTTTTATTTTAAAATATATTAAAATATTTTTTTATTTTTTAATATTTATTTTTTATACAAACACATCAAAACAATCTAAAAGTTAAAAAATAAAATTAAAGCAAATTTTTAATTTTTTAAAAAATATATTTTTACACTATAAAAACAAACAAACAGTCAAACTCGAGCACTACTTAGGCATGCCCAATTCCAGGCTTCCATTTTTTAATAGAGTATTCCATGAATTAATATATCAAGTGTGATGGTAATAACTACAAATATAAAGAGCCAATGACAGCTCCTTTTTGAAATCCTCCAAATAATTAAAAATAAAAAATGAAATTCATGTTATGTAACCTAATTAATCTAAAGTCTAATCTACAAAAGGAGGAGGAAAGTAAAGCACAAGGCCATGATTAACCCAGTTAGACCCCACCTCGAATGGACACAATGGGCGGCACCGCTACCGCTGCCGCTACCAGTCTCTCTCTCCTGAACGGTCTGTGCAGATGAACCATTAAAATTAGGATTGCTACCATACAGCGTTTGGATCCCTTCAATGTCATCGGTGGCCAATTCAACTTTCCTTGTCCTTGAAGAAATACTAGGGTACATGATAGACTCTTCCACAGAGGAATGCCCTAAACCTAACAAATGTCCAATCTCATGCACTGCCACGGACTCCAAATCAACAGCTGACGTCACATCTGATGTCCTGACATCACCTGTCACCACCCAATGCTCGTCGTCGTCAAGATGGAGTCGCCCATTTTGGGGAGAAAAGGCATGTGCTAGTGTCCCCAATACCCCATCAAACGGCTCTCCATCTCCATGATCGCCACTGAAAAACGCAATCCGGATATCAGCTGTGTAGACAGAATCCGTCTGTGAGAAATTCAATGGAATCACCGTTGACCAACGGTCAAAAGCGCGGGAGAAAACGGCCTTGACCTCGTCGGATAGTGGATTTTCCGGCGAGAACACGTAGGTTAAGGCTTGTTTTCTCCAACGAGGCTGGCCAGTGAAGAAGCTGTAATGAGAGACCGTGTGAAAGTGATGGCTTGACGAGGTATTATTGGTCTTGCCAGAGTTCATACTCGTAGAGCCGTTGATTATATCCGGATTGCCGCATCTGGGCCGCACGACGTGGTTCACTGTTTGGTCGTCGAGTTCGCCAGTGACGTTAAGGTTGAAGTTTTGTTGGTAAGTTCGGAGAGCAGATTCAAGGTAGTCGTCGAAATCATCGGTGAAATTGGAGAGGGAATTGGGGATGTAGCCGAAGTATTGGAAGTAGTGTTTGAGCTTGGCTAAGCCGTCGTATTTTTTACCTGCGTGGCAGCCGGCTAGTTGTTGGAAGAAATCCCACGGATTACCGGTGGCGTTCTTGAGCAACTCTTCTGGGATTGAAGTGAAGTTAGGGAAAAAGTGAGCAGAGATTGAAGGAACTGAGTTAAGTGAGAGCAGAAGAAGAATTGTACGAATTATGAAACGATGATGATGTTGCCGTGATTTTATCATGATTGTTTGGTTTTGAGTTCTCGAGAAAGAGAATTTGCCGACAAAGAGAGGTTTTTGGTTTTGATTGGAAAAAAATGAGAGGGGGTTTAAAAGTAGCAGAGGAGAGGTGCGACGATGGTCAGTTAAAGAGGAGGAAGTTTCCAAGTTTCTAGAGGAATGGATGCCTGATTGGTAAAGGAGGCAGGAAGGAAGCCGGCAACAGCAACACCATCAATGGATTTCTTGGATTTGTTGGTGTTATTTTCTCCAAAACCAAATACATTGGCTGACTTCTTGTTTTAAAAATTATAATTATATGAATACGTGGAGGGCTTTATCTCGTTTTGAATTATTCGACTTTTGCTGGGGTCTTGTGGTCTTCATCTATGGTCACGGGGATTTAATTTTGAAGTGGGCAAACCTCGGATTAGTCCTCCAACTTTTGATTTTACCAATTGGGTCTCCAAATCGAAGATGACATTGAATGGTGCATGGGCTATTCATGTGTTTTCTCCTTAGCCCTCGTGATTCCCACAAGACTTGAACATGAAAATACCTAATCTTTTCACTCATCCAAACATGTGCAAGAACAATTAGAAAAGTGGATTAAAGGAATAATTGGATATGCTTTACATTTGCTAATAGGGAGAAATATTAGATATTTTCATGCATAAATTCTGGGACCATTAGAATTCGTAAGAAAACAATCAGGTAGAATGTGCAATATCTTACACAGTCTCTAATTATCATAGCAGAAAGATCCAATTGTAAGGAAAAAAAATAGATAGGGGGATCCAATCGATAAAATCAGTAGTTCAAGGACTCATCAAGGAGCTATATACAGTCAGAGGACTAATCTAAGGTTTGCACTTCAGAAATATTGAATAATTTTAATTGCTACGTCTCACAAATCCACACATTAAACTACCAAGAAATTATATGTGAACAATAGAAAAACTGATCGAAAAAGAAATTTTAAAAAACATCAATTTTTTGACGACAACTCTACATAGAATTGACTTCGTGGTCCTCTGACTGCTCTATTCAATATTTCTGAAGTGCAAACCTTAGATTAGTCCTCTGACTGTATATAGCTCCTTGATGAGTCCTTGAACTACTGATTTTATCGATTGGATCCCCCTATCTACCATAAAGGCAGGCTTGGACAAGGTCAAACTTGGAGGTTCAACTGTTTCTTGCGATGGCCTTTGATCGTAAGGACTAAGGAGGCTCTTACATTACATGGAATTATTTTATACACATAGGGTTAGGTAATAAGGCAATTGGAGAATAGTCAATCCTGCATCAATTCAATGATCACCGAATCAGGATTCTTCACATCGCGGTTTCAGATTCGAGAATTAATGAATATCAACTTCATCAAACTGTTTTAATGACCGCTGATGATTTTAATAGTGGAGCTATCTATATCTATAGTTAATATAAATGACAGGTTCCATCAGTTTTCTAAAACATCCCATGACATTAATAATTCAATTCTTTTTTTGCTCCCTCTTCTACACCAACAGATTCTTAAGCAATGGAGCAAATTTTGATTTCTGATACAGCAAAATGCAGAGGGCAACCCTAAGAAGGTGATTGTCACTGTAGAGGGTATTTATAGCATGGATGAAAAAGAACTGTGCGAACTTCTAGAGACGTCCAGTCTTGAGTCTTGACCTCAGAAATACGCTAGAAATTTGTACTCTGAAGGCCGACATTCAAGTTTCAAGCACTTCTCTGGAGGGTCTATATCCTACATCTTGTGACCTTTTTACATCATGGGATATCTACAAAGCTCTAAACTTGTCAACCGAATGTATCGCATTTGCACGTCTGCCAATGAAACCTAAAAGCCAGCAGACCCCAAGCCTAAAATGCGAGTTGGACATGACTACTCTCATAAAAACTGGCCTACAAACATTAACTTATGATCAAAGTTATATCAATTGGCCCGCAAATTTGCAAAGACTTGCTTAGCTTGCGCAAGGTATATATATATCAATTCTAACAAGAGGGCTTAGCTAAATGCATAAAAGGAGGAACAATGGAAAAGAAACATTGTTATTCATGAAGACATGTAACGCAGCCTTTAGAATGCTCCAAGATTTCTCTCCATCAACCAACAACAATGATACTCAATCCCCTTTCCCAACGTCAAAAATAATCATAAAATGATAGGTTTTGGCATAGATCTGTAAATCATTCAATTTATTCCACAAAAGAAGGGTACATGTATAGCTAGCATTAGCTTAGAATTGAGTGCATCTAGCATAGCTCTTGCTAAAACAAATTTCACCGGTACACCTTTACTGAGAAACAAACACCAAAGGGATGCATACCTTCACCACTGTTCAGTTAGCTTGAGACCTCTACATCGATTCTTGATCAAGAATATCCTAACCTGAGTTACTTAACTGGTCTTCTCCGAATCTTTGTAATCGGCTTAATGTTTCCTCTTAAGTAACCTAGTCAGCATCAAATACGAATAACAAATCACATTCAGATGGGAAGCTCATTCCCAGCTAAAATGGTGGTCAATTGAAATGTCACGTATTATAGAGTCAACATTGAAAAATGATGACAGAAGAACTAATAACAGCAGAACAATTTAGAACTAACTAACATGCTCTGAATAAAGGCGCTATGCATTGGATCACCAATCCAGTAACCCTAGTCTCCAAAAATATGAACTACATATACTCTTCTCGAATGTAACCTCTGTCTCTTTCAGAACCCACTCCACAAGTTGAGTCCTCATTCATGCAATGACTTACTTTTTCTTAGTTGCAGTTCGCAAAGTATTCCACATACAACTTTAGAGTACCTTAGCGTGTTAAAAACTGCACTGCTATACACCACAAAAGGGCAGCTAGAACTTCTGGCAACCTCAGTGGACCTTAAAAGTTGAAACCCAGACCACACCTCATTATATAGGTTGCACTTCCTGCTGTCAATTTCTAAAAACCACTAACTCTGAGCTCAATAGAAAGTCAATCTTCTAGTGTTGAGGAATGGCAACCAGTTTGGGACTCTAATCACAACAGGTTTATATAAGTTACTGAAGAGTTTTAGAAGACAATACCACCCGAGAGATGAATAAGGGAACAAGCACAGAAAATATGCAAACATTATGGACTACAAACAACATGCCAATATTGCATAAAGAATTACAGTTTTTCTCCATTCACTAATTGTAAGTATGATTATTCACATTCAACTTTTGGCTTGGAACTTCAACTAATCTGCTTTCAATCTCAAAAGGAATGAAGTAAAGCAAAAGACTTATGCTTTGATTTTGAATTCTCTTCATAATAATATTTAAAGCAATTTCCTTTTCATGAATTTCTCCAAGAATCAAATGAAGAAGTGATATAGCTTCAGGCTCATTAAAACAGCCACAACTACTTCAGCAAATCAACTCAAGGGCCATGTAATAGAATATTGCACTGAATTAAAAATGCATTGATATAGGGCAAGAAAGTAATACTAACCAAAACATCCTACTAATACCAAAAAGTACTACTATTTCTAGTAGACGGAACGAAATAGGTCAAATTAAATTCAGACATGATGCATCTTAATTACCATGGCTGAGAAAAGTTATCCATTAAAAAAAACCTCTACAAGCTCACCAAAAAACCATCAAGAAAACCCCTTTCCTAGCTTCTGAATCGCACAAAACATCTTCCTTCTAGACCCAACAGCACTGATCCCCATATCCTTCAAATCCTCCAATGTCAACTTTGGCAAAACCTCATCATCCACCTCATGAATCTCAAAAACTGGTGCGTATCTCCCTAGCCCTAAACTATTCAGCCAAATCCTCACCCCGTCCTCCCCTCCACCACCACACCTCCCAATATTCCTATAATCTCTCATATCATTATCAGATGGACCTGATAAATCAACACCGTCATGACGATAATCATGATTAACATTACGATCACTCCTCCCCCTAATTACCCTCCTATAGCAATGCACTTCCCTCCCATTCCTCTCATTCCCATCTCCCAAATTATCAAGTGGATCACGAATTCGGCTTTGTTCTTTCAACAAAGTCTCTGAATTCTCAACATCAAACTCTCTACAATCCTCTTCTTCCTCCTCCTCTTCCTCCTCATCCTCCTCCTCCTCTATGTCTTCACCACCACTGTATTTCTCCTCCCCTTCACCACCATTACCACCACCACCACCACTACTATCATCAAATTTAGACACCCAGTTAGACCTAACTCGCTTTGCACTAACATTCAAAGACCCTCTCTTTTTCGAAGAATGATTAAGTCTCCAACTCCCAATTGCAACACTATCCAAATTAATATCATTATCCCCATCAAGGATTTCATTAAACTCACTTAAATTCGTTAAAGCTCGAGTCTTTGATGATTTACTTGCCTCTTTAAAACCCAAACTCTGCTGTTGTTGTTTCCATTGCTTGTTACTGTTGCTGGCAGTTCTACGGTGGTGTTGGGATTCATAAAGCTGGTCTCCACCGCCTATCTCGCCTAATCGGACACTTGGCCTCCGCTGCCTCTTTGACCCCACAGTTTCCGATGATGTGAGTGCCCCTCCTCCACCTCCGCTGCTGCCGCCGCCGCCGCCGCCGCCGTTGTTTGGATGGGTCTCAGGTGGGTGTATCTCTGCCATTTCAAGATGGGATTTTGAAAGACTCTTATTAAAAAAAACTTAAAAATCAAAACTTTTCTTTATCTTTAGGGTTTGCTTTTGTTTATGTAATGTGGTTTCTTAAGAAAGAGGGTAGGGGGGAGTGAACTGTAGAGTGGAGAGTTAGTGAGGGAGAGTGTGTCAAATGGGTTTGCTGGGTGTTTGACGCGTGTCTTGATATAGATTGGTGGAGTTTCAGGAAGGAGCCATGTGGACGAGGAAATGGTAATTAGTGAATGTAAAACACGTGGTATTTTTTCATTGTTTTCTTCTAATCATCATGGAATTATTCAACTATTCGCATGTAAAACACGAGGTAATTTTACTCTGTTTTCTAATAAAAATATTAAATCCATTATAGAAATAATTTATAAATTTTATATTCTCATGGAAGGACAAAAAACGATTCTCGTATTCTTCATAGTTGCGGATAAGACCAAAATTGTTTTGAAATTTTTTTTGATATTGTAGATTAAATATAAGATTTTAAACTGATTTTATGTTTTTTGAAAATGTATTTTATTTAATAATACAGAAATAAATATGTACCCATAAAATAAAATCAAGTATCAATCCAATATTAAAATTTAAACATTGTTTTCTAAACAAAAATTCATTATGGTTTTAAGACAAAATTTAAAATAAAATATTCAAACTAAGTCATAATATTTTGTATATGGTTACAAAAAAATATTGATAAATGTGATAGAATTAAATAAAAAATATATTAAAGATTTTTAAAAGCATAAATTTTATGTTAATAAAATATTCATGATTTTTTTTTCATATTAGGTATATTATTAAAAAAAATAAAGTTAAAATCCACATAAAAACTTATAGTATTATTTGTGAAAGATGACAAAATTGAATAATATTTTTTTATAGTGTATTTAAATCTAAATTCATAGAAAAATGAGAAAAATATAATATTAAAAAGTTCAGGGGTGCTTAGGCCTAAAAAAAAAAATAAGTGTGTAGGCCTTTTAGCTCATAAGTGCAATCCTAAGTCTTGTTTTATTCATTCATTTATTATATAAGGTTTGGATGATTTATTTTTCACCCCTCAGGTTTATTTGTTTTTTCATTGCTGTTGTAATTAAAGGGTCAAAATAGGGGTAATTTTGTATTTTTAAAATAATTAATTTAGAGGGTGTTTGGGAGTGTGGTAGCTGTTGCTTTTCAAATAGCTTTTCGAGCCGAAAAGTATGCCAATAATGTTTTTTCATTTTTTAAAAATTATTTTTAATATCAGCACATTAAAACGATCCAGAAAGTACAAACCGAACTCAATTTTAGTAAAAAAAAAATAAATTTGAAATTGTGCAAAAAACAGGTGGCACCGCAGTGCCAAACACCCCCTTAGTATGACTACTTTGCATGCTTCCAATGATGACTCTTTTTTTTTTTTTTTTCTTTCTCTTCGCCTTAAAAAATATAATACCCAATAAAAAAATCATGTTGTCCTCTTGTGTTGTTTAGATATTTGATTTAAACCTCTTTTTTTTATTGTATGATTTTGATCTTGATTTCTTTTGTAAATTTTAAATTTATTTTTGATTTCACTATTAATTGAAATATTATTTTTCTTTTTAATTTGTTTTAGTTTCAGATTTAACTAGATAGGTGGCATGTGCTCCAACATAAATCAGGTTAATTTTTTTTCAATATAAAATTTTTTTTAGGTAATGATAACTCAAGTTAATTCGGGTTTACTTGAGTAACGCTCGATCCAAAATATGATATTAAAATAACTTTATATAAAAAAACAAAATAAAATTACAAAATTTAAAGCTCAAAAACCTAATGTCAAATGATAAAAATTTTAAAAAATATTTTTTTAAAAAAGTAATGTCAGAAAAAAAAACCGGAGTAAATACGAATTAACTTGACCAGCCTATAGCCTATGATATAATATCAAGATTAAAAAAAATTAAAAATAAAGTAAAAAACTTGTTATATTTTATCACATGTTTGAAATTGCCAATTGCAAATTATAAGTCTTTATCCTTTTTATTATTAGTCATAACATTTTATTAAATTAATTATAATTAAATTTTTGTGGCAGGGTGATTATTATCACCTCTCTCCATCAATTTAATCTTGTCTTAGCTTGCCATTTTTTAAAGATTAACTTGACACCTTTAATTACAAATAAGATTTCATGCATTTTTAAAGAAATAGTAAAATAATTCAATGTAATAAAATTTACTTTGTAATAAATATATAATATACTCTCCCAGTCCCAAAATAAATATCCAAATCAAGAAAGCACGAATCTTTAGGAACAAGATAATATATTTATTATTTTTGCAGTTAATATGCAAGCTATTTCATTTTAAACCTAACTATATTTATAATAATATAGTCTTATCCTTCGCAAAGGTGGGCTAATTTTGATGGCTCAATTATTTATAGATAAAGAATTTTTTTTATATCAATTTGAGCATTTAATAGGTAGATAATTATGTTGGTTTTATTATTCTCATAGTACTTTCCATGTAATAATAATATTTTTTTTATTTAAAAAATTATCTTTTTAATATTAATAGGTATATATAGTATATACACCTATCCATCCAAACATACCCATTCAACCCAATTAAACATTTTTAGATTTATTTATTGATTAGACTAGACTCAAAGAGAATTCACATTTCCAACGATAGAAAAAAAATAAAACAAAATTCAAATTATGATTATATTATACATTCTACAATTTCCAATGGAAATTCAAATTAAATTACGAATTGTTGTTGATTTTTTAAATAAATATTATATATTAAATTTCATTAATTGACATCATAATTTTTTTTTAAATACTATATAATAATTTTAAAATGATGTATTACTTTTTAAGAAATAACTTTAAAATACGTATGCACTATTATATATTTTCTACATTATTCATACATATTCAATTATAAGTCTTAATTGCAATTATTTTTCAAAGAAATATTAAAAGATTTTATGGCATGATTTTATCAACAAAGAGTTTAATTACAGGTTTAATTAAGAAATAATAAGGATGTAAATGACATGTAATTTAGCTCTTGTACTATACTAATTTTTTAAATAATTTAATGAACCTATAATAAAGTTGATTTAACTTTTTAGTTTCTTATGATCTTTCGAGGATTAACTAAAGAATATATATAAAATTATTAATCCATAACTTAATGAAATTGTTTAGAGAGAGCATATTGTACAAAAAGTTTGCTTTAAAAACTTTTTCCTTGCGTTTTCTCTATCCTAGAGACTTCTTAATGTTAAATATTTTTTGTATGGAAAGTACTATATTTATTTTCAGATTGAAAATAGTATCATTTATTAAAATAAAATAAAAAAATCAATGAAATAGTGTGTCACACTCTATACTGTGAACTCACACAATGTTTTTTTTTTTTTTAATATCATTTAAATCTTTTTATTATTGAAAATTTTACTGTTGAACATTAAATTGATTAAAATTTAAAATTTTTATTTTTTTATTTTTTATTAGATTATTATAACATTAAAAAAACATTATAATATTAAATTGATACTCGATCTTACAAAATTGATAAAATTATCTTACAAAACAATTCATAAAGAAATTATTGTAACTTATGTTTAATTATTTTCTTTCATATTTGATAAAAAAATAATAAAATTATTTGCAAGATGTATTTATATAAATAAAAATTATTTGTTTTTGGTAAGAAAAAATAACCTCAAAGATAAAAAAAACATATAAATTTAAAAAAATCTTGATTAAATATTTGCATATTCATATGTTTTTTGCTTTTTGAAGAAATATTAGCTTTTATATATATATATATATATATATATATTTTATTAAGCATTTTCAATTAAAAAAAATCATGATACTTAATAACACATTCATAACATTGCCACATGTGACATATATGTTTTTTTCTAGCCAGAAACTAGCCTAGAGGCCGAGGTTTTTAGCTATTTTTATAAGCCCTTATTTGTTTTAATTTTAATTTTAATTTGTTTAATAAAATAAAAAAAAAATAATTTTTAGGATATTAATTTTAATTTATGTTTAAAAAAAGTTACATGAATAACAAAAACGGGTTTTGACAACAATTGTTTTTTTTTTTTAGTTCTATAATTTTATTTGTTATCCTGCTTGCAAATGTATATTTTATAATTATATGATTAGTTAAAAAATATTTTTTTAAAATAAATTCATGACAATGTGTGAGCAATATATTATTCTTTTTTTTTTCTTAATATAGTTGCGTAAAAAATATAAAAAGCGAAGTTTTTCTTTTCTAAAACTTGCTTTTACAGTTCTAATAAGCTGCAATTTAAAAAACAATAAATATCACTAACTAGGGTTATATATTTGTCTCAAAAAGTTATATTTTTTTAAAAAATTATAATTATTTTGTATGGATGAAATTTAAATTTGTGCTCTTCTTGGAAAAAAAAAATTATTTTGACATATAAATAGATAACAAAATTTGAGAGCTCACCATGAGATAAGATAACTATATTCACCTCTAATTTAATTTTTAATTAGAATCTTTAATAATAATTGATGCATATAATTTTAAATCAATTTTATTAAAAGATGATGCACCAAAACACATTATCACCTCCTGCACATTTTTTAATGTTGCAAAGTAAACTTGATTCAACTCACGATAATAGTGTTTGAAAACACGGTTAAAATCATGTTCTTATAAAATTCAAAAAAAAATTTTTTTACTAAAATTTAATATAATTTATACGTCTTGAATCATTTTGATGTGCTGATATTAAAAATATTTTTTAAAAAATAAAAAAAATATCATTAACATGTATTTCAACATAAAAATTTATTTGAAAAACAACTGCTACTACACTGCCAAGCATAGTCTACGAGGTGCAGGTCAGCTAAGCAGCAATCAACCATTCCATCCCAATCTTTTCATTTCCTTTGTTTTTTAAGCCAATTATATCCAATTCGATGCTTCCATAAGAATTTCAAGACAACTAAAGCCTATGGCTAAAATCAAGACACTGGATCTCCTTGCAACACGTTACATGGGAAATGGGAATTCGAAGAAATTAAGAAAAGTGTGTTCTACTCTTTTATCATAGCTACTCTCTACTGAAACATCAGGAATTTGCCAAGAATCCGCAAATATGCAATACTGGAATACATAAATGTCCTTTTGTTTTCCTTGTTTAGTATCATCAAAACAACTGAGAGACATGTACAAGAGGCAAAGCGAAAATGGTCCAATCCAATTACAACAGAAAATGGTAACATGATTAGAAAGAATCTGGCTTTGACATAAGAACAATGAAGCTACGCGTAAAATTAAAATTCTGAAAAAAAATGATTTTCACCTATATTTTGTGTTGCCTTCTGACTCAAACCAAAATTTTGTTGAACAGAGCAATTAAAGTACAGCAGCTAGTGAGTGGTTTATATTGGCCAGTAATTTAACAAATTCATCACCTATTTCGGTGCAACTCTAGCTTTCTTTGATTCAATCTTTTGGCAGTGTGCAAAGGACACCATGTCCAGGATGGTGCTCCAAAGGATACATGATTGTGCCTTTAACGAAATTTTGATGATCTACAGCAGCCTTTCTGAGACCAGAGACAGATGTAGACTTTCTTTTTGCTAGTTTCTTTCTAATGGAGCATGCACGTAGTGGGTCTTCAGATCCTGCTCCAACCCTCCTACAACACATAATGTGCAAGAAAGAAGTTATTAACTGATGAAGATGTCGCCACTTCAACAAAAGGAACACACTCAGAATATAGATCTCTATCATCAATGCGCATGAATTAATGATCATTCAACATCCCTATAGTAATGAGAAGTCACATATTAACCCTTATTATGAGAAGGCAAGCAGCTTTGCAAAGTTCCCTCACAAAAAACCATGAGCTAATGCATATCTTTCCTCAATCAAATAATTCCTTCCTTTTCAGGTTGAATAGTTTAATTTTAACACAGCCAACAGTACAACACCCTTTGTATGACAACCATTGACTTCAACAATTGTATGTGCGTGAATGACAGTAACAAATTTTACTCATCCATTTGATGAAAACGGTTAAACTTCAAGGTTGACGGTAACAAATTTTACTTGTCCATTATATGAAAATGGTTAAACATCAAGATAGTTAAACTTTGCACACATCCCTGACCATTGTTTTGTAACAGCATGATTTAAGTCATGTTTCTGGCAATTTAATAACAGCTGATGAAACACAACTAAATGAGCAACAATGGTACCTCAACAATTTCTCTGATGCAATTCTAGCAGCTGTAATTGTTCTCTGGCTTGGTACCGAATGGACAGTACGGCTGGGATCAGCTCGCATAGGGGAATGGATTTTGATAAGCTTAACAAACCACAAACAAAAGGTATCAGACTAGTAAAGAAATCCACCAATACCACATTACAGGATTTCACTTGTTAAAACATCTGATGATTCAAGTTTGGAAGCCTAGCATTTAATCATATTCGGAGCCCAACAGAAAGTTATTAGTTAAAAGAGAAAAAAGTAAGGAACTGTACTCGAGTCAAACCATCCATACAGAATGAATGCCATGGGACATCAAATGGTGACTTTATGTCCTTACGGTTGCAATATTAGGATAATTAAAAGATTTTGACCTAAAAGAAAGAAAGAAAAAAGAAAAGCAAAGGAAATTTAGAGTTCATGTGAACTTACACCCAAGCACTCCATCATCTGGTAGTAAGCCCTTCCATGGAGAGGAGTGTGACCTTGCCTGGATTCTGAGAAATATCTTGTCCTGAAATAACAGAAGGTTACCTGGTCAGGTTCCATAATAAAATCGAGGGAAGAACTCTTTGCAAGATATAAGCATTGAAACATTTTTATACCATTCTTTGTATCCTGGATCCACTGTGAAACCATACATATCAACTGACTCGCAGATAGAGAGAGCAAATTCAAGAGCCTTGAGTCCAGTTCCTTTAGCAGCTGATCCAAAAGATGCACCTAGCATGAGATATACAGGATTGTTTATCGGAACTTCCTACATAAGACAAAAGGAAAAGTCAAGCCAGCAAGAAAAGCTGAGGAGAAAGGCCCTTCTAACTTTCGTTAGACAGTTCTCTTAAAACAGTAACAGGTATATTTATAAAGACTCTACTCACTGGACTTTTCCTGACATTTATAAAATTCTACACAAAATAATTGATAAGAATGAAACTTGATTGAGGTAAGTCTTCATAACCACATGGCAGGGTGGATTATGGTGGCACTTTGAAGGCCAAATAACATAATTAAAGGACAGATAACCCAAGTATAAAGCTCGAACAGAGCATAAAACCAAATCTCTGAGTATTTCCATAATGTAAAATCAGTTCCAGTACACGTTACAAGGTGTTGCATGCAAAATCTTCATGAAAAAGGTTAGCTAAAGTCATAAGGTTGGAAAGAAATTGCAGTGGCATCAATTTTGTTCAATTGATACAAGCTTAATGATTTTGCACTCAAAACAAGATGAAGGCTAACTAGATTGCTATGCAGATTGTTTTTGTAAAGCATAGATTCCAAAGATTTGCCGGCATGCTTTTGCAAGCCAAAAACTGAAATTCATCAACAAATTTTAACTTTCTGTGTAAAGTCAAATTTCCAAAATAAAAGGAACATCATTTGTTAAGAGACTATATTGGCTTCCATAAGAACAAGTTTTGGTGAAAGACAAAACTTGGAGAAAGAAACCGTAGGTAAAAGAGGAGAGAATACAAACCCGAATCATCTTGTTCATAATGTCATGTATTGTTGTTTTAATCATCAAGACCTCCTGTCTTGTTTCTGTAGGATTCATAACATCAGTATTTTAGCAATACATGAAAGGCATGGTAAGAAGTAGAGTAGTGCACATACCATCCAACTCTACTACTTTATCAAGGGCTTTAGCAGATCCCCTGTTAAGAAGACGAAATGAACTTTTCTTGCCCACGTACTCTGTATAATTCTGCAATAACAAAATAACAAACAAAAAAAAAAACACGTCAACAAGATTTAAAAGGTGGCAAAAGCAACTAGATTGCTGACAAAAAAAAAAAAAAATGAAGGAGAAGAAGAAGAACCTCACCTTGATTGGGGCACCATTTTCTCTAATTACAACATCATAATCATCAATTTCCTTTCCAAACTTTGTTTTTAAAAGATCTCCAGAATTACCAATGACAGCACATCGATCAAACTGTCTTGGAACATATGGTGGTGTCTCAGGGAGCACTAGTGATAGTTTCTCCAAGCATAAAGTTTTGTTCTTGCATTGGTTACTGTGTTGCATAAATGAGGCACATCAGACAACAACTTACTGTCAATAGTCCTAGAGGCTCACAATAAACCAATTAAACATCAAAACTGAACAGCTAAACCCATTTCCTGAGAATGTTTTTGCCAATTTAATGAATGAAAATAAGTCTTGCTGGGAACTACTAGAAACTTTTTAAAAAGTAATATAAATATAAAACCACTGACATCTTAGCAAGAGATAAATTTTAAATTTCCTTTCCAAGAAAACCTCAAATACTTCCATCACTTCTATCACAACTAATCATTCATCTTAATGAATGATTCCTGCTTTGAGCACCACTTGCATTTCTTCTATGAATTATGTCCTGATTGGAGGACACCTCCTAAATCCTATCAACTTCATGTAGAAGATTAGTTCAAGTCATTACTTTCCCCTTCCTATTGTTCCCCTGTAATTTATCCAAAAAAAAAAACTGGCAAATTAAAGGTACATACAGAAGTACTCCTTTATTGATCCTACGCCAAGCATAGTCCTCCCATCCATTAGGTAAAGCATCAATGAACTCACTCGTGAGTATTGTAGTACTATTCCGCACCTGAAAATCAACTCACTATATAATATATCAATTGTACTTCACATCAAAATTCAAACATAAAAACTCCAAACAACACACATCATCTCAGAAACATAGTCGGAATGCCAGGTTATCAAAGCTTAATACTAACACGCACACATATGAGGCAACTCTCACCTGTTCCCATGTTGCCACAGCTTCACATAGATTAAAGTCGAATGATAATCCTTCAAGTTCTCCTGTCTTAGGATCTTTCTGTTTATGAATAGAACATCAAACAAAATCAAACACACATCGAGATCACACACCCACATTTACATTGGCAATCATCATCAACTAATAGGAACGGGAATGGCACCCTCAAAATGTTAAAAATAAAAAATAAATTTCCATCTCATTCCACTAAGAGCATAAACTTTGCCCCGAAAATTACTTGCAAGTACACAATCCATTAAGTATATTTTCACTTTCAAGTACACCCTTACACTAATACCTAATAACATCAGCAACCAATTCTAAAATACTAAAAAGGGTAAAAAAGGAAAAAACAAACAAAAGAAAGAAAGAAATGATACCCATTTGGGAACGGTGTCACTAGGAAAATTTATAGTAACTTTACAGTAATCACTTCCAGTAGTCACAGCTTGTAAGCCTAATCCATTTACACTCTGCAGAAATTGGCAAATCATGGGGGAAAAAAAAATCAAAAGTTAGAAACACCACCAAATCTATAAATTATACTTCAATTCTAAGACTAAATTAAATTGCAAAAAAAATAAATTAAATTACCACGCACTTCTTGAAACCGTTTTGTAGAGACTGCAATGCTTCCAAATCTTGATTCGTTAGTGAATTGGTCACATCTGATAATTATCGTACAAAATCAAAATACATAAAATTAAGAAAGTTGTAAATGTACGTACTAGATAGGAAATTATGTATGAAAATAACGTACGTAGATCGGAGACGCCGGTGATGTAGATGAGAAGAGCAGAGAGACCAGAAGCTAAAGCTAGGAAGAAGCCCAACTGCAATAACCTCATCTTTTTTTCTTTTTACTTTGAAATAATTAAATTTGAATTTAAAAAAAAAATAAAGAAGGGGAAGGGGAAGGGGAAGGGGAAGCCAAAAACGAAAGCAAAATGAAGGAGGAATTGATCTCTCTATTTCTTCTACTCCACAGCTCCACGCTCTAAAATAATGGATGTATTTGTTCCACAACTAGTGCACTATTTTTAATTAGGTCCCTTAACAAAACATATTCTTAATTGGATCCCATTTATCACTCTATAATGCCCTTCACTGCTTCAGCTGATGAGGTACTTTATAGAGTGATTAATGCTTTGGAATGAGCTAGTGTTTTTTATCTGCATTAATTTTTTTAATTTTATTTTTAGATGTTGTTAATAATTATTTATTTATTAATGCATATAATTTTTAGTTTATTTAATTATATATATATATATAATTTTTTATTTAAACTTAGCTTTTCTAAATTATAAAAAAATATTTAAAAACCTACATATATAATTTCTTTTTATAAAAAATAAAAATATTTAACAAGCAACACACGGTCATATTACCACCAGTGATTTCTACTCGTCGTGCAATGCATCGGAATTGTGGTTTTGGAAAATGGTTTTTTTTTTTTTGGGTAAAATTAATTGTATTCTATACAATACAATTAAAGCCCAATCAATCGATCTAGCATGGTGGGTAATCTCCAGAAGCCCAAATATTAGCTCCAATCCTACACTAATCCAAGCAGCTTCCAAGAGGCCGAAAAGCCAATTTCAGTGTCAGCAAGTTCGAGGCCATAGCCCAAACATTTAGCGAGAAGCCCACATTGGGGTCAAGTTATCTAGGGGACAGTCTCAAGTTGCTGCAAATTTGTACGCAGATGTCTGTTCTCCAAGAAGCAGGGCTTACAAATGACTTGTCAATTGTGTATAATACATGCTATGTTTTCTTGGATTAGAACAGTTTATGGTCGTGAAAAAACACACCATGACCTATATATATATATAGCTTGTGTTTAAAGCAGACAGCAATTCAGGTTATGGTCCCCAGGATTTCCTGTATAGGAGATCTTGTTCAACTGGTTTGGCAAGTGGGGTGTTTGTATTTTCTTGTTGGGCTGCTTGCCCGGGGCTCCAAAATCAGTATCTGTTTCCTTCCTCGTATAAATGGGTGATAAATAGAACAAAAAAACTGATCCTGTTTTTGTAATCGAAACAAGAACGGCGGCCAGCGTAAAAATCCACAGTATCAATGTCGTCTTGCCCTTTGAAATTTGGAAATTGCAGTGGATGAACACCGGCTTGTGCCTGGACAAGTCAGCAAGTTGGACAACGGGTTGTCTTGATGCTATCTGGTAGGAACCAGTCGACAAACACAATGAGGACCAGTTGAATAATTGGAATGATATTAAGCCTAAGGTTGCCTCTCTTTTATGTATGAAGATTTTTAGTTTCAGAAGGATAAAAGTTGCGTCTGCATGCATCTTTTAGATGATATGATCATAGCTAGATCACATTTGGCTGCCTAATCAAAGAGGGTATCTTGACTTCTTCCCAGATAACAACAACAACAACAATAAAAGAGATATGCAGTTGAACCTGGTCGCGTGTGTGTGTATACAAACTCTCGACCATTCACGAGGTACCAGCTACTATTATACAATTATTCTCGAAGTTTACCCTAGTGTTCAAAGTAATGGTTAATTATTTATTAATTTTGGATAATTTTGAGAAGCATATATATCACAACATT
Organism: Populus tomentosa; assembly: GCA_018804465.1. NCBI lineage: Eukaryota > Viridiplantae > Streptophyta > Magnoliopsida > Malpighiales > Salicaceae > Populus > Populus tomentosa. The sequence goes on from CM031997.1 coordinate 10,189,316, forward strand.
TTCGAATTTTAAAACATCCATGTTTCGAAAAAGAGAAGTCTAACTCGATCAAAAGAAGATGCATGGATGAAAACTATGGTCCAAAGCACATGGCAAGTGGGATCGAGACCTCTGGTCTGTTTTTTGGGACAGCCCATTTCTTGGCTACAAGGAGATGAGGACGCTACCAAACGACATCAATGTCACCTTTTATCTCCTTCACTTTCTTGCTAGACAAAAGAGACAAGGCAATGGGTCTTGCCATTCAGCCTTGCTCCTCCATTGCCAAGCGGATCATGGTGGGACCCTGACCCCATTGGCCACAGCCATAGGCTGCACCGTCTCAGCTATCCTTTCCTTCAGTGGTCCACCCCTAATGGACGTTGATGCCACTGTTTGGCTGATATACATTGGTAATTAAAGAAGACGGCATTTCCACTTCTTATCTTTTAGCTTAAAGAACAACTATTGAAAGATTTTATATGAATACACTTGCTAGTCAGTTAGCTACGTCTTTCTTGTTGGCTAGTGTGATCTTGGCTCTAACACCCGGAAACATGATACCAGACTTGTTTTCTGTCGTCTCTGTGATTCTTCCGGGAAGGATGTATGCTATCAACTCACTGAAACTTATCTTTATATGACGTTGGCTAGGGTGATAATAAGTTTTTTTTCCCTTATGTTATCATCCCAAATTTAAATCAATTAAAGAAAGAAAATATTTCATCAACCCATTAATCCTTTAATTATCTCAGGCGGAGCTCCTATCGGACGGGAGGAGGTCACGATTTTTCTAAGCTCATATCAATCCCTGTATTTTTAAGAATATTTCAAATATACCCTTAGGGTTGTGTTTTATACGAGAATAAAAGTTTTAAAAAGAACTATTAAGAGAGTAAGATTTATTGATGGTGAAGTGTTAAAGGTGTAAAATATCTTTAAGAAGTGAAGTGTTAAATATGTTTGGTAGAAGTGAGAAAATTATGAGGATTATTAGGGAATCCCATAACAAATCATATGAAATTTGATTTATGCAATTAAAGATATTAATTACAAAAAAATATATTTATGGGTTCAAAATAAGAGGTGGAAGAAAAATAATAGAGATGAATGTAAAATTAAAATAATAATAATAATAATAATCATAAATTCAAAAATTTTTCTCCCTTGAAAAATATTTTATCCTCACCCCAAAAATGTTAGCATTTAAACAAAATGAGGTTAAATGATAACCCAATAAGATTTTCCTTTTTTAAAAAGTTCTACTGATATAGGAAAACCATTTTGGCAATTTTCACCCCTCTATTTTCATGCCATACATATCTTAAATATTAGACCCATTTGTTTTTATATTTTAAAAGTATTTTTAAAAATATTTATATTTTTTTATTTCAAATTAATAATTTTTTGAAATATTAATTCAATTATTATATTCTTTTTTCTTAAATATGTAAATTTTATGTATTGAGTTTATTATTTAATTTTTATAATCTTACCAAAAAGTTATAAAATATTTAACAAAGCTATTTAATTAGTAAGTTTATATTTACTCTAAATCACATCGTATATAAATATGCACCAACAGTTCTTGCAATTCTACAAAATATTAAAGAGATGGATAATGAAGTTTTAAACCATACATACGTAATTAATATGCATGGAACTAAGGTTTTTAGGTTATATATTTCTAAATATTATTATTTGTATTATAAATATTTGTATTTTGATTATAATTTAAAACATTAATTAAAAATATTATTATTTTTATTATAATTAAAAATATTAATATAAAAAATAGTATTATATATTTCGTTAGTGTCATCATTTCGTTGCCTTGTTTAATTGATCAAGCGAACAAATTGAGGTATTGGAGCTCAATTCCAAGGTCATCAATCTTCCGTTAGTGTTTTGATTTTTTAATTGAATTATATATTTAGATTTTAAAATGTTTTGGCAAGTTGTTTAGGGTTGTATTATTGATGTATAATTCAGAATATTAATTTAACAAGCATAATTTCACTTTAAATTTAAAGATTAATCTAAAATTATGTATTTTAAATTTCAAACACAAGTAAAAAAATAAAAATTGAACCGATAGAATCTGATTCGATAGATTCAAAGACAACTTAGACGAGTAGTAAATATTATTTGATTACCAAATCAAGACAATTTTTTTTTTAAAAAAAAATTAAGACAATAAAATATTGGGTTATATTCCAAGTCAACTTATATTAACTTTTTAAATTCGTGACTCAAATCATGAGACCATAATAACTCTAAATAAAACAAATCAAAACAAATTATAAAACTCAATTATCAATAAACTCATTGTTAAATGATGAAATTAAAAAAAAAATTAATCTAAAAATAGAACACAATAAAATAACATTTTTGAACAAAATTACAAAAATATCATCAATCAATAACCTTGTAAGGCGTCTTTTCTAAACTCTGATTACCTTAAAATTTTAACTTGATATATAATAACATGTAAGGAGATTATTCATACAATTTTAATTCAGTCTAACAGTTAGATTAAAAAATATAATTAATAGAATAAAACTAAATAACATTAAAAAAAACATTATTTAGCCGGAACAGATCTAGAATATTCTAGTCAGAATTTAGGTGGAATTTTCAAAACAATCCAAGATTTCGAGCAAGCTAAAATCTATCTTAATTTATTCTGGTTTTTAAACTGAAATTAAGATATACCAATAATTTCATACATAACGAAACAGAATTGACAAGATTCAAAATAAATAATTATATTTGGACCTTTTGGATCCCTGTTAATGTTAAATTTAGATGTCACCAAGGGTTTGGTCTAGCGATAAATGTGGTTTATTGGCTATAATCGGAATCTATAAAGTATAGATATCGATTATGTGCGTTTTCCAATTCGAGGAGTTTTTCCATCTCTCGAAATTGAGAATATAATGTATTGTCTTAATCATTTTAGCTTTGGCCAAAAAGTGAGCTCTGCAAAAACCAAAATGTTATTTTCAAAGAATGTTTCTGATGCTCTGGCTCATTCTATAAGCCATTGATGTGGGTTTTTAGTGACCTTGTAAAATACACTGGGGCATCTCTTCTTCATCACGCATGCATTAACAAGTAAACTTATGGGTATTTAACAAAACAGGTCCAGCAACGTCTCTCAGGATGGAAAACAAACAATTTATCTTTAGCAAACTACCATGCTTCTATAGTCAGTTTGCCGCGATATTGAGAGAATTTATAGAAAATTTATTTGGGAGGATAGTTCTGAGAAGAAGAAGAAAATTCACTTGATCAAATGGGAGTTTTATCAGCCGAAGACTAATGGAGGTCTAGGTATCCGCAATATGTTCTACGTGACTGTCACCTTGCAAGTAATTAGGTTTGGGATCGCTTGCTGCTACCTCGTATCAGAGAAGAGTTTTACTAATCTTGCGGGCTGGCTTGTTTCCAATCTTTTCTCTCGGGATCTATCCAGAGAGGGTGGCCTGTGGTATCTGAAATGGCTTTGTCGATGATAAAGAAGAGGAGGAACAATGGAGTTTCCGGTGAGATTTTGGAGGGGTTCTGATCCTTGGGTTGCAATTCAGGCTCCAGTCAAGAAGATACTGTATATCAAGAAACATATTTTCAATTATTAACTTTTTAACCTACTCTCAACGAATCACAGGCTAGAGTGCTCGTCTAGATATGAAATGGGATTTCTATCGTATTTTCGAATTCATTATAAAAGAAAAACCTTAATTTTTTTTCAGATTAATAAAGACAGTGGTCAGTACTGCTTCATGTCAAATTTCCAGTGGTCCTGAAAGTCATCTATATGTACTTGGCTATGGTTTAGGAAACTGTTTGAAATGGTGACAGAGACGATGAATACAAAACCAGAGATGATGGAAGAACAGGAAAGCAAAACAAGGGACGCAACCTCATCTCTATGGTCAGTCCTAGAAGTTACTCCAAGCTGCTTCAATCACCAAGCCTCATCTCTCCTGCTGCAGCCGCAAATGCCTTGTCCCATGTTTTTCTTTCAATTTTGAAGGATGTCATTTTAATACAATTATGAGACCATGGTATTGTCACATAAAATATACTTGTCTGTTTCAACATGTATTATTTGTTTATTTTTAGAAATAGAATAATATTCTGATCTTTGAGAAACTGGAATAAAAAAAAAATCATATTCAAGTACAATATTTCTTCTTTTAAAAAACTAAAAATGAGTGGGCTATCTTTGTTTTTTATTTGTTATTTTTTATTGAATTTATTTTTAATAAATTTTTTAAATTGATAATTTTTTTATTTTATCATTTAACATTATATTTTTTTTTAATTTCACCATTTAATATTAAATTGTTTTATAATCGAGCTTCGTGATTTTATTCAATTCATTTTTATTGATAATCATTTAATTAAATAAAAAAATTTATTATAAAAAACAGAGTTGTTAAACATGACTGAGTGGATGATCCATATTACAAGATCAAATATCTTAATTTTAATTATTTTTAGATTAAATATCTTAATTAGATATAACTATATATTTATCACCTCCATGTTTACTTAACTATGGCATTTAGGTTTTAGATCGTATTTGGGAGTATTTTTTAAAAATTATTTTTGAGATCATCACATTAAAATAATTTAAAAATATATAAAAAAATTAATTTAAAATAAAAAAATTAATTTTTTTTAAATACTTTAAACTGTGCCTTGATCTCCGAATTCAGCTAGTTTTTACTAGCTGCCTCTGAAAAAATTGAAGTAGATACAATGATTGTGTTTGTTTATAATCCCTGCAACCGTCCCATAATATTCTTTGCCTAGTACGTTGCACAAGGGAAACAAAAAGTTCTTGATATCAAATTCATCGATCTTTCAACTACTCTTTTTCTTGAAGAGACCACAGGTATACATTAATTATTATACGTTTTTGGTTTGCGATGCCTATCGGGAAAATTAATTTAACTTTGCTAATATTAAAACACTTCAAATTATGCTTGTATGAATTATTCAGTTTTATGTGGTTTCAATTTGATTATTTAATTTTCATGTTCATGGACTCATTTAATTAACATTTGTTCTTTAAATGTTTCCTATATAATATGAATTCCTCCTTGTGTGATTATTTTTAATTAACGTAGATATTCAATTTAGCTTACGCATATTTTAACTAATTTTATGGGCCCTGAAGTTAACGATCATGTAAGTTTATAGTGGCTCTGAGAAAACTTGAACTCGTGACAATTAAAGAATAAACCCAACACCTAACCAGTTAAACTACCTCTCAGAGTTTTTTAGTGTGATTTTACGCTTAGTGTAGGCTCTATGAAAAATAATATTGTATTTAAATGGAAAATATATTACTTTAATAGAAAATTAACCTATGCAGTTGAATGGTAGTTTTTTAAAAAGATTGAAAAAATGAATTAAAATTCATATACTAATTGAGAGAAGGCGCCAAGAATGCAATTCACATTAGATATCTATGAAGTCAGAAAAAACTTTGAATTATATCCGAGCATTTCTACTCCGAAGTTGATATAATTAATGATAGGGTAGAAGAGTGTGCGTGGTGTTGTGCGTGATCTTGCGTGACGTCTCCTTCTCCCTTCTGTGGATGGCCTGATGAATTTATAGCCCTAGCACATGTGACCATGTGGTTTACCTATGGAGAAGAAATACATTTTCTGCACATGTAGCTCTAAAATGTGAGCGTTGAAATTGCATTGGACATTTAAGAGTTGTACTTTCCATTAGTGGTGAGATAGGTAGATGGATGATAATTATTGACGAGAAAGGTAGGTGCTCTTCTGTAAATTAAGGAGTTTGTAAGAAAATATTGAATTTTTTTTGTTTTAAAATAATTTTTTTTATTTTCATATGAAAAAAATCCGCGTAAGAAATTATGCGTGCATTGCGTGAAGCTGTATTGCAGAGTGTCCTATGGGCCGTGTTAAAAAAGATAGCGGGCGGACAACTAGGTGAGCCTGGTCCTATTCTAAAAAAAAACAGAGACTTTCTATCTATTTTTGGATAACTTTCTGTGCATTTACGGATAGTTTTCAATACATTCTAATATTTCTTCTTTTAAAATAACATTTATCTTTCTAATACATCAGATCACTAGCAAGTAGCAAATATATATCTTCAAAATCATTTTAAAAAAATAATCTCAATTAAAAAAAACATGTATAATTAATGTTGAGACGAGAAGGGTGACCATACTTGGATGTCGGCCAGTCAACATGGACGTGTAATAATTAAGGCTTTAATGTCATGTACATAGACAACAATGCTCTAATGTCATGCTTTTGCTAATCTGAAACACATGGCATGTGATGTTGACGGGGCATGGAAGGATCTTGTAGGGGTGATTGAAAACTGAAAAGGGCTTCGCCTGGCCATGGAGTCACCAACGTACTCTGGTTTGCAACGATAATCATCATGTCCCATTTGAAAATGAAGAGAAGTATCCAGGCAGTACAGGCGTGGCAAACCGCGACAGATCACAGAGGCCTCCGAGGAATTGGATGCTATAGCTTGGATCGGAAATTGGGTCTGGTTATGGAGCTAAGCTACGACAAGTGTGAAGCTTGCCGACGTACGTTGCTTTCTTATGAAAGCAATGGAGATCTTTGGACACTTGCTTTTTCTGGAAAAGATAGATCAACGGGAGAAAAAAATAAAGTGTTCGTCTTACAGTTATGTGATATGTATATCCTCAGATAAATTTTGTATCTTACAGTTATGTGAAAAATAACAATTAATTTTAAAGTGTAGATTACAGTAACCCGCATATATATCCAAGATACACTTAATTACTATTAAAAAAAGTAAAAAATAATATAAAATAATGGGGCATGACCTTTTGTAGTAAATTGATTTCATTCCATTTTGTTTGGAGTTCCTTTTTAATATTCTTTCTCTAATTTTAAATTTTCTTGATATAAACATTGTTTTTGCTGAAAAGAAATCAAGGAGAATTTGGGTAGAATAGAGCTCAGAAGAGGTTTTGTGATGTTTTCTTAAACATTGTGGAAATTAGTTCTCGTCAAATGCTCAAAATTCCAAATATTGAAGTGACAGAAATAAATAAATAAATAAATTTAATGACGAGTATCTAGGTGTTTCAATACTAATCAACTCGGGGACCCAGAAGCTAGTAAAAATAGATAAAAAAGAGAGAGAGAGGCACAAGGGACCCCGAAGAAGAAATTGATCAGTTGGTGAACTACACGAGCTGTTGCATCATAGGCTAATTTGCATGCTAACATCCAGTTGGCAATCTTGGGCAGCTTTGATTTCAACACTGTTAGAAGAGACAGGAAAATTGAAAGAAAGCCCCCCTCCAATCCCCAGATGGCGCAAATTTTGAGCAAGATTGAGTTTGGCGGGCCATTTTTCCTTCGATTTGCGATCAAATAATTGTTCGACATTTGAGCTATCATTATCGTATATGTAAAGGTGTACCATCCCTTAACTTTTCTGGCACTTTCATGTTAACATGATGTGTTTAGGGTAAAAAGAAAAAGAAAAAAAGAAGCTGTAGGGAGATCAGAGAAGATAAAAGGGATATGAAGAAGAAGAACCAGGCATTTCTAGAGATGACTATGTCCTTAAACTATGCATGATATGGCATTTCTACCTCTCCGATCATTCAAAATAAGAAGACTCATGCACAAACAAATGACAGAAGATGTAGAGATTGTAGTATTGTACCTCTGAGCTCTCTTTGCCACCGGAAGTTCAATCTTGAGACCAAGACATCTTCAATTGTTGTTAATGGATGTAAAGCTATAAACTATTTATTGGTAAATACTAATAAAAATATTGTGTTGGAATTTTTTTATATAAAAATAATTTTTTTGAATTTTAGTTGGATTAATTTTTTTCAATTAAATGTATAGGATTGATTTTAATTATTATTAGTTAATTTTGTTGTTCAATTTCAATTAAATAAATTTATTTGTTGCTAGATTATGGGTTCTGAAATAAGTTTTTTAGGTTATGTAGAAATGTTTGTAGTTGATTTATTTATTTGTTGTAAATTTATTTAAGTTGATTTTTTTTTTCCAGTTCCTTATTATTATTATTAAGTGTTGATTTATTTTAATTATTTTCTACTTTTGTTTAATAGATTTTTTTAAATAATTACTGACAGTCCTATAGACGGATGAAGTTTGTCAGTATATTCCAAAAAGTTGAAAGGGAATTATTGCAAATTCCACCGTTATTGTTTAATCATCAACGAAATTACATACAATCTTTCTATCAGTTATATGCCAAATTTCCCAACAAAACTACCGACGGAATGAAGCAGGTAATTTTTATTTTTATTTTTTTACAAGTTTTTTCTCTCAATAAATTCATTGGTAATTTTATTACCGACGTACTAGAAATCACCAATGAGAATCTTACCGATAAAATATTTTTGCCTGCAAACCCGTCAGTAAAAATAGTGTCGATGAATTGAGATTATAAATACCAACAAATTTTTTTTTCCATAAATCTAAAAATTCTTGTAATGATAGCATGCATAGAGGGCCCTTGATAGTTCTACCAGTCACTCAACATGCCTGTTCATAAGCTAATAGATCACCCATTACCTAATTCCGAACTTGATGATTCCTCCCTTCAAGACCTCTTGAACACCATTTGTACTTGTTATTACTTTATTGATTCCATGCATGCCACACTAGGAAGCTAGGAAAGGTAGTTCAGAAATAATTTGAAAGATCATTTTCAAAAGTAATATATATGATGTATCTTTGTAGCAATCTCCATTAGACGTCTGATATCCCCTATATATTAGCCATTTAAAAAGCAGAACTCTCCATTCTTGCCATCCAAAGATCCCACTCATAGCTGCTAGGCCTCCTCCTTTTGCTTTATTACTTGAGACCAGGACACCTTGCATAGTTTCCTCTGATCTGATGTGCCATTTTTATGACCAGTAATATTTAAGAGACATGGATGTACCCTCTTCTTGACTGTTGTCTGTGCACGCTTGTGGAGGTCTCACGTACGTCCCGCTTGGATTGCATAATGTTTTGATAAAGTGATCACGATAAAGTTAAGGGATTTGCCTTCTTGAACCATTTATACGAGCCAGTTATGCAGGAGATTCAATACGAGGGCCTGTAAAAACAGATGGAACACAAAAACCACATGGATTGTCTGCGTCTACAGCTAGCTGTGAGTAAATAGAGAAAACGCATGCTCGATCATGAGAAATTACAGGACTCTGTTAATTATGTTTTGAAAACAACTTTTTTGCTGTCAAAATGTATATTCTCCATCAGCGGAATGACTTTAGCCTAACTGGTTGACGAGTGGGAGCAAGCACCTTCTTTAGATGCTGACTGCTTGCTTTTTGTGTTTTCTGGATCTACTTTTTAGGTTAATCATTTGACTCAGAGTCCAATAATCATTAAACTGATCATACAACGTGAATAGCCTTTTGTTTTGTTAATGATGCAATTAGCCTTTTATTGCCCGTGTGTGCTAATTAATGAGGTTATATAGCAATCATTAAGGCTGTCGAAAAAACCAAAAAATAAAAATAAAAACAATCAAATCAAAATTTTATTTGATTGGATAACGATGTTTAGCCAGCTTTTCATCGTGATAGAATTTACTTTTGAAAAAACAATTATTTAAAAATATATTAAAATAATTTTTAAAATTTTTAATATTTATTTTTCATATAACTCATCAAAACAATTTTAAAATATAAAAAAATTAATTTAAAATAATTTTTTTTATAAAAATACTTTTCAATTGCAAAAATAAATAAGATTGTAGTTGGTTTTTAAACTGGATTCCATGGCTCAATTTATTTTTATGGTTAGAAAATGTTTTTACAAAAATTAAATTTATTTTTTTCAAGTTAAATATTTATGTATTTTTTTTATCATTTTGATGTGTTGATATTAAAAATAAATTTTAAAAAATATAAAAATATTATTTTAATATATTTTTAATTAAAAAATATTTTAAAAAACAACTCTATTATAATATATACCAGACGAACTCTATGTGTTTAATACTGTGAGCACTAGTCTTAATTAATTTGAGGTTAATTACAGTTAGAAATAATCTCTTGTATTCCATCATTAGTAATTGAGTGCACAAAGGAATTAATAACATTAGGCTACGGCAGGATTTGCACGTTATTTGACTTTAAAAGGATAAAGAAAAATAATATTTAAAATAAGGAAATTAATAACCTAGGTGGGCGATATTCACATTTATTATCCTTATAATTATTATTTTTCTGCTGACGGCATGCTTGTGTTTTGTGGTCTCTTTATTGTGGCATACCTGCCCTACACGGGAAACTTTTTCATTAATTGTATACATCTCCAAAGTTATTAAATGTCAAATGGATTAAAACTCTTTAACTGTATGTTTTTTTTTTCCTATTTGACAGAAATAGTAATTTTGGAGCTAGCTTAGGTGAAATTGAAATTAAATTTAATTTTTTTTTTTATGATTTTAAGGTTATATTTTCCATATTGATCTGAAGTACATATTGAAATAAGTTCAATATTATTTCTAATAATTAAACGTAGAAAAATAATAGATAAAACAAGCTTTTTTAGCCAATAAATCAGCGTCTTATAATCAAAATTAATGCATTCGTTTCATCGCCCAATGAATTTGGCCATTTAATTTGAAGTACAAAATAGTTGTGAAATGAACCCAGAATGCGTATGCACAGCATTTTAAGGAAATAGAATGCCATAGCATAGTTTGGTGGCTTGTCCACAACCGTTGCAATAAAGAAGGGTATGGGTAACCAAGATAGTTTAATTGATGAGATTTTAAATTTATTTATTAATAATTATAAGTTTAAGTTTTTTTAAAATCATTAAAAATTTACTTTAAAGTTTATAAAATTAGTTAAGATACATATAATTGTTACAATAACAAAAAAGATATGAGTATTTTGTAGGGTAGTTTATTGATCAGATTTTAATATTTTTTTTAATACTCATTAGTTTGAGTTTTTTTATATTATTAAAAATTTATATAATTATTAATTTTAAAATTTATAAAATTAGTTAAACTACATTCTGTCCGGACATTGACATTTCAAAAAGAAAAGGTATGGGTAAGGGAAAGGGCAAGGGGCTCAGGGAAAGGAGGAGTTCACCTCAAAAAGCTCAAACTCGTAAGATGCCAAAACAGAGAAGATTCCAAGTACAGAAATTAAAGCCAACGATACCAACCACAAATGCATAGCTAGTCTGTGTCAATTACAGTAACAACTTCTTCAATCTAGCGTTTTACCTCATCTCTTTCACCCTCCCTCTTTCCAAAAAAGAGGGAAGCAAGAGTAAAAATAACTGTAATAACAGAATGACTCGAGAATTACAACTACTGTTTTTATGCTCTACAAGGGGAAAAAAAAAAAAAAAAAGAAGCCTAGCTAGCTATAGGGCATCACCACCACAAGGAGGAGCTTCGGAATTTTGGCATGCAAGACATTGAGGGGTCAAGATGGACAGGAACAAGGGATCTACAAAAAGATCTGGTCTTATTTGGTCGGTTCTGCATGTCCTCTGTGCTCTTCATCCATTGATGTTGCTGCCCTTTATTCATGTTTTAAGATGCCACTCTCATTCTATTGGACTTGGAACCAGAGCTTTTAATAAGTGAAGAAACAAGCTTCGAACGTCCATCGGAACTTATGCTAGAATCAATGCAGCAGCTTTGCTTTGAATATTTCATGTCTTCCTGTTTCTTAATTTCCCCTTGTTATTTTTTGTTGCCTTTGACATCTCCTTGCAAGCTGGAAAGATAGACCCATGATATTAGCAAGATCAAGAGTCCGAGGATAAAACAATAAATACTACATGGGACAGGACATGAGGGCTTACCAGATGTTTGTAGGGCAGCGCTTGGTATATTTATTTTAATGGAAAGAACACAAGTTGTTGGTGAGCCCAGATGGATTAAGAAATTTTTGTCTTTGCTCATCCACATCCCACATTAGGTCCTGAAAATGATGTGCTGGTCATTGTTAGAAAGATGGTGTTCCTTGCCCTCGTATGAGTATATTCTTTAGTAAATATCTAATCTGATCTCTCTCAAGTGTAGCTACTACACAGGAGAAGGGCCTAAAATGGGCTTTAAAAAAAAATGTATACCTGATGAGTAGTGAAGTCACCAGGCTTCATTCCTTGAAGAAAAAGCGTAGCAGAATTATCAATAAGAGGATAGTTATTTTCTTCTGTAGCAAAGGTGGCGGTGGTGGCGGAGGCGGAGGCGGTGTCGGCAAAAGCTGTGGGCTGGATAGGACTGTTGTGTTGCAGAGATGGCAGTGGTGGAGACATGCTACTTAATCTCTACATTTTCATGTCAGTGACAGAGATCCTCATCAGCTTTGATCATAAACATTGTGGTTAAAGCTTGAACCAAATAATAACTGACCAAACTAAATTCTTTTTCTAGCCCTTAATTTATTACCTCTGGTCTAACCATGAATGCATCACTGTCCATTCCAAAATCATAGAGCAGGGGATTAACAGAGGCAAGCTTCATGGATAGGAACTGTAAAAAATTGCAAAATCACCATTGATTTAGTATTCATGCATTACTATTACATGAACAAAAAAGGGTAATTATCCTTGAATTAAGTGTTATTACATACCTCCACTTGATTTTGCAGGGACTGAACATAATTAATAATCTCGTCCAGCATAAGGGCCTTCCCAGTAATCTAAAATTAGAACACGCCACATGAAGCTGTCAGATATATACTTTATTTAGAAAGACAAAATTAAGACATGGAACTGCATTTTTACCTTGTCACAGCCAGGAACAAGAAGCTGTAGTATCTTCATTCTCTCACTAATTCTCTCTCTTCTTACCTAAAACCCATTAACAGAAAAGTATTACTTATAATGAGACATGAATTGACAATACCATGCAGGATTTAGGAATTTGGGCATGAAGATGTGGTGGTGGTGGTGGAGGAGGAGGAGGATCAATACAGGTTAAGTTAATTTGTAATTATTATTTTTTTGTGAGGGTGAAATGGGAAGTTAGAATCCTAAAAGAAATTAGTGTGTGTATTGAGCTTTGTAGTGGAGCATAGTATCAGTACCCTCTCAGCAAGGCTGTGGCTGTCTGTTGCTTGGCCCCTCCTTGCTCTTACATGAATGTAGCCTGCTGGAGGCTCTCCATGAACTTTCTTCTCAACTTTTGGCTTCTTCTCTTCTTGTTTCATGTCACCACTGCATTTATTTTGTCTCTTGCTTTTCACTTTTCTAGCATCCTGTAACAAAAACTATTAAGTTGGTAATGAACCATATGTGTGTACAGAATCTCAAGCACACACTTAGAACAGAACTTCTAGTGCTGTTGTAAATGAACTTTGTTGATTGTGGTCTACCTTTGATTGAGCAGAATTCAAGAACCCATTAGCACTTTTCCTCTTCCTGGCCATGGGAGTTACCTCTTGAGTAACGGGCTCTCCAGTTTCAAGCTTATCAACCACGGTTGAGGAGTTTGTGCCCTGTTTTTTAGTCAGAGAAGTCTCATTATCACTAAGAGACACCTTATAGCTATGATCATCAGGATGGCTACTTTGATGAAATCTAACATCAAGACTAGGTGTCTCATGAAAAGTTTCGGGAGAGTAAATTTGGGAGAAACCGTTGGTATTGATCATGTTTCCAGCTTCCTCAAAAGAGCCATACATGTTGTAGTTCATGTTCTTAGTGGGTGTGGCTATGCTTGGCAAGAAAGCTGAGTCAGGAAACAACGGTTGATGTTGATATGAAAAGGCTGCCATTTGAGAGAGAGAAAGAATCTTTGGAAATGAAGATTAGCAAGTTTTCAAGGTAAGTGATTGAAGAGAGAAGCTAAAGAAGGTTGCGATGATGAAACCTAGAAGGCAGCAAGGAAAAAGTGATTCTCTGTGATAAAAAACGAGAGAGGTCCCCGAGCTTATATGAAGATCAGGAATGAGAGAGAAAAAACCACACAACTAAGCATAAATCCATACAATGTTTCGGTTCGTTTGACTAGTCTTATCCAATCAACACCCCCCCCCCCCCCCTCCCCACTTAAAGCTAAAAAATAAAATGAATAGAGCCATTCCAGTTTCCACCAATAATAAATAAAATTGAAAAAAAAAAGAATAGAATTTTCATCAAAGACAAAATGAAATTAATAGTCTTGTCTTCTCTTACAAGTGAACCATCACCCCATTTGTTTTAGATTCTTGCCTCTTCTTTTTTTTCCTCTCTTAAGATTGCCTTTTAGGAGGTGTCATAGATGATCCAGAAGTTTTCAGATAAATTAAGTACCTATGCTTCTGCTATGTAATGATGGTGATTAAACAGTAGCTTTGGCAGCCTTTTTATTTGGATTTTTTTAATAAAAAAATTATCATAATAATTTAAAAATATTAACAGCATAATTTTTTTAAAAAAATAGTATTCAGTTTCTCACAATTCTGAATCCCAATAATTTACTCTGTCGTGATTTGAATCACGACATGCCGCGAAATTACACCTATTCGTTTTACTACTGTGAAAGAAAGTTTATTTGGACTCAATTTCTGTAATAGATTCCAAAAAAAAAATAGAGATTCTTTGTATTGTGAATATTATTTTTTTATTTTATTTTACATTAAAATCTCAAATGATAAGGAAATAATAATAAATGCTAGCAAGCTTTTTATATTTCTAAGTTCTTTTTACTTTCTTTGTTAGAGAATAATATAAATTATATTTTGAAATTTTATTTAATAGTTTAAGCTATTGGATTGAGATGGTTTTTAAACATGTTATCAGAGCCTTGATGATTAAACTGTCACAAGTTCAAATCTCATCATCCCTATTTATTTGATAAAAAAAATCAAATTCAAGGTAATGTGACTTTATATAAGTTTCAAGTTCAAAGGACTTTCACTTGAAAGGTGTATTAAAAAATAATATAAATTATATCTTGGAACATCACCTAACAATTTAAGCTACTAAGTTGAGATGGTTTTTTATCGCCTTCTACCCAAAACATAAATTATTTTTTAAGTTTTAGATGCATTATATTCCACATTGTCTTTGAACTTTGTAGTCCAATTGCATGTCTCTCATTTATTTCAATTAAAAAAAATCACAATTTTACACTGCAAAAGAATACATAATTAACGCATAATTAAGGTAGAATTACTTGATAGTGGAATAAAAGAAAAAGATTCTCAAATTAAGGTATGATAAGCTAACTTTTGTACCGCGAAAAGAAAAACCTTTGGCTACCACTTTCATAAAATTAAAAAAAAAAATCAATTAATAAACAGAAATTGAGAGAATCCAAGTGGCTATAAAAAGTCAAAAAATAATTGGAACAGATTTTGAGAATTCGAGATTGTTGGAGAGCATCGTCGAAAAACTGTCGAAGACTCGGGGCTCAGCCGACTTGCTTACAAGAATAAGTCTCCTCAGACGGAGAACTGAGGCAGATAGAGAATGCTTCGGCCCATAATTTCGGATGACTTTCCATCTTTTTTAAACTTTAAGATTCATATTTCAAATGACTTTATTGTATACCTTACGACTTCAAATTTAAACAATTATAGCAAAAAAAACGTGAGCAAACTCTCTTAGCTATCTAACTAATATCCTTAAATTTTTCGTAATTAAGTAAGTAATAAAGATATCATATCAGTAGTTGGAATTCAGAAGTGAATGTGGTTATGCTATTTATTTTTTAAGAGGTTCTTTAGGTTTGGTGTAATTGTGTATCACGATTTTTTTAAAATGTTTTATTACTTATATTTTTAGATAATTTTAATATTGATATAAAAAATAATTTATTTAAAATATACTATTTTAATATATTTTAAAAAATAATTATTATAACACTCTCGGACCCTCTGAAATCAAATCATGATCATGGCATCTATTGAATTTAGTCGTTTCACCGATTGTCAAAACCCTCCTTTTGAAAAAACACCTGATGTTAGATGACGTGATTAACCATAAAGTTTCCCAAAAGCGAGAAGGGCAAGTGGACCGTGTGTCACGTTTTTGGGGCAATTTGTATCCCTTCCTCCACGGGATAAAAATATAAATTGAAATCAATAAAATCTAATAATTAGACATCAAATCTATCGAGCTAAAAAAAAAATTATAGAAATTATGTAAGAGAATATTGAAATCACGAGTCACCATAGTGGCGACACAAATGCCAAAACAATTGAGGTAAATAGTGCTCGTTATAGATGAGAAAAATAATTGAATAATTAAATTTGTAAAAACAAATCGACATAAAATTAATAAAAAAAAAAGATTCAATATATTAAATTAAAAATACCAATTAGAAAATTTCTCTTAGAAAAAAATCAATTCTATTTGGTTTTGATTTAGTTTTGAAAAATATAAAGACTTAAATAAAATTATTTTTTACCAAAAAATTGAAAAAGTTCAGGATCATTACTTTAAAGCCTAATAAAAAAGCCAAACTAGAAAACACAGACTAATATAATAATAAAGCATTTAGATTTCACCCTATTATATTCCATCTTAATTAAGTTTTATTTTTCTCTAAACCATACGCGGGTAAGTAAAAGGATGCTGTATATTGACAATTAATAGAAGGAAATTCATATATCTCTCGAATCTCATCTATTCAAAAAAGAATTCTGAGAAATTCTTAAATAAACCTCATAAATTGGGATGAGATTTAACTATAATCGCATCAACCAGCTGTAATTTGGTCCCATAAACTAAATTAATTAAAAATAGCAATTTTTTGTTATAAAAAAAGCTTGAACTCGAGGTTTTTTAAAAGAATACTAATATATATATATATATATATATATATATATATATTGATTTCCAATTAAATACGGAAGCACATTGCACCAACTAAAATATTGGCTGCAATTAATAGCTATATCCAATGCATTTGGTTAATTCTTCCAAAAAAAAAAAAGATTTCTATGTTAGAAGCTCGCGCAGATTTCTCAAAAGGAGAATTGAAGTTCAATCAATCAATCAATCAATTATTTATGAGGTCTCAGGTAATGAAAAGGGTGATATTTAATTAACTCCCCTTCTTTATGGAACTCACTTTTAAGCCATATGTTCTTCTTGAAGTACTCCGTCGGTTCTTTAACCACGGAGTTGCATTATTAATAAATTAAAATTCAGCATTTTAGGCAAACAAAAATCAAATTCCAAGCTGAATCCAGTCTTGTAGTCGCATAGAAAATGGTGGAAAGAAAACAAGGCCAGTTGTTTGTTTTCCTTTTTTATAAATCTTTTGCTTTCTTTATTCTATGATACTTTGTCGTGAATCTCATTTACGCAAGTTTCAGTTTTAGACGGAGTTCTCTTCTTGTTTGACAGCTAATGAAGAAGTTGAAAATGAACGCTTACCTGTGACCCAAAACCAAAATAAAAATTGTTAAATAATCATTATAATTTAATAATTTAAATTGTTATGTGAGGTTTTTATATAAATTTATATTATTTTGTGTTTAATTTTTATCAAATAAATAGAGATGATGAGCAAATAAATAGAAATGGTAAGATTCAAATAGTTTAAATTGTTAAGTGAGGCTCCAGGATATGATTTATATTATTCTCTAACATACCCCTTCAAGTGAAAGTCTTTTGTACTTGAAACTTGTAAAGGTTGACATTACTTTGTGCTTAATTTTTATCAAATAAATGAAAATGATAAAATTCAAACTCGTAACTACTAAGTTATCAAGGCTCTGATACTATATCAAAGAATTATCTCAACTTAATAACTTAAATTATTAAATGAAATTTCAGAATATGATTTATATTATTCTCTAACAAAAATGGTCGGTCAATTATGATGCTGTACTAAAAACTTAAATTCCCAATACTGTGCAAAGCTTATCAAAACGAAAGATTTCTTTTGAAATAATAAATTCATCTATGTGATTAGCTAGTATTGAACTAAAATTCACAAGCATGTGAAAGTACAGAAGAAAAGGAAGCAAGAACAACGACCTCATCTGTAAAAGTTGATCAACTGGTTCATATATTTTAATTAGATAGTACTTGGTTATGTTAAAATTCACAAGATATATTCCATGCATGTATTTTCTGGTTTAAAAATATATAAATACACTCAAAAACCATATCAAAAGTAAATTTATTTTATATTTCCATAACTAAATATGCATGTTTATTGCTTCTGTCTTCGTATACGAGTAAAACACAGCCTCATAAAGTCATACTCAAATAATATCAACAAAACCTATCTAACTCAGAGCCATATCGGGATTGTTCATGCACCGTGCAAAATTTACCCAAGTTTTACGGGTCCTGATCCCCGAAAATATTATGTTTTGCTGCAAGAAAAACGATACACCCACAAGGCATTTATATATGCTCGAAGTTTTACTCGCAGTACAATAATATATATAATGTGTTTCTCGTGTTAATGGTTGGAATGTTTTGCGATCCCTCCCTCCTCAGGCTCATAATTAAGTCCATTGCACCTTGCAGAAGAAGCTGCGACCTGTGATGAAAACAAAAAAGAAAAACACAACTGTTCTACATCGTAACCTTCGTTTCCTTAGCTCAGGTACGGATTGAACAAATAATAGAGTTATCGGCTATGTATACCTTTATGTCTCTCTATTTCACTTCAACAATCATTGATCGGTTCTCAACATCTGATTAATCGAGATGAAAAATTTACATAAAGGTATATTAGAAAACTGATGTAGAAAACATTTGTTTTTTAAAAAAAATATTAAAAAATAATATAAATTATATTTTAAGATATCATTTAAAAATTTAAATTTTTTTCCGATTAAATTGGTTGTTTGACATATTATTAAAGTCTTAATGACTAAGTAGTCATGAGTTCGAATCTTATCATTTCATTTATATGATAAAAATTAAATATAAGGTAGTATAACCTTATACATGTTTTAAGCTCAAATGACTTTTACTTGAGGGGGTGTGTTAATGAATAATATAAATCATATCTTGGAATCTCACCTAACAGTTTAAACTTTTGGGTTAAATTAATTTTTTAATAAAATGTATCTAATTAATAAGAAAGTATTGGGAAAAAAAAAAAATCAATTAATGATGCATATATTTTGGATGGTGGGGACAGCGGAAATGCAAGGGGATTGAGGATATACGGGGGTTCGATCGAAATGATTGTTAGGTTGAATTTGTAATTTTTTTGAAAAATAGATCTCCATTTATTTATTTTGTAAAAAATCGAACATGTAATTAGATAGAGCTCCAATTAATTATATATAATTTCTAATTTAAATGTTTTTGTTCGATCAAATAGTTATACTCTTACTTCACGGACATTTGATTAGATAGAACGTTACGAAAAAGAATAGATAGTGTTCGATTTGTAACTTCAACAATTTCTTGTTTATCATAAATTGTTGAGTTAAAACGGAGATGACAATCAGTAATTATAACAATAATTATCACTTTTTAGCAATTATAACAATAATTAGCTTAATAATTCGATTCTTAGATCACATAATTAATTTACAATCATAAACCAAATACAAACGCTAGCAAGTTATAAAAAAAAATATCACATGATCAGTAATATATATATATATATATATATATATATATATATATATATATATTATCTTAACTCTCACGGAAAAAAACTAATTAATATTTTAAAATATATCTCTAATAAAAACTATATTTTTCCTTGAACATCCTAGTATATTGATCTTTAATTCTCAAAAATAGTCATTACATACCCATTCATATGTGTTTTACCTTATATATTCTCTAGTGGCATTATTGATTTACTTTTTTGACTAGCTAGAAGCAGCTAGGTACGTAGCAGTAATTAAATGATCGATCTTTACCACCAACCAGGAAAAGAGAAACTAAGAAGATCGTCAAAAGTCTTAATTATTCATCGACTCCACCACCTGAATATGGAAAGGAGAGCAGCAAATTCATAGAATGGTCACTCAGACCTTCTGATCGATCGGAAAACATAGCTAGCTAGAAGGAGGACGACCCTGAGAAATTAAACAAGAAAAATGCACGTACTGAATGTACAGATGTAAGTAATTTAGAGTCTATGAGTTGGAGAGGGGCCTAGTTAGCTACTTGCTCTCCCATGTCTCTGTAGTGTTTGTTACAAGAGTTGATAACCTGGACTCATTATACGTCTCTGTATTTTCACTTTCAGGTGCTCTCTGTCAAATCTGAGCTGTGAAAACCACCACTCAGTTTTTCCCATAATTTCAAGCTCCCAGCTATAGCTCTTTGTGGGGATGGGACCCATCGGCTTCCTCTTCTTAAATATCCTAGTCATTATTTTCAATGGTGGAATCAACAAGATGTATAAAGGTCGTAGCTGGTAAATTAAATTAAATTTGCACTGTTTTCACAAGCAGATTTGAGATTGAAATGGGTTTTTCAAGGGAGGTGAACTGGGATGGGGAATTGGGAATTGAGGAGCTTACACCGTTACTGTAGAATATTTATAGTTCTTATGTGTTTGCTACTTTAATTAAGGCTTCAATGTTTACTTGAGAAATTTCCCTCGCTATATGTGTTAATTTGCTTCCTATTCTTGTATTACAAATATCAAAGAACTGCCAAAGAAAATGAGTTTCCAGGAATTTACTTGATCATGATCTCAGTGCATGAGAGGGGGAGCCTCGATCGATCATCTTGCACAAGGCTTTTTTTGGTCATTGCAGACTCCTTGAATATTATTGGAGTCAGCATTACGTAGATAAATTGATGAAGGCTTGCATTTAATTTTATTGAGAAATATTGAGTAATTAAGAGCAGAAGGGTGTCAAATATTAATTGCTAGCTCTTCAAAGTTCAAACCATGGACCGACCATGACCCACCAAAACTCATATACAAATCAAGCATATGATATTTTATGTTGGCATCGATCTGGGGCAGAGATTTACAACATACCGACATTTAAATATGCCAAATTGAATTGATTTTAGTAGGACCTAGCTAAGTGTAATCAAGACCTGATATATATTGTATACAGAATTTAATTGAACTCACGTTTAAATTGTTCTTGTTTGCTTTGTCCTCAAAACGTCTGCAGAAACTAGAGATCAAAGGGATCAGAGATTTGAGTGCCTAGCTAACCACCTTTATCTGTGTACAGTTTGGTGGGTGCATAGAAATCTTGAATTGTTCGTTTAACATATCATAAAGGTTTTTGTGGGCCGTAAGTACGTACCTTACGAAAGCGACGAGACGGCTATGCGCGTGATGCTAGGGTTGTTTCTCTTTTGGCCCTATTTCAGAAGTCAGGTTCACTGCCTTTGGTTTTAGCTAGCTTCCTCCATTCTTCACAAGACAAGCATCGAGTCTTTGATTAGATAAATAGATATATCGAATCGTATCCTGCATGCATGTATAAAGCTGAACTCCACCATTACATATATGGTGTTGGTTTAAAGTTTATCTTTTGAACAAACACAACAGTAATTTTTAAAGAAAAGGAAAGTAAAAGTTGTGCGTGGAGATGATTCAATATCTTGTTCTCTATTGTGAAGTCCCTTGAATATTAATTCTCGACACTTGATGACATCAAATGATCGTTAAGAGATCTAGATCGAAACCTTTAGCACAGTTCTCTCGAGAAGCTTACTTAGATGCCTCGCAAGTTAATATTTTTTTCCTTTTTAACAACAGACAAGTATTTTTGGTAAAGAACACAAGTATACATATACACATCAATACCAAAACAATCACTAACTAGAGCGGCAATTGCATACGCAACCACGTTGCACTGGCACGCTTGTAGAGACTAGAGTACTTACAGCACTTCACCCAAAATATACAGAAAAAGAAACTGAAGTCCTACGGAGTAAAACCATCCCTACGTCCGTACAATAACAGGGAATAGCAAGGACGACGCTGTACCGTCAGGAAGCTTGTCGAGGGTGTAAGCCAAAAACAAACACTTGAATGTTCAGTGAGCTACTCTAAATAGGATTGGTTTAGTTCTTCCAAATCCTCGAATCCTTAATTAAATCTGTTTTCCACAAGTTGCGCAAACATCCAAGAAAAATACAGTTGCAAAATTTAAGGAAATAGCACAAGGGAAAATGACAGGAACGTAGATCAATTTGCATTCAACCTTTAATTTGTAATGAAAAGGACATGATTACAATCGACGTGTACAAACAAGTACTGTTTACTTTTCGTGGACCACTTCATTAGTTTATCCTGGTGAGATTTGGTTAGCAAGCGATCTTTGAAAGAATTCAATCATGCGTGCATGGTCTCGTTATCTCCACATAAACGGTCAGTGGCAGCTTGACACCGAGAGCTTTACATATCAGAAAAGTAGAAAGAAAACAACAATAGTCCTGATTTGAGGATCTTGAGATGACAACTATCTTTGTAGCTCATAAGAACTTCTTTGCGAGATAAAGATTGCATCAATCGCTGCAAGGGTAAGAACCAAATGGATAAAAGATGCCATGGCTTAAAAATGACACTAGCTCGTTGCAGAAACAGATTGAAAGGACGTAAATCTGACTGGGGAAAAGAGGAAGCTGACGACCACCTCTGCTAGTTAGCTATCAAATATTTAAATTAGGAGGGAGAAATTGTGATGTTGCATGGTAATTGACTACTGGAATTTTCTTGTCATTGTTCGTGCAACGCGTTGTTGCTGATTCTTGAAATCTTTAATTAACGCGTACCCACATCTCAAAATGGACGGCTTTGGACCCCAATTATACACAATATCTTCGGACCCCGTTTGGAGATATTAGGAATGATAGTGAAATGTGTTGCAATAAAATTAAAATACGCTCGACTATCAGTTCAATCTACAGTGCCTGAAATCCATACTCACAACCAGATACACCGCAGATACGTATACAAGTGTATGTATCGTACATGGTTTGAATAAAGCAATGACGTCAAATTGCCATTCTTGCCAATGGAGTTTGTCGAGGCCTGGCGTGGAGGTGCCTCTTGCTGTCTTGCATCTTGAAAGAGGAGCTAGGCTTAAGTACGTTCGTTCTCGTAGTTATGCCAATGATTGATTCGGGGTATCTTCCTTATTTCCCATAACTTATTAGCTGTTCTTGAATTGATCAAGTGTTTAATGAAGGTGATTCAATTTAAAAGTACGTAATAGTAGTAAAGAAACGAATTAAAGACAGTCTTATATGAATGCTAAACTTACCGCATCTAGCTAGGAGCACACATATCAAATTTTGTCAATTGAAACTAGCTAGATGTTCATACTTGGGATTTAAAGTACAGTTTGATCGTATACATCCAATATTTGAGAGGAGTGAGAAGGAATTCAAAATTAAATCGAGGTGTATTAAAGTGAATGAATAAATTGCTACGCTAGCAATAAAACAAGCAATTTAAGTGTTGGGTATTGGATTAGATCTTATCCATTCATTAAAGATGGGCCTGGTCTAATTTATAGAGGAATTACTAAAAAAATAAATTATTTTCTTTACTTATATATATAAGAACATGACTCATATTAAGAAATATTTTTACTTTGAAAAAAAAAGTTTTTTTTCTTTTTTTTTATCTTTAACTTTTTGAATTATCTTAATAAAATTTAAAAAAATATTTGTACTGTTGAATATCTCTTTTATTTTAGTAATTAAAATAGCATTTAAATAATTGATCCATGAACAAGAAAACAAATTTTTAAATTACCAATAAATTTTCTTTAAATCTACATTAACAATATCATAAATGAGAAAACAGAAGTAAATATCATCTAATTGGATCTGAACCTTTGTATAATTGAAATTGAAATTATTAGTCTTCAACCATGACTTCAAGAGGTGAAAAACAAGTTGAAAATTAACTGATCAGTAATGTTGATATTGTGTATTTGAGGTTTATTTGTTTACCTTTTGATATTGTATTGTGAGGTAAAAATAGTGTTAGAGAACTAATTACTGTGTTATGCTTATAAATATTTAAAACCGTTAAATAATAAATGAGTAAGTTGTTTTGCTATATATATATAAAATGACTAACAAGTAACACAATATGCTAAAAATATTTTAACACAAAAAATTAATTTTTAATTATGACTTCTTAAACTCATACGATATGTGTGCATATATATTTTTTATAAGAATAATTATTAATTTAAAAAAAAACTGAGAAAAAATTGAATAAGATGATAATATATATATATATATAGACATGTCATTTTAATAAAATTAATGAAAGAAAATATATTTTCAAATAGAATTACTTAAAAAAAACTAGCATCTTTGATATGTGTAATTTTTTATATAAATTATAGAAAAAGCTGTTATTTTAATTTTAAAAAATGGACCTCGTAATAAACAACCATGTTTTTGGTTAAAAAGATGGCATGCCCTCCTTTATTTCAAAATCAAAGTAATTTCCAACACCTATTAATTTTAGTTTTAAAGAAAAACAATACAAACCAAATAATATTTAAAGTTAAAAAAATATTTTAAAAAAGTTATACTTTAAAATACAATTAAGTCATAGAAATCACTTAATACACAGAGATTGTGCTGCTAATTAAAGACCTACAGCTCTTTGTAAAACTTTTTCATTCACAACTTGCATTAATTATGAATGAGGCCTTTCGGTCATTGGCATTCATGAGTTTAATTTCTAGTATTTGTTTTTTAAATTAAAACTTTCAGAACTTTATATTTATATAAGAGGTAAATATGGTATTTTTTTTATACGTGTTTTATTAATTAGTACTTTAGAATAGAAAAGACAAACACAAAAAAAAAAATAAAGAAAAACAAATACTAAAAAATAGTATTTTTAGATATAAAAAACATTTAAAAATGATTAAACTTTAAAAATACAATAATACCAAATGTATGCTAAGTCGTAGAATTACTTGTTGCTAGAGACAACATAAAAGGTGAATATGTGGTCATTCTCGTGTATTAAGAATATCATCTTAGATTGTTGCTAAAGTTTGGAAATGTAATTTAAATAGTGTTTTATAAAAATTTAAATTTTATTTTTTTATTTAAATTATTTTTTATTATATTGATGTACTAATATTTAAAATATATTTTTAAAAAAAAATATTATTTTAATATATTGTTTTTTTTAAAAAAAACACTTTAAAAAACATTTATTCTTTACTTCCAATTACCTTTTGTTCGGGCTGTCGACCAATCTGAGTTTAGCTTTCGCAACAATTCAATTAAACATAATATATATTTTTTAAAAAAAAATGTAGCTCGAAAATGACATTTAATTGATTTAATGGCTACACAAAGGGGAAAAGGTTCGCCATCAATATACATCAATCAGGGTCAGTAATACCATCTGTGAGTCTTTCTCTGTTCCTGTGGAATTTCAGAGCATTCACACCAGAGATTTTGATGTTTCCAAATTCAAGCACGGATTGTCCACGAAATTGCCTACAGATGCAACCAGCACGCTCCTTGAAAGACGATAAATGTTTCTTTCATTAAGAAATTTCTCTCAGATAACTGTAAAAAAAAGAAATTCAAACGAACAAAAATGACTTTGGTCCATACTGCAGATGGCGAGATGATCCATGGCGACAATATGTGGAGAAGAGCAGCCATACGCATTTTCCTAGAAACATTGAAAGCATAAGCAAATTTCCCTGTCATTTTTAATGTAGCACGTACTCAATGTTTCTTCTCCTTTTTTTTATATATATATTTATTTTTTTATTATTATCAATATAAATATTAACATCAGCTTATTTTTGTATCAATTAATTTTACATGTTTTAAAATTAACGATTATATAAAACTATAAATCTCTAGTAGCTTTAAAAAGATTCAAATTCATGATCATTAAAAAATAAACATAAAATTTAACTAGTTGAGAGAAAGTTTTTAAATTTACTAAAAAAACTAAATATGAGTAATTAATTATTAAATTTATTTGAAAAGAGATATATGCTCTACAAAGAAAATCAAATCTTAGAATTCATAAAATATATATATATATATCTCATCTTCTCTCTTTTTCTTATTTATTTTGACACTATAAATTTTATCAAAGGTTATCATAGCTGTTTGTATTTTTTATATGTCTGTCATCAAAATATATGTTTGATATTGTGATGTGTTATATTTTTTAAATATATTTTTTTATTTAAAAATATATTTTTTAAAAAAATATCAGCATATTAAAACCATTATAAAATAATAAAAGGATGTGCCGATTTGGTTCCAAATCAAATAATGCTTGAAAAAGCAAGGAATTTAAAAATCTTGACAAGGATCAGGAATTTCAAGCTTGCAATTAAGTTTTACCCTAGTGGAAGAAGACAAAAATTCAATTTTGAAACGGGAGCATTGATGAGGAGAATTAATAGACATTTTCCGAGGAACTTTTTATGGCATAATATATACCATGAAAACAGTAAATATTACAAAGGAAAAGGGAATTAAACAGGGGGGGCATGGCCCTCTCTGCCTCCCCGGAGGAACATCACTTGTATATGCCCCACGGGGCACATGCTTAACAGCTTTAAGGTTACGGTCGTTCAAGTTCATGCACCCACGACTGCTGTTATTTGTTTCCTCATTTACATATAGTACCATTTTTTGGTAAAATTATAAATACCTTATATGAGTTAGGTAAAATATAATATTCACATGGAAAATGCAGAAAATGTCTATTTATAAAAAAATAAACAAAATGAATTGTTAATTAGACTTCCGACTCTCAAAGAAAACACCTTTCAATTTTCACAATCTCTTTCCATTCATATTTCTTTTTAAAAAGTCAAGAATTATAAGCTAGAACATATTTGTTTTTGTGGTCAAAGTTATGATTAAGGTTAGATACAATTCAATTATATACAAAATTCAATTATAAAAGCTAGTTTTCTTTGTTTTTTTCTAGTTTTTTTAGTATGGATTTCATGCATAAACCTTAACCTTAAAAAAATGCATGTTTTGTACTTTGTCATATATGAGTTAAGTAAAATAAAATAATCACATGGAAAATGCAGAAAATGTCTGTTTATATAAAAAAATTAAAAAAAAAATGAATAATTAATTAGACTTCTGACTCATAGAAAAAACACCTTTTAATTTTCATAATTTCTTCTCATTTATAATTCTTCTCAAAAAGTCAAGGATTACGGACGAGAACATGTTTGTTTTTATGGTCAAAGTTATGATTAAGGTTAGATGCAATTCAATTATACATAAAATTCAATTATAAAAACTAATTATTATTATTTTTTAGTTTGTCATATAAAATTTCTGCAATATGGGCCTTGTCCCATGTTTGATACCAAGCCCATGTAATGAGCTTCCTAAATTGTCATCTATATTTTGACGAAGCAGCTTCTGGCATGAAATGAAATGGGAACCTAAGCTAGAAATTCACGTGATGGGATGGGCCAACATCCTACTGTTGGAAGCTTAATGGGATGATTATTGAAAAATCTAATTCTAAATAGTAAATACAATTTTATTGTAGTTGTTTTAACTTTTAAGGTCTGATTTGAAAAGGATTTTAATCATTGGATTAAAGGATTAATTCGCGGATCATTATATCAACCCTGGTTTTTTTTTTTTTTATTTAAAATAATATCGTTTATTTTAATATTAAAATTAGTTTAAAGTTTATAAATACAACCTAACTTTGATAATTATAATTTTGTCATAGTTTTCAAACTCGGGTCGACTCAGTTGATCCGAAACTAAAACTAGGTTGAGTTTAAAAAAATAAAAAAAGTCAAGACCCGTGATGACCTCGTTGATTTTTTTTTTTACTAAAACGACATCGTTTTTAGTTTTTTTAAAAAAATCAGAATTGACCCAAATAATTTAGTTAAATCCAAGCCTTGAACTAGGCCGGGTTTAAAAACTCTGAATTTTACAATGTAAGCACTTTGATTTGCATTATAGCAATGAGAAGAATGTTTCCATAAATTTAGCAATATTCTTCTTAAGAAAATAATATTTTGAAACTTGTTTTTCAAGAATTAGCCAAAATGAGGCTATATAAATCACGCCAAAATTGGCCATCTTGCAAGAATCCAATTACCAAAATGTTTTTCTTCATAAAAAACTTTAACTAGCCATAGTGTTGATCTTGATTAAAATTTATTTTCCAAATTGATTTTGCCCATCTTGGACCTTATCTTTCATGGGCAGAGCATCGTCGATATCCATGGGGCCTTCTAGACCACCCATTATTAATTTAACCTACAAAGCCCATGGGCTGATCTAATCTAAAACCTCTGGTCATTTACAAAAGCCACGTCACGTCAGATTTCTTATGCATACAATTTTATTAACGGTATCTCTAAAACCCTAAAATCCTTAAATCCCCCTTTTCACCGGGGTTTAAGCATGCACTTCACTATCATTCAATCCATGGCAATTTCAAGACTAAGCTTTGCTTGTAGACACGGCTTCCATTATAGTCCATCTCTTTTTCACTGCTTTCAAAAAGTACGTAAATCTCACATTTCTATCAATGTTTATATTAGCCAAGTGAATTTAGATCTTATCTTTGTAGATGGTTTTTGTTTCATTATTTTCTTTCAGGTTAGATTCAGCTCAGTTGCAGCAATTGAAACCCTTTTTGATCAAGATAATGTTATTAAAGACAAAAATCAAAATTTGGGTACTTTTTACTTTTTTGTTGGGCTGTTTTAAAGTTTTCTGCTTGTGAGTTTCGGGGGTTTATATTTATATATAAGATTTAGATTGGAGTTTTCTTTTTCAGGGGATCCTAAGGCGCTGGAGTGGAAGAAATGGAATTCCAAGGAACTTGGAATCAGTAATTCAACGATTTCAAGGCCTACAAAGAAGGTTCTTCATGGACTTAAGAAAAATGGTAGTTCTTTTGTCCATGGTGGATTGCTTTATATCCGTGGATTTTTTTTGGTGGCAAGGACTTTAAACATTTGCTGTTGGTGATACTTATGTTTATACTAGGAAAAGTTGTTGTTTGTTACTAATTCTTATGATGTTTGTTATAGTCTTTTGTTGTTAAAAGATTGTGTCTTTCTGTTGTTTGTTGTAGGATATGAGGTTTATCTCGTGGGAGGTTGTGTCAGGGACCTTATTTTAAAGAGAACGCCGAAGGATTTTGATATAATCACATCAGCTGAGCTTAAAGAGGTTAACTTATACTTTAATTTCGTACTAAGCCTATAGAATTGTTGTTGGTTTCTTTTTCATGTTGTTAAACATTTGTGATGTCTAAAACAGCTTTAGAATCCGTGTTTCAATGCAATACTATGATAAAATGTTCTGTTTGAGCTATTAAACATGCTTGGTAAAATTTAATCATGTGCGCAGGTAGTAAGGACATTTCCGCAGTGTATAATAGTTGGCAAGCGGTTTCCCATATGTCACGTGCACATTGGGGATACTATTGTTGAGGTATGATGCTCTCTTTCTCTCTCACTCTCTGATCATTACATCAGATAGCTCATTCATAATTTTCTTATTCCGCAATCAGTACACGTTGTTGTGCCTGTTGAAGCAAGCCACTTCCAGTTTTATTCCTCTTCGCACATAATTGCTATAGCATTTTTCTCTTGGATTTAGGACTAAATCATCTACTTTATTTTGTTTTCATTTTTCATATTTCTAACTCTCTTTAATGGCAGGTTTCGAGTTTTAGCACCACGGGACCAAAGTTCAGGGTGGATTTGAGCAATGTCATCAGTCCTCCCATTGACTGTGATGAGAAGGATTATGTTCGTTGGAAGAATTGTTTGCAGCGAGACTTAACAATAAATGGGTTAGTTCTTGAAGATACAAATTACAATTTTCTAGTTAGTGAATTTTGGATCTTGAGTTTGCAACTCTTCACATTCTTTAAAATGTTTGACATATATGTTTTTATTCTCTTTTTTTTCTTGTATATAATTTGTTTTGGAAGCATTGTTTTAGCATGCATTTGTCTTTGCATGCAGGTTGATGTTTGATCCATATAAAAGAATAGTGTATGACTATGTGGGAGGTCTGGAAGATATTAAAAAGGCTAAAGTGTGAATGTATTTCTTAACTTTGTTGGTTTCTGAATTTCTTTCAATATGCCACAATGTAGACTGTCCTCACATCTGCTTCTGTGGACATAGGTGCGGACTGTGATCCCAGCTAGTACTTCCTTTCAAGAGGACTGTGGTGAGTCTTTGATCTTCTTGATCTTTTCCCTATGTAGCATGCACATGTTTTTAAATAGTTCATTTGCAAGCACCATATCCATAGACAATCCTTTGTTTTCTCGTGTTCATAATTAGGCTTGCATGTGACTCCTTTCTATTTGCAGCTCGCATTCTGCGTGCAGTAAGAATTGCTGCTCGTTTAGGATTCCGTTTTACAAGGGAAACAGCTCACTTTATCAAAAACCTTTCTCGCTCGTTATTAAGACTTGACAATGTATTAAAGTAGCTCTTCCTTGCTTTCTTTATTGTTTCCCATACATTTAACTTTATACAAGAATGTTCCTAACTGACTTAACTCTAATATCAAAATGTTCTAGCAAAGGATCATGATGGAGATGAACTACATGCTAGCATATGGTTCTGCTGAAGCTTCTTTGAGGATATTATGGAAATTTGGACTTCTTGAACTTCTTCTGCCCTTCCAGGTTTGTATTTGATGTTTAATTTCTATATGATATTTCTGTTGCTAGTCTAATATAGGTTCTTCTTGCAGGCAGCATACTTTGTTCGTGATGGATTTAAGAGACGGGACAAGAGATCTAACATGCTTTTGGTAATCTTATTATTTTGAATACTTTTGTGATTTTCAAATACTGGTTTGATTTTAATTGAGGCTCAATAATAGATTAGAGGATAATTTCTGTCTACTCTCAAATAACTTCTGATCCTGTTTTTGGTTGGGAAAAATCTCTAGAAACGGTGTTTCTTGAAATTTTACCATTTCCTACTTTTCATTGTTACCAATTTTCTGAACTAATAATCCAACAAGGGTATACCTCCCTAATAGCCAGTTTTTATGAGAAGACTCTTCAAAATACAGTTAGGTGGTATGGGTACACTGTGATTGGATTCCTGAAGTTGCTTGCTTATTTTATATGGTTATACTTGCAACCAAAAATAGCAATGCCTTCTGGATGCAAATGTTCAGTTCTCATCAGATATCAATCTTTAAGAAGTATTTTCAAGCCCCCATGAGGGTATATGAGGCCCAAAAAGTTTAATAATCACTCTTGAATTATATCATCATTCTGGTAATTGTTTCTGAGTGTATTTTAACAGGTTTGGAACTAAGCATATTTGAGTTCTTATATTCCAAAAACATGGGCGGTTTAGTGGCTTTTTAAATGATTGAAGTGTTGTTATTTCATCTGCAGTGTCTGTTTTCTAACTTGGATAAACATCTTGCACCTGATAGGCCATGCCACAACAGCTTATGGTAATATTTTTCTTGATCTTAAAATTTTAATTGTTCCTTTTAAGATGCTATAATAAACCAGACATCATGATAAAAACTTTTTAAAGTTGTTGATATATTATCAATGTATCGTCTTTTACTATTTGGTGCACTGTCTGCATTGAATGTGAACCCATTTAGCTAATTGAATTATAATTTGTAAACGTCATCCCCCAATGGAGGACTTAATCAATTTAGGAGATTGTTGGAGAGTGATACAATTCTAGGTAATTCAAAGTCGAATCTTCTTTAGTGAAACCTGGCACACACAATTTGTTTTGCCATGACTGAGTATTTCATATGCTTCAAAATGAATTTAATGCGTGCTTTGGGTTTTTTTTTTCTTTTTTTATATGTCGTTTCATTTGAAGTCTGGTGTTTGTAAGGTGTGTGGTTGGTTCGTAATCACATTGGCCATTTTGTATGCCTTTGGAATACAAGTACTCTTTCAAGTAAATGAAAATTTACCTAGCACTGCTGCTAATATATTGGACCAGGAAGCGAAGACTCGTCACAGCTTTTCTTTTCTTTTTTTTTCCAGGGTTGGAATCTTAGTGTTTCATAAAGCATTATCTGACCAACCAAGGGATCCTATGGTGGTTGCAGCATTTTGTCTTGCGGTCCACAATGGTGGAGATATTTTAGGAGGGGTAAAAATGGTGAAGAAGTTAACCAAGCCCCATGATGTTAGCTTCCATGAGTTATCCGAACCTCAGAATCTTAACTCTGAAGCACTGGTTGATGAGGTTGTGGATTTCGCAGCGTCTGTTAAACAAGTTCTATATTGGATGACCAATGAGTATTATGTTTCACAGGCAATGGCAGAGTACCCTCAAGCACCATGTTCAGATTTGGTGAGCGCTTCCTTTTCTTTTCCTTTTTTCTTTTCCAAGTTTGAGGCAATGGTTTGACTTTGACGTTCACATTCTAATACATGCAACAATAGGGGTCTCGAGTATGGACTTGAACCAAATGCTCTTTATGCTGGCTACTTGTCCATTTTTCTTGTTGGCAGCAGGTGGTTTAAAAATGTTCAGTCAACTTTTATGAGGGGATAAAATTGGCCATTGCTTTCTTGCAATGGTTAAATTTTTCTCGGGCTAGTAACCAGGAAAATGGAGGTTCAAGTCTTGAGAACAACCATATCTGAAAGTTCTAAATCAACAATCGTGAAATCATCCCTCCTAGACCATACTCCCATACTTCATCAGGTCCATAACTAGATAGTGTCATTTTAGAGGAAACTATCTCTGCAATTGTCTGCATTCCATTTTATTAAATACAATTCCATTCTGAAATGCCAGATCCAGCTATTTTTTCAGCCTGCAACAGATTTACTGGACATTTATTAAAGGAGCGCTTCAAATAATAGTGGTAGTGGGAAATATCTCTGGTATCAGCTATTTTCACCAGAAGTGGAAGTATTGATGACAGAAACAGGACTTGTCCACTTTTTATACAATGTAGGATCAGTGCCTTCGGATCCATGCAATCTATTAGATGATTAGCGGTGGATGTGATTTCTAAACGTAGGTTTGAGAATGAAGATGACAGTTGTGTGGAGAGTATCATGCTTTTCAGTGCTTCATTTTTTTGCTGCTTCAATGTTTTCTGCATTTATAGTATATACTTATTTGGGACATGCCTGGTATAATCTCCAATGTGCAGGTCTTCTTTCCATTGGCAGTGTATTTAAAAGTATGCAGGATTTTTGAGTGTTCAAGAGAGGGCTCAGAGAAAGCATTTATGCCAAAGCAAGGTAGAAAGATTGATTATGAGATGTTGGCTTTGGGAAGCCCGCAAGAAGTTCGGCATACTTTTGCGAGGGTTGTCTTTGATACCTTGTTCCCGCTCAATTTAACCTAAACCTGGACCTCCAATTCCCAGACTAAGACACTAAAGTTGAACTGCAAAGGCCTGCAGTATGAAATGAAGATATCATGGGAAAGCCTCAATTATTCGACCTGCTTCCTAATTTGGACGAGTCTTATTCTACATGTAATTTTTTCCTTGATTCGTTTACTCATGTACATAAAGTACACTAAATTACAGGAAAGGATTGATTTCCATGTTCTTTGCACGTAAGCGCTCACTCGCATGAAATTGGCGAAGCTGATATGTTTTTTATAATGAAACTGAAGTGCCTGCCTCACACCAAGCTTACAAATTGGCTAAAGTTTGGTATCAAAGGTCAAGGCTTCTTTCTTGCCGGTTTGGTGTAGTGCTTTGTTGTAGAATTCAGTTTTTGGCATATTGTTTCTTGTAAATTTCCTGTTGAGCTTAAGTAACCAGCTTGAATGCTGCTGGGCTCCAAAAAATCAGAATCCATGTAGACAGTTTCTCGAACCTCCAACAACTTTTACTAGAATGTTGAGCCTGTTTGTTTGCGTAGTTATGATTGTGTTTAAATTAAAATACAAAAAACATAGTTAAAGAATAGCAAGGATTTCTTGCTTTTTTTGTATTATTTATATTAATTCCACTGTTTATAATATGAACAATGTACATATACTATTCACTTGCACTGAATTTTTTTTTGTGTTTTTAAGTGTTATTTTTTTAAAAAAAAACTAGTTTAGAGTGAATTTTATACCTGATAATATTTTATTTAATTTTATTACATGCTAAAAAAATTATGAAAACTATAGTTTTTGTCGGATGTATTTTGTATGTAATGAAATTGTAGATGGTTTCATGGAATAATAAAAAATATTTTATATAAAGTATGATTTATTTTATGATGTAATAGCAATAGTTAAATTCACAATATTTAAATTAAAAATCATCAATATTAATATATATTTTTTAAAATTATTTTATAACCTCAATTTTAAAAGTATTATTAACCAAACACATTAAACTATTTTTTCTTTAATTTCAATTTTAACCATAATTTTAACTAAACATCTATTTTTTCAAACCAGCCTCAACTAAAAATATTTTTTATAAAATAATTTTTTTCAAATTACAACCATAATAGCTACCGTAACACCAAACACACTCGTTATATATCTGAATCTGAATTGGATAGTCTGATGTAATGTTATCTAAGCAAAGCAGTAAATCAAGAAAGCAGTGTTGCATATTCAAGCAGTAACATTTCTTTAAGCACTGTCATTACAGAAGCCAGATTCACTAGATGATGAGCATTGTCATCGCGAATCAATGTCATCTGGACATGTATATACGGACAGCAACATATGAACTCAGTAATCGGAGAAACTGGTATTTCTATCGCATCGTATTCTTCGTGTGGAAACTGAGATGCAACATAACTTGTTACATTGTACTAACTTGGACAAATCTCAATAGATGATGAAATTAATATCCTCCTCTTATGAATCGAGCACCAACAATAGAACAATGATATGCAAATCATGTTTTAAAAGAATACTGCCCATGAGAATGGCATCAGCTAACCTTCTGTTATTTGTCCATTAAAAAGAAATCCCTTCTCTTCAACGTGGAAGAGTAATATCTTGTTCACAGATAAGCTTAAAATTTAAGCTTCTGCAACTGGAGCTGGAGCAGCACCACCAGTAGTTGGTCTGTGAAAAAGAACAATCACAAAGTCATTTGAATGGAATGCAATATCTCCAAGGATGTAAGAAGGAAGATAACAAAGCATGAGACAACACAAAGCTCGAGGAAAAGAAACTCACAGCCCAACAAACACTTTAAAAGCATCATAGATAACCCATTGAGCTCCTGTAAGTGTTCCTATCATGGCAAGTCGGAGAGGAAGGCCACGGGTAAAGAGCCCCAATAAACCTAGCTGCCTGACAGCCTGCAATAGAAGACACCATGACAAAACATTGCAGGTGACCAAATGCAGAAACAATGTGGGAGTAAAACACTTGTGCATTCATTACAAACAAAGAGGAGGGTTGCTAAAATTCACTTACATCACCAGCAGTTGCCCCCTTGGCATTGTTGAGGAAAGACACCAGGTTGTCAGCAGGCTGTGAGACAATAGTACAGAGTATACCAGCAACGTATCCACCACCAAAGCTGACTCCAAGCTGCAAGGTTTTGCTGCACTGGTCTTTGGGTGTTGGGATGACGTTCTTGTACATGTACTCCACAATAGTCTCAAAGGATGCAAATTTCATCATTGTATCTGCAAGATACAAATTCTGATGATCAGTAACATTCTTAACAAATGTAGGAAAGATGGAATTCTTCTAGCAACCACAACTAAGGTTGAAACATGAAATAATTAAAATGGTTTGGCTTACATGGAATCTGACGCCCCCAAAGAGGAACAATCCCTTTGTATAACCTGAGAGCATTTTAAACACACACTCATCAAATCGGAATTCAGTCATTTATACTGTGCCCTAAAAGTTAATGGATAAACACAAAACAAAAGATTTTTTGTGCCAAAATCATACCCAGAATAGCCTTGAGCTCTGATAAACTTAGGCATACCATCTGCCAAGCCCCTAGCAAAACCAGGTTGAGTTTGGACGCGAACTTTCACTGCCTCCATAGGGCAGAGAGCAACATCAGCAATTATTTCAGCAGATGCTGAGCCAGCAAGATAAATCAAGGTCTTGTACTTGGCTGCATACTCAGGGCCAGCAATATCTGAGTAGTACTTCTTAAAGAACTCATAGAATCCATACTTGCAAGCACCCTGAGCACTGTAGCCAAGCAAGGTAGGCGCCCATCCTCTAAAGAAACCTTTAACTCCCTGCTCCTTGAGCAATACCCCAAATCCTGATGAAATGCTCTTGTACTTTGATGGGTCAATCTGAGATATAAATTACAGTAAAATTTCTGCAGATGACGTACTAATTGTGGGGTAATCATTAATAAGTACAACAGTATGTGGCTATCAAAAGTTAGAGACAATATATATAAAATCCATAACCATAATTTCTTGTCACTGAAATAAGTAATTAATCCACAAAAACATCAAGGGTCCTAATTTCTGCAGATTTAAAATAATTGACCATACAAGAAA
Source organism: Populus tomentosa (assembly GCA_018804465.1). Classification (NCBI taxonomy): domain Eukaryota; kingdom Viridiplantae; phylum Streptophyta; class Magnoliopsida; order Malpighiales; family Salicaceae; genus Populus; species Populus tomentosa. The sequence goes on from CM031997.1 coordinate 10,225,673, forward strand.
CAAGATCTTGCACGCCTTTAGAAAGTTCATGGAAGAAAGAATCAAACAGTTTGAAGGACACAACTAAAATTAATTTTGCCTCGCAGGTTGAGGGTCCAACTTATCAACTCTCAAATAGCCAACCATTAGGAAAAGTAAGAAATTCCATTTTTATGATCTCTTTGAGTGTGTGTGTGTGTGTGTAACAGCAAAAACCCTTAAAACTCAATAATAAATTAAAATCATTTAAAAAAATGCAAGAAATTAAGTAGTCCTTTCAATTCATAATTTTTTTTACAACATCCATAAAAAGAGTGTAAGATCATGGGCAAAGAGTTAGCTAAAAAAGAATCATCAAATAGAAAACAAAAAGGAAAAGGAAAAAAAGAGAGAAAAGCTTTAGTATTATACCTGCATGTTGCACTTGACAACATCAAGAGGAGTGAGAGCCGTGTGAGTGAGTCCGCAGCTAAGAATCCCACCAGCAGTACAAGCCATATAAAAAGTTGTTGAGTACATCTCTAACTTTTCCGTAGGTGCTGGTATCACAAAGTTCTTTGACAGCACTCCATGATCACCACTATCAGACGATGGCCAAAGCTTAGGTTGTTGCAGTACTACTCCATTTCTAGAGCCAACTGAAGAGGAGTACAGAAAGCTTGGGATCAAAGATTGACAAGAATTCTCGTTCCTGGCCATTTGAAACAGATCTTTTTGTTGAATCTTTTCGTGTTTTTTCTTTGTTGGATTTTTGTTTCTCCCCCTGCCTTTGGCTTCTAGGAGAAGTGGAGCTACTGTTCTTATTTGAAGGAAGGAAGTAAGGAGAGAATGTGCCGGAGAGAAACGAGAAATGTTTGGAGCGCAAGAAAGTTTTTCAAAGGGCTGGCCTTGGCGCGGTCATTAATTTATAGGGCTGCTTCTTCTTTTTTTCCCTTCAAGATCTTTCATGGTTTATAAATTATTTGACTTCTATTTTATTTTATTTTATTAATTTGTAATAGTATGGTCGGATTTTAGCTCCAACGTATGTGGAAACAAGTTATGAACTAGTTGTTCTTTATTTCTTAGATAGTTGTCCGTCTTAAAAAACACGAAATTTGACCAATAAAAATTAACATCACCTCTAATTTAAAAACTTAGATTAATAGGGTGCAAATCTATTTTTACAATTATTTATACGTGCATTCAATAAAATCTTAAAATATCTAATAACTTCTAGACAAAAACAAATACAATTAAGAGCACCATGGATTCACGTTATGGAGCAAGACTTTTCAGAGAAACCCCAAGGCTCCTGCTCTTTTGGCAAGCAAAGAGTCAAGAGTGCTGCCCCATTGACCATGGCCACCATCTAATTGGTTTTTTCCTTCTTGTTTGGCGTCGCTGACTCGGTTTGGGACAGTTTAATAGGCTCTTCAACAATTGGTTCATGGCAGTCTTTTCCCTGAGTTCTTCTTTGACAAGTAATAATTGATAAATTTAAGGTCTGACCTGCTTCCAAAGCTTGAGGTGGCAGGAACCAAAATGCAAATAATTTTTACTTTAATGAGAAAAATAGTGGCATAAAACATCTAATATATCACATTGGTATGGCAAAAAAAAAAAAACTATCAGATTGGTATAATAATAATAGTTATGAAAAGGGTACAGAGAAAAACACCATTAGTTTTTTTCCCATGATCTCCAAGGATCCATGCAGAGACAAAAAAAAAAAAACACAAAGCGTTATGCAGGCCGATGCATGAAAGTCTCTTATGACTAGCCTGGATTTGAATTATTTTTCCATGGAAGTGAAGCTAGAGAATCCGTACAAAAGAGCGGTGATCGATTAAGAAACAATTTATTTTTCAATTACGTGTGAATTATGGCTGTATCCTCGAAAGCCTATAGAAGTAGAAGCAAAATATATATCGACCATCTATTTTAAATTGCAAAGTTTAATTAGAGACAACGTGGGAAACTGAAGTCTTCGAGTTAACAGTGCCCTCAAAACAAAAATTGCGTGTAACCCAACACAGTGGCTCGAAATTCTATTGCAGTTATTAAACTCGGTTAGGTTTGGTTTAACTTGGCAAGTCAGCTTAGGATTCAATTGACTTGCCTCATGGTTCAGGTCAAATGTTAAAAAAAAAAAAAAAAAAAAAAAAAAAACTCAATTCAAAGATGATCGGTCCTCAACAGTTCAACCCGAAGCCTGATGTACTTGTTAAATATCAACGGGTGTCCAATCTCGTAGAGTCGTAGGAGCAAGATAACAGATATGACACTGACGTTCGGAGGTGCAACTTGGTGCGTGAATTAACATAGCAGCCACATATTTTTTGGGTCACGACAATGAACTTTTAAAAGCTAACTACATAGTATAAAAACTTAGTATTAAAAAAATTATTTTTTTATTTCAGATTTAAATCACATAGTTATTAATATAATAAATACTAAAAATTTATATAATTATTAATTTTAAAATCTATAAAATTAATTAAATTACATTTAAATTGACCTAATATTAACATTAATAATAAAAAAAAAATGTTGGAGTGAACCGACAGCCATGTATTTCGTGTAGACTCTTGGGGATTTTTCTTGCTGAAAAGAATTAATGTAGTCGTTCTTTGTAGTAAAAGATTTGGATGTAATTTAGTTTTTGATAATAAATTATTTGTATTTGTATTTGTATTTCTTTTATAAAAAGATTGGATGTGATTTTGCAGCTCAAAAACAGTGATTAAAACGTAAAAATAAACATATTTTTCTCGTTCAACTTGCAATTCTTGAATCTCGAGAGAGCCCACAAGCAGGAAGCAATCCAATGAATGACACGCAAGTAGCAGATAGGGCTTGGATAACGATGAGAGTGCATCTTCTCCACTCTCATCTCTGCCATTATCAATTCCTTTCTTAGGGCGAATTCCTTTCGAGATTCCTTCAATTTTATCACAGGTTATTCGGTGCTTCTCCTCTAATGGCCTCGGTCTCAGCTACCTGTCCTAGGTTCCAACCTCTGTTTAGTCAGTCCGACAAGACTAGTCGGGTAATTAAAGCTTTCACAATTTCTTTCGCTCGTTTGATTGATTACAATTACTTACACCTGCTTTTCAATATTACATCTCTTGAAAAATTTCTCGCGTCACTTATTTGTTCTTGTTTTTGCTCGATCTCGCTGATATTAATTCTTGAAAACTATGCTTCTATGCTTCTTTCCTGGTTTTCTTCAACATGTATATTTGGAGGGGATACTATGCTGTAAACACGTTCCCTCCTTCATAAGCCCATCTAATTAATGGTGAGAAAGAAGTAGTTTGACGTGACATTCTCCTACAAGGCCTCTCGATTTCGTGTCTCCACCATTGTTGTGTTCTTTACTGGTGCAGGCAGCTGGTTTAAAGCTGGTTTCAGTAGGTCGGCTTCCCTCCCTTGAAGGCCTCTCGATTTCGTGTCTCTTGTTCGGTAACTCCACCATCCTTTACATTGTGGATTACGCTTCAGCACCTACCTATTCTTTTCATTTTGCTACCGAATTAACCTAACAAATACAAAAATGCGAGGTTATAACTTGATGTTAATGTACATGGCTTGATTGGCAAAGCCAGAGACAGTGGAGAAAGTTATTGAGATTGTGAGGAAACAATTGGCCTTAAAACCTGAGACAGTGCTCACCAATGAAACCGAGTTCGTTGAGCTTGGTGCTGGTTTTCTTTCTCAAAGAATTATTTTAACCCGATAATTTAAGTTTTTAGATAAGATTTCAAGAAATGATTTATATTATTCTTTAATATATCTTTTCAAGTGAAAGTCTTTTGGGCTTGAAACTTGCACAAGTTCATATTATCTTGTACTTAATTTTTATTAAATAAATGGGGATGGTGAGATTCGAATTCGTAACCGCTTAGTCATCAAGGCTCTGATATTATGTCAAAAAATCATTTCAACCCAATAGTTTAAGTTTTTATATGAGATCCCAAGAAATAATTTATATTATTGATGAGATCTCAAGAAATGATTTATATTATTCTCTAACACTATTTACACTGTAAGCCATTTTTTGCTGCCTGTTATGCTACAGGTTCTGTTGTGTCATTCACTTGATCAAAACCATTTAAATAAAATCAAGGGAATTTACTTGTTGATCTGGCAATTTAAAGAGAGATGTGATCATGCAATGTTATTGCAGGTGGAGATAGTAATGACATTGGAAGAATTTGACATTAATGTAGAAGAGGAGAGCTCTCAAAATATAACAACAGTCCAGGAAGTAGCTGACATGATTGAGAAACTTGTTCAGAAGAAAGCTGAAGGTGAAAGCTGAGCCCAAGAATCATCAGTTTGCCAGGATTGATAGTGTTAGGATTTTCTTGATAAGTTTCCATGCCATGATTATATTTCTGTGATGCAAACACATGTTTTTGGCCCGTGATGGATTAGAGTGTGATTGCCATATATAAGATTTAGACATTCATGAAAAATATTTGTTTTTAAATATTTTTTTAAATTTTTCATGTTTATTTGTTATTAAAAAGATTAATTAATAAAAAATATTTTTCAGTCAAGGAAAAATATAATTTAATTTTTAAAAAAGTATTTTTTTTTATTTTGGGTAAAAATCACTTTTTAGAAGTTGTAAAATATTTAGAGATATTATATTATTTGTTAATTATATTAAATTTGATCCTCAAACTTTTAGTGATATATATTTTGTTTTGATTTTTTTTTAATTTCATCCCTTAGAATTTGATTTATATATCAACTTTGGTTCTTATTTTTTTTAATTATTATTTTTTTTCTTATTCTTTTTTAATTAAAAATTTTTATGTATTAGATTTGATTCTTGTTATTTTGATTGATATTTATTTTATTTAAAATAATTTATAAAATTATATTTTTTTTAATTTAATTTTCATTTAGTTTTTTAATTTTTAAAAATTGTTTCATTTTTCTTTTAATAAACTTGAAAAAAATAAAACATTAATAAGTTATTTTTTAATTTATTTTTCATGACATGGCTAAATACTAAAAAATACTATCAAATATTAAAAAATAATTTACTTTTAAAAAAATTATTTTCTAAAAAAATAAAATATTTTTTAGTAAACAAACAGGTGCATAACAACCGATGTGTCACTCGGCTTTCCTTCCTAACTATTAGCCTGTTTGGCATTGCGGCCAAACCGGCTTTTTGAAAAAATTCAAAATTTTTTTTTTTTTTTTGCTAAAATTGAGTGCGGTTTGTATTTTTTGGATCGTTTTGATGTGCTGATGTCAAAAATGATTTTTAAAAAATAAAAAAATATTATTGGCATGCTTTTCGGCACGAAAAGCTATTTGAAAAGCAACCGCTACCACACTCCCAAACACCCTCTATGAACCCATAATTGCAATGCGATGGACTGGCCGCCCACCACTTCCTTTCTTCTCTCGTCGTTCCCATTCTTGCAAAGCTCAATTAGCACTTTGGCACAACATTAAGTACGCTTTGTGTATGTGATTTAAAAATTAGATGATTAATTACTAGATTACAGCTGGCAAGGAGACATTGCGGGGTCGGTTAAATATTAATGATTAAACAGATATGTGGACGCGCCACCAAATTATAGAGGGACAGCCGAGACGAACCGGGCATCATCATGGAGCCATGTTTTTAACCACTTGAACCGGTTGCATACGCATATAATTCATCATAAAAATTATTCATAAATCTCATATTTATTTGCGAGGAAAAGTACAGCTCCCAGCATATAATTCCTGTTTTATTATTTACCATAACAAAAGGTTGTCCCGTGGTAGATTAATCAAAGCGGTCATCCGTGTGGTTTGCACAAATTTTTGGTTAGCCCAACAAGAGTTTTTCTCTAGCAAACCAGACCCATTATTTTCTTGTTCTTCATCCAAACAACTATTTTGGCCGCTGCAAACCTGGTGAGATTCCGAATAAATTAAAATAGAGAGAGGCGGTTGTTATTTTTTTTAATATTTTTTATTTAAAAATATATTAAAATAATATTTTTTATTTTTAAAAATTATTTTTAATATAGTATATTAAAACAATTTAAAAATAAAAAAAAAATTAAATTTTAAAAAACAATCCTTTTAAACACATTATCAAGCAACCCTTACTGCTTATGAGGTATTTGGGAGTGTGGTAGCGGTCACTTTTTAAATAGTTTTTTATACCGAAAAGCATACCAATAATATTTTTTTATTTTTAAAAATTATTTTTAATATTAGCACATCAAAACGATTTATAAAATATAAATCATACTCAATTTTAGTAAAAAAAATATGAAAATTTTCAAACAACAGGTTACATCACAGACAAAAATGCCTAGGCAAAACGTTGACTTTTTTTTATCTTCTTCGTTTGCTACTTTCTTACGGGCTGACTCTGTTTACATATTTATTTGTATGAAACTTCTTCTTTTTTCTATCGTTACTTTGTCTTACTGGTTTTTTTCTTTTTACTAACATCCTTTTAATACAAATTTCATAACAATCATGATAAATAAGAAAAAAAAATAGCATGAGCTATTTTTTTTTCTTATTTACCATAATATTCATAATACATAAACATCATAAAAAATCATAGAGATGTTATTAGCACAACCACTATGAAAATTTTAATATGTTTGAAAGTGTGATTGCGATTATTTTTTAAAGTGTTTTTTATTCAAAAAAATATATCAATAATATTTTTTATTTTTAAAAAATTATTTTTGAGATCAGCATATCAAAATGATTTGAAAACATCAAAAACATATTAATTCAAAGCAAAAAAAATTTAATTTTTTCAAAAACACTTTTGAAGCGTTGTGCCAAACACACTCAATGGGCGATTTAGATCATCTTAGAAAATAATTTTTTAAGTATCATGGTTCATCTGTGTTTTTTAAATTTTTAATTTAGTTTTAAATTATTTTTATATGGTTTTAGATCATCTTGGAAAATAAAATTTTTTAAAATATTATTTTAATATATTTTTAAAAAATAATAATATAAAAACAACTTTAAAATCACTTGGTTGTGATTAAACTAGTGATTCAGCCTTAACACCACCACGCTAGTGATTCCAAGAGGTTATTTGGAAATTCGAGCCAATTAGTGTTTTTAAATTTTTTTAAAAAAGATATATTAAAAATTATTTTTTTATATATATTTTAAATTGTTTTGAAGTGTTAATTTTAAAAATAATTTTTTAAAAATAAAATAATATTATTTTGATATATTTTAATATAAAAATATATTTTAAAAAATAATTATAGCTACATTTCTAATCGAACCCGTGATATTTCTGATCGAGAGAATTTGAACCCTGGATTAAAGATGTATTGCATATATAAAAAAGCTTTTAGAATATTTTTAAACCACTAGATGGTCACGATAATTTTATAACACGTGGGGGAGTTATTGTAACTAGCCTTTAATAAAAAAGAGAGAGCCAGGTACAATCTAGCTAGATAAAAATTGGGGTTTTCTCTTAACATTTAACTTGGAGACCAAGATTCAAATATCCTTCGAAACAGGGGTGGAGAAGGGATGGCTTTATGATGGGTTAAACCTTCTTCGTCCCCTGCGAAGCATGAGTCACCATCTACATTGAAGAAAATCTTCGTCCATTTTAATAAATAAAAAAAGCAAGTATCAACCACTTTTTAATTTAAAAATAAATATTATTAAAAGAGTTAATGACAAACCTGAACAGAAACACGTTTCCTTTAGTTGCGTCCCGATCTAAGCGGGCAGGACAAAAAAAAACCCAATTATTTAATATTTTTTAAAATATTATATTTACAACTCAAGTCATAAATCCAATTAAATTTAATAATATTAATTTTTAATTTTTTTATTATTTTACAATATAATAAAAAAAAACTCTTATAAAAGCAACAATTTTTTTTTTAAAATACTCCTATAATCTTATTAAAAAAATGTAAGAATTAAATGGTTTCTAGCAAAACAATATCTAAAATCTATCATTAATTAATTTAAGAATCTATCAAAATAATATATTTATATATTTTAAATTGATTAATTTTAAATAAATTAAATTTTAATCCAAGAAAAACAGAGAAAAAGGTAAAACCTGTCAGCCATACAAGCCAGGATAATCCAACATTCTTGGCACATTAAAAATAAGACCGGGTCTATGCACTATTTAAATTTTAAGAAAAGAAGTAAACAAAGCGATTATCTAGATGCCCATTTTCTAGTAACTGGAGAGTTGACAAAAAATATATATATATATAGTTTTTTGAACAATAAAACTGATTAAAAAACATAAAAATAAAAAAAAAAATTTCTCAAACTTGATCTACCCTTTTTAGTCACAAGAAAGTTTACAAACTTTTTTCTCTCTTTCACTATTTTCATGTAATATTTTTACTTCTCTCTTAAATTAAATTCAAAGTTAAAATATAAACAAAATAAAATTTTTAATAAAATTGTATAATAGTTAACTAAAAAAATCAAATAAAAAATTAAAAAAATTGAAGGAAAGATTTTCCAAAAAAGAGTGAACATTTTTTTTCCCCATTTACTAACTTTTATTTTGGTTTCCTAGTTTTTATTTTTTAAAAAAAACAATAAAACTTTTTTTTTTACAAAATAAAAAACCAACCCAATATTAAGGTTTGTTTTTAGAATACAATAACACGATAAAATACAATACAAAATAAATTATCAAGTTAAATTTTTAATCAATATAATAAGATAAAATTAAAAAAAAAGTTGTATAATAGGAATAAAAAAAGTAAAGGAAAAAAAAACTTTTTTTTTCAAGGGCTTACCTAACTCTCAATTTTAGGCCCCTGATTTTTTATTTTTTACAAATAATTAAACTATTGTTTTTTGTAAAATCAAGAAACAATTTAATATTGAGGTTTTCTTTTTACCGCCAATAACCTGATAAATAACAATACAAAATAAATAATTAAGCTCAATCACCAAATCAATGCATGTGTAAAGAATAAAATAGAAAATAAATTTATTAAGCAATTAAAAAATGAAAGATAAAAAAAAGAAACAAAAACAAGATGCGAATGCATGGTGTGAAAATAGACACTGTAATGATTAAAAAAAAGAGAGAGACTAGTCTGTCCACATAGCGGGCACCTTTCCTTTTCTGATTTTAAAAAAAGAGACAAAGTTGACCGAATAAAGAAAAAGTTGACCGAATAAAGAAAAATCTACTGCGCCGCCAAAACATACTCTGTCCGAAACCCACTGACAGATCACCGATATACGAGTAGAGAGTAAAAATATCGGACAAGTCACCCCCGCACTTATCGCTTCAAGATCTATCGATCACATTGGATCCCCCCATTTTCCAATCACAATCCACAACAAATCGTCTCCCACGAAACTCGCAACAGCGACAACCCCCTTCAAAGTTCAAACGGCACGTCGTTTTAGCCTAAATTTGATAAAACTATAATTTTCTCAGTTATATATCTAGTTTCAAACAGATTACTAAAGTTTCAATTGAAGTAAAATTACCCCTCAAACACCTCTAGTTTCTACTTATCATTATGCATAATCAAAAACAATTTATTAAAATACAAACACACATATATAGGATTTTCTTAAATTTGAATTTTGGATACTCCAATTGAAATATTTTGATACTTAAGGTACTGATTTGTTGTTTCATTAAAATGAAAACACAATTATTCATTTTCAAGTTTCAACAACTAATGGACTCCGCTCCGAAATCATGCAACCGCCGCCTCCTCCTCCTCCTCTAGCTCTCTCTCCCTCGATTTCCTCGACAAAAAATCCAGCTCTCTCAAAATCCTCGCTTCTCTAACAGACACAAAAAAAAATACTTACACCTATAAACATACGAATACATAAATACAAAAAGAGATTTAAAATCCTTGCACGCAAATGGATCGCAGGAGGACTGAAAGTCCGGTGTATGCACGGCAGTGGAGCAGCGATTCTCGTGGTTCAAGCAGTACGGGATCTTCATCGCCGGCGCGGATGTCACCGGCACACCCGAACTCACGGCTAGGTTCAAGCATGTCAACAATCAAGCGCACACAAAACGTTGCCGCTAAGGCCGCTGCACAGCGGCTAGCTCAGGTGATGGCGTCATCGCAGACGGCGGATGACGAAGAAGACGACGACGATCTAGGGTTCCGATTCCCTGCTCCACCGAATTCGGTTTCTGCTTCGTCGGGGTTTAGTAGTGTAAACCATAGAGGGAGTAATAATGGTGTTTCGGTTCCAAGACCTAATAGATCTCCGTCTCCTGCGGTAATTTCGAGCGCTTAATGGCTTGCAAGATGCGTTTTCAAAATTTAAAAGAATAATTTGATTTGAATTTGAATTTCTTGATTGGAAGTGTTTATGAGAACTAGTGCTAGTTGTAGTTGCTATATTGATATACAGGTCTCTGCTTGCAGTGGCAATTTCGATATTTAATGCTTTTATATGGATAATCACGTGTCAGTTACGTTCATTTTTAATTTCAATTATCAGATTTCAATTCTGGTAAACTTGAGTTTGGAGATCATTTTTGGTTTTTGAGGTTATATATGTATTTATACGCGCACGCATGTGTGTTAGGGTTTGAATGATTTAGTCTAATTGGAGATTGGTAACTTTAATTAGCTAGGTCGGAACTTTATGGAGAATGTGCCTTCAGCTCGGTCTACATCAGCTGGAAGGTCATCAATGTCAGTTCGTACAGTGACAGTAGTGCCACCTAGCAAACAGTCACTAAGAACTCCCATTTCTATACCTCTCATCGATCCTCCATCCGGTAGGAGTAAAGATAATAAGAGGTCAGTGAACTTATTGGCTCTTAACATAATTTTTCGTTTTCTTTTTCTTGCTTTTTGGCACCTTTAAGCTATAGGCTTAGCTCTTAATATTTTGTATGAAGACTATGGATCTGCTTAATGAAGAGCTTATGGGTGTATAAGTTCATCTATTTATCAATTGGCAACTTGAGAGTAGACTTTTATTTGTTTGTACTGAATTAATGCTTTGCATCTGATTACTCGAATATCATTGCTGCGAATTTCTGCAGGTTCACATCAGATATGGGACAACTTAAGACTGATGCAGGAGATCAGCGTGAAGCATCAGCACTTCGTGATGAAGTATGTCATTCTGACCAATAATTGATAATAGACATACAATGTCTTTTATTTTTTGAACAAAGCTATAGAATAGTTTGAACCAAGTTGTTTTGAAGCTAAAATGAGTTAAATTTTGCAGCTTGATATGCTACAAGAAGAAAATGAAGTTATACATGACAAGGTCTGCAATCACCCCCCAAAAATTAAATTTTTGTTACACGCTTGTCCTTTGATGTTTTAACATTTATACCTGAGTTTTCAATGCAGCTTCGGAGTGCTGAAGAAAAACGTGAGGAGGCAGAGGCTAGAGCTAGGGAGCTCGAGAAACAGGCAAGTTTAATCATTTCAGTCTTTTGCTTTTTTATTTGTAATCTCTTGTTCGGTATGTTGACTTTGATTTAACTTGCAAAGCAGTCTTAGTCTCTTATCAGTGTCAAGCATATGTTCTTGCTTTTGTCTTTTTCTGGACCAGTTTACAAAATTGTTTATATGCTTGGTTGACTGGAGAAAAAGACAGTACCCTTTGATGGGAAAAGGGAAAAAAAAAGAAAAAAAGAAATGGCTCTACAGTACAAGGGGATGTTTTGAAGCACACCTAGAGAAGAGCACTGAAAAAAGCCATGTTGAGTGAAGGTCTCGCTCTACCAGTTCAGTTTGATGAGTTCCTAGGGGACTTTGTCTACTATCTAATTGGTGTGTGTGCTAGGAAAGCAAGCAAGCTGAGCTGTGCTCTTTCTGTTCAGTAACTCACAAGATAATATACTACTATTTCATTGCTGGTACTCGTTACAATTAAGAAGTCTAGAATATGTTTTAGGAAGTTTCTATGAAGCATGGATATTTTATTTCAGATAACACGTGGATAGGGCTTATCTGTGGAACGAGGGCTGTGCAGCTTTTAGGAAACATATCTAAACATTCAAAATCTCATATGTATTGCATGATTTCGATTATGTGACTGTATTTCCTTTTTCCTCTATGTCCGAAACTTCTGTTAATTGTGTAACAATTGTGAACCAGTGTATACTGCCTTTTCTCTGAGCATGTAATTGAGTGCTTTAAGATCTGCATGGTTTTTATACTGCCTTTTCTCTGAGCATGTAATTGAGTGCTTTAAGATCTGCATGGTTTTTATCTAGCAATATCCAGTTATATGCTTGTATACAACTCTTTATGTAGTCATTTATATGGCTATGTTTGTTGATCCAATTGCCTTCTCATGTCCGGCCACTCTAGGTTATTAGCCATAAATTCATGTGAAGGTTATTCTTCATTTGTTCTCAAATTCAATATTCATGACACTGTTTCACATGCCTCAGCATATTTTTAATTCACCACTTGATTCACTTGGGTTGCTGCAAATGCTCAAATTTGGCTGGGGTTATAGCTTAAACCAGTTTGGTGGTTGAAAGCACCCTAAATTTTCCTGCTTGGTTGTGTTTTTGCCAATGATATGGAGATCATTCCCTTTCTGATTCTCTATTAATAGGTTGCTGCTCTTGGTGAAGGTGTATCCTTAGAAGCTAAACTGTTGAGCCGGTAAGCCTGGTTGGTTTTGTCTGTTCTGCGGTTTATTTAATTTCCTGTTTCTGATTTTTTTTCCCTTTTAATCTTTAGGAAGGAAGCTGCATTGCGTCAAAGAGAGGTGAGTTTGGGTACTACATGCCAGTGGAGCAGATATGATTTTGACAGTGGAGTAGTTTTACTTTATTTTTTATTTCCCATGTTCTTCAGGAATGTAAACCTGTCGCTGGTCCATTGAGCCTTTTTTGAATACCTATTTTCATGTTTTTTTTGGGATTGGGCTAACAGTATCAATTAAACCTACCGCTTTTATTGAAGTGCTCTCTTGCTTTTCTTGTCTTTTTTTGAGGGCTGCTGAATCTTTTTCTTTCCACAGTTTCTGTTTTATTACTGAGAAATTTCTTGTTGCAGGCTGCTCTTAAAGCTGCAAAACAATCGACAGATGGGAGAGATGCAGAAATTGCAACCCTTCGTACAGAACTTGAGGTAGGGTACGATAATTCTGCTATTTGGTGTTTGTTGTCATCAGTTACCTTGAGTTGTAAAGTATAACCCTGTTTTTCAAACCAGAACTTGAAAGATGAGGCTGCAGCAGCTGCTGAACAGCTCCAAGAAGCTGAATCTGAAACGAAATCTCTTCGCACGATGACACAAAGAATGATTTTGACTCAGGAAGAGATGGTGTGTACATTAAATTGAAGTTGATGTTTATATTTAGCCTTGTAGGCGTTAACTGTTTGCTGCACATATCATTTAGGAGGAGGTTGTCTTGAAGAGATGTTGGCTTGCGCGTTACTGGGGTTTAGCTGTACAACATGGTAATCAACTTGATATAATATTTTCCTGCTCAAGAGGCAAAATGGTTGCATGCTTTGAATTGCATGTATTTGTTTGTTGGGGCATATCCTGATGGTGTTGCATTAAGCCAGTTAGTTTATTGCATATGCTAGTGCAATTTGATGGGTTTCTAAACTTTTTATCAACACTGTATAGCAATCATACAAGACCTTTCTTAAACCTTTATTTGTTAGTGGATTGTGGTTGTCATCACTCTATTGTCCACATCTTTGATATATACTAGGGGTGTGCATCTGTCGGGTTGGGTTTGGCCATATTTTGTAAACAAGCTGACTTCTTGATTTTCTCCAACATTATAATCCATTCAAAAACTGAATGGGTTGGATGAGACAGGTTGAATAACCTTTCAATAATCATAGGTAGGCCATGTTGGGTCAGATGATGTAGATGGATCAGATGCTTTACACACTCCTAATATGTTCATTATTGTTATTTTGGGTCTATTTGGTGTTCATCTGTGATCTTGTACTATGACAGACCTTTTAGTCACTTGATGGTTACGCTTTCTATCCCGGGCGCTATTGATCTCATCATTCTTCAGGCTTGGCTAAGAGCAAAAACATTAACATTATTGTTTCATACACATGCCCGAGCTTTGAACTAAGTCCTTTGGTTACTGCTGAACTGCCTTTTCTTCTGTTTGTTCTATTCTTTCAGGGATTTGTGCAGATGTAGCAGTGACTAAGCACGAGCATTGGTCTGCTCTAGCTCCTCTTCCGTTTGAAGTTGTCATTTCTGCTGGACAAAAGGCTAAGGAGGAGTCAGATAGAGGTTAGTTTGCTTATTAGCTTATTTGCAGTTCTCTTTGTTTAATATTTTCATTACTTGCCATTCACTAGTCCTATAATCTATAATGTTGTATAAATGGAACAGGTGGTCGTGATTCAGATAGGAGTAAAATACTTCGTGATTTGAGTGATCTTACTGGAGAAGGAAATATTGAGAGTATGCTTTCAGTTGAAATGGGATTGCGGGAATTAGCTTCTTTAAAGGTTTTTTTTACAAACAAACTATTCTTTAACCTCATTGTCAGTTACTTTAGTTTTATTTTCTTTGATGTAATTGCATTTTGTAACACTTTATATTTTGTAGTTTACGATGTGTTTGTTTCTTCATTTGACTGAATTTCAAGAATTGTTTGTGGTGATTTTTTTTAATGTCATGCACTTTTGAAATAGCGTTCACGTACCAAATTTGCTTATTCAATAATTCTTGAACCTTATTGTCAGTTATTTTAGCTTCATTTTCTTTTATGTGCATATATTTTGCTTGCATTTTTCATCAGTTGACATGAATTTTAAGAATTGCTTGTAATGATATCTTTTACCTCTAGTACTTTTGAAATAATTTGCAATTTATTGAATTAATTTTTTTTTATTCTGTTAATGTCCCACCTCACCCTGTTTTAAGGTTGAGGATGCAGTTGTACTTGCTCTGGCTCAACACAGACGACCAAGTACGGTTCGACAAACCTTCTCAGGTATATTTTCCTCTTCTTCTGCAGATTATTAGTTTGTGCACTAATCAATTGTGTTGGTTGAATTTCTCTGCTAATGGTATGTGTATGGCATTTCAATATAGTGCATTTCCTTTGTGTGGTATGAATTTTTCTATCATTTTTTCTAGTCTTTGTGATGAGTGTTATGATAGTCTTTTGATTTGGAATACAAAGATCCGGTATCCAATAAAAGTTGCTCTGAGTTTGCTGAAAATTTTTATCCATCCCAGATCTAATTTTTGGACTCATGTTTGTTAATGTATGTTACCTTTTGAAGCAATTCTTATTAAAAAAAAATGATATCCTGGCATTTATCTCTCCTCTCTTTTTTTCTTGGTTTCCAGATTTGAGACCACCAGGTGATCCCAAGTTTACTGAGGCCATTGGTAAGTGGTGCAACTCATCTGTCAAATAAGTTATGTTTCGTGAAATAAAATTTACAAGTCCCCCCTTGTTTTCACTGCAGAATTAAGTGAAGCAGAGGCAGACGATGTTCTTTTCAAAGAGGTCAGCTGCTGTCTTATTTGTCCTTTTATTTGTCGTAGCTGTATTTCATTTTTACAATTTTAGTCATGCTACAGGTCTTTGTTACAATACAAAGCCATCATTTATTTTCTTCTGTCATCATGTGCATAGAGAGGAAAGATCTTCCTTCACCCGTATACTGTACCTTTTCATGATCTCATCTTCTACATCTAGTTTAGTATTGCAACGCCATTGTAGGTCCGCATGCATGAGGTCTGTATTATACTTTTATTAGTCCAGATAAATTATTTCAGGCTAGAGTGGAATCCTAGACCTCATTCCATCAATGTATTTATGTCTTCCATCAATGTATTTATGTGACAGTTGGTTAGTACCATAATTTATTTATATGTTGATTAAAGAATGCTTCAATTTTTATGTGCAGGCTTGGCTAACTTATTATTGGAGAAGAGCCTTAGTTCATGGTGTGGAAGAGGATATTGCAGAAGACCGGCTTCAGTTTTGGATTAGTCGTAGTGAGCAGGCACCAACTTCACATGATGCTGTGGATGGTAATTTAAATGCTCTTATAACAAAATATGGCAAAAATTCTAGTAAACAGGCACTAATTACGTGCCTCTTTCTTTTCCTTTATGCTTTATTTAGTTATTTATGGTCCAAGGTATCATTTGCAAAAACCTATTTAAAAAACAGTCCTTGCGGTCCATTGATGACATGTCTAGGTCCAAGAATGTTTTTCTTTTCTTTTTGCTTCAATCTCATTTACAATAGGACTATTGATGGAGATTAATGAAAATAAAAATGCTTTACATTGTGCACGTGGTTGCTTGAGTTGGTAACTTGTGGTTATTTCAGATCCAATATTGCTTGAGTTGATAACAGATCCAATATTGATTGGGCCAGCTTACCTATTATTCAAATAGTCAGTCATAAAGTCCCTCTACCATCCTGAATGACTTGGAAATCCTTGTGTTAATGGTTGTTATGAAATTGTAAAATGATGTGAAATAAAAAAAAAGTTGTTAAATTATGTTAGATAATAAATATATCTTATGTTGGAAGACTTGGTAGTGCAATCCTATCTACATTTTGCTTCAATGATGTTTTCACATGGTGTCCTTGTGGCAGTTGAGCGAGGCGTAGTGGAGCTAAGGAAGTTGAGCATAGAGCAACAGCTATGGGAAGCATCTCGGAGAGAAATTGACCAGTCTTCTTTTGCCCCAGTTGCTAACCATAAACGCACAGATTCAGAGCTCTCCTCATAACGGTTGCCAGTTTAAATAGCCACATTCTTTCCTTCCATTCTCTCTTGTAAGTTGTTGGTGTCAATTTTAATACATGCAATTTTCATTTTTGTATATATTTTTCTTCTCCACATTCAATTATCGCTACAAATCCCCGTCAAACTCTTACACAACAGAACTTGTGTAGATGAGTGAAGTGTGTGAAATTAGGGATTCCTTTACAACTTAAATTTTGTATTTATGCCATTCATATGAAAAAGGCAAAAACCGCTGTTTAATGTCACTTTGCGCATCTACATGGAAATATTAATTCAAGAAACTGTTCAATATGCGATAATTAAATTTTTTCCCTGTTCATCTAATTCGTTTGAAAATTTTCAGAATGTATTATCTTCAAATTTCACGAGGCCTTTACCTGCAGGGTTTCCCTCTACAAAGGCATAGATCTTTGCCAATGGGTCCCCGCTGATTTTTCCCCTTATGTTGAGCATAGGGCAGCAACTTTGCGAGTGTAATAGAGAGTAGGCTTGTATTTTACTGTCTTTCATTTATTCTGCCAATTTTATCTTGGCCCAAGATGAAAGAAGGTGCTGGTCCTAAAAAATCATCAAGTTTCCTGCCTATTAAAATATGATTTGGCATCAAAATTGTTTGTGGTGACCTTTTCAGTTTCCTTTCTTTTTCTACTTTGTCAGCCCAAGGTCTATAACGGGCCTAATGGCTCCCACGTTGCCACAAGACCTTTTGTATATATTGTCGAGGGGTGTTCATAAAAATATATATAGTTCGTAAGTTTGGGTTTGTAATTGTATCTAATTTAATTTTTAATATTTTAACAAATTGTAAATCTGATTTATTTAATTTTTTTGAGACTCAAAGTTTAGCTAAGTTTTTCATGAATATTACAAATATTCATGAGTTGGTTTATTTTCATGGGTTCATATTTAAATTTGGATTTACAGCATGGATTGTAGCTACAATGATATTTTTAAAGTTAGGTCTAATATTTATATCTTAAACCACTATTAAATTCTGGTTATGTATTTTTTTTGTCTCTTTAAATAAAAGACAAGTTTTTATTGTTGTTATGTTAAAGGAATCTAATAAGAAATCTACTAACAAAAACTTTGGAGTTGAAACATAAATAAAAGCAAAAACTTAATTTATAAATTATCAAATATAAAGATAAAGGGTGTATAGTCTTAAAAATCTTAACTGGTTAACAAACTCGTAGTATTTGTGTTATAGATTTTTTGATCCGCTATAATATCAATATTATCTAATTTTTATTAGGAAGATGATGCATGAGCTAATGCTTTTTAAACACTCCTAAAATTGTCTTAATGTAGGGTAAGTAGTATTCATTTGATAAGACAAGGGCAAAATCGAAACTTACCTTGCACTCCTATAAATTAATGGGCAGAAGACTTAAAAAAAAGAGGAAAAAAAAAGAAGAAGAAGTTGATGAGCTTTTCGTCGATGCGTAACAATAAATTAACACAGAAAGGAGCTCAGTGAAAAGAGGAAGCAAAGAAAGAAAGGGAAAAGGTGAACCTTTGCTGCTCAGTGAAAAGAGGAAGCAAAGAAAGAAAAGGAAAAGGTGAACCCTCGCTGCTTTCATTGCAAGAGTTTGAGGGTCAACGTAACCACTCTCCGCACTCACATTTTCCACCTCTGTTTTAGCCAACCTCTCATTGTTGGTGTCGATTACTTTGGTTGGATTTTCTCTTGAAATTGCGTCTTAAACAAACACATTTGAGGTGGGGATGATGAGGAAAAATTCCTATAAATCACCGATAGAAATGATGATGCTCTGGTTAAAATTTCAATAACTTGGGTCCATTTCTTTCAAACTGGACAGCAACATAGCAACGCCAGCCTTCATACAAGGGATGGGATTTTGTCATGTTTCTGTTTGTTTGTCTCCAAAACGAGTTTCCTTCCCTTCTTATCTCCAGTAGTACCCCACGCTCTATAGCTTTTCCTAAGAGTGGTCCAAACTCCAGGCATCATAGTATTTGTGTCCGAGATTTCTCAATGCCAGCCAGTCTCATCTTCCCTAGGTTATCTTGTTTGTGTAGTTGCGATTGGTACACAAGTTGAATAAAGCACTGGTCTCTTTCCCATTATTGTAGGCACTCCATGACTAGCATCGATTACCCTTCTCTATAGCCATGATATGCGACACACTACAGTACTGGTGTGGTGGTGAATTTTAGACCATAGGCTAAACTCATTTATTGATATAATTAAGAGAGTGAGGACCCATTAGAAGCTATAATGACATGTTTTGGAGCTATGATGATGAGCATGTGGTGTGTTTCGAGTCGACCAATTACCTTTGTATCTAAGAAGAAAACTTTTTTTTTCCTAAAAAAACAAAAAGGATGGAGACCTCATTAATATAAAGTCCTAATCTTGTACAAGTACAAAAAGAACATGTGAAAATAGCAGTAGGAGAAAGCAAAGACTGGGGACTTGAGAGTGTATGCTTGTGCTAAGTGAACTTTTTGGAAGAAACATCATGTTAAAGGACCAGTTACCATCTTCACAAATCACTCTCATCATTGAGATCTATGAGTTTTTTGACATTGAGATTATATAATCTAAGAAAATGCAGGATTTTGAAACTACCAATG
The DNA here is from genome assembly GCA_018804465.1 of Populus tomentosa. NCBI lineage: Eukaryota > Viridiplantae > Streptophyta > Magnoliopsida > Malpighiales > Salicaceae > Populus > Populus tomentosa. Next base: position 10,244,979 of record CM031997.1, read on the forward strand.
GTTCTGATTTGATGAAGTGCTACCACCAAGATGCTTTTACTTACAGGGAATGTATCAATTTTTTGAAATACCAAAACAGGATCATGCATGTGAACATCTCCTTAGTCTTCTGAACATTAGAGAACTGGATTTAGTATTGTACTTGTAATTCAAGAAAAGTAGATCTATCGAGTCATTTTCTGGAAAAACAAAAAAGAAACTGTCAAGGCTGATAAGTCCTGCCAATGCCTTGAAAATACTGCCATACTATTCTCTCTGGACGCTTTCTTGAGAAAGTGGTAAATATTGTTCAGTTCCACTTATTTTCTGAGAATTGAAAAGTAATCCAGGAAAGCCACTTTCTAAGGGAACATACCCTATCCTTTTACGATAGTATAGAAGGATACAGGAGACTTTTGTGGATGCCTACTTGCCTGGTCGGTATAGCACTGATGAAAAACGAAGCCCAGACAAAGTTGACTGTAATTTGTGTGAGAGAGTTCAAGGGTCCAATAGTTAAAGCAAAAGAGATTCCATACTCTCTTTTACTTTTCAAAATGCCAACCATATGTACTGACTCAGCCCTAGCTAGTAGTAAGCACTAGCACAGCTCTCTCTAGTTATTTGAGTCTCTCTCACGTCTCTTTCAACCACACCATTTTCAGGCCTGCAGGCAAAAAGCTAGAGACGTAATGATACTATAAAACAAGCCTAGTTATCTATTATTTAATACCCCACCCTCGACTCTACGTCCTACACTGGACAGCATTTTAAACAGGCCATCCTCTCGGAACACTTTGTCTCCAAGCCATTTTCACTTTCTGAAATTATGCACTCTCAAACATGGAAATCCATGGCAATGGCTGCACTAGTGGTTCAGCTGAGCATTTCCATGGGTGTAGATTCTTCTTTACCTCATCCTGATAAGATTGCCAGGCTCCCCGGACAGCCCCACGTGGGGTTCCAACAATTTTCAGGTTATGTCACTGTGGATAATAACAAGCATAGAGCTCTTTTCTATTACTTTGTTGAAGCAGAAATAGATCCAGAATCCAAGCCCTTGGTTCTCTGGTTGAACGGAGGTTTGTTGCTACTCACTTTGCTTCACATTCAAGGCTAGACAAATGAATCAAATGACTAATGTGCAATGTTTAGAAAGAAAATTGAGCTACATTCTTTGATTTGAAAATGGGAGTTGTAAATTGATGTGCCATATCTGCATTTTGTAGGGCCTGGCTGTTCTTCTCTGGGATTAGGGGCATTCTCTGAGAATGGACCTTTTAGGCCAGAGGGAAGAGTTCTGATTAGAAATGAGCATAGCTGGAATAGAGGTACACTAACACAGTCTCCTCTTTGGTTCTCTCTCTTGAAAATTCAAACGCGATCATAGAGTTGAAGAACATTTTCATGTCCAAAATGTATTGCAGAAGCAAATATGTTATATTTGGAGACACCAGTAGGCGTGGGGTTTTCTTATGATACAAATAGCTCCTCTTTTGTAGCAGTAGATGATGAGGCAACAGGTACAGTCCATCAACTTTAACTTCAAAATTTCTCTCATTCCCTTTGTTGAGTGGCACGAGTGAACTCATTGTCACGGAAGCTTTATCGCCAAACTGTAGCCTAGAGAGTATCAATCTCCAAGATAGAAGTAATTAAAGGCCGCATCTCTTAACAAAAAAAAAAAAAAAAAAAACAATTTTCCTCCTTTTTTTTTCAGTTTTGTTTTTCTCTTTTCCAAGTTTTTCTTTTTAATAAAAAACCAGAAAATATATCTATTATCATAACATTTTTCCAAATCAAAAAACTAAAAAAATGTGTTAGTATTAAACTATTTTTCATTTAGATAAAATGAATATCATGTTGAAATCAAACCTATTTTCTACGATATTCTTTACATTTTGAATTACATAAATATTTTTTTCCTCATCTTATGGATGCTGTCCATTTATTTATCCATCATTGTTTCGAAAAAAAAAATCAATTAATTAAATTGAATAAGATGCAACAACAACCATGACAATAATAAAATATTTCCACTATTTTCAAATCTATTAATAATAAAGTCTGACACCCATTAATAATATTAATCAAGATATAATTAATAAATTTTTTAACAATTTTTATAATCCTTTCATAGACATATTTATTTGAATACCTTCTTGCATTACAAACAATGAGAAATTCCAATCTTTTTTTTTTATCATAGTTTATAAATAATGATCAACTCCATGTTATATCAAAATAAAATCATGTAAAATTTTAACAAGCAATTGAAATTAATTTTTATTTCCGTAGTGGAAAACTTAGAATAACATTTAAGATATTAAACCTAGCATTCAATACACCAAAACACATTTTAATTATCATAATGATGAAAGTTCGTAGGTAAAAGATTCATACATGCTTCTTATTCTTCCACTCCAAGTACAAAATTCATTAAGATGATACCGTGCATATAAATTAACCGCAAGTTAAAATCCAAACTTATATGATGAAATGTGAAAGACAATATGCACAAAAAATTCCTTTTAGGACATCCATGTTTAATGGAAAGTAATATATACTTGAAAGTATTGGTTGAAAAGCCAACTAGATGTAATTAATAAGAGTTTTTGTATGAAGCAACATGTTATTCAAGATTTATGTGATACGTTCTGAAATTTTAAGAAATGAATTAATATATTTATTATTTTTCACTTAAAAGGAAAAACTGGAAAAAGAGATAAAAATAAAAAGAAAAATTATTTTCTATCATTACTGGATAGGTTTTTTTGCTTTAAGTTGTTGAGATGCATTATTAATCTTGTTGAAGCATCATTATTAGTTTTATAACACACTCTAGAGAGTATTGTGCTATTCATAGTTATTAAATCCGGACTATCCCGTAAGTTAATTTGATGGTTGGATCTGTTTAGGTAAAATAAAAAACTAGAATAAATAAAAATCAGGCAAAACCTGGTTAACCTGCCTGATTGACCAGTGACATGGACGACTCGACAAAACTTGAAATTTTTTTTTCAAATGTCTATTTCTCCTAGCTAGAGACCCTTTTTTTTATATACATATTTTTAGTTGGTTATTAACCATTTTTAAAGTTTACTATATAAATACTAAAAATTATTTTTTTTTTAAATGTAGGATTTGAAGCTTTTTAGTATATATACTCTATGTTTACAAAAAAAAAATTATTTTTTTGATGTGGGATTTGAAATCCTTTAATATATTTACTCTATAATCACAAGAAAAAAGTTATGTTTTTACAATATGGAATAAAAAATATTTTTGGTTTAAATACTTCAACTTAAAATAATAACATATTAACATAGTATTTTTTCAATGTGAAATACAAAACCTTTTGAAATAATCTTTTAAACTTCATTATTTATAACATGTATGCCTATATTTATATAGATTGTTTTTTAATTTTTTCATATGAAATATTAAAATTTCAATTTTGTTTTAAAATTTTTCCGGGTTGACCCAAGCCTATATAACCTGGAATCCAGCTTCTTAGCCGGGTCAACCTCCGAATCGGGTTCAAAAATTATGGTGCTATCTTCTGAAGCTGCTTTTACTTTTGCTTTCTTAAGCCAGGGACAATCTTTTGTTCTTGCAAGGCTGGTTCCACAAGTTCCCTCATTACAAGAGCACAGATTTGTTTATAGCAGGGGAAAGTTATGCAGGTATATGCTCTTGTGTACACCAATTTCCATCTCTTTTAATTCAGCTATAAACAGCAAACATTTTTAATATTACTGCGCCTCATCTTTCTCATCGATTCCAGGCCACTATATTCCTCAACTTGCAAAGCTTATGATTGAAATTAACAAGAAGGAGAAGTTATTCAATTTGAAAGGAATTGCAGTAAGGACTCTTACATCACATTTCTGTGACAAAGAGATTGTAACCTTTTTCCAGAATTGAACTAGTTGAAAAGTGTTGGCAATTGAGCCAATCAAGTAGGATTGCACATGTGACTAGTCCTTTCTGTGACAGATTTTTTTTTTTTTTTCCATTGCAGCTAGGTAATCCTGTTCTAGATTTTGCTACAGACTTGAATTCAAGGGCTGAGTACTTCTGGTCTCATGGATTGATATCAGACTCAACATATAAAATGTTCACTTCAGCTTGTAACTATTCAAGATATGTGAGCGAATATTATAGAGACTCGGTTTCATCTATTTGTTCAATAGTTATGAAACAGGTTAACACAGAAACCAGTAGGTTTGTGGACAAATATGATGTTACCCTTGATGTTTGTGTTTCATCAGTCTTCTCACAATCAAAGTTTATAAGTCCTAAGGTAAGTCTTCTCAGCAAAATCAATCTCCTATTTCCCCTTGTCTGCATTATTGTCAGGTGTGCCTGAAAATTTCTGCTCCTAATTTTCCTTTGATAGCAAGTATCTGAGAGGATTGATGTTTGTATAGAAGACGAAACCGTGAATTATCTGAATCGGAAGGATGTCCGGAGGGCTCTCCATGCTCGGCTTGTTGGAGTTCGCAGATGGGAAGTTTGCAGCAAGTAATTGCAAATGTGGTTTGCAATAGCCATGCCATGAATTATTCACATTCCATATATTGCAAATATGGTCCTATAAATCTTTCTTTGTTCTTCAAGTACTGAAATCACTACTTTTCCAAATGCAGCATTCTAGATTATGAGTTTCTTAACATAGAGAAACCAACATTCAATATTGTTGGATCACTTATCAAGGCTGAAATTCCAGTTCTCGTTTACAGGTAAAAGAACACTAAAAAGTTCTTGAATAAGATTAGTGAGTGTTCAAGTTTATAATAAGTATTTAAATCTTACAGCGGAGATCAAGATTCTGTTATTCCATTGACCGGTAGCCGCACGCTTGTCCATAGAGTAGCAAAAGAGCTGGGACTCAACACGACTGTCCCTTACAGAGTTTGGTTTGCAGGAAAGCAGGTAAATTCTTGTCAACTGGCAGTTTGCTAAGTGAGCTTTCTTTGAGCAATCATATCAGAATACTGATTTCATACTTCCTTTCAGGTTGGTGGTTGGACTCAGGTTTATGGTAACATCCTCTCATTTGCTACCATCAGAGGCGCTTCTCATGAAGCTCCATTCTCACAGCCTGAAAGATCACTCATGTTATTTAAGTCGTTCCTGGAAGGCAAACACTTACCTGAAGCTTTCTGATGAGCTACTAATTAACGTTCTAAATGTTCAGACTCCAAAGTGATGATATTGAGATTGCATGTATACATGTGATGTGACTGTTAATTCACGGCAGCATTGTTTGTTCCTGCCAAAAGAGAGAAACTTAAGCATCCATTAGTTTGTAAATCTGGTTTTCTCAATGCAAAATATCTTTGTTGGAGAAATTTTGTAAGAAGTGTGTTCAGAGAAAGAACGTGAATACCTTACCATTCTCACCATGGATGATCAGAGCTGGCTGCGACGGAGTATACTGAGTAATAACCACTAACTAGCCTTGCTTGCATGAATCATTCTGCTGTAAACTGGCAGCGGAAGAAACTTCAAAGTAATTTGAACAATTCTTCTGTAAACTGGCAACGGAAGAAACTTCAAAGTAATATGAACAATTCTTCTGTAAACTGGCATGAATGATCGTCCATATCAGTTGTTGCATAGCAATGTTCAACGGCAATGAAAGGGAGATTTTGGATTCAAATTCCATTGATGTATACAAAAACATAATTATTTTACTGAAAAAATTCATGTAACATGAGTTTGAATCTGATGTGAGACAGAGAAATCTCCTACCTCAGTATTTCTCAAGGATTTTGAAGAAGTGCGGTGCGCTGTTAAGAGTAGTATGGACAAAGTACAGTTTATTTATCTTTTTTGTGATAAAAAAGATATGTATATCTTGAGAAATATAAGGGTTCAAATCCTATCAATATGCACAAGCATTTTGAGTATTTGCAGTGTTGCTAGTCATTATTCATTTAGGCAAAAAAAAACACAGCAATCTTAATCTTTTGTTATGATCACTAATTAATTCAGAAGAGCAACAGAGGTTCTTGGTGCCATTTCAAGAATAATTGTTCCCTTTTGTTCTTGAATGCCAACAAAAAACCATATGTGAGTGGAGAAAAAAGGAGTGAAAAGTTCTGAACTGGAAGCGAAAGTAATTATCTCCAATTGCAAGATGGTGTATCTTTAATTTGTTTTAACTTGTTATCAATTTGGGCTCCTCAATTGAACACGCACAGACTCGAGATTATCCTGTTCGAGAGCTTCATTGCAGATGGAATCCTAAATACAATAGCGTGTCTTTCGTTGAGTAGAAGTTGAAGATCAGTTAGTGATTAAAAAGACTTTATGACGAACAAAATTAACTTGTTGTCTTTACAACACAACCTTTAGTTGCTAACCTGCCTATTTACAAACATTATGCAACTATTTTGAACACAATGACAGTTCTGGCGATCAAGCATTCAAGCGCAGGTAAAGCTGCTATCGGCAAATGCAATTTTGTTCTCCAGATGCCATTCATGGATGTAGTCCAGGCCAAAAAGGGGGCAACAAGGGAAGAAGCTCATCACTTACGGCATGCCAATGGATAAAACTGATGCACTTGCATGTAGCCTGTTGTTTTCAGATGAGCTCCTCTACTAATACACTGGAAACAACTCAACGAAGCCATAGATCCTGACCACATGTATATGGCCATGGCCATAAGCCTTTGTAGGCGAAGAAGACAGCCTTGCCAACACTTTCCCATTTTAGATATTCTTAGGTCAGAACTTCTTGGTTGAAGAAGAAGAGACAGGGAGGAAAAGAAGCGACATAAGTTAGGGTTTGGGCGCTTTTAGAAAATAATTCTCAATACCAATTAAGATTGAAAGTCTCTCCTTTTTATCATTTTTTATGAATTAAATTTTAAATTCAAAAAAGATTTCAAACATTCTAACCATGTTAATTAAACAACATGTTATTAAATCTCGATTGGAAGCTTAACAATATCTACCTCCTGATCGAATCCCAACCATTCCAACAATACGGGGCCATACAAATAATTAGGAGCTAGTACAAATCCCACATCAATTAGGAGGTACATTTGATTTTTCCCAGAAAACTAAATCTGACATGACCGAAGCTTCCACCAGACTCGGAACGCGATTGCTCAAGTGTTTGTGATCTTTCCTCCATGATCATATTTGACAATACCTTGAAAATTATACCCACCATCTACCACCAGATTATGGCCAGTCACGAACTCAGAATCCTCAGAAGCAAGAAACAACACAGCATCCGCTACATGCTTCGCTTTCAACACCCCTTTCAAGCAGTAATGCGGCTCAAAAGCCTCCTCCGCCTCCTCCACTCCCATGTTCATTTTCTTGCACGCCAGAGGTGTTGCCACCGGCCCTGGAGACACACAATTCACACGTATCCCATGCTCACTCAATTGATAACTTGCGCATTTCATCAACGCTAGCACCCCACTCTTGGACATGATATAGTCTGTATGCATGTGTCCCTTGCAAGACTCGCAATGGTACTTGCTGTGCAAATGATGCTGCCCTTTATACCTCCTTCCACCATAGCACGCGCCGCGTGCTTTAAGCAAGCTGCTACGCCACGAACGTTTATTACGAAGAGTTTGTCGTATGAGTCCAGGTCGAAGTCTAGAACAGTTTGCTTACCAAAGCTCATGATGCCTGCATTGCAGAATACGATATCAAGCTGACCATAGAGTTGAACAGTAGATTCTACAAGGGATTTGACCTGGTTTTCATCGGTTACGTCGCAGTGGATGTAAGTGGATCTGTTGGTTCCGATGGATTCTGCGAGCTTCTGGCCTTTTTCATCTTGGATATCAGCGATCACCACTCCTCGGGCGCCATTCTCAACAAAGGCAAGCACTGTAGCCTCACCTAAGCCACTGGCACCTCCGGTGACGATGGCAACCTTATCTTGAACTTTGCTCTTGCAAGGTTTGGCGTTCGCCATTGTAGCCAAAATGAAACTGACCGTTGCAATAATATCTTGAAAACGAGAGGTCCAAATTAAGTCTGAGAAAAATGTAGGTAGAATATAGATGACTCCTAGCTACCTTTTTCAACTCAAAAAAAAGATCGGGGTTGAGAGAGAAATTTTTGTTTCCTGATTTGATTGTATTTTTGGACTGATTTAGGAGGTTTTTGAGTTGAAAGATTAATTGAAAAGGTATTGAGGATGTTTATTAGATGTTTTGGGGTTAATATAGGTCAAAATGAATTTTCGAGATAAGGAAATCATAGCTGATTTTCAAACCACCTCTTTAATGATAAGAATTTAAGCAAACAAAGGATGTGTTATTTCTTAAAAACAATAAAAAAAATGAACAACATGTCATTCAACTAATTAAAAATGATAAAAGGCCAACCATATGACCTGATCTCAGAAGCCTACACATGTTTGGTCATTTCTCTATGGGTCGAGCGTCTTTGTGTTTTGTTTTATTTTTTAATTTATTTATTTGTATGAATTTAGATTTAAATGCAATATAAAAAACATGATAATATATTTTAATTTTGTCATGCTTCTCAAATAATATTATAGGTTTTTATGGAAATATTAACTTATGTTTTTTCAATTATTATGTACCTGATATGAATTAAAAAACTCATGAACATTTATATTTATATTTTTAAAACTTTAGTATATTTTTTACATAATTGTATTATATTTATCAATTTTTTTGTCTTTAATCATATACAAAATACTAAGATTTTTTTTTATATTTTTTATTTTCTTTTAAGTCCATGATAGATTTTTGTTTAGGAAACAATGTTTTGCAATTAAAAAAACATGTTTCCATTAAAACAATTGAGAGATACATTAATATAAAAAAAAAAAAAAAAAGATTGGAGAAATGCATTTTTTATATTTTGAATAGCTAAAATTTTGTTTCAATAGAGTATAAATTATTATTTTGGTTAAAAAAATATTAACATCAGACTAAAATGAGAAAAATTAAATAACTCCACACAACTTGAAATCATATATCTTAATTTGCATTTACTTTTAGCTTTATTTTTTTATTTTCTATTATTACTAACAACTATTTTTAATGTTTATCAACATATATTCAAATATTTTTTTATGTTAAAAAATTAAATTAACAGTGCTTATATTTTTTTTTATATATGTTACAAATTATGGGTAAGGTAACTAATATAATCAAATTATCATTTGCACAGAGAAAAAGATTGGAGAAGATTCCAAATCAAAGAAATTATATATTTTAAGGGTATTTGCTTTACATGATATTTTATAATATTTGATAAATAATAATAAGAAAATAGTAGTGATGAAATTACGATAATTAATTATCACAGCAATTATGTTTGTAGTTATTAAAACGTTTTTGCTTATAGTGGTGGCTATCATGGAGGTCTTATGAGGGTGTTTGGGAGTGTGGTAGCAGTTGCTTTTCAAATAGCTTTTTGTGCTGAAAAGCATGCCAATAATGTTTTTTTATTTTTTAAAAATCATTTTTGATATCAGCACATCAAAACGATCTAAAAAGTACAAATCGCACTCAATTTTAATAAAAAAAAAAAATTAAAATTTTCCGAAAAGCAAGTTGAACCTCAATACCAAACGGGCACTTAGTGATGGAACGTGAGTAGTGGTATTAAGAGATTGGATCCTTTAAGCAATTTTCAGTATTGTAATTGTGGTTATATTTTAAAATATTTTTCATGTTAAAATATATTAAAATAATATATTTTTTATTTTTTAAATTAATACATTAAAATAATCCAAAACATATAAAAAAAATTAAATTTTTATGAAACGCGATTTGCACCGCATTTCTGCCTAATAAAAAAATCAAGATCCTTTATAAAAACATATTAATCATCATGTCTATTAAATCTAAATCATTAAATTTAATTTATATATATATATATATATATATATATATCACATAATTTGAATCATTAAATTCAAATCAACGGTAAGATTAATTAGTAGTCGTGTGTTTCTTTAACAACATAGAGGATTCAAATTCAGTAATGAGAGGAGTGGTGGTGGTAGGAATTAATTGGATGATATTGTCAGTTTATTATTCTGTAAAATATTTTATTAAATTTTATGAGTTGAGAATATTTTTTGAAAAAAAAGTTTTAAAATTGATTATAATATTTTTTTTATGTTTGCCAATTTTCTTATCAGATATTTTATGGAAAAAATTAATGCAGAGAAATACCTCACGCTCACTACCACTCTCTTTACCTTTGCCTCCACATCACCATTTCCCCTTTTAATTCTACTTCCCTGCATGGCTTATAGGAAACAATTCGTAAATTTCAATGTACTTGAACGTTAAAATAAAACGAACGATGAAAAGAAATGTGTTGCAGGGATGGAAGGGGGTGTATTAAAATACATTTCGTAATTTTATAATAGTTTCCTAGGTAATTTTAATAAATATAAAATCAAATTTAATTTACATGTATAACATACACACTAGTAAATAAAAGACACTCACAATCTTTTAGGAACGCACATGTTTTATTTCTCGACATTTAAATAACAGTTTTCATGCCAATGTTGGAAGTGTTGAGACATTCAAATAACATTATGTGTTGTTATTTATATGATAGCGTGTTATCGACGATCTTTTCATCCCTCATCTCTTTTCTTTTTTTTACCCTTGAAATTTATGCTAGTTGTTCAAAACTTCATAGTTATCCTTTTATTTATTGATAATTCAACTTTGATCTTTATTTTTTTTGTTATTTATAATTTTTGTTATTGGCTCTTTTGTCAAATTTTATTTCTTATTTCTAATCATGATTTGTTAATTTTTTCAAATTAGTTTCTCATTATTTTTATTTTGATTTTTTTTGTTTTGAATCTTTTATGATTTTTATCTTTCTTTTCAACTTTCCCCTTCAATTTCAAATTCTATGATGTTTTCATGCCAATGTTGGAAGTGTTGAGACATCTAAATAACATTATGTGTTGTCATTTATACGATAGCGTGTCATTGACGACCTTTTCATCCCCCCCTCTCTTTTCTTTTTTTTACCTTTGAAATTTATGCTAGTTGTTTAAAATTTCAGAGTTGTCCTTTTATTTATTGATAATTCAACTTTGATTCTTATTTTTTTTGTTATTTCTAATTTTTTTTATTGGCTTTTTTGTCAATTTTATTTCTTATTTCTAATCATGATTTGTTAATTTTTTCAAATTAGTTTCTTATTATTTTTATTTTGATTTTTTTTGTTTTGAATCTTTTATGATTTTTATCTTTCTTTTCAGCTTTCCCCTTCAATTTCAAATTCTATGATATCCTCTCATATATTTTTTTTTATTTCAAGTTTGGTCCTAATTTTTTTAATAGTTGTGTTTTGAATCTTTTTACATAATTTTTTTTTTCAATTTCATCTATAAACATTTGATTTTTTGGGGATTGGATTTTGAGGTCTTTCTAGATGGGGTGCTTCTAATTTAGTGACTCAATTCACGATTTGAAAAGTTAACACAAATTGACATAAAAAAAATTATTTGGTTTTTTTCTTCAATTTAATTATTCAATGTTTATTTTGAAAAAACAGGTTTCGTGATTTTTTTTTAACTAAGTTATCTCAATTTCATGATTTAAATAATAGATTTGGCCGAATAATTCTAGTATTTTTTGAGGTTGTTTTTTATATATTTTTTAATTGTTCTTTAAAATTAGGTTCTTTTTAAAACCAAGTTTCGTCAATTTTTCCCGTTCAGCCTTCTATTAGACATTATGTTCCCGTGATCCGACTTCGAGGTTTAATGGCCTTACCAGGTTTTACAGGTGTTTTATTTTATCAAGCTTCTCTTTGTTGACTTATTTTTTTTAATTTCACCATTTCACATCTGAATTGTTGTGAAATGGCCATCATTATTTTTCTCAAATTTTATTTTATGAGGTTGGCCCAACCTTATGATCCGGATTACGAGTTTACTATGCTAACTCGGGTTGACTTGAAATGCTTTATTTTATTTTTTTCTTTAATTTTATCCTTTAACATTGAATTATCTTAAAATTCAACTTTGTGATTTTTATTCCCTTTCAAAAAGTATTCTTTTTCTTCCGGTCATTATTATTATCTTTTTTTTTTAAATTTTGTTTTATTTTTTATAGTTAATTTTTCTATTATATAATTAAATATAATTTTCTTATCAGACCCAGTAGGTCCATAACTCGGACGAATCTTATAAGAGTTGCTTCACTCATGTTTGCTAGATGCTAGTCTTGTAATTTTTTATAATTTTTTAATCTTAATTGATTTGATGATTTATCTTTAATAATATTTAAAAAAACACTTAATTTTAATTAGTATATAATTAGATAGATAGCTGACGTTCTGCCTTGGCCAAACTAAATGTTTTATAACATAAAAAAACAATGTCCAGGCCTGGTAGACTTGATCTGATGCATTCACTCGAGAAACCTAGAATTCAAAGCTTCACTTGAGCCCTAAACCAACCATGACCTGTGAAGTCGAGTCTGACGGAGAAATATAGAATTCAAATTTAGATGCTAACTTAGGATCCATTTGAAAAGCGACTGCAGTGCAATCCAAACAAATATTTTAGGATTTTATACTGTGTTAATAGTTAATTTTAAAAGTTTTTTTATTTAGAAATATATTAAAATATATATTTTTTATTTTTTAAAATTTATTTTTAACATTATTATATTAAAATAATCTAAAAAATAAAAATAAAAATTTTAAATTTTTTTTTTATGAAAAGCCCCACACCGACGATGACCTCATATCACAGGGTATCTCTTCTCTCTTTGCTGGAAGCCATGGCTGCCATGGTCCCATCTCGTGTTAATCCTGCCATCATGATCTACAGACAAACTACATTGTTGTCGTCATCATCAAAAACCACCTTCCTTTCTTGCAGCTAAAGCATTACATTACAGCACACTACTCTCGCTGTCTCTCTCTAGCCTCTAACTCTCCATTGACCAATCAGCTGCCCAACCCACCTAAAAAGGCGGGAAATCTTTTCCCTTTTCTCTTTCTTGGTCCAAAAAAAGCATCTGGCTCATCATTTTTCTCTCTTAATTTTGATAGTTGTTACATTACACTAGTAGTATAGTGTATGTGTGTGTGTCTATATACACCCTCTTATTTTCAAAGCCAATTTAAATATAAAAAAATGATGTCAAAAGATGAAAAGGAAGCCTCTTTATCAGGAATCAACAACACAATCGAGGTCCAGGTAAAGGGGGAAAAAAATAAAAAACAAAAGACCATTCTTTTTCTTTCTATATATATATGCATTGGTAGGCACATAAAGAATAAAGATTTATGCGTTCACTCTCTCTTGTTGTTAATTTAGATAGAAACTCAGATGGATTTTATGGATCCATGATTGTCTCAGTGATTAATATCACATATTTAACACTCTTAAGACCTGTTTTTTTGTTGGTTATTTATGTGGAAATTGCAGGAGAAAGAGGAGGAGAGGGAACTGGACCTCGGATCTGAAGAGCTTGATCCTCCTTTACCTCTCACTGTTACCTCCCGGGTAATTTTTAAGTTTCTGTTTTTTGAGGGAGTGGAAATGGTGCTACAATGTAATTATTGTTGAGGGTAAATTGAAATTTCTGTTCTTTTTTCTATATCTCTTCTGTTACTTTGAATGAGGAAGCGGTAGAATGTGATCGAATAAAGGCATTGGAAATAACTTTTGTATGGGTAAATTGAAGTTTTTCTTTTCCTTTTTCCTGTTAATTTGCGTGAGAAAATTGTAGAATGTGATAATATAAAGGAATGGGAAATAATTGTTGTGTAGGCTACGTTGATCCCCCCCCCCCCTTTTTCTTTTGTGTTACTCCAAGAGAGGAAATGTTAAGACTGGTTATTTTGACTAGTTTAGTATTTTGGATTTGATTTCAGGTATTGTATATGTTGGGAGATATAACAGCAGGTCCAGCGTATAGGTTTGCTCAATGGCTGGAGTTGGTTCGTAAGAGAAGTGGCAAGTATCGTGCCTCAGGGTTCCCGCACCGGTCCTACAGGCTCGAAACTATGCCCTCTAGGTCTGCCATCTCCCTCTCTCTATGTCATTATTTATATCAACCATCAAACTAATTATGGTGATTAGTTCTGATAGACTGAATGCTGATGATTTATTGTTAATTTTACTCGTGAGGCAGATAGTTAATGAGCTTATAAGGGGAGCCTTTGAAGTAGATTTGCGATAATATGGGATGTGAGATGTGAGAAATGTGAGTACAGGAATTTAAGGACAACTACCTTAGACATTCAACACAAAAGGGAACTTTTCTTAATTCATGTATGTAATTCTAGTGTTGATAGAAGTTATCTAGTTTTTGTCTTTAGATGTTTATAATTTTATGATCATTGGAAATGCTCTTAGGAATGATAGGAATGCATCACCAGCAGAGAAATAAATTGAAATTTGTCTCTCCTAATTGCATTTCTTATTGTCATGCCAAGAAGCGCCTACTATAACTATTGGCAAGAAGCCTGTGATAAACCACCTGCCTGTTTCATTACAGCAAGTGAATGAGGGGGAGATGTTGGGTAGTTCTATGATCATATAAATGAAACTGCAAACATTTCATACTAGTTTTTTTGTTTTTGTTCATTAAAGCATGATGCACATGCTCTCTCTCTCTCTCTCTCTCTCTATATATATATATATATATATATATATATATATATATATATATATATAAATACACTCAGAGTGATTTTTCCTTTCATCTAGTTGTCATGATTGCTATGCAGTCCGGGAGAATCTCTTGTTGATTCAAAAAGCCCACCTCCTGAGCAATCTCCAGAGATCAGTTTGTGGGACAGGCTCGGTAAAGCTGCTGCATTGGATATCGAGTTGAGCTCTTTTTCTTGGGACATGCTGTCTTCCCTTCACCACACTGAGCATAATAGTAGCAATGAAAATTCCGAGGATGAAATGAGCAAAGCCCTTGAAGTATGCTATCCAATTCACACTAGTATAGTTTAAACAGCATCTGCTTTCTAATTTATATTATTAAAAGCTAAAGCACAAAGCCTTTGGGATGACATTATTCTTAAATGAATACCATCTTGATTCTTATTTTTCAAGGTAACTGACTAACCTGCTTATGAATCAACGGTTGTTTTGGATTTGTCCAACTGAGTTTAATTTATTCAATAGCATAGACAAGTTCTCAGGCTATTGACAAGCTAGGATTTCTGTGTAAGACAATGTTGAACTGCTATATTTTCCATTATAGGGGTATCATTAAAGAATATTGAGTTTTGCCTGTATGTAACAGAAATTAGAGAAGAAACCAGTGCATCACGGTTTCTATTCTCATTGGCCATCTCAAATTCTCTTCAGCTGTGTGCATGTAGGTAACTGTAAATTCTGGGGGGGTTGTCTTCTTTGCCTTATTCAATCAACCTGGAAATGTTGACGCTTTTCATAAGGAAGCCGCAGCTGTCATAAAGTTTTCTTCTTCCAGGATGGCCACACAATCAGAACGTCTTGGCTATGAATTTGCAAAGTGGTTAGGAGTCCAAACTCCTCAGGTTACACTGTTATAACCCAGTAGTTACTGGTTTTTCTAAGACCAACCAGCATTGAAGTCTCTTCTTAAAATATCTTGCCTGGCCTTTTGCTTCCCTTCTTAATGATGGTAAATATTTCTGCTGGAATGTTACAGGCTAGAGTTATTCATATTTGCAGCCCAGAGTGGCTCCAGATCAAGGAAGCTGGAGAGAAAGCAAGAGTTGCAGCAGCTTTGGAAGGAGATGAAGTAGGTGAAGTGACATGCTCTGAGCTTTTGGAAGCTCTTGAACTTAGCCGATGCCTTCTTCTGATGAGGTGAAGCTAGAACCTGATTTGTGCATTACATATTATAAAGTGATATCATAAAAATTTTCAACTTCCTTCCCATGCTGTCTCCTTATCTAATAGGCTGAAAGGGGAAGGGTTGGGAAAAGAGATTTATGCTCTTTATAATCCATATCATGAGTGTGTGTATTGAAATTCGGATTTTTAGAATCACGAGGTGGCTACACTGACCTGAGCAGTACCGCACACCCGTTTACCAAGAAACTTAGGGACACCATAACTAAAAGTTTGAGCTAGTAAAGAGTATTACTTGATATCATCATATGCTGATTCCTCTTTCCTAGGATACTCAATCAATTCCCTGGTCTCTACTCCTTGTACTCTAATATTATAGTGATGGGGATGCATGGTTTTTCATATCACAAGCATTGCAAAATTGCCTTTTCCATTAGTGTTTCAAAGGCCAAAACATCCTGTTTTTGCAGCTATGTTCATGGATCTCCTTTATTGGAGAGCTCAAATTCATTTGAGTCACGTGAAACTGCAGAAAGAATTGCAGGAGCAATTGGTAGGGTCTTCCTGTTGGACCTTGTCATCAGAAACGAAGATAGACTACCTTGCCGTGAGCTCAGATGGCGCGGAAATCCCGCAAATCTGTTGTTGGCTGAGAAAATGACCCCGTCAAATGTCAATGCCTTGGAGGATGCTTTTGACTCTGCAATTAACCGATACCGACCAAGGGTGATTAAAGCTCTACAGAAAGAAAGAAGGGCAACTTCAGTGGATTGCAGGCTTAACTCTCATAATCAAGGAGGACCAGGAATGAAATCACAGGGCTCGGATGTTTTTGATATTACAGAAGCTCCAAAGTCTAACAAAATGCTAAGAATTCAAAAATCAGGAGAATCATCGTCTTCTGATCTCATTTCTCATGCTGTGGCTATTGATTCTGGTGTTCCTCGTCGGCCTCCTGCTGGAAAACGCACAAATGACCAGGCAAATTATCCTAAATTGATTGAGTTGCTTATCAACAGTTCTGATTACTCCTCTAATTTGTTATATGAAATAACTGGGGGGAAATTAGGAGCTCCTCCATTGGAAGGCACTGACTTCACTGATACACGAGTAACTGAAATGACTTCAGCTGTTCAGGAATTTCGTGGTGGGTTTCGTGCTGCTCTCAGGGATCTGCAAGGTTTCCATATATTCCTTCTCACTCTTCACCAAAAACTAGATAGCGTGTTACGAGTGTTTTTGAACATCACAAATAAAACATCAGGGGACTGTGACAGAGATGATTTGGTGGTCCCTGAGTCACCTTCACATGGAGTTGTTCATTGTCCTTCTCCACCGAGTAAGGAACGGTTTCTTAATGATAACCATCCAGAGTTTAGTGATTCAGATTTGCAGCGAATTGCTCAAACTCCAAGGTCATCTTCAGGAAATAAAGAGTGCTCAGATTCTAGTTCTCCCATGTCAAGAGAAAGCTGGCATGGAAAGTTTTCCAAAGGGAGTGTAGAGCCCCTTCGTTGCCTGCATCTGGCAACAAAGCTCCGAGACATTCATAAATTTGCCAAGGTAAGCATGTCAGTTAACATGGATATGAAAATCATATGCTTACTAGGCATAGATCACTGGTTATGGTGCTTAAAGATGACAAATCGGAAACCAAATAATCATGAAGCAAAATCTTGGTTCCAAAAATGTCTTTTTACTCCAATTCCATGCTCGACTTTCCAATATCTTACATATTTTCATAATTGAAAAAATGGACGGTTAAGTTCTCATCTTTGTTGTTAATCAGTAGCTGGCTCTTTTAACCAATTTATGTGACACGCTGCATATTTAGCACAAGATGGCACAGTGAAAAAAGGGTAGAAACATGATCAAGGAATGCAAGAGGAAAAATGTCCAAATTTTTTAAGCCATCAATTGGATGAGAAGTAATTTGCTCATGTTCTACAGATTTTTCTCCTTACATGGTTTTAAGAAGAAACAATTATTGCATTGATGCATCGTACTTCTAATAATCTTCTGCAAAATAGCCCCCTTTAAAGTGAGGAGGAAAAAACCAAAAAACCTCATGTGTTAAGAATCAAAAGAGAATAGATAATTATTGATACTTTGATTTCATAATTTCCATGTGGATCAATAGCAGGCGTCACCTCATTGAGTATAATTAAACATCATAAACTCCGAAACTTGACTGGAATAGAAGGTCATGTAGCAGGGGAACTTTTTAGTATTTAATCATCTTACTTTACTAGAAACTCTATTTTGTGAGAAATGTAGAGAAGCATGCCATGACATGTGCTAATTAGCAAGCAAATAAGCATACATTTGAAAAGGGCTGAAAATTTTAGTTACTGCATTGTGTAAGGGGAAGAAAATAAAGATGTTTTTCATTGTTCTAACATCTTAATGTTTGACATGCATAATTATATGCTCAGGTGGATAATGAATCAAATAAAGAACTTGAACAATGGAATGAAATGCTGAGAAATGATGTTATCAAACTCTGTCAGGAGAACAATTTCCAAACAGGGTTTTTTGAGGGCAGTGATAGTAACTGCGTCGTGGATGCATACGAGTTAAAGGTAATAGATCCATCCAATGTTCAGGTTGCATGTCTAATATGAAGTTTTTTATTTTTGTTTATCAATTCCTACTATAGAAGACTGATCCATGGAACAATCTATTTTCCTTATTTTAGGATTTTTTTTTTTTTCCATTTTAACTTGCAGGTAAGATTAGAGCACATTCTTGAGAGGATATCATTGATCTCCGAATCTGCAAACACAGAGAAGCCATCATCAATCACAAATAGCCTGTTTATTGGTGGTGCCTTGGCTGCAAGATCTGTGCACACTTTGCAACATCTAGTAATCACACATATTTTGTGTTTGTGTGCCAATGAAATTGGACAGTCAGAGTCTCAACACCCAGATCTATTTCAGTACAAAAATTTTTCTGTGAGTTTTTCTTTTCCATTTGCATTAGTTCCATACTTATGGAAACAATGCTCTGTTTTGTTTTATACGTATGACTAAAGCTGGATCAATTTGTTAAGGTTCCTCTACAAAAAGGAAAATTTTATTATAATGGTAGAAGCAGTTGCAGTTGTAGTGGTCTCGCAACTTCTTTAGTTTGCAACTATAACAATGGATAGAGCTTCATGTGTGCTCCTTTCTTGAAAAAGTAATTAGATTTTAGAAAACCTACTGTTTTTCTCTGCGACTTGTTTTTGTTTGTCGTCTTCTCCTAATATTGCAGCAGACTACGATCATAAAATTTAGAGATGATTTTCTTGATGTTTCTAATAGCCAAGTTTTCACATATTGAGATCTAAACAGCAAAGACTCTCTAGCATTATTGATCAACAATCTTGAGCTCGTCATTTTTTTTTTCTTTTTCCAGCATATACTTGGAACCTGTCCTATATTCATAACACTACTTTCTACTCGAACAGATAACTGACGATGAGGATTCAAATATCAGCTGTATCTTTGAAGAAGCCTCTGATTTTATTGATCATGTTGAATCAGTAGGAGGGAGGGTTCTAGTTCATTGCTTTGAAGGGAGAAGTAGGAGTGCCACTTTGGTTCTTGCTTATTTAATGCTCAGGAAGTAAGTGAAAATCTCAAGCTTTTTCATGGTGTAGAGAAATTGCACAATGGAAGCTCTATCAGCACACATAATGATATTGAATTTCTGCAGTGGATAGACTGCTGCATCACAAGTTCTGTATGTTGAGCTTTTTCCTTCTTGATGCAGGAAACTCACTCTACTGGAAGCATGGAATGCTCTAAGACAAGTTCATCGGCGAGCTCAGCCCAATGATGGTTTTGCAAGAATTTTACTGGATCTTGACCTGCGACTGCACGGGAAGGTTTCCATGGAATGGCAAAGGCGGAAGCCAGAAATGAAGGTCTGTCCCATCTGTGGGAAGAATGCTGGTCTGAGCAGCAGCTCGCTCAAGCTTCACTTGCAGAAATCACACAAGAAGCTATCGTCAGGCAGTGTGGACAGTGCAATGACCATGGAGATACAGAAGGCTCTGGATGCACTAAAAATGACCAGAAGCGGCAGCGTCAGCCCTACTTTGAGGCAGTCTTCACCAGCTATAGATGACTAGGTACAGGAAATTCATTTCAGTGGCAAGAAAATCAAGAAGCAAACCCATTTCGCTTGTGGCCAGTTGTGAAACCACGGCATCTGTACTCAACAGCAAAATTTGCAGTATCAAGACATTGAATTGCATCCGCCCACATGATTTGTTGTATTAATTGAACACTGCAAGTTTTCAACAGAGGTTATCAAATAGACTCGGGTCAGTGCCACAGTGCTGATACGTTTTGGATTTTAGATTCAAGTAGACTGAAATGAGTGTAACATGCCCTTTCATATTTTTCTAAGGAAAATTTGCAATAAATGGTTTTTCTGTATCCAAGTTTCATATTGAACACTTCTTGAAGAACCTTCACTTGCCATCTCTTGTATGCCTGGTAAAATGATAGTACATGATAAAGCATGCTAAGCGGCACAACTAAGAAAAAATCTTGAAGATTCTTCAAGATAACAATTTTGAGGGTAGCCATCATGAAAGTTTAATGGCAACGGACAATCTCCATTATAGAAAAAGCATGAACACGATTTTCTAAGTAAAATCACAATTTGTATTACTAGACGGTTACATAAAACAATCTTTCACGATTGGTCATTTCATTAAGAGAGCTAACCCAAACACCATATCCCCTAAACTATTCGAGCTATCATGGTGTAATACATACATCCTTGAAACCCAGCCAGCAATGAAGAAACAGCTCCCAGTTCCACTGCCAAGTAGTCCTTCGAATAAAACAGACTACACAACTATTTGCCAATTCGAATGAATACAGGAGTTACAAACAACATGCTAGCAAAGGTTTGCTGAGAAAGGAGTCGAGCTCTACGCAACATTCAACACATCCGGCAAGGCGTCGGGAGCACCACCACTTTGGCCATTGAGAACAATAACATTCCCATCAGAATCAACATCTATGATAACAGAATCACCTTCTTTGATCTCTGCTGAAAGCATTTTCTCAGCCATGCTGTCCTCGAGAAGCCTCATTATAGCTCTTCTCAAAGGCCTTGCACCATAGGCTGGGTTATACCCTTCATCTACCACCCTATCTCTAAATCTCTCTGTCACTTGAAGCTCTATTTCCTTGGCCTTCAACCTCTCAAAGACCTCCTTCAACATTATATCAGCAATATCCTTGACCTCCAGCTTGGAAAGTTGACGGAAAACAATCATCTCATCCAATCTATTCAAGAATTCTGGTCTGAAGTACTGTTTTAGTTCCTCTGTCACCAAGCTCTTAATTCTATTGTAACTGCTATCCTTCTCATCATAATCAAGGTCAAATCCAATCTTGCGTCCTCCTTTCTCGATAACACTGCTACCAACATTTGAAGTCATTATCAGAAGTGTGTTTTTGAAGTCTACAGTCCTGCCCTTGCTGTCTGTCAACCTTCCATCTTCAAGAATTTGAAGCATAATGTTAAAGACATCAGGATGGGCCTTCTCAATCTCATCAAAGAGTACCACAGTGTAAGGACGACGCCTAACAGCCTCTGTCAACTGACCACCCTCAGTGTAACCAACATAACCAGGAGGCGAACCAATCAGCTTAGCAACAGTGTGTCTTTCCATGTACTCACTCATATCAAGACGGATCATGGCTTCTTCAGAGCCAAAGTAATACGCAGCTAGTGCTTTTGCCAATTCTGACTTCCCAACACCAGTTGGACCAGAAAATATGAAGCTAGCAATTGGTCGATTGGGATTCTTAAGTCCAACACGAGCTCGGCGGATGGCACGGCTGATTGCCTTGACAGCTTCATCCTGACCAACGACTCGCTTGTGAAGGGTATCTTCCATCTTTAGGAGACGGTCAGATTCATCTGTGGATACTTTCTCTACTGGAATGCCAGTCCAAGAAGAAACAATGTGCTGAATGTCTGTTTCAGTGACAGTAGGACCTACATCCCCTGCCTCTGTCTCAGCTTTGCTCATCTCTTTGCCTTTCTCCACAATAGCTGCAATCTGTGCTCTAAGGTCCATTTCTCTGTCTCGCAATTCCCCAGCCTGTTTAAGATTACCAATGAAGTGAGTTAGCTCAACAAATTGAGAAAAAATATCAACATAAAGAAACAAAAGACAAGCAATGGGTGGTCTTATAGTCTCAGGCTGTGGCACCTCTCCTGAAACAACTTTTTCACTGTTCAATAATTAGACAACTCAAAAATTTGAAATCGTACCACTATAAATATTTTGGAAGTTCTTTAAAATGTCTGATCTCATGGAAACAAGCAGGGTAGTCCTAGAAAACCCAATTAGACAATTGGAAAACACAAAGAAAGAAGCAATCTGTACCTTTTCAAAGTCTTGGCCACGGACAGCTTCATCCTTTTCCTTTGTGATTTGTCTGACCTCTTTCTCAAGCTCTCTTGCTTCCTCAGGGACCTAAAAGAATAAAGTGAGGGGAAAAAAAGAATATTGAAGGATGATGATGGAGTAACTGGATACAAGACTGTACCTGTGCATGACGAAGCCGAACCCGAGAACCAGCTTCATCGATCAAATCAATTGCCTTATCAGGCAGAAAACGGTCACTGAAACAAATGCAAGAAAAAAAATATCAAGGAAGGGACAGCTTCTAAGGACTGTAATTATAGAGAGGGAGTAGATCTTTTGAAGGACTACTTATACCAGACAGACATGGAAAAAATGAGAAGAAAAAAAAATCTTCTTCTATAGAAAGGTACTTCATAGAATTACAACAGAATCTCATAGGACAAAATTGTGAATTTGGGAGCATCTGATAGAATTAAAGCCAAGTGGAGTAAAGCTTCTGAAATGGTCCAAGTACATTTCTGGTGTATTGTGGAGGGTACAGTAGGAAGGAAAGAAAAAGAGTAGGGAAAAACTTATTATGCACAGATCAAAAATATCAGCTCCAACAGAGACTGTCTGCAAGGTAGTCAAATGGCATCAATAACTACTGCAATTTGAAATGCTACCACTAGCTCTGCCAAGATGCATGTAAAATGCACCCCTACAGGGAATGATATGCCAGGTATTTTCATCTCTTTCCATTGATAATCTTGGGTAGCCCATCATATTGTATCTCACGTTTCAAGTAAGCTTCAAGGTATGCTCAAAAGACCTAACAATGGACTTCAGAAATACATTACTTGTTTTCTTAAGATATACAAGCAATGACTTTTCTCCTCTATAAATAAGCATTTGTAAAGCAATAAGCATGACAAATGCCACAGATATGTGAAATTATAGAACAGAAATGTGAACTAGAAAAAAAAAATGTTTATTTATGGCTCACTTACCTGATGTACTGGTATGACAACTGAGCAGCAGCTACTAAGGACTCATCTGTGTAACGGAGCTTGTGGTGGATCTCATATCGCTCACGAAGTCCTTTCAAAATCTGTATCGTTTCATCTACAGATGGCTCAGGTACTTTGACTGGCTGGAAACGTCTTTCTAAAGCAGGGTCCTTCTCAATGTGCTTTCTGTATTCATCTAGGGTTGTAGCTCCAATACACTGCATTAAGGAGGACGAATCAGAATTGAAGTTGAATTTGAAACTCGGAACCACAAATTTCACATATAAACAATAAACTATATTGGCCATACACAGAGGGACAATGGCCAGCCCCAAACGCTGGATATAACATTTTCAGTTATTACAACATATAATAATCAGGTCCAATAAAGGCTCAATAATTCAAGGAAACACAAACCATGACAATTTAGAGACAAATTCATAGCTAATAAGAAGACTCGGTACAGGAAAGGCTTCAGAGTTTCCAAACCATAGAAAAAATCGGGCCAGAAATTGAGAGAAGGTACGATCAAATCAAGTTTAAGAACCAAAAGAAATTTTTTTAAATATATATATATATATATATATATATATATATATATATATATAAATAAATAAAATAAAAAATAAAAACCCCTCAAAAGTTTCACACACAAGAGGCTCCAATGAACGGTTCATCAAGGTATGATCAACTCAACTTTCATAGTCAGCATTTTTTTGAAAAAAATAAGTGAAGCTTAACAGTCAGCATGGTAGATCTAACACTCAAACTGCATGCAACAAACTGATAATGGAATCCAGCCATAGCATTTAACAATTACCCCCAATTACATCTAGCTGGTCCCCAAAACTCAGATGGTTAAAAAAAAATAGCCAGTGAATATCATGTGCACAAGACAAGAAAAAGTTACCTGCAATTCACCTCTTGCAAGAGCTGGTTTCAAGATATTAGCAGCATCAATAGCTCCTTCTGCAGCTCCTGCCCCTATCAGGGTATGCACCTCGTCGATAAAGAGCATTATTTCATCACTCTGCTTGATTTCCTCCATTAGCTTCTTTAATCTTTCCTCAAACTCTCCACGGTATTTAGTTCCAGCAACAAGAAGGCCCATATCAAGGGTGATAACCTGGGTTACACCAAAAAAAAAAATCAGTCTTTCTAGAGTACAGTATTCTCCTGACCAACTCAAAATTTAAATGGAAATCCTTTATAAAAACTTATCATAAATATAGCATAGCAATGCAAATTTCTTGCAAATTCTGATGGTTATGAGTAAGTACTAGAATGAGCAAAAAAAAATTGTCCATCAGGTCATTGAATCTCCCATTTAAAACTGTGGTTTTAACATTACAAATGATTGTGAAAGCTTTGTTTATTAATAGGTGTGCCCTGAGCATACATGATTTGGTGCAATTGTTATACCAATGTAAGTAGACCTTTTGAAGTTCAAAAGTCATCCTGTAACAACTAAATAAGAAGTCATTTCACAATCTGTTATTTAAACAGAAAAGCAAGTATTCAGGTTAAAATTTAACCTTATAGCTTCAGAAGGGTCCACACTGTAACCATTTATACCAATAAGCACAACTAAGTAAGCCAAAAAGATGAGAAAAAAACCCAGATGCCCACCCAAACCATGTCAAGAAACTGAACCAACACGCACCTTCTTTCCCTCAATTGTCTCAGGAACATCACCACTTGCTATCCTCTGAGCAAGACCTTCTGCAATTGCTGTTTTTCCAACCCCTGGTTCTCCAATAAGACAAGGGTTGTTCTTAGTTCTTCGGCCCAAGATTTGGATGACACGTTCTATTTGTGGCTGCCTTCCGACAACAGGATCCAATTTACCCTGAAGGAGAAAGAAATCATCTTAAGACAAGCACCTAGAAGAGAAGTAGCTACATATAACATATTAACCATAAAAAATAAGCCTTAATATTAAATCACCTCCTCTGCTAGCTTAGTCAGATTAGTTCCATATTCCTCTAGTGTAGGCATCTTGTTGTTACTGCTTCCAGGTCCAACAGTGGATCCAGCCAGGTTCTCCGTGCTCTCACCCACCATGCGAATGACCTAATCACAACAGTCAACACTTCATTGATTCTAAAATTACAAATTAAGTAGCTCAATGACACAGAAAATTAGGTTGAACTTTAAAGTTCCAAAGATGCATTGCTTGCCTGAGTTCGGATGTTACTAGGATCAGCACCTAAATTCTCAAGAACACGGGCTGCTACACCCTCACCTTCACGAAGTAGCCCGAGAAGTAAGTGCTCAGATCCAATGTAGTTATGACCTGAAAAGATTCATGGAGGTCGGATCTGGTTAACATTGAAGGCTTCATTTCTTGAAGCATCACACACAAACACATAACAGAATCACTGCCCAGTTGAGAGGGAAAAAATTGAGTCACAAGAACTGGAATGGACTAGAATTACAAGGCAAATTTTGTGATTCCATTCATTTAGCATAGTTCAATATCTCATTGGAGTTGGATCTCTCAACAACACATATTACGTTATAATTGCAATAACAGTTCCATGTGAAATTCTACAGTAATCTTCAAAAGTATTCATCCCAAATTTAAGAGGAATTAGTTCAAAATACACCTATGCCAATACCCAGAAACTAGGTTTTGCCCGGTCAAAGGCAGAAAAAGGGAGAATCTAACCAAGTTGGCGGGCTTCCTCCAATGATAGTTCCAAGACACGCTTGGCACGAGGAGTGAATGGAATTTCCACAGCAACAAATCCACTGCCCCTCCCAATAATCTTCTCTACTTCTACACGTGCATCTTTAAGATTAATTCCCATGGATTTGAGAACCTTTGCAGCAATTCCAGTCCCTTCACCAATAAGACCCAACAGGATTTGTTCTGTTCCAACAAAATTATGACCAAGCCGTCTCGCTTCCTCTTGGGCAAGCATGATTACTTTGATTGCTTTTTCTGTGAAACGTTCAAACATAGCTCTAGGTACAAATCGCTTAGCCTTTTGCTGCCTGGGAGAGATTGTAATTGCAACCTTGGAATGGAAAGATTGTCCATGTCTCAACAGTGTATCTAAACAGTTAGCACTTCGCAATCCTGAGTATCCACTCATTACCAAACCCTGAGATGGTGAGCTGGACATCATTTTGACAGAGGAATCTCTTCGTTTTTTAGATTCTTCAAATTGACAATGCCTTAGACGAGGAGCTATGGCAGGAATATTAGCAGAATGAACTAGAAGCCTAGCCATGTTATGTTTGGGAAAGAGTCTGCAAGTCACAATGGCATATGTCAGTGAAAACCTTATAACAAAGGACCAAAGAGACAAAAAAAAAAGTTCCTTAATACCAGCTTGAGGAAACTAATCACAAATCAATACCCAGAGTCTAATGATAGGAAAAGAGGAATCTTATCATAAAATCATACAATGAAAAGCAAAAACCCATTCATTGTTTCCGCATCATTTGTTGGCAAATGCAGCTTGTAACGATTTGAAAATCAAAACAGGTCAAGATTTCTCAGGGATAAAGCAATCCCCTGTTGAAATAGTTCATTTCACAAAGAATAAAATACTAAAATTTAGCAGAACCAGCATCGAAAACAGAAAAAACAAGCGACTAACATCATTCCCTACTATTTCACAAATTAAAACATCATTCGAACCTAACCAGAAAAGCAAGTAAACCTTGTCTGAAGACTCTCCTCTCTATCTACCAAAATCAATCTTTTTTCTAATAACTAATTATCAACTCGAACAGCACAATTATCCATAAAACAAACCGAAGCTCTTCTATCTACCAAAAAAAAAAAACTACCAGTTTTAGACTAACTATAATAATAACAGCCATAATAACCTTAAAACCTGATCAATTCAAGATATATATAATCAAAAGGCACTAAGTAAATAGAAGAACAA
The DNA here is from genome assembly GCA_018804465.1 of Populus tomentosa. NCBI lineage: Eukaryota > Viridiplantae > Streptophyta > Magnoliopsida > Malpighiales > Salicaceae > Populus > Populus tomentosa. The sequence continues at coordinate 10,272,056 of CM031997.1, forward strand.
TCGACTATTTACTCTATCTAGTAAAACCCTAAAAAAAATTCGAAGTAGTTAAATTGAAACAAAAATCAATGAACAGCAACTTCTCAAAACAAACTAATATTTGACAGATTGAAATGTAACAAACAAGCAAAGAAATAAAAGAATCAATCAAGCTTACCGAGATTAACTTAAACGGAAGGATAACAAAATTAAACGGAGAGAGAGAGAGACCTGAAGGGGTCTATCTTTAGAGAAATGGAAGAAGAGAGGGATACATTACAGGGCCCTCAACAAGTGGGAGGAGGAGGAGGGGATAGAAATATAGATGGATGTGGTTTATGATAAGATATTATATTATAATAATATCGAACTGTTTTAATTTTCTTATGGTCCCTTTATTTTTATGTTTGGTCATGTTACATCCTTTTAATTTTATTTTGGGTTAGATTCAACTATTGTGAAGATAGAAAAGTGCTTCAAATTGTACTCACTAAAGGCTCAGCTTAGAGATTTTAAGATTGATAAACCGATACTATATGATCATGTTTAAAAGCTAAAATTTTAAAGTCAACCAAATACACAAAGTAGAGGGACTAAATATGATTTTTGACCCCTTCGGCTGCGTGACGGGTTAACATTACACCGGTCTTTTGATAGTTAATCTCACTGCAGGTTTTGCACCGTTTATTTCTATGGGTTACACGTGGTTTGTTGTGATCGGTGTCCAAGAGGGTCAGAGTGGGTACTGGACAATCTTATCCAGGGTCAAAGTCAAACTGGTTTAGATTTTTTTGTCACTGTAGCATAGTAGCACACGGGACTTGATAACTTGATTTTTTTTTCTTTTTTGATGGCGTGGAGTGATCCTTGATATTCTTTGCCCTTTTTTATATTTATATAGTTTCCGTTATCTTGTTTAATATTTTATTACACAATTGGTAAATATTCTTTACCTCTTTGATGTTTTAATAGCTTCTCATTCCTGAAGTAATGTGCTAAGTTTCTTTTTTTTTTGCAATAAATTATTTAATTTCTGATTTAGAGTATACATTACATTGGTAAACAATTACATATCAAGATCTCATTAACTTTTTTAATTAGCTAAATAAGGTTGTATCTTTAAATTTTATAATTTATTCATGTCTAATTGTATTATTGATGTGAATTTAGATACCATTTATAAACGTGGTGCAAACTGTATTTCTTAAAAATTTATATTTTTTTAGCTAAAATTTAATTTTTTTATGTGTTTTGGATACACTAATTTGAATGCATGCATTTTAGTACAAAAAATAATTTTTAAAAATAAAAAAAATATTATTTTGATGTATTTTAATACAAAAAATACTTTAAAAAAACAGTAATTATATTCTCAAACATGCTTTTAATTTGAATGCATGCATAAAATTAAAACTGGTCTTTCTTGTCTCAAAGATTGAGTAATTTTATTAAATTTTACATGATATTATGATGTAATTTTTTCCATAGATTGTCTAGTATCTAGATGTTTATTTGGGGGGGGGGGGGGGGGGGGGGGCTAAAACTAAAAAAACGTGTAAATTGTGGAGAGAAATAGAGTGATAAAGGTTCTTAAAAGGGAAACTTGTAGCGTGTAGGACCACATATTTTTTGGAAATATCAATGACAATATGCGAGGAGGAGACTAAAAATATCTAGAAGAAATGGGGGTCGGCGAGAATTTTCGCTTAAATCCATCTACACAAATGTGAGGCTCACTGGAATCTCTCCTTTCTTCTTTATTTCTCAATCATCCATTTGCTTTTATGACATATAATTTTGATAACATCAGTTTAATGTTTTTTAGATAAAAAATACTTTTTAAAAAAAAAAACCACTTCACCAAACAAAACAGCTTCAATTCCATGAAAGAAATTTATGAAGAAACATGTTCTCATGGAACATGAAACAAACCCAGATGAAATTTAATATTTTTTATTATAATATAAATATTTATATCAGTTTATATATATTTTGATTAATCACATAAATCTTAAAATTAATAATTATATAAATTTTCAGTAATTTTAAAAATTACAATACCAAAATTATTAATCTAGAGTTGCCATGTTGTTCTTGACTTGGCTTCAAAATTGGCGACGATGAACAGTATGGGTGTAAAAAAAAATCCTCAAACGTTGCGTGAATGGATCTTTAGGTGTTTTGAAGTGTGATAGCGGTTGCTTTTCAAATAGTTTTTCGTGCTAAAAAGCATGACAATAATGTTTTTTTATTTTTTAAAAATTATTTTTGATATCAGCACATCAAAACGATCCAGAAAGTACAAACCGCATTCAATTTTAACAAAAAAAAATGAAATTTTTTAAAAAATAGGTTGGATCGCAGTGCCAAACAGGCAATCCAATACGACCATTAAAGCAAAAACAACAAGGAGGGAGTATACTTTAGTCAGTCTTTAAACTAGTTTATCCGTGGCGGCTGCAGATTAGATGAAAATACAAATTGAATATGAAAAAATTAACTTGCCTATCAGATTCATTTTGAAATCTCTTAACTTGTGTGAGAATTGCTTTAATGTGAAAGAATTGACTTTATGGTCTAAAAACAGTTTAAATTATCAATAAAAAATATAATTTAATTTTAAAAAACATCAAAATCACCTTTTTTAATATTAATATAAAAATATATTATGTTCACCTAGATCTCATGACTTAACTTGTCAAAATTACAATTCATATTATGAATTTTACTGGATTAAATAATTTTATTTTTTCAGTTATTTTTTTATTTAATGATATGATAATAAAAATAAAAATCTGTAAAATTAAGTATTAATCAAGTATTGAAACTTTTTATACAAAATTGTGATAACCTTGTAAAAATTATAAGCAAAGTAAGAAAAATATAAAAAGTTATTTAAAATCCATGAGATATTAGAAGATGGAAATGAGAAAAAAAACAAAAAAAAAATTCAATTGAAAAAAAAAATTCAATACAAATAGCAAAGAAGCTAGGGGTTTTATCCCGATTCTTTTTTTTTTTTAATCAATGTGGATGTTCAAACTAGTTGATGTACATCTTGATTAATCTCACGGTCTTTAAAGTTAATAACCATGTAAATCTCCAGTGGCTCTGAGATGACTCAAACTCGTAACCATTGGGGAGCAAACCTAAGACCTGACCAGTTAAGCTACCCCTCGAGGTTATTTTATCCCGGTTTTTTTTAGATTAACGTGAGTGTCCAGGTTAGCTTGCATGCATCTCAACTAATCCTACGGGCCATAAAGTTAACAACTATATAAGTCTTTAGTGACTCTGAAATTTATGAAACTCAAACTAATGTTCTCTAAAAAATAAACATAAAATATAAGTAATTGAACTATACCTATTAGTAGGGTTTTATTTATCCCGATTCTTATTAGTACAGGAGAGAATTATTTGAAAGGAAAAGAAAAGAAAAGGGTAAAGATGAAGTGTTCTGGCTAACGACAGGCCCATACATGTTGAGTTGAGATTAATGGACTCGAAAACCTGTGCAGTTTGGAATGTAGCGTAAAGACATAAGCAAAGGCCCACGAGCTAACTAGTCTAGCCCACGAAACAGAAATCTCTTATGTTTGTACTGAGGTGAAGGTCAGGGGTTAAGACTTAACATTTAACTCGCTTTAATTTCGTGGTGGGGATAAAGATTCACTAATTTATTTCAAAACGTTTTGAGATCATGTTTTTTTTTTTAAAAAATAAAAAATATTATAATATCTGAAGAAGTATCATGATTGAACAATCCATTCTCATCAATTGACTAGACAAATTAACCTTCAAATACTTCATATTTCAACTTAAATTTTTAACATTTATGTCATAGAATATCAATAAATTACTATTTATTTATTTTTATTCTAGTCGCTATTTATAAACTTGACACCATTATTTTCATACTTATCATCGGATAAGTTGAATTTCACAAATACAAAATCAAAATTTAAAGAAAGATTTTCTTAAACTTTCTTGCTTATTGGTATGGTTAAATAATAATATTATCTAATAAAATCTATTTAAAATATAAAATCTATCACTTGATTTGAACAAATTAACCAGTCTATCAATAAATTAGCGGCATCCATAATTGTTCTCTCAATAAACATGGAACACCTTGCAAGTAAAGATTGGAAGTCTTATTCTAGGAATTAAAATTTTTTAAAAAATCATATTTCAGTAAAAAAAAGGAAAAAACGAGTTGTGTAATCGAGTTAGCAATTAAACAATAGCATGATGCCAGCTATTTAATTGTGTGTGTGTAAAACGACATCATTTTTTCCTGTACGAAGAATCATGGGGGTGGGGTACCCCAGAGTGTAGGGCAGTTTTACACATACATGTCCCCAGGTTCACGGGGTTACACGAGAAACATTAAAGGCAGCTCTCCTTCCCTAAGCCATAGCAGCCAAACTGCAGTGCAGCTCATTTAAGACTGATCATGTCACTCCCTTTCTCATCTCCTCTTTAACATTTTTTTTCTCTTCAATTTTACATTTATTTCAATTAAATGTGGTCCTTATCTCCACTTGCTAATGCATTTACAATGTAGATTTAGTGGGCCCATCTGGCTGTACGTGGTGTCTAACATAATAATTTCGTTATAAAATTAGCAAGATTAATGCTTGTATATACTTTATTTAATAAGCTTCCAATTGCACAGTTTATTGTTCATATATAGAAAAAAGAAATAGGCTCAAATCCGACTTCTTGATAGGAGGGAGGTGACGTGGACTGATATATATATATATATATATATATATATATATATAAAAGAATGTTTGGGATTCGTGATTGTTCTTACTAAAACAATATATTTTTTGGATATAAAACTTGTATTTTTATTTTTATAGAGATATAAGAATATCTTAACCGTTAAACAAATACTTTATTGATTGTGGGATATATTAGAATTTAATAATTTATTCATTTAAAAAAATTAAAGGAAATATCTGTCAATAAGAAAAGGGATAGATACGGAGGATAAGTAAGACATGGAAATGTAATTTAATTATGAAAAATTGAACTGGATGATTGTTTTTTTATCAAGAAAAAGGAAAAGAGGCTTGATATTTACCAAATAATTGATTGATTGTTCTAGGAGTTGTCCAGAGGAGCTGGCAAAACACAATTTGACCACCTTCTCAAATTCAAATTACTTACGGGCTAGGGCATTCTATCATCTCAGCAGAGAAAGTTCATGACTTTATTTTGCATATATTACTTAATTTGGCAATCAAATAATTATACAATAGTTTTATTAGTTTAAAAATTATTTCAGTAAAAACAACATTGTTTTTTTCCTTTTAATTTTTTTTAAAAAAATTTATCTGATTAAATTTGAATTTGACAGAATCATTAAAAACATGACCAATTTAATCCATACTTCAATATATTAATATTTTTTTGCTACAACTTAAAACTCGATTTGAATCAAACTTTGTGTCATGGTTTCTTCTATTAATTTAACAGACCAGGCTGGTTTTAATAACTATATACTATATTTTTAAAAAATATATGTTATTATATATATGAAACAAAACATTGGAAATGGACGGAAAATAAAGGTGGCTATATGAGAGCACGTAACAGAAAGGTTGGAGAGGAGGGGAGATGATGGTGGACAGGAGGGGGAAGAGGGGAAGTAACTGCTGACCAATCAAATCCTGAAAAAGAAAAAGGTTTTCTTGGGGGGCAGACAAGTTAAGGTTTTTGATTGGGTATTAGGTGCGGTGAAGTAAAAAGATTCACGAGATGCTTGGGGGGACGAGAGCAAATCTCTGCTTGCACACATCCTCCTCGAATTTATTTCCAAAAAAAAAAAAACATCAGAAAAATCTCCAAAACCTTCTTGCTTTTGAAACTAGATTCGAAGCAATTTATCAAGAAAAATATATAGCATTTTGGAAACGACACCCTTCAAATTTAAAAATGTTAGTATTAATAAAGTTAATATGCTTCTTAATAATAACAACGTAGTAATGGCTTTTATTTAGTGTTTAATTACTATTCCATGATATAAAATATGAAAGACATGTATATTTTTTGTTTTGAAAATATATTAATTTACTTTAAAATTATTTAAAAACAAATTCATATTATGTTTATGTTTATTTCTTTAACAAAATACATTTATGTTTCTTTTATATTTATTTTTTTCATTTAAAAAAATAGAAACACGAGCTTAAACTACTTCACACGCATTTATATTCAATTTTTATTTTTATTAAAACTCTAATAAAATAGAGATGCATTCAATATGTTTTTCATAAAAGTTTATTTTTTTTATTTTATATTAATTTTTTTGTGTTTTTATATTATTTTGATATATTGATGTAAAATATTTTTTTTTATCAATATATATTATTTTAATATATTTTAAAATAAAAAATAATTTAAAAAATAATTACCCAATCATATTCGATTATACAAATAAATGTTAGTTTCCGTTGATGTAAGGTATGAGGTTGGAAAGTGTGTGTTTTGAATGTTCTGATTCAAGATCATGAATGGTACCTATTATTTTGAATATTCAAATTCAAAATCACGTTCATACATAATCCCAAGCAGGGAATACATATCTGAATTGCTTTCCATATGATCGTATACAAAACGCAAAGGCCAGAAAAGTTCATCCACAAATATCCCCTCTTCGACACATATATTAGAAATTTCAGGGAAGTTACTGTGGACCGTTTGAATCACTCAAGTCACTATCTAATAGCTGCCTAGATGAGAACAATTAAGGGGGAGGTTTATTCAAGAAGACAAAAGAACTGGTAAGAGACATAATTCCTAGACAACATCTTTTTTATATATTATTAATATGAATATTTGGTTGAGATTGTGTGTATCTCGACTAATTTTATAGACTTTAAAGTTAATAATCATATAAAATTTTAGTAACTCTGAAGTTTATAAAACTCAAACTGATGACCTCTAAAATAAATCTATAATCTGACAAGTTAAACTATATCCCCAGAGTTATTTTTAGACAACATCTTGATCCTCAATACAATTACCATGTCCCTTACTCTTCAATTATTTTGGTCATTTAATCTCCTAGACAATATGTATGAGAGTTTTACAATATATATTGCAGTTTAAATAAAGAAAGAACCTACTAAAATAAATGTTCATGATCTAAAAAACTACTTCATGTTACTATTAAACTCAACCCAACATATTAATATTGAATTTTTCTACTTAACTTTTTATCCAGACTTGATTTAAAAATGACCTAATAAAAATTAATTTGATATAATCCAGTTAACTTGATAGGTTAAAAAATAACATGGATAACTAGTAAAAAATATAATTTAACTTTTTAAAAGGCAAATCAGACAACTAGTAAAATAAAGGTTTGATTTTAAAAAAATCCAAGAAGATATTTCTCTAATATTAAGAGGCAACATATCGAACCGACCTTGGTTTTGTGATTTAAGTCGTAAAACTCGTAATTCAAGTTATGAAATATATTATTTTTTAATTATTTTTTATTTAATAATATGATAAAAAAATAAATATTTGTAAAGATTGAATATTTATTAAATATTAAAATATTTGTTTGAGACTGCAATAATTATATAGAAAGATGATAATTAATTTAAAATTAAAAAATAGAAAGTAAATCTTTTTAAAGAAAAAAAACAAGTTGAAAAATCTTTTTTAAAGAAAATGGGCGAAGCGCGGCTTTTGAATTTTAGTAGAGAGAGTAATTAGCGTGCTAAATTAGTCCTGGAACTGTTCCCATTTTCGGCGTGAAAGATATTTTTTGGCAATAAATAACAATAGAATATATATATATATAAAATCTAACCTTCTAATCTATAACTAAATCATCATTTCTATGCAATGTTCCCATACACGCGCGCACGCGCAAACACATCGTGTGAACAAGAAAGATGGAAATGGGGACCACAGCTTAAAATATACCGAGGCAGAAAGGATTCTCCCTTGGTTTGTTGGTACCAGAACTACATTTGGCTGCTACTGAGGCAAGGTATGTATATGAACTCACCAGCCATCTTCCTTGCCTTCACAAATCACTGTTATTAAAATCAACTTCGTCCGCCAGGTGCATATCATATATTTGAGAATGTAATAGGAGTGATGTTTTATAGTATTTTTTTATTTAAAAATATATTAAAATATATATTTTTTTATTTTTTAAAAATTATTTTTAACATCAACATATTAAAAAAATAAAAAAATTCATTTTAAATATATATTTTTTAAAAATTAAGAAAACATGACGCTTTAACACTATCGAGCTTGACTCAGTTTTAACAAGTCATCTTAGAGAGCGTTTTCACCGCATTTCTAGAAAATTTAATTATTTATTTTTTTGTTAAAATTTAATACGGTTTGTATGTTTGGATCGTTTTGATGTGCCGATGTTAAATAACATCGGCACATCAAAACGATCCAAACATACAAACCGTATTAAATTTTAGCAAAAAAATAAATAATTAAATATTTCAGCACAAAAAATTATTTAAAAAGTAACCGCTACCAACTATATTTTTATTAGTACACTTCATAATTCAGTCAGCTCGGTCATAATGTTTGACTTAAAAAATAAATTAAAATCACGTTTTTTTAAAAAATTTTATCAACTTGAATTACCTTGGTGACTAGGACATGGATATTTTTTTAGTATTAATCTACGTATTTGCAGTTGGATTAAATTGTACGAATTTTATGAACTTAGGGGAAAAAAAGAAGGAATTTTGAGCTACGAAACTGAAATGAGATTCACAGGTCTATAATTCAGTGTCTACTCCTTGGTGACTCGAGTGGTGAAGTGATTTTATTTAAAAACGAAAAGTTTATTGTTTCATGAAAATAATTTGCATTTTAGAAAAACATTTTTTTTTCCAATTATAATTCCAGAAGCACAACAAAATCAGATACCGCAACGTGTTTTTAAAAAAATCAAAATTTTTTTTTAACAATAATTTTTTTATGTGTTTTGAATTGTTTGATACTCTAGTTTTAAAAATATTTTTTTAAAAAAATTATTTTAATATATTTTAATATAAAAAATATTTAAAAAAACAACCACAACTATACTTTACCAAATAAACCATAAATCTGACTAAGAAATTATGATCAATGCCTGTTGGTATACGCAATTGATATTCACAGTATGCTCTTGAGATTGCTTGCCCTTTTCTTTTCTTATTAAAAACGAAAGGAGGAGGGCTTTTATCATGAAAAAAAAGAGACAATTTTCAAATTAAATTCATTTTTTCGTTAATTCCAAGGAAAACACACACACTCGGTTCAAATCATAAACGTGGACGATTCATACTCTATTATCTGAGGAAAAAAAAAGAGCATGTCATTTTGTATGCACATTATATTATAAGTATATAAAAAGGGTATTTTGATAGCGCAATTCAATAAAATTTTTAAAAATTTTTAAATATTATTTTTTAAAAAAAATAAAAAATATATATTTTAATATATTTTTAAATAAAAAAACACTTTAAAATATAATTTTTTCTACTATCTCAAACACCTTTAAAATAATTAATTATTGGTGTTGGAAACTATACAAAAGATGCCTCAGGACCGAATAATTTAAACCAGCAAGAGATGAACACATAAGCGGTTTGTACACATTAACGTTGTTTGATCTGCCAAAAACCTGTCAATCATGCAACAGCACGACTATAAATATTGTAACTGCAACAGAATTTTATTATATTTTTTGTCTAAAACTCGAGTAAGAGAGGATTTAAGTTTGTAGGTTAATTAAAATGCCATCTAGAGTGAGAAAAAAAAAACGGTTAAATTAAAAAAATTAAAAACATCAAATAATAAAAAAAAACAATTATATCAATTAAAATTTTAAAAAACCAACTGGTTCGATTCGGTTTTATAAATACGAAACTAAATCGAAACTGAAAAAACTAAGTCAAATGAAAAAAACAAACCAAACCGGTTTGAATTGATTTTTATCATAAAAAACCGAACCGATCAAAACCGGTCGGTTTAAATTAGTTTTAGTTTGGTTTTGTTTATTTTTAAAATAAATAATTTAATTTTTTTTTATAAAAACTAAACCTAACAAAAAATAATCACTTCTAATTTCATATATGATCTAACAATCAGATAAAATCATGCTAAAGGAAAATAAATTGAAGAAACATATTCATTGAATCCTGCGGTGGGTCCATTTAGTGACTTTGTTGACCCAAATTTGGCCTAATTTGATTTTTTTAAACCAGTTTAAATATTAATCTAGATAAACATCAACAATTTAGCATGTTAATTCACAACTGAATTGATTTAGTGAGGTACAAGTTAACTCAAAAGAATTTTTATTTTATTTTTATCAAAGATGATATATATATATATATATATATATATTTTAATATTCATCCAAAGCCATATCATTTTAATTAAAAAAAATAATGAAAGAACATCGTTTTAAATTGATTTATTAATATAATGAGTTGGGTCCTTAACCAAGTGGCCTCGAGCCGAGTCTAACCCGGGCCTGAAAAATATTGCAGGAATAAATAACAATTTAGAAAGTATGGTTTTCTTCGTTGGCAAAAACTGGTGCCTAATGCATAAATTTTAGGTCATTTATTTATTTTCCCTCATCCCAAGAAAAAAAAAATATATAAATGGGAATTAAAACGGCAGTCTCTTTCTTTACTTTGCTGGCAGATGTAGGAAGCAAAACAGGAACAAGATGCACAAAATTAAGGTTAAGAGAACGAGTGGCCCTGATGTGATTTCAACAAAAAAAAAAAAAAAAAAGCTAGCCAGAAACACCGAAAGAGACAAAGGCTCGTAGAGTAGGAGTGATTAGTGTAACGTTCAAAGGGAGAGCGTGTCACATCCTTTCTCAAAAATGGACATCTTTACCTCTCTGGCTCTTAACAATGCCAATAAAGCAAGCTTCGCTTATAAAAAGCTAATGCCCTTTTCCTTCTGCAACGTCCTCTTCTCCCTCCGTCCCTCTCTCTCTTTAACTCCGTCTCTTCTCTCCTTTTCTTTTTAAGCAACTTGTTTTGTCTTCTTTCCTTTATAGTTTTCTCTAAAAAAGACTGGAAAAAACCATGCTTTCTAGACTAAATAGCACCAGTGTTTGGCTGGAAGATCATAAAGAAGAGCAAGATTCAACAACGAACCACCTCCACCACCACCACAACAACATTAACAACACTACTGCAGCTGGTTGTGGTGGGGTCATGTTGGAGGGCAGGGAAGAAATGGGTTCTCTTTCTACTTTCAAATCCATGCTTGAAGTGGAAGATGAGTGGTATGTGAGTAACAACAACAATACTATTCATCAAACTCATCAAGACAGTATCAAAGACCTCACCTTTTCACCGGGTCTTGGTGACCCAGATAATCTTTTGCTTCACCAAGTGGATTCTTCCTCATCTTGTTCACCTTCCTCTTCAGTTTTCAACAACTTGGATCCTTCTCAGGTACATTACTTCATGCATCCAAAACCGTCTTTGTCTTCACTCCTTAATGTGGTTTCTAACAACCCTTTAGAGCATGGGTTTGATTTGAGTGAAATTGGTTACCTTGAGAATCAAGGAACAAATTCAGCTGCAACAGCAAATGTTTCAGCTTTGTTAAACAGGGGAGGTGGGATTTTGGGAAACTTGGGGAATTTCTCGGATTTGAGTTCAAATAGTCAGATTAGCATTCCTAATTTATGTTCTGATCCACAATTTTCAAGTTCTCGGATGCTTCAGTTACCTGAAAATGGTCCTGGGTTAACTAGTTTTAGAGGGTTTGATGAGAATTCAGGGAATCAATTGTTTTTAAACAGGTCTAAATTGTTAAGGCCTCTTGAGACTTACCCTTCAATGGGTGCGCAACCTACTCTGTTTCAAAAGAGAGCAGCTTTGAGGAAGAATTTGGGTGATAATGGAGGGAATTTGGGACTTTTGAGTGGGATTGATAGAGATAAAGGGAAGAGTGAAATGACTCCAATTAGTGAAGAGAATGACAAGAAGAGAAAATTTAGTAGCGGGGATGATTTTCTTGAGGATGTGAGCATTGATGGGTCGGGTTTGAATTATGATTCTGATGAATTTACTGAGAATACCAAGGTGGAGGAGATTGGTAAGAATGGTGGGATTAGTTCAAAAGCGAATAGTGGTGTTACTGGTGGTGGTGTTGTGGATCAAAAGGGGAAGAAGAAGGGGCTTCCAGCTAAGAATTTGATGGCAGAGAGGAGGCGCCGGAAGAAGCTCAATGATAGGCTGTACATGCTGAGGTCTGTTGTTCCAAAGATCAGTAAAGTAAGAATTTTCCTTATCATTTTCTTGTGAATTAGATATTTCTTACCAGTTATTTTTTGTCCTTACAATCATCCAGCATGTTTGTGTGTGCTTGTGTCTGAAGAGAATGTTTGTAAATTGTTTTTTGAATGAATAGCATCTTCTGTTTTTGCATGTTGAGAAATGGATAAAAAAAGTGCATTAATTCCTCTCACATGGACTCTGGTAGAGTTGTTTACTTTCACCATAATTTTTTGGGCCATTGTTAGGGTATTAAAAATTGTCTTCAACATAAAGTTGTTGAATTTCAGAATTTCTTCTTCTTTTCTTTTCTTTTTTCTTTCCTCTGAATTGGTTAAATCTTATTTTGAATTCCTTTTGCTGATATATGTTTTGCTATCTTCCATAGACTTAACATTTCTTTGTATCCGTGCCTGTTTGAAGTTCAATGTTCCTAAAACTTCTAAATTGTTTGTATTTTTTGCTTTCTTGTCGTGGCATACACATGGATCTCGATTTTTAAGAAATCCCCTTCCAATACACAGCTTGTGATTCTGACATGAGTTGCTGGCTTACTTAAAATACCTGAGATTGTGTTTTGAACAAGAGAAAAACGTAAAGGTTGGGTTTTATTTTAACTTATTAAGCTTTAAAATACATAAGAAAAACACAAGATACCTTGAATTTGTGAAGGATCTGCCTAAAGCCAAATTCTTCCCCTTCGGTCCAACGTGAATTGCAGTGCTCACCTAACTTGTTTGGATTTCCTTAGTTTCCTTGAATCAGAAAAGAGTTCATAAACTGATTCATTATACGCTGGTTCGTAAGAACACACACACACACACATGCACTTTTTTTGCTAGTTATCCTCAGAAATATCTTGTCATTTAATTTTCGTTCTCATATAGATTCAGGAACTGCAGAAGAAGTAAAAAATATTCAAAATAACCTATTTTCTTACTGTCTTGGTTGGCTGAACCTCTAGCATCTGTCATTGAATTTTTATCACCGGGCTGACATGACATGTTCAATAGTCATCTTGGGCTGAGGAATATTGAGATTCATAATGGACATGACAAGCTCTTGAAACAATAGTCTTCAGTTTTTGTACTTTTTGTTTAATTTGGCTTAACTCGGTAATGCTTTCTCCAAAATCTGATATTTTAGGAGGAAAGCAGAACCCGCCACTCTTTTAAGCCTAATTACTAGGAGATGCATTTGGATGTTGGAACTTCAAATTTTTTGCCTGTGCTTCATTAAAATAATAAGATGTGAGTTTTAATGGTCTTTTGCTGACAGATGGATAGGGCATCAATCCTTGGCGATGCAATTGAATACTTGAAGGAACTTCTGCAAAGGATTAATGATCTCCATAATGAATTGGAGTCGACTCCCCCCAGCTCGTCATTGACACCGACCACAAGTTTTCACCCTTTGACACCGACTCCATCAGCGCTTCCCAGCCGTATCATGGATAAACTTTGCCCTAGCTCATTGCCAAGCCCAAATAGCCAACCTGCAAGGGTAATTTATTTCCCTCTTTGTGCTGCGATTTCCTTATTGTCCCTAGTGTGTCCAAGATGATCACCTAGATTTTTCCGCGCCCTCTTTTCTACTGCCATGACATTCAGTTCCTGCTTCTAAAATATTCATGGAACAGTTCACTTGGATATGATATCATGGGCTCTGAATAACTTATCAAGCACAAACTTGGTTTCATGTGGTCTGTCTCTAATAAATATTGAAAATGGCTGATTAATTCTGAGTTACCCAAACAGGGAAGCCTGTTTTTATATGTAAATGGTATTTTCAAGCTTTCTTTTAATCTTCTCGGGCATCAACTTTTTCATGGTGTTAAACTCGTTTGAGTTTCTATTTTGCTAAACATACAGGTTGAGGTTAGAGTGAGAGAAGGAAGGGCTGTAAACATCCACATGTTTTGTGGCCGCAAACCAGGTCTTTTGCTCTCCACCATGAGAGCTTTGGATAACCTTGGGCTAGACATTCAGCAAGCTGTCATTAGCTGTTTCAATGGTTTTGCCATGGATATTTTCAGAGCTGAGGTACATTTTCTCTGTTCTCAATCTAGAATACAAAGCTCAATTGTAGACAATGTGTTGCAAGCCTTGTGTATAAACTGACGTCAACCCACCCTGTGAAGTAAAAAACAAAGCAAATGTCTAATTAGTTATGATGATCCCGTTAGTTGGTACTTATTATCTGATAAAATGGAAGAGAAACTACAGGACTTGAGCTTGTATGTTTGAAGTCTCTTTTGAAATTCTGGGATATATCATATAACAGATGCATGGTCTGGCATCTATCCAAGGGTTTTCCATCTTATTTAGATGTGCTCAGACTGAGTTGGGATTGTTGTATTGTCTGCTTCATCCCTCTGGATTGCTGACATGACATGTATCTTTTTGTTCCTCAGCAATGCAAAGAAGGGCAGGACATGCATCCAGATCAAATTAAAGCAGTTCTCCTGGATTCAGCTGGTTTCCATGGCATGATGTAGTGGTCAAATGAACTTGAAGAAAGCTTATGAACTTCAGTTGCCTATTGACGGGAAAAAGTTGCTCCATTGTTATCTTTTTGTCAATCAAAGTGGTCTTCTATACCACCAAATAGTTACTAGTTAGCTGCCTCCAAAGGCCACCATGTAGGATAGATGCCATGCAGAAAAATTCACCATTAGTTTTTAAGTTTTTGGAAGAATCAGAATTCTAATATTTCCTGCTTTTGCTGTAAGCATTTCAATAAGATTGGCCCGTTTGGAACAATACTCCCAAACTGTTACAATAGTTTTGTCCATATAGGCTTGGCATCCTTCAATCTCCCATGCCCATGTCAGAAACAGACAGTAATTTAACATGTGCTCAAGCGTATCAACAGCCTGTTTCCTTGAAATGTTGGAGGAAACTTGTCGAGTCCGTCTCAAGTTTTTTACCCTTCTTTTCTGTTACGTGGCTTATCCAACCATCTGAAGATCCAATCTTAAAAGTAAAAAGCTGTAGCGCAATTTTCCTCCTGAAAATCCGATCTTTTCTTTTTGTAACATTTTCTTCTCAACACACCGCATGCCCTTCCTACAATTATGATAACTACCTTCCCTAATTTTTCAAATTACACAGGCCACCCGGTTGTTATTTTAATATACTTCTAGAGTCTTAACTTCAGATTGCATTACAATGAAGTCACATAATGATGGAAAACAACTCGAGACAACGTTGAATTCCAACAAATGGTAGATGGAATTCGTTGATAAAAAGCTTAATGGGTGACCCTAGCTGATGAACAAGAACCATAATCCCAGTAACGTCCCTACTTTGGATCTCATAATATCTGCAAGCAAGGCCTATCATAAACCATGTCCGGCTAAGAATTATCCCATTATTTTAGTACACGATACTCTGTATAGTAGTTTGAATTTACACGAGAGAACGTTGAATTCCCATCAACCAAGCAAGATACGGAACGAGAAAGACCCATCAGTGCAGTACAGAAACCAAAATTTTAAAGGAGAAAACTCAGGTCCAACCGCCCATGTCCTTTGATCCAATCCAATGAAAACGTCATACACATGCCCTAGATAAGATAAGACGACACCTCCCTAGTCCACATCATCCATTGGCTGCAACAAATGACAACCCAGTTTAGTTTTTACCTCATCTTTTACATGTGGACACCCCCTTGTTCCCCCATCAATGCTAACTCCTCGCCAAAGAGTGTACCCTGGCGGCCTGGCCCCGCAACCCACATGCAGAAGACCGAGGCCCCTTATTTACTGGGATGGGTGGGTCAGTCACTCTTCTGTTATACCTCACAAGCCATAACCACCCACTTCTCGACCCTTTCCTACTGTCGGCCTAAATCTAAATGTTTTCTTTACGGTCCTGAGTCCTGACCTTCCAGGCCACATGCAACACCTATCCAAGCGCCTCCATTACTACAAACACTTGGTGATGGCCACCAACGTTGGAAATCAAAGCTGATGAAGACACTGAAAAATAAATGATTTGCTAGCAAGCTTTGAGATGGTCAGGAATACGGAATCCAACATGTTTGGAACATTAGAAGATGAGCTAGACTTGCCCGAAAACCCATTAGATGATATGGATAAACATGTATACTTACATAAAGTGGTTGGGTGACGGTAAGATAGTTATGTACAAGGTGGGATGATTTGGAGAGAAGGAAGGATAATGATTTGCCTCGCTAGACATTACGGGGTATATATATTTATGTATAACTGGACACCATACAATACTAACTCCATAAAAGGTCCAAAATTGGATTATATATCATTCTGGCATCTATTTCTGATACCAGCAAACTTCACATCCTGAAATACGTAAGAGTGGCTTCCATCTCATTCTTACCAAATACCAACTGATATGACCATTGCACTCTCTAGCTGCCGGTACCCAAACCAAACCTGACATAGAGAACAGCACAGAAATTTCTTCGTCAACATCTATTTTCAAAAGGAAAAAATTACGAGGAAAAGGGCTCATGGCATCTGAACAAGATTTGCTGCTAGGAAATGCAAGCACAGAAAAGTAAAAAATTGTTTTGTACAACTAGAAAATTACCTAGAATTCAAAAGAGAAATCTAACAACTCATAGGGCTAGATGCTGTAGGAAGTGGCGGACGTTTGGCTTCCTTGGCATCATCCTCACCCTCCATATCCATTGGATTCTCAGCTCCTTTTGCACCTGGTTTAATCTTCTGTGCCTCCTCTTTGGTGTAAATAACTATCTTCCTAACCATGCCAACAAATTCCCTGTTTCACACACACAATGCCACCGGTTATACAAGGCCCTCTCAGAAAAAGATGACAGATGGATGCCTATATCCGACTCCAGAGACAACTGACAAGACATTTTAAAGAAAATTTAAGAAAGGCCCTTACTGCCAGGGATCATCTCCAACAAGCATCATATCATCCTCATCGTCAGTGTACACAATCAGCCAATTCTTTTGGGGAGACATTAATTCACCATTAAATTCAAACAGCCTGTCCAATTCAGCAATCAACTCCTCATAGTTATTGAACTTGGCAAGATCAACAGACCTACCAAGTGCAATCCCCTGCTTCTGAACCTGAGGCAAATTAAAAAAACATAATTGCCATTAGCTTCAGGTTTCTTCTAACATGCATATATCAATATCTCATACAACCAAAAGAAAGACATTTGTGAACAAATGGGCAACCTTCGTACAACTCCTGGTTGAGCCATTTTGAGCTTTTCCATGGTTGTCCCTTGTTCGCAAATGACCAGCTTGGAATGGTTTCTCATTTTCATTTTCATCAGTCATCTTCGAACCCTTGGATTGTTCTGACTTCTGATCAGATTCAAATGTAAGTTGGTGACTCACAGGTTGGATATGACCCAGTGGTTCATTCATCATGTTTGTGGTCCCTGCTGCCTCTGGTGCAACAGGTTTACTAATTTTCAAAGGAATCCCAAAGAGCTTGCAGTTTCCTTCCAGGGATTTTCCAGAATCATGTTCTTGCATCAAAACAGGTTTGGGCATTAACTCTCTCAAATTAGCATGATTATCAAAATGAGATGGCGGGGGATGCATCATCCAGTTTTTATGCGACTGCTCAACTCTGTGACCTTGAAGCACAGGATACTCACTAAACACATTTGCCCGTGCTTGATATGTTACATCGCTGCCTTGTACTGGAACCTTTGTATTCGACTCTGACAACTTTAGCAAGAGACCCGAGGACATTATGGACCACGGGCTGGCAAGCAAGTTAAACTGCCCTTGATCTGACAAGTGTTTCTTCGTTGGATTAGCAGCCACATCAGTTTGGTCAACAAACGAGGCACCAAACCCATGGGATGAATCAGAATTTGTTCCAAAGCCAGATAGCAAATCTGTGCAGGTTGGTTCATGCCTCGCAGAGGACATCCACCTCTCTGATCCACATCTTCTTGAAGTAGATAACACATCGATCCTCTCATCATCTGCTGAGGATGGCCACATAACAGACTGTTCAGCTGCATTGGACTCATTGCTCTCTGCAAAAGTGCCTCTCAAGGTCGAGAATTCTGGACCTTGCAAGACCCTTGAAAATCCACTTGCTGATGGAGGGTCTGCAGTTACTTTGAATGAACCTACACATTAATAGTCAAGATACCTGAATATCATTCTAGCTGCTCAAATTATCTACAAAAACATCAATGAGTGAATCACAGGGCTACCATCTCTCGTAAGAACTGAGGAGTCGGGGGATGAGGGCACCATGTTTGCTCGAGGCCTTTTAGGCCTGGGCAATGGAAGAGGATTTAGTGCAGGAGGTGCTAGAGCAGGCTCAATTTTCCATGGCGAAACTCTCTCTGGCCGAGGCATGGTAGAAGTTTCATCCCATCTCACCTGAAAGTACCATAAATAAAGCTGTTTAGCACCATAAATGAAAGTGTTGCATGGCATCATAAATACTGAAGCACTACCTTAAGGCACCTCCATTTAGAATTCTTCCACCTGCCAGGATCGGCATCTTCAATTCCAACAATAGTGCCAGTAAATCTACAGCAGAGAATCATGAACACTTAAAATGTTATGTCTTCCATAGACACAAACATCCAATAATCCTACAAAGCTTAAATCACAAACAAGAAAAGGCATGAAAAACTGGAGGTCTACTATTGAGAAGCTACCAGTGAACATTTAACTTCCAGATAACAGGTAGCTTTCATCACAAAACCTATAAGCAAGCAGCTGTCATACCTTTGCTCAGGAGCTTCTTCTCCTTCAAATCTCATTTTAAACCTCATCCCTATGGAATAATTATTCTTGACAGACTCCATGTATTGATCAAAGGGGACAATGAACTCTGCAGGACTTGTCCTGCAGCAAGACATTTAGAATATTTAAGGTAAGCAAATCAAACACTCAAATCATATTTGCTAATATGTTAGTATAATAGATTAAAGCCATGGATTCCCCTTTCAGTTCAGTTTACCAATATAATTTACTAAACAATAAGACTGGTCCTCTTCAAGGAATCAGACCATGCTAACCAAAATCCAAATCCCATGATGAACAACAATCAGAATCAAAGAAAAATGAGACCTGTACAAATTTACATGCCACAAATCCATACACACATTACTTGACCTGTAACATACTTATTCCCCTTAGAAAATTAGTAATAAACCAGTCACCTTGGCTTGTAATAAACAGTGAACAGGGTCCCCGTTGAAACAGCATGCCATGCTGTAGCAAGCACCCCGAGATGCATGCTGTGGCTGGATATGACAGATGATGGAACATTACCCTGCTGTCTCATTGCACGTCTAACACCAACTCGAAGTTCTCCATTCTCACCTCTATAAAATGCAAATACACATTTTACTCCACTCAGACACATAAATATTATACTAGAACATCAATGATATAAAAAGGAAACCAAACCTTAGAAATATGAACGCATCACCCGCAACAAGCCTTTTGGAGCTAACAAACACGCTCCATCCACTCTGAAGCAAGTGCCTCCGTGGTTGGCCTGGCATTGAAATCATTGTGCATATTAAGCAACTGGCATCTTGAATGCTACAACAACAATCCGTGCCTTCATACAAAATGCATGAAGACTATATGACAGCATGTTAACATATTCATAGCAATAATAGTGATATTCATGCTAAAAGGGGTCTCGATAAATTCACAAATAGGTGGAAAGGTTTGCATGCATTCCTGCCATACTAGAGAGGATACCAAGTTGATTGTTCGAGTATGAGATGATTACCCCGAAAAATGTGTCGGAAACGCCATTCATTTCCATGCAAATCCTTGGCAACCAATTCTTGTGTTGGAGGCTGCCTTGACATATCCTGTAATAAAGCAAGGATTAAACTTCAAAATCTACAACCCAAAGTCCTAGTTCAACAAAACCCAAAGGAAACCCTTAGGTAGAAGCTGTAAAGCTTACCAAAGGTGGAAGACATTCATCTGCATGTCTTCTAAGAACCGAAAATCCACCATGAGTACTGGTATCCGAAGCAGTCAGGGTCTTACAAAATGAATGCACATGAAATCGCGGTGGTGGAGGTGGAGGAGGCTCCTTCTCCAACACATTCTCATCTTGCTAGCATTAAAAAAAACCACAAAAATAATCAGAATTTCTATTCCAGTTCCATCCAAATTATCCAAAAACACTGCATAACCACAAATAATCAATGAATACTCACGTTGTGCTCAGGAAGAAGAGTCACTTGCGCAAACACCTCATCAGTATCGGGTTCAGCCTAAAAAAAGTCACAGATTACCCCATCAACAAACCTCACACATAAAACCCTCAAAATCCAACACAAACTAATCAGCAGATTTCACATACCTTCAACTGAACATTAACCACACGACATAAGATCTTCGGTGGAAGATTATACAGCGGCATCTGCTGGTCTGCTACCTGATTCGTTGATGCCTCCACCTACACCCATTTCACAACCCAATCACATCAAAAATCTATCAAAAAAAACTTCATAAATCAAGAAAACAAACTAAACCCACAAAAAAATATAACGAAAACACTCTGAATGATTGCTGAGAATTCTCAAAAATGGCAAAGACAAGACAACTAAAACAAAGTAAGACCTGCTCTATATGTCCTTGAGGGAAATAAAACACACGATCTCCTTCACGAGGTACAGTCACTAAAGGACCGGCACAAGCATGCCATAGCTCATTATACAGCGCCGTTTCAGCATCTACAACTACAACACAAAACAAACTAAACATAAATAAAGAAAAGAAATCCACAAAAATCAATTAAAAAAATCCATTGAAGCTAGAATTGTACCTCTAGCTGAACTTGGATGAGTAGAATGATTTTTCTGCCCTTCCATGGCTTCACTGTAACCAGAAGTGAAGCTCTCTCCTCCTCCCCTAATGTTTCCACTGTTAGCTTTCGCTGAAATCTCTGAAGAAGCCATAGAATTATCACAATCTTTCCTTCTCTAACTTTAGATCTCTTCCTAATCACCTTCAAACACAATAACTTAACTTTATTTCGCAAACAATCCAACTCCAGTCCACCATTTCTCCACTTTCTCTCTCTAAAACTAACTTTCTCTATCTAAAACAAGCTATCTCTCTCTAAACAAACTTTCTAACCTTCACGGTTACATACACAGAAGCAACACTAACACCATAAAAACTACTTCTCTCCCATTTCTCCACCAAATTTCTGCATCTAAACTTCAATTTTGCTCTTCACTTCCCTCTATTCCCACAGTTCTAGTTACCAATTCAATCTTGCTTTCACACTTCCCTGTTATACACACGGTGTTCTCCCCGTACACACACGGTGCGCTCTCTCTTCTCTCACTTTATCTATCTGCTTTGCCCTTTGTGTGTGTTCCTTTTTTTGTGTGATGTTCGTGAAGGAGGAGAGTCTTTAACCATCTCTGGTCAAATGTTAACCGGTCACCTGTATTTGCATTGCATTGCATTGCATTGCCTGGAATGTTTGTTTTTGCTTTTTAAAAAAAAAATATTTTTAGAAACTTTTTTATTATATTTACAAATTATTATAATATGTAAATATTGAAAATAAATTTTAAAAAATAAAAGAAATATATTTTTAAATAAAAAAATACTTTAAAAAATAAACAGTATTATAATACTAAATATATAGTTTTTTTTCTAGCCATGTTTGTTTCTCGAAAACTACTTTCCAGGAAATTATTTTCCAAACTTTTATGTGTTTGTCTGTTATTAGAAAAGTTGGTCAGCGTAAAACACTTTCCAGTCAATTTTAGTCAAAGAAAATTTTGACTTAGTTTTCAGGAAAGTGTTTTCCCTTTAGCTGTGTTTGTTTTCCGGAAAGTAATTTTCGGGAAATCACTTTCCAAACTTTTTTGTGTTTGTTTGCCAGTATGAAAGTTGGTCAATTGAAAACACTTTCTAGTAAAAAAAAAAATTTGTCTTGGTTTTAGAGAAAGTGTTTTCCTGAAAAATTTAGGAGGAAAATATTTTCCGGAAGTTGTGAAAAATTTAGAAATATCATTATTTGCTAATTATATCAAATTTAATCCTCGAATCTTTGATTGTTATATATATTTTGTTTTGAATATTTATTTTTTAATTTCATCTCTTAAAATTTTATTTTTATATTAACTTTGGTCCTTATTTTTATAATTGTTGTTTGCTTTTTTCTTATCATTTTTTTATTGAAATTTTTTATCTCTCAAATTTGGTCCTTATTTTTTTGATTGTTACTTATTTTATTTGAAATAATTTATAAAATGTTGATTATTATTATTTTAATTTATTCATCTTTCATTTTTTTTAATTTTTTAGATTTGATCTCTATTATTTTGATTATTATTTATTTTATTTGAGATAATTTATGAAATTATATTTTTTTTTTCAATTTCATTCTCATTCAACTTTTTAATTTGTAAGATTTGTTTCTCATTATTTTAATAAATTTAAGAAAAATAAATTATTAATAAGTTATTTTCCAACTCATTTTCCATAACATAACCAAACACTAGAAAGTGTTTTCCAACTCATTTTCCATTACACTAGAAAGTGAAATTTGATTTGTTTTTTATTAAATTTAATTTTTTTAGTGTTTTTTTATTATTTTGATATATCAATATTAAAAATAAATTTTAAAAAAAATTATTATTTAATTAAAAACAACTAACTATTATAACACTTACAAAAAATCCTTTTACTTGTGTTCGTGGTTTCAAAATGTGTTTAGATTGACCTCGAGAGAACGAAATATAAGCACCAAGTTGTTTTGTTATATATTAAAATTCATTTAAGTTAAATAAAACTGGAAAAAAAGGCTTCGTTGATTTTGACTTTTAAAAATATTTTTTTAAAAAAATTACTATATGTATTTTATATTTTTTTTTTCTAATTAAAAAAATAAACCAAAACAAACTTATAATATTTGAATAAATATATTGAGTTAGGTGCTAGGTAGTGTTTATTTATGTGGTGGTATTTTAAAAATTAATTATAGTACCAAAAATTACCTCGTTATACTTGGAGAGATGTGATGATTTAGTAACTCATTAATTTAAAACTTGATCTCAATTAAATTCATTTTTTCAACTAATTTAAAAGATAATTTGATCAATCTTAGATAATTTAGAAGGTGAAGGCTAGGCTCAGATAACCTGGTAAGTCATCTATGTTGATTATTTAAAAAAAAAAAACTAGTCGTTTGATTTTTTTATACATATTTAATATTATAGTGTATGATTTTTTTAAGTATTTTTTTTATTTTTAATATTAATACATTAAAAATATTTAAAATATATAATTTAAATTTTTTTAAAAATAAATAAAATTTTAAAACGCATCTAATCGCAAGTAAAAACACAATAAAAAAACACAAACTTTATCTGATAACTATGAAACAGAGGTAGGGGTGTCCAATTTATTACCGGGTTAGGATATAGTAAAGAATTAAACTACAATTAAAAACCGCTTTTTTTATTTTCTTGGAGCTGACGGAGTTGACTTAGCCGTTAGGATGTGTCGTAAAATGATAGGAGTTTTTGAGTTAACACTTAACAGCGTTTCTTGAAATGGAAAAGCTGTACTGTTTTTTGTGGGGAAGTGGTCTTGTCGTACTATTAACGGGCAGGTTTGGATGGATGCGAAATGGGAGGGGTGTGTAGTTAACTCACCCGGGCGCATGTTAGCAATGTCTTGATTCCATTGCGCACTATCCTTTTTATTTTACTGCGTTTTTCGTAGTTATTACGCCTTGTGCTTTCGTGCGCCATGGGTAGTAGGGGTACCAGAATCATGAGCAGCTATTGGAACCCATGCTATCTCGCACGATTAATTATCGTGATAAATTTAAATGGCGATTTGATCTTTTGCTTTATTGATGACTATAATGTTTGTTTTCATAAAACTGAGTTGGTTACTTTTGCTATTTTTTGGAAATGTTTGAAGTGCTCTCACGGAGATAAAGTTATGTAGTTTAGCTATATTCAATTTCTTGCTCCATTCTCTAAGAGACTTAATGCGTGTTTAAAAGTTTAATAATTATTATTTTTAAAAATATTTTTTATTTAAAAATACATTAAAAAATATTTTTTATTTTTAAAATTTATTTTTAATATCAATATATTAAAATAATTTAAAAAAATAAACAAAAAAAATTTGAATTTTAACATACTTCCGTTTAGACTGTAATCTCAAATAAACACTAAAATAATATTTGGAAATGTAATAATTTTTGCTGAGGGTCATTTTAAAAACATATTTTACTTTAAAAAATATTAAATTAATACTTTTTTTGATAGTTTTGATACACTAGTGATAAAAATAAAAATAAAAATTTTAATATATTTTAATATTAAAAATATTTTATATTATAATACCAAACATCATGTAAAACCAAGCCTACAAATGCTGTAGATGTAATTAAGACGAAAACATCATTTTCCAAAGGGAAAAAAATAATTTTTGAAATATAAAAGGCTGTTAAATAAAATAAATAAGAATAAAACACAAATGGTTTCAAATTCATTGATTTTTATTTTCCCTTCTATGTTGTTTTATTTTGTACGCAATGTATCTTTTTGACATGGTCGGTGATTCAATGCATCTCGGAGCAAGAAATGAGGCGACAAATATTGTAAATTTGGTAAGATAACGTGGGGAAAAAAAATAATTTCTGATTTTGATTCAGGTTAAGTTCACCGTGTCACGCGTGTTTTATTTCAAATAGGCTTTTATAGTCCATTTTGTTTTGCATCAGCAGTTAAAAGGTGTTTTGAGACCCATTTCCTCTGCTCATGAAAGGTGGAAAAATAAACGTAATTTGGATTTTGATCTGGGTTAAGTTCACCATGTGAAACAGGTGCTGTTTCAAGTGACATATTTACATCACCATCAGCAAGTATTTATATCAATGATTTAAAGTATTTTTTTATTTAAAAATGCTTTTTAATAATATTTTTATTTTTACTATTAAATCTTTATTTCGTTTCAAAATCTTTATTCCCTCCTGAAGAGTGGTTTGAAAGTGATATCAAACTCATCATAAAATCATGTTTTATGACTGTTTAATTTTATTTTAATGGTAATTTTGTGCAACTTTACCGATGTATTGAGTAGTAAATAGCACATTTCTAGACTTTACAGCAACCAATGACTGTTTAATTTTATTTTAATTGTAATTTTGTGCAACTTTACCGATGTTTGAGGCCTGTGAGAGGTGCTTAAAACCAATTTTCTCTATTATAATGAAATGATGGTTTGACAATAATATTAAATACATCCTAAATCATGTATTTTTAGATATATTGAGTAGCAAATAGCATATTTATAAACTTCACAACAACTAATGATCATTAATTTGTTTTGCATGATAATTTCGTGCAACTTTATTGATGTTTGATGCGTGTGGGAGTTGTCTAAGACCCATTTTCTCCATTCTCGTGAAACGGTGGTTTGACTATAATATCAAATACATTCTAAATCATGGTTTTTTGGATGTATTAAATGATTAAATAGCACATTTATGAACTTTATAACAACCAATGACCGTTTTATTTGCTTTTCATAGTAATTTTATGCCACTTTATTGATGTTTGATGCATGTAGAAGGTGCTTAAGATGCATTTTCTCCATTCATTGAAGGTCGTTCATTTATTTAGACAACATCTCTCAAGTATTGATAAATACAGAGTAATTTGAAAACGAATACTAATTTAAACATTTATGATATGCTTGGTTTGATGAAATATAATCAATTTTATAACATAACAACAAATGCAATGTAATAATATTTTTTTCATTATAGATGTATTTTTATTTTTACTATTAAATCTTTATTTCGTTTCAAAATCTTTATTCCCTCATGAAGAGTGGTTTGAAAGTGATATCAAACTCATCATAAAATCATGTTTTTTAGATGTATTGAGTAGTAAATAGCACATTTCTAGACTTTACAACAACCAATGACTGTTTAATTTTATTTTAATAGTAATTTTGTGTATTTTACTGATGTTTGAGGCCCGTGAGAGGTGCTTAAAACCAATTTTCTCTATTACAATGAAATGATGGTTTGACAATAATATTAAATACACCCTAAATTATGTATTTTTAGATATATTGAGTAGCAAATAGCATATTTATAAACTTCACAACAACTAATGATCATTAATTTGTTTTGCATGATAATTTCGTGCAACTTTATTGATGTTTGATGCGTGTGGGAGTTGTCTAAGACCCATTTTCTCCATTCTCGTGAAACGGTGGTTTGACTATAACATCAAATATATTCTAAATCATGGTTTTTTTGGATGTATTAAATGATTAAATAGCACATTTATGAACTTTATAACAACCGGTGACCGTTTTATTTGCTTTTCATAGTAATTTTATGCCACTTTATTGATGTTTAATGTATATAGAAGGTGCTTAAGAGGCATTTTCTCCATTCATTGAAGGTCTTTCATTTATTTAGACAACATTTCTCAAGTATTGATAAATACAAAGTAATTTGAAAACGAATACTAATTTAAACATTTATGATATGCTTGGTTTGATGTAATATAATCAATTTTATAACATAACAACAAATGCAATGTAATAATATTTTTTTCATTATAGATGTATAAAAGACGATTTTATTGTTGTCTATTATTGTCACGTAGTTGTAAAAATAAAAGAATCGCACTGAAAGATCAAGTATTTTGTTTGCTATATAGGTGCACGAGAAATAATTTTACCAGTATAGTTACACCAATCTCAATAAAGATGTATTTTACTTTATATTCATATAAGATATCTCATCATCCTAGTGAATAAAAATACAAGCTTCACACAATAAATGATAAAATTTATTATATTAAATGTATATTTATTGAAACGCTACAAAGGAATATATTTGAATGTCTAGCATTTGGTTTTTCATCCTTTTTAGATTATCAAGATATTCTTTAAAAAAGTAGCACGCATTTTGTTAGAATAATATTTTTTATAAAAAAATGCTTAATTTATTTTAAAATGCAAAGCTATTGTTGATTTAACTCATAACTAGTGTAGTTATCATTGAAAAATATAATAAAATATTACTTGAGTCCTATGATTGGTAATATAATAACCATTAGAAATTTATATGATAATTAACTTAGAGCTTCCGAGATTAATTAAAATATATGCAAGATAACTTAAATATCTATGTTAATAAAAATAAATAAAAATAATAATAAAGCTCACATTAGAAATGACAAATCTTGTTAGGCCATGCAAATCTCCAATAAAAAGTTTTTAAAATTTATCACTAATAGGAACACTCGAATTTGAATAAATAGTGAAGTATATCCAATAGAATACAAACTTTGTTGCAAAAATCTATACTAATTAATTTTGTTATGGCAGAGGAATCTTCAGTAGAACACGAAAAGGCCTCCACACAATCAAATTAACTCTAGATGCCAAGTTGACATGACTAAAACTACAAAAAAGAAAAAAGGAGAAAACTTTGAAATTAAAGTGCCTCTCCTGAATGGAAAGGAAGCAAACCGGCAGTTGAAAGTTTAAAATTTTTTCAAGCTCATTTAATTAGTTTGGAAAGTAAAAGAATATATTTTAAACTTTCTCTCTCTCTCAAGAATATCGACTTAAAACAATCACATTATTTCTTAAAATAAAAGGGAAAGGGCATTTCAAAACTATTGTCACTATCCATGCCAAGACTCCGAATTTCATTGATTGGTCAAAATTAAATTATTTTCAATCATATGATTTGGTTGATTTAATTGGGTTAATTTTAACAAAAAAAATTTCTAAATGGATGTTGTTTAATTAGGTTGAATAAACTGTTTTATTTTTAATTTTTTATGTAAAATAAACTGTTTTATTAAAAAAACTAAAATGATATATAGTTTTATAGTTGACTCAACGCGGGATCGAAAACTATTCAATTAGGTTCTAACTACGCGTAAACAAGGTTGTAAGAGCATTTTAAAATATCGTAGAGTTGGATACGAGAAAAACGAAAATAGGTTGCCAGAAAACGAAGGGCAAGCTCACGTGTTGGACCCATCAGGCAGCGGGGAAGAAGAGAAGCAATAACATCAAGTGGGGCCCACATGTATTGTTTGTTAGCAGTTGTGTATGGTATAAAGCAACAAATGAAGGAATCTTTGTCCTGAAAAGTTTTCTTCACACATAAAAAAAATAAAATAAAAAATCTTTTTTTTTATCATCCTCTCATTTTATTTATTTATTATTTTTACCCTACCCTCTGGCTCTACCACCACTGCTGTCTCCGCACAATAAACTCTTGTTTATTTATTGCAAGGTCATGGGAGTTTAGTTTCATCTTGGCCCCTTGTCCCGACCAAGGAGAAATTTTCTGGGTCAATGTCAGAATTATCATCAAGGCATGGGGCTCGTTGTGGGTGAAGGCCATACATGACCACCCACGTCATTTTCTGGGTAGCATGATAGAGAGAGAGTATGTTCATGATAATTAACATGGGGCTCGAATCTGGGAAAAACTCGGCAGAATTAGTGCTCAATTACTTGCGAAGTTCGGTGGCTTCAATTTTTTGATAGGCGACCCAAGGTGACGATGAAGGATTAGATCCAAGATGGGTTTAAATTCGATAATTATAATTATTGATGGTAGATGAATTTAGGTGCAGATATCAGTGATGGAATAGTGATTTATTGTCTAAACCAATGATAGGAGAGATGATATAGACGAATGTTGATGGAATTGAATTATTAAACGATAAGGCAGAAGGTAAGAGGTTCATTCGGTGTTCAAATTATAAAATTTAAATTAATAATTTTTAAAAAACAAACCTACAACCACTTTAAAGTTTAAATTCAGATTGTTACTCAAGAAAGAATCTTGTTCCCAACTAGCTTTTTTCACGTTAATTTTTACTCATTAATTATATTTGTTGTAATGGTTAATTTTTAAAATATTTTCTGTTTTAAAATATTTTAAAATAATACTTTTTATATTTTAAAATTATTTTTAATATTAACATATTAAATCATTTTAAATTTGTTTGTAAGACAATTTTTCAATTTCGTTTTCAAAAACACAATGAAAAAAAAAAACTATTCATTTTTATTTTTTTTATCACTACTAGTTTCGGAACTTTACATGGCAAAGCTATGGCTTGGTGTGGTTATAACAACTTCCAAGCCTTAGGTTTCTACTTGTGGGAGATGAAACTAGGTGCTCGAACTTGCTTGTATGAAAAGTGAGCAATTTGGAATTTAAAAAACAAAGGGTGGAGATGAAAAAACATATTTCAAAACCTTCCCTTCTTCCCAATTAAAAAAATAAGAAAAATACAAAGTACGAGGAAAAAAATTTGAAGTCCTGGACTAACAACTTAACTGAAAAGAGAAAATCATAATATATATATATATATGTTGGCATGTCTTCAACAATCAAGATAGTTGGAGAAATTCTCCCCATTCACCAAGTGAAAGGATTTTTACCCCGTTTTTTCATGGGAATTTCCGAAGACTTTTCTTCCACTTTCCTGGAAAGAGGTTTAGAACAAAATTATGAATGAGATATTTTAAAATATATATATTTTATTTTTTATATATATCTAATAAGTAAAGTCTCGAATAATTTTGTTTTATATTTGAATCTTTTTATCAAGAGTGAAGATAATTTTTATTTTAAAAAGTATTTATTCCTGGCTCGGCCGGCTCTTACCCTTTGTAATACGATTCGTGCTTAAGTTGAACTTGCCGAACAATGCTTCTTAATTAGAGGATACGCAGTATCTTTTAACAAATCTAATTCGGCAAGATATGATTGATTACTCGGTATAAAATGTGATCATTTCATAGTTGAGATACGGTTTATTAAAATATTTTTCATAACAGATCCCATAATCCACTTCCCATTATGCTTGTATTATCTGTAAAAATATTTATTTTTAATACTAACATGTTAAAATAATATAAAAATAAAAAATAAAATAAATTTTTTTAACAAAAACATTTTTAAAATATAAAAACAAGCTGAATTTAAACTATGTTTTTTCTCGGAGAATTGTGTGTCTATTGTGGAACCAACGTTTTGAAAGTGAAACAGGAACAAACTAGGGAATCAATGCACTGGTACTTGTATTTTTCCTTAATTTCCAAGTAGATGTCTGGCAATACTTGTATCATTGCTTACTCCTTGTCATCTTCAGAGAAACATCTCTGCTCGCTCCTATGCCATTGCTTACTCCTTCCTCATTTTCAAAGAACAATCCCTGCTTGCTTCTATGCAGATTCAAAAGGATGATATCAATTTAATAATTTAAATTTTAATATAGTAAGGTTTTAAAAATAATTTTATGATTCATGTAAATCTTGTGCTTGGTTTTTCATATGTTATAATAAAATTATAAAATTTATATCCATGACTACTTGACTAATAAGAGTTTGATATTATTTTTAAAAACTAATTTAATTTAATAATTTAAACTATTAAATAAAATTAAATAATAATTTTATAAAATTTTAATAATAATTTTATATTATTCTCTAATAATGAGATATTTCAAGTATATGCTCTTGACTTCTATAAATTCTTCATTTGATTAATTAAATTGACTGGATCTGAATTTTTTTTTATAAGGATATCTATATATTGATTGAGTTATCTTACTCTAATCCCAGAGTATAAACCAAATCCAAGTCAATAATAATGCTCACAGTGAAATTGATATGATCATCTACATTCCTGCCGGGTTTTCAAAGCTTCGACGGTGGACCGACTTCCCGAAAGAACAAGATATTTCTTTGAAGTTTACTCGTTTGGACCAAAATAGGGAAAATAACAAATTAAACAAGCATTGACCCCGTGACAATCACCTGCCGGATGCCTTCAAGCCTTTTATTTTCTCTTTTAAATTATTGATAATTCCAAAAAAAAAAAAACAAGAAGCTTGGCCACACTGTGATTGACCCGCGGGTATTTTTCAACCATGACATATACGGATATTTTCTTTTATCCTATGGTAAAAATATAATTGAGTTAGTTTTTGCACACTGAGTCCATCCTTTTTGGTTTTCTTTTTTAAAAAGGAAAGTGTCCTGGCTGGCTAGATGATGATTATGGCACCACCCATAAATCAATACTCATTAATATATATATATATATATATATATATATATATATATATTATTAACTAATTATCTGCCGTCCTGTTATTATTTTGCAACCTCCGGTGCAAAATTTGGGATAAAAAACACTTGACATCCTCTAACATGAGGGGGGTTATAAAAAAAATTATATTATTTCAATAAATTTTTAAATAAAAAACACTTAAAATAATCATCACCACTCTTATAAACACCCCTAAATTTAAATTGTGTTAGTTTATAACCTAGAGATTTAATTTTAAGGGGACAATCTGGTAATTAAAGAGGCGTTTATTTTTAACTTTTTGAGTTTGAAGATAGAAGTTGGAATAATTTGTTAAATTTCTTTAAATGTATATGTTTTTAACATCGTTTCATAAAAGGTTTAATCTCAGCTAACAAGCTTAAAAAAAAAAAGATTTAACACCCCTGAATTTCTTGTGAAAAAAAATTATTTATCCTTTTAAAAAAAGAAAACAAAAGGCAAGTTGAATTCTTTTCAACAAATGCACCCGTGGATTTCGTTCACTTTGTGAATTTGTTGGACTTCAAGTGTGTTTGATTGCAGCGATGAGAGTTTTTGTTTAATATATATATATAATTATTAAAAAAATACTAAAATAATTAATTTATTATATTTTTAAATAGTATATATTTTTAAAACCTGTTGAAAGATTAAAATAAATTAACATACCCTTGTACACTATACTCTTATATGTAAGAGTGAAAAATATGTAAAAAATTTTAAGAGGTAGCTCGACTGGTCAGATTTTAGATTTATTTTCTAGTGATCATGAGTTCGAGTCCTCTTAAAGTTATTAAAAATTTACATGGTTATTAATTTTAGAGTCCGTAAAATTAATCGAGATACACACAAACTGATCCGAATATTTATATTAATAAATAAAAAATATATGTAAAAAAGTAATAACTCATATCAAACACCACACGTGCATACCTACCTCTACAACACGTACTCAAATCAATAATTTAAATCTGCTATCTAACATGGTCCCCGTCTCTTTCTCTCGTGCCTCTTTACATTTCTAAAAATGTATTTTCCTTGCTATACAAACGTAGATTCGTAAATTGTTTTCATAACAAATTTTATATTTCTTTACAAGTTAAGTTATAATTTTTTATATATCTAATAATTCTATCAGCTTAAATTTTAGTTTATGAATTTAAACCAAGTAATTTAATTAAAAAAAACTATTATTTACTTAATTATATAATTACAAAGCATTTGATTACTATCTTATGATAAAAGATACGAGGAAAAAAATGACATGCTCTCCTTGTCTCTTATTGTAAAACAAAGAGATTGACTGTTATGAATTCATATTTATTTTTTATTATTGTTTTTGTGTCTTTAATTACATTTTTATTTCTTTTGCATGCTTTTTATCTTAAAAAATTAACCAATAATGTTTTTTATTTAAGCCCTATTTGTTTTGGCGTTTTAAAATTGTTTTTTATAAATTTATTTTTTAATTATTATTTTACTTTAAATTAATATTTTTAGGTGTTTTTATATTAATGTGATGTGTTAATAATAAAAATATTTTTAATAAGTAAATAAATATTATATTGATACATTTTAAAGTAAAAAACACTTTAAAAAATAATCATAACTATATTTTTAAATATCTCCTGAAAATACATTAAAACAATAATAATATTTTTTATTTTTTACATTACAACGTTAAAACCATAAAAAAAAAACTAAAAATCATTAATTTTATATCTTATAAAATAAAATATATTAAAAAATATACATTACCACATCGCGAAACACTCAATTAAAAGTTAGGTGAGGTAGGGAAGTGATGATGGCGTGGTTAATTTGGTAAAAACACAGAGGTAAGCAGGAGATGAGACATCGGCGTCGGTGTTGGAAGGGAATGGAATGAAAGAAAGTCAGCTGGACTAACAGGTGAGCCTTGAATGAGAGAGAGAGAGAGAGAGAATCAAGCAGAAAAAATAAAAAAAGATATTTAAGAACCAACCCAAAAAAAATGGGACCCGCAAATTTGTCCCCTGCTTAGTTTACACTAATCTAGGCTGTGGGCCCACTTCAACTCTGCCTCCTCACATCTAGCAATTCAGACAATCCCTTAATCCTCTTTTCTCTGATCCCTAACCAACAGACCAAAACCCCATGCCCCCCTCTCCTCACTAATCTCTTCAAATTCCATACCTGCCCTTAATTATTTTATTTCTCCTTTGCCTAGTCACCATTCAATGTTAAAGTCACCCATGGTAGCAGTTCAATCTCCCACCATGTCACCAATTCTCGGTGAACGGTCACCTCAGCACGGGGTAGAAATGGTAATCTAATCCAATCATTGATTGACTGATGTTTTTTTCTCTACTGAGGCGGGTGTTTGTATCATGTTTTTTTTTCTAATATTTTTAATTAAAAATAAATTCAAATAATATTTTTTTAATTAATTTTTTTTAAAAAATATCCAGTCATTAAATAAGTGCGCAGTGATGCATTAGCAAAATCTACCAAAGCAATTAGATGTGTATGGCTTTAATTTTTTTAATTAAGATAATGTTATTTTAAATTTATTATTAAAAAAATTTAATTTAAGTTTTGATTATTTTATTCAAGTAAATATGAAATTGAATTTTTTAGACTACTAACCAGACTAGGAGCTGTGCGAGATAAAAAATCTCATGCATGGTTTTGAACGAGAGAAGGAAATGAAAAATCTTCTTTTTGACTCTGACTCTTCCACTCTAGTTTGTTGCTTTTCTTTATGTTACTTTGAAAGTTTCAGCCACTTGAATTTTTGATATTCTTTTTTATTTTTCATCAAAGGAATGACAGCTTCTTCTAGAAATCCTAATTATTTTAAACATGATAGTGAGAAATCTTATTCATGCCTATCATTTGAGTCTCAAACAATTATTCCAATAATTACATACCCAACAAGTATAAATAAATACCAGGCTTATTTAATAACAATATGATTTATTTTTATTTTTGTGCTTGTGAGATATTAAATCATATCTTTTTTTTATTGAATTTTATATTTTAAAAAAATTATTTTAATAGATAAACATTAGCCGTGTTTAATACCAATACGATCTATTTTTATTACTGTGCCTGTTAAATATTGAATTTGAACTTATTTTTTATTAAATTTTTTTGTTTTAATTTTTTTAATTTTGATATATTAATATTAAAAATTTTGAAAAATATTATTTTAATATATTTTTGTAAAACTTGTTTTTGAACTAGAAAACGAATACTATTTTATTAATAAACTGTTTGTTTTTTATTTTAAAAGTGTTTTTTTATTTTTATTATTTTAAATTTGTTTAATGTATTGATATTAAAAATAAAATATTATTTTAATATATTAAAAAGGAAATAATACAAAAAGCCGACGCTGTCAGAAACCCAAAGTTAGTTGCTTTAGCCTTTTCAAATTGCTAGTAATTTTTAATTGCGGTCAATTCAAACTTTTACAGAAAACTAAGTGAAGCAATAGTTTCTTGCCACGTTTCCATATATTCCAAGAAAGGGCCATGTGGGTATCTTTTGGACTTTGGTTACGTCTTGTCACGCAGGTATCGTGATCGTGGTTAGGTGAAGATAAGGACGCTACGGGATCACGTCATACAAGGTACGAATGACGTCATTTAGTTGTTTTTGATCAAACTAACTTTAATGAGTGATTATCCAAAGTAGCAATTAGTAATTTTGTGTTTTTTAAATGATAAAAGAGATATATTTTTTAAAATATTTTTTATTTTAAAATATATTAAAATAATATTTTAAAATTTTAAAATTTATTTTTGATATTAACACATTAAAACAATAAAAAATATAAAAAATAATTTAATATTTTAAAAAATAAATAATTTCTTAAACGTAGTTGAACTGCAATGCCAAATAAAATCTTAGAACAGTGATACATGGTGTTTTTTAAAAATATTTATTACATATATATATATTATTTAATATTTAATATTGTTTTAAATAAAAGATATTTTAAAAACACACATGCACACATATCATTGTTCATAAAACATTTTGGTAGATATATTTGCTTGATAGTGTGGTTGTGATTGTTTTTTAAATAACTTTTCGTGTTAAAATACATGTTAATGATTGTTTTTTATTTTTTAAAAAATTATTTTTGACATCAGCACATCAAAATGATTTGAAAACACTAAAAACATATTAATTTAAAGTAAATAAAAAAATAAAAAATATTCTAATTTTTTCAAAAATATTTTTAAAACACAAAAACAAACAGACATAATTAAAATAATCTTAGGTTATCTATTACCAAAAATATGAACACGTGTAAGCTGTGTCAATTTTATGCCTAAGGAAATTAAAAAAGTGTTAAACTTGAAATCTTATAATTAAACCCGAAATCTCAAGTTTTTACAGCCGGTCCATGTCTTGTATTACAAAATTTACCTAAACAAGCTACAAAATAAAACCAACTTATTACTAATTTTATAAGTGCTAGTGTTACAAGTAATTTAATCCGAGGAGCTAATTCATAGACTTTCGGAAATCAATCAAAATTAGATTAATTTCTGAAATCTTATTTTCCCACCAATCCTTGATCAGCTGCACAACAGCAAATTTCATGTAACTTTTTAATCCAAATATTAAACCAATGTAATTTTGCCAACTCGCAACCTCTTATCTTCAATCATCCTCAATTTTACACTGTAATAATAATAATAATAATAATAATAATAATAATAATAATAATAATAATAATATGAACAACAATAACAATAATATGACAATAACATGAATATATACACAATGCTCTCCAGGGACACAATGTTGGCCTTTAAAATTTTAGGAAAGAATTCATAAAAAAAGATAATAATTAATGAGGGTGTTTTCATGGGAAGCTCCCTCTTGGAAAACAATAACTTTCGATGAAGGTAGTAAAGAATAATGACAATGGCGGCAATCCTCATTGGTGCGAGGAAAATTGAACCTCTAAAAAGGGAGACAGGTGGGCGTGAGGGTGATGGGGTTGCACAAGGAATGATGTAGAGAGGATAGAGGACAGGAACATTAATTAACAACAATATATCTCTAGTTAATTGATTTAATATTTTTCAAATTAATTTTAGTGATTCGGAGATAAGTTGGCACGCATGGTTTACACTTTAGGTCAATAAAATGAGACTTTTATTTGCATAAATATATACTTTGATTTTCAAGTGGGTGGATTGGTGGGGAAAGAGTGAGACCAGGTCATAAAGATGAAGAAAATTTCACAAAAATATGGACCCCCGTTTCTACCATGGCCCCCCATGTGTAATATTTCTTGCTGGTGGACTGCCTTGCTTTATTTTCAGTACAGGGACACAAGAAAAGCCTGCTGCATTCTTATATGAACGAGGAAACTCCTCGTAAGTTCACAGCCAAGACACCTCCCCATGGATCTGGTTTACTTTTTCCATCACTAGCTTTTTCCTGTTT
Organism: Populus tomentosa; assembly: GCA_018804465.1. Taxonomy (NCBI): domain Eukaryota; kingdom Viridiplantae; phylum Streptophyta; class Magnoliopsida; order Malpighiales; family Salicaceae; genus Populus; species Populus tomentosa. Next base: position 10,308,921 of record CM031997.1, read on the forward strand.
GTATTTTTATCCAATCAAGTTCATTATTTTACAAATAAGCTAGCAGGGCCTCTCATTCTTGTTGGCCTCCAAAAAGAAGAAGAAAAAAGACTTTTGTACAAGTTCTAGTCAGGACAATATTATATTCTCGTTGAAATTTGAGAGTCCAAGACGTGTTGATGAAATGCATGCATTTGTTGATAAGCATGAAATTTTTCAAATGTGAATTAAAGAAAAAAAAAGAGTGTTTGTGTGGCAATTCATGTCAAATTTCTTATATGAGAGGGCACTGGTGATAATGACATGGATTGATTTTCAACGTTTATAGTTAAATGATTTTCAATGTTAGGAAATGAAGTAGTGTGTATGATTTAAAGTGTTTTTATTTATTTGAGAATATATTAAAATAATTTTTTGATATCAGGTATTATCTTGATTTTTTTTCTAAATTCAAAACCTTGTTTCAGTGAACTTTCAAGTAAAATGTATATAAGCAATGATAATAATTATCGTTGTCAAAGAAATATCTCAACTCAAAAATTTAAGCCATTAGATGAGGTTTCATGATATAATTTATATTATTTTCTAACACATTCCTCAAGTAAAAGCCCTTTAAACTTGAAACTTACACAGACCCACATTATTCTGTGTTTAATTTTATCAAATAAATGAGGATGATAAGATTCGAACTTGTGACCACTAGGTCATCAAGGCTCTAATACCATGTTAAAGAACCATCTCAACTCAAAAGTTTAAGTTATTAGATGAGATTTATGATATAATTTATATTATTCTCTAACAGTTGTTATAAAGTTTATTTCATCCATGCATGCGCATACCATCCATTCCAAACACAAAATTATCCCTTCATGGAAGCTTGCTTAATTAATTTATAAACACCATATTAATTAGTTTTAGAAGCTAAAACATACTCCCAACTTCATGAACTTCAACGCCATGTATATGCAAGGTGAGAGTTATTACCAAACAGGAGTATCTCAGTGGATGATGATGAAGAAGAAGAAGAAATCTTGCTCTACCTGGGATGAGATCACGAGACATGTAGGAACCAAACCTATGGACTTTCTGTTTAGAAGAAAAAGAAGTGTTGACATTTTATGATCATCTCATGCAATGAGCTAGCTAGGGTTAACAAATCAACATCCATCATTATTAACAACCAGAAATTAATTACCACCTTTTTTGGGTTAATTCGACCAGTATTCCCATGATTTTTGCATTATTATTAGCTGTTTTCAACTATAATATATATATATATATATATATATATATATATATATATATATATATATATATATATTATAGTTTCACTCTTGAGGTATTTGGTTACCTCTGCCATCACCATAAATGGTGGTGGTGGGCAGCCTAACTTGAACCACTATATAAAAAGTACAAAATTCACCCATCTAGGTATAGACATAGACACCATGCGAGCAGGTGGGCATGCATGGCCTGGCTAGCTAGCTATTCCCCGTCAAGGGAAAATGGGAGGATAATTAATTAGTGTGAAAGTTTTTTTATTAAGGAAAACCAAATTGTCAAACCTCGTAATTAACATTACTGTAAATACTATATGGTGCTGAAGCTCCTAAATATTGTTTGAGATTAATAAAGAGATTATAAAATCTACGTATGTTTCGATTATTTTTTTATAGTATAGTGTGACGCATTCAGTATTTTATTTTAATTATAAAGATAATATAGATTTATACACAAAGGGTGTCGCCACACGTGTGGTCAATTACGTATCCCAACTATGCTGGAAATAATATCTTATTAGCATCTTTCTTTTTCTCCAATAAATAAAAAATAATCACTTAATGTTTTTTTCAACCCCCACCACCATTACTAACAAATAGTAGGGTCTCTTTCACGAAGTTCAAACCTAGCGAGCAGGGGGTTGAATTTGTCCTATGCTGACGAATAGTAGAGGATCGTATTTCAATGGACAGAGTTGTCTCAGCCCCACATTTCTTTGAAATCAAAGTTAGAAATACGTAATGTCAAGGTCTTTTGAGACATACATTATCATCAAAGCTTCCAACTTCCAAGTGGCAAGAAAGTAATGTCATGGCTTCATGTTTATCGATCATTAATTTAGTTTATATAGTTCATTGGTTCGATAGTTCTAGGAGATAATATATATATAATTTGCAGGGTTAATCATGAAGTTTATATTTGGTACGATTGTTGTAAATTTACCCAAGTTGTTTTTCACTTTTGACTCAAATAAAAGTAGTGTATTTGATTAGAAATAGTTTTGAATTTTAATTTAATTAAGACTTAAAACTTTTGACTTTTGAATTATGATTTATATTGGGTCGCTTAAAATTACTCCAACTCATTTTTGTTGAAAGTTATTTATAAGAATCAACTTTTGATTAATTATGGCTCAAAAAAAAATCATATCAAATAAAAACTAAATACTTCTTATACAATATAACCTCTATAAATTAATATTTCATGAATCATTACAAACTCTAGATACTCCATATAATATACATACATAGATGAGGCATGATCAAGAGATCTAATGCCTGCCACTAGCGAAATTAAAACGGTAGCAAGATTATCACAAGAGTATGACTTGGTTTCTGATGAATGTAAACAAAAATACCATTCGACAAACTTGGTAGAAAGAGAACAGAAAATCAAAAAAAATAAACGTTATTTAGATAATGGTAGTGGAACAGATTAAACAGAGAGAGCTAGGGGTATGGCGTCCAGGCGGTGTGGAGGAATGTTTGTGGTGGGGGCGTTCTTTTGGGTTGCGAAGGAGGAAATGGGGGTGTGAACAATGGCTATTCATGTCCAAATCAAGAGTCTAAATTTGAAACCCTACAGCCCACCTGCTCATTTTTTTCTTGTGTTCAATTATTTTAGTGGGTTTCCACCCTTTTTGGTGGTTCTGGCTGCTGAGCAGCTTGGCTTGTTCAAACTCAACTCAAATTTACGTTAAAAAAAAATAAAGAAATTTAAACAATTTGGCCACGCTTCTGTCTACTCTACACAAAGAAAACGAATTAAACAATCCGATCAGCAGATCATGGCCGGCGCCGGAATGCCATTGTTTATGAGCAAGATAGTACTGCATATATATGTCATCCAGTTTTTTATCAACCCAGATACGTACAATGTCCATATGTCAGGAATCATGTGATTAATCGGCTGCTATATATAATCACCCCTTAATTAGACCTTAGTATTGGTAAACTCCAGTTGCCGACATCGACCAATAATTCTCCTTCTCGAGACTAAAAAAATAAATTGATGTTAATCCTATGTCGAGGGAGTTGTACTACAAGAGAACCATTTGATTGCATTTGCATGCAGAATTTAACAAATAATTGTTCAAAAGGGTAGGAGTTTTATGACACATTTTAGCTATCTGTCTTTGTCAAGGATCAAGGCAATCACCACCTGCTATGGTAATGGGGACATCACACATGATACATTTTAAAATCCCACTGCCCTACACATGCTTCTTGCACAAGTAGTGACTTCACTTCTAGCTTAGGTTTCTCATTTTCAGACCTGAATTTAGTGACATATCGAACATTTTAATCATCTAAGCTCAAACTCTGCCTAAATTGCATTTGGTTTGGGGTAGAAGGGGTGAGATAGGGCAAGTGCAAGCAATTGTATGCTTATGAGTATAATGCTTTGTATTTTACCATCTAAGTTGGGTTTAATTAATGATTCTTGCTATTAAAAAAGATTAGGATATGTGCAGGAAGAGATACATTAACCAAGAATAAAAAGTAATGTCAAAAAACCATTTCAATTCAAAAATTTAAGTTGTTATGTGAGGTTTTCAGATATGATTTTATATTATTCTCTAACATATCTTATTTTTATTTGAGAAAACTCAATTCCCTAAAAAGTGCATTTTATGGGTCCAGGTGAGCTAGTAAAACATCGGCTATCCCAGGTTCTCACAAGAAGTGTACACCCTGACTCGAACTCGAGACTTGCTGTGCAGATCTCAAGCCATTTACTATCATGCCACGCCTCTTGGAGATATATCCACGTTACCCTGTGCTTGATTTTTTTATTAAATATATGGGGACGGTGAGATTCGAATTCGTGACTGCTTGGTTATCAAGGTTTTGATATCATGTCAAAGAATTATCTTAATCCAAAAATTTAAACTGTTAAGTGAGATCTCAAGATATGATTTTATATTATTCTCAAACAAGTAAAAAAAAAAATATATTGTTTTTTAAATGACATGTGAATGATATGGCCATTATAAGTTTTGATATTATATATTATTTTTTAAATAAATCCAAATTTAAAGTTGAATTAATTTTGAGGGTAAAAACTCAAACAAAGTTTAACACGATTTCTCCACTTCTTTTAATTAACTTTTTTTTTTGGTGTAAAAACGTGCATGTTATAGTTGCTTTGGGTTGATTATTGATTTAAAATAAAAATTCAAGAACTGCTATTTATTTCCTCAATAAATTAAATTAAATTAAATTAATTATCACTATAATTTCTAGCAGTTAACTACTTTTTATTATGAAACTACAGAATTAAAAAAAACTATCATTAATCCTTTTGTAATTAGTCTAATGAGTAGCTTATACTATATACAATAAGTTTTAAACCTGGAAATTAATTGGTGTTTATAAAGTTTAAATGTCTGCTGCGGTTATTTGATTCTATATAATTGTGCACATTTAATTATTAATTAAGTATTATTAGTTGTTTATTTTTTTAAATGAAAACTTTTTGAAAGACTGATCTTCTACAGCAACTTGGTACATGATGGAGCTGTCTTTTCTTGTGTATGTAGAATTTCAAACTACGCTTAAGCATGCTTGTAATAAATAATATAATTGACAAAAAAGATAGGTTTCCCACAAAAAATGCAAAGAAACTTCTACTTAAATTGACGTGATGATGATGGAAAATTGATCCTTTACCAGATGTATATATAGTAATTATGAAATCACTACCATTTTATTATGGTCATACCATTTTGTTTGCTTATTATTTAAAAGCAAAATTTTAGTTTTAATTAAAATATAAGCTAATCTAAAAATATTTTTTATCATTGAATGAAATTTTTTTCTATTGATCAGTACGCAAATTTCTTATTATTAGCATATGGAATCTCTTAATATCATGATGTTGGCCTGGTGGTTCGGGAATAGTCTCTTTTCTTAGTCATGGGAATTTAAATATATATCAAGATTAATTTAAGTGAAATTATTATAATTTTGTTGATTTTGATGCGAATGATGTTCCATACCAGAAAGGAGTGAATATATATATATATTACCGTTCAATGTTCTTAATGAACTGAGTAGGAATTAACTAATTTTTATAAAAATAATATCATTCAAACTTTTTTGTTTACAAAATCTCTTAAAATGATATAGTTATGGATGGATAAACTCAACCCGTGTAAAGTAAGTTCTATAGCTAATGCTTTGAAGGGAATGATGTCCGAACACGGCACTAAAAAATGTTGAATCATGAAATGGGCTCACAGCGACCACAGCATCCAGCATCACCTCCCTAAACACAAAGCACACCTAATCTTGTCTAAATCTTACCTTTTTTAATCTTTCAACATAAAAGAAAAATGGTCCAAGCAACTTAAAAAAATAATTAGAAATTCCTTTTTCTTTCTTTTTCAAAAGGGGTGATTCATTCGAACAGAAATGATTATTTTTTATTCGATTTAATTTTTATTAAAAAAATAATCAAACCAATTTTTTTTAATCAAAACTGATTCAAATCGATCAATTTCGGTTTGTTTTTTTGACAAAAACCGGTTTAAACCGATTTTGCTCGGTTTTTTAGTTTGGCTCGGTTTTTTCGGTTTAGATTCGGTTTAGTTTTTTTGATTTCAGGTTTATAAAATCAAAATCGAACCAGTTAATTTTTTAAAATTTTAATCAGTTTAATCAATTTTTTTCAGAATTTAATTTTTTCAATTATTTTTTTGTGATTTTCTTGATTTGATTATTTTATTTTTTATTTTTTTACCTTCTATCTTCATTTGTGTGGACGTGTGCACTTACCCGCTCTCTCTTGACCTCCTCAACGGCAAGACACTCATTTACTCATCTTGTTTGTTTGAAAGTCTTTGGGAGTTTTTCTTTGCCAAGGATGAAAGTATACACGTGGCACAGCAAGTCTTTTCCGTCGACAGGAATTAATAGCTATAAGGGGAAAAAAAATGTAAGCGTTCATGCACCCACGATTTAATATTTGATTGTTAGGGGACTGTGATGATTTCTTTTTCTTTTTCTTTTTTAAAGTTATGTTTGAATTGGGAATTGAAGAGTAAACAAATTATTAATCTCTCCTCCGTCCACGAGGATGTTGTGGAGACACACACTTGTTACGTGTTTCTTGCTGAGAGTGTGAATCGAAGGAAAATACCTACGGTGTAACTACATCAACTTCATTCCTTTTTTGTGATGAACGCTTTCACATCTCAAATTTCTCATTACACGAAAACAAAAGTGCGTGCGTGTGTGTACTGAAAGAAGAGAAAAAAACGAAAGCTTATTGGGCTCTCACACAGCTAAGAGGGCAGCCCATGGCCCATTACTCCAAAATTTAAATTAATCTGAACCCATTCAATGCAAAAGATCTTTTGGGTAGCATAATAATAATAACTAGCGGCTAATTAATTAACTCGTTAGAAGATCACCAATACCCATGGTTTAAATGGATGTTTAAGAAGTTATTAGTAATTTTTTAATAATTATTTTATAGATTCTTTTTAAAGAAATAAAGATATATAATTAAGAGAGATAAATCCTTGGTATATATATTTTTATAACTTTTAGTGGTAACTCGTTAGAGTATTAAAAGATGATCCATGGGCTCACGAGTAATTTTATGATATTCATGAAATAATTGGTAATCACAATGACTATTTTTATTTTGTGTCATTTTTTAAAAGTAAAAATAAAATAACTAATAAAATATCACTTGTTAATTTATTATCACCATCACCATCATTTTAACTCTATCCTTTATATATATATATATATAAAAGTTATAAAATTCACTCAAACAAGTAACACGGGTCGGTTGTTGAGGTGAAGAGACCATGATTTATTCAACTTTTGCAACTTTAAATAGACTATAACATACATGCAACTTGATAATTAATTTTTTTGTTTCAAAAGTTTTAGAGTTAGTATGGCAAGCAAGGGCTCTTTTTTATGATTTCTTCCCAAAATTCAATGAAAAAGGTGCTTTGTGAAGTCTCAAAGAACTATAAAAGTTATTTGAAAGTCAAAAGCGAGAAATCACAATATAAATTCTTCTGACCTTTGAGTATATTATAAAAGTATTGTAAGGTCATAATTAAAGGGACATCTCGTAAATCATACATGGATTCTTCAAGTTTTGTTAAACATGGATCTATATTAATGAATTATATTAATTTTTTTTTTTAAATAACACCCACAACTTAGAATAATTTTAAAAATAAAACATTCAAAGTCTTTTATTTCTAATAGTTGATTAATGTTATAGAAACAATAAAAAATTATTTTTTAGTTTATAGAGGAATTATCGAGCATTATATTATATGTTTTATGTTTATTGAATCAATTATAAAAATGGAAAGTCAAAATCTAGAGTTCAAAAAATTAATTTGAAAAACAACCCATTGGGTTCTGTTGTTTCAAACACCATTTGAAAAAGGCCACAAATTATTCTTTTGGCCCATAAAAAACCCAAATTGTAAAGAGAATTGACTCGACGATGTCGTTTTATATCCGAAAGACAGGCAGCTTCCAAAGAGCGAAGTGAAGCTCGCAATTGCTCTCTGCAATTTCACATTCCCCTGTTCTTCCAATCTCCGTCAATTTTTTGTTTTTTTAAATGGGTCTAATCTGTCATAAGAGGAACCTCAATTTCTTAAAAAACACAATAACCTTAAAAACAATAACCCAAAATCGTAAAGCCACCAACTTTTGCTCCAAAACCCAAAACAACAGCAACATAGTCAATGAAATCACAACGTTTCTCAACCAAAAAAATTGGGAGTCCTTATTACCTTTGGTATCAAATAAGCTGAGCCCAGATGTTGTTCACTCAGTTATTACAAAACAGGTAAATGATCCTAAACGTTTGTTAGATTTCTTCAACTGGGTTCAGTTTCAAATGGGTTTCTCTCAAAAGTTACAATCCTTTTCGATTCTTGCATTAATTTTATGCAATTCAAGGCTCTTTTCTAGGGCTGATAGTGTTGTAAATCAAATGATAATGGTGTCTAGTGTTGGATATTCAGAGATTTTGGATTCATTAATTAAGTCTTGTAAAGAGTTTGATTTGAATAATGGCAATGGTAATGAAAATAGTAATAATAATGATCGCAGGGTAGTTTTTGAGTTGTTGATTGACGGTTATAAAAAGAAAGGGCTTTTTGATGAGGCTGTTAGTTTTTTTTTGGGCGCGAAAAGGAATGGTTTTGTTGTTGGCTTGTTGTGTTGCAATGGGTTGTTGAGTGATTTGCTGAAAGCTAACAAATTGGAGTTGTTTTGGAGATTTTATAATGGGATGTTAGAGGCTAACGTGTTGCATGATGTCTATACTTATACCCATTTAATAAATGCACATTTTAGAGCAGGGAATGCTAAGGAGGGTAAACGCTTGCTTTTTGAAATGGAAGAGAAGGGCTGTAGTCCTAGTTTGGTTACTTACAATGTGGTGATTGGTGGGTTGTGTAGAGCTGGGGAGGTTGATGAAGCGTTTGAGTTGAAGAAGTTGATGGACAAGAAGGGTTTGGTCGCGGATGTTTTTACTTATAGTATACTTATTGATGGGTTTGGTAAACAGAAGAGATGTACTGAGGCGAAGTTGATGTTGGAAGAGATGTTTAGCAAGGGTTTAAAACCTGACCACTTTGCCTATACTGCTTTGATTGATGGGTTCATGAGACAAGGTGACAGCGGAGAAGCATTTCGGGTTAAAGAGGAGATGCTTGCTTGTGGAGTTAAACTGAATCTTTTTACGTACAATGCTCTTGTTAAAGGGGTGTGTAAGTTTGGTGATATGGAGAAGGCAAATGCTCTTTTAAATGAAATGATTATGGTGGGGATAAAACCTGATACCCAGACTTATAATAATATGATTGAGGGATATTTGAAGGAACAGAATACATCACGGGTTAAAGATTTATTGTCTGAGATGAAGAAGAGGAACTTGGTGCCCACTGCATACACTTGCGGCATGATAATCAATGGTCTATGTCGTCATGGATCTATTGAAGATGCCAGTAGAGTGTTTGAGATTATGGTTTCTCTGGGTGTGAAGCCAAATGCTGTAATCTACACAACTTTAATAAAAGGTCAAGTTCAGGAAGGGAGATTTCAAGAGGCAGTGAGAATTTTAAAGGTAATGGATAATAAAGGGGTTCAACCTGATGTGTTATGCTATAATTCTGTAATCATTGGCCTCTGCAAGGCTAGAAAAATGGAAGAAGCAAAGGATTGTTTGGTTGAAATGATTGAGAGGGGACTTAAGCCAAATGTGTATACTTATGGGGCTTTAATACATGGATATTGCAAATCAGGGGAAATGCAAGTAGCTGACAAATACTTCAAGGAGATGCTAGGTTGTGGTATAGCACCAAATGATGTTGTTTGCACAGCCCTGATTGACGGGTACTGCAAGGAGGGTAGCACTACGGAAGCCACCTCAATTTTTAGATGTATGCTAGGACGGGCAGTGCACCCAGATGTGCGGACTTACAGTTCCCTCATCCATGGTCTCTTGAGGAATGGGAAACTTCAAGAAGCAATGGAGCTGCTATCCGAATTTCTTGAAAAGGGATTGGTGCCTGATGTCTTTACCTACAACTCTATCATTTCTGGCTTTTGCAAGCAAGGTGGTATAGGGAAGGCTTTTCAACTTCATGAATACATGTGCCAAAAAGGCATCAGTCCTAACATCATCACTTACAATGCTTTGATCAATGGACTTTGCAAGGCAGGTGAGATAGAAAGAGCCAGGGAGCTGTTTGATGGAATTCCAGGAAAGGGTTTGGTTCATAATGCTGTGACCTATGCGACTATCATAGATGGGTATTGCAAATCTGGAAATCTAAGCAAGGCATTTCAGTTATTTGATGAGATGACATTGAAGGGGGTCCCACCTGATAGCTTTGTCTACAGTGCCCTCATTGACGGATGTCGCAAAGAAGGAAATACTGAAAAGGCCCTGTCCCTATTCTTAGAATCAGTGCAGAAGGGCTTTGCTTCCACTTCTTCTCTCAATGCTTTGATGGATGGGTTCTGCAAGTCTGGGAAGGTGATTGAAGCTAATCAGTTGTTGGAAGACATGGTCGATAAGCATGTCAAACCAGATCACGTGACCTACACAATTCTGATTGATTATCATTGCAAGACAGGTTTTTTGAAGGAAGCAGAGCAGTTCTTTGTTGATATGCAAAAGAGGAATCTGATGCCAAATACTTTAACATATACAGCACTTTTAAGTGGTTACAACATTGCGGGGCGCAGATCTGAGATGTTTGCTCTTTTTGAAGAAATGATTGCAAAAGATATTGAACCTGATGGTGTTACCTGGAGTGTAATGATTGATGCTCATCTCAAAGAAGGTGACTATGTGAAAACTTTGAAGCTGGTGGATGACATGTTGAATAAGGGTGGTAATGTGAGCAAAAACGTGTGTCATGTGCTAATTGATGCATTGTGCAGAAAGGAACATATTTCTGAAGTGCTGAAGGTACTTGAGAAAATAGAAGAACAAGGATTAAATCTCAGTCTCGCTACTTGCAGCACTCTAGTACGCTGTTTTCACAAAGCAGGCAAAATGGACGGTGCAGCCAGGGTCTTAAAGAGCATGGTCAGATTCAAATGGGTTCCAGACTCCACTGAATTAAGTGACTTAATCAATGTGGAACAAGACAGTACAGACTCTGAGTATGCTGGTGATTTCTTAAAGCAAATGGCATGGGAAGTAGCTTCCCAGGTGCGGGCCTGATTGCTTGTAATTGGATGAGGGAATTGTAGTTGTAATCCTTCAAACTGTTTTCTTCCTGTAGTTTCATGGGATTATGAATCTGAGCAACATTTTCCAGGAATTAAGTGATGGGCTTAGGCAGCAACGGTGGCAGCTAAGTCTCATTTTCATACAATGTTGGGTTTCCTGGTGAACTAGTTATCAAGTCACATTGGAAGACTTGCAACCTTCAATATTAAAATGGTGTAACAATAAATTTACACCATGTATCTTTGCTTGGAAGGTTACCAAAACAAGGTTTTGGTTGGAGAGTTTGGGGAGAAAGGAATGCCAACTACAGACATCACAGAGGGACGCTTAATACCTCGGGGATAGCTACAGTTTTCCATGAGGTGCTGGCCCTCAGAATTTGAAATGGACCACTATTGGTTAGAAGCCAATGCCTTTCTCTCCACCAGGTAATGACTTTTACTCTTCATCTTAAATTGGAATATCTCCTTGTTTTGATTTTCTTTTTTTCTCATTTCTCTTTCTCTTGGAGATAAAGCCAGAAGTGGTTTCTGGATTTCCACTACAGTTTGAACAATTCCATTGTTCGAAATGGGCCAGACATCATTTTTAAGCCATTTTTTCTTTGTTGTAGGGATGCACGCCAGTCCTTGTAAGTTTAGTGACTGTTTTCTTGTTAACTTTGTTTCTAGCAGGAAAATATTATTAAGAAAATTAGGCAATGTTGGAATCTGACTGCCTCCTGACATGAAAAAATTTGTCTCAACTCTCAAAAACTTGCCTTGATAGGTTAATGATCTTAGATTCTTTATTATCTTTTCTCTCTTTCTCATCTTATGGTAAACAGTGATTTTACTTAATGATATTTCTGTTGTCTCCCATCTCTAAATAATTGAACTTCAATTGGAGCTGTAAAAAATTCCCATGTCAAAAAAATGTATTTTTCTGGCTGTACCTTGCAAAATTTCAGGCAATGATAAGGAGGTTTGCTTGTGCTGACAATTCGCCTCTGTGAAATCTGTCCTTACAACTGCTTTACTTGGAACAGGTAAAAGCAGAAAATAGCAAGTCAAAGGGATAAGAATAAATGCATGAGGCATTGATTTGGTTTAGTTGCCATTGACCAAGATAGCAGATGAAGGCTTGAAGCAGGCTGCTATCGCCACCAGCCTTTGGCACTGGCTGCAAACATAAAAACTTGCAGCTGAGGCAACTAAGTTATGGCTTTGAAAGCGAGCAGAGCAGTGCCAGGCAGAAGATGACGATGATTTTAACTTTTGTCATGTCTTCCAGTTCTCTGTGTAATTGAGCTACGGGGTTGTATACCCTCTTGCATCTAATGATGCTCTTTTGTATCTTCAAGGTCTAGACCTCAGCAATGTTCAAATTTAAAGCAGTTTCATCCGAGGTGCATTGCATGGGTAGTAGTATTTTATTCCTTTTGGTATCCAGCTAAACAATAAAGAAGAAACCTAGCGACCTGGAGGATACCTGCAAGGACAACGTTGTACTGATGTTTTGTTGCTCGATGTATTAACTATAATTATAATTAAGACATGCTCTTGGACCATCCTTCTCTCTCACCCCCCCCTTTCATACGCCATTATCTGCCCAATCATCTTTCGCCGGCACCAGGGACAGTAGAAGTATGTTCTTGTGGCCAAATATGACTTTTCTGAGACACGAGGAGTGGTGGAAAATGTCTCTCTCTCCAGCTCACCTGGTTTTCTGCATTTGTGCTCAAGTTGCGGGACAAGGCTGCCAAAATTCATGCTGAAACACTGCCCAATCTTTTTATCATGAACAAAGCCACCGGTTCATGTCTCAATTTGGAAGAAAGGTCACAGACTCTTGCGAAGGGGACCTTCTCACCTCAAATTACAAATGTCTAACATGTCGAGTACGTAAATTAATAGAATATTTGATTCTCAACTCATAATGGGATATTTCATCTATTAATCTATACGTGGGGAAATTTCAGAGAATAAATTATCCCATCTGATTAAGAGTTATTCCTTGATCGTAAGTTATTTCTTGATCATAAAATTTAATGAGTTATTTTTTGATCGTTTTCTAGAGTGCAATGATACACTGAAACCCAGTTTTGGAGGAAGAACAGCCGGGGTAGCTTGGAAACAACAAGACAGTAACTTTACAACAACATCATGTCAGAATCCTAAGGAGTTAAGAAGATAAGGCTGTGCAATAACTTTACAGCTATAACCTACCACAATCCTGAAGGGTAAAAAAAGGTCAGCTTGAAGGGGAAAGTTTAAGCACCTATTTTGGCTATTACACACAGACTGAACTCGTATATATCTCATGAAGATGGAAGATTGGCTTAACAGCCAATCACCGCATCTTGTAATCAAACAGATTTTGGTCCCATTTTTTTATACAAGAAACCACCTTACAGTAACTAGAATATGATACAGAACTTGTCCCTTGATTTGAATTGGAGACTCCATTCACCGTCTTTCGGTAAAGAGTTTGCCTGTTAACAGAATAACAAGCTCGCCGTCATCAATGGATGATCCTGGCGCAAGCTGTAATGCTGTTTTACCTTCGCCATTCACGGCTCGTGGATTGGCCCCCCTGCATCGTCAGATTTGTAAATGAAAAAAGATGGAAAATGATAAGCATTTATTTCCAAAATAAAAAAACATGCATTAAATTTTCATACTAGTGTCCATGGAAAAAAGACTGGACATGAAGGAAAAGTTCTTCCCTCCTACACTAGGATAGTCTTTGAAGTGAAATATAATTGTGTAGGATTTTATCCTTAGAATCATAAAGATCAGCATTGCAGCTATGTGGATAGTGCCATTGATGCCACTACAAAACATAGCGGACGGAAGTGGCCTAGAGACCTGCAACCCGACCAGAGGTCTTATGACAAAATTATATGGTAGCTCAAAGTAAGAAGTATCGAGATTCTAAAGGAATCTTCTTCTAAAGTCACTTGATCTTAAAACTAAATGTCCGAGGAGCTGTAAAAAGTGCAGAGAGAAAACAGAAATAGGAGCGCTAACAACTATATTAGATGGCCGTGTGTTAAACAAAGAAATGTATTTTTGCAATGCCTTTTCTTGTTTCATGACACTTCACATTCAATGAAATTATCTGACATTGTATTCATGTCATTGCTTCACTGTCTAGACATTATATCAAGCTATCAACATTAGAGGTTACAAAACAAGACACCGAGAACTATCCAAATCTATGGTTCAATTGTAGGAAGCTATTTTTTGGTGGTACTGGAAGACCTTGACATTCTTGTTCACTCCTATAAAGCTCTCAACCAGATCTTTGAGATGTTCGGTACAAGCCCTTTCTTGGTACAATGTTAAAGTCTTTGGCTTGCAACCATAATGGTGGAAAGTTTAAAAATGTCACGAGGTCTCTCTGAATTCTCCCTCCAGGATTCAAAACCATACTTCAAAGCCATTATAGGCTATAACTAGTTAATGGCCTTGTATCAAAATGTTCAGTGCATGGAGCATTATAAAAGGAAAGGAAGACAAAACAAAAAAAACATAAAATTTCATAAGAGAAGCACTTAGAGAGATCAAGGAGAAATGATAGCCTCCAACCATGAATAAGTTCAGATAAATCCAGAAAACTATTGACAAAAACCTAATATAACATAAATACACAATATGGATGCTTGCCGACATATTCACAGTTTTACACTATCAAATTCCTTTCCCCCACAATAAAAATAGCAAGCAAGATGGAATTTTAATCATGGCATAGAAAGATGTTGGTAGGGAAGTTCAAGAAGCTAGCAGCTTAACAGTGGATGAAAAAACTTTCCATTTTACCAAAGCCAATGGAACTACTTTAAAGAACCCAAGTGCAATGTATAATTTTACCAAGTTAAAAGCAAAGCGTAAGGAAGATGTGATGGATCCTTCTCCAGAACAAGATGATCTACAATTTTTTGCTGGTTAGGACATGAAAAGCAAGGGCTAGAGAAAAGAAAGAACTACCTCCTAAGAAGCAATTTTGCAATAGGATATCTCTTGCTGATAATGCAATAGTGCAGTGCTGTATGACCTTTTGAATCAGAAGCATTTATATTTGCACCATATTGTAGGAGTAGTTCTACCATGCCATTGTCAGCTGTTAGGCAGGCAAGGTGAAGCAAAGGGCATCCATCAGAAATTTCCTTTATGAGCTGGTCCTCACTTCTATTTAATGACGTCAGATAGCTTGCTGATAGCTTGTTCAAAGAATCACCTGCAAAGCAATCAAACTTGAGATCAAGGTTTTCCAGCTCTTCCAACCACATTGGCCATTGTTAAGGACGTACTAAATGATGCTTGTCCATGGATGGCATTGACATCAACCCCAGAGCAGACAATATGGCGGTAAACTCCTTTCTTGTCATTAGCATGGATGCTTTCCCACATCTGTTGCACCACTGGATGTTGATTGTCCCTTGACTTGAATACAAAAACTTTTTGTGCATACTGCAATACAGGAAAACAATTAGATTGAGTTAAAAAATGACATAATCTACTGGCTTATTACAGCTAACCTACACTTACTCCCTAATGAGACATTTCAATCAATAAGCCATAAAAAATTGACAAGGTAAACAGCAGGGCTAATAACAGGAATTGGATGAACACACATGCCAAAGTAAAGAGTAAAACACTGCAAATTCAGGATGCATATCAGAGGAAGTTGCAAAATGTGTTGAACTTTAAAATTAGGAATTTTTACATGCATTCTTGCCTTCTGTGAGCACATGGTTTCCCCATCATGAACGTAGGTGACAAAAAGCAATAATCTGAATGGGTTAGGAAGAGGCTGAAAAGTCAAATTGTTTGAAGGAGGCCAGAAAGACAAATCATGAGGATGCCTAAGTATCTGTTTCTTTAATACTTAAGCTGACATATATTCGCAACTGCAGAAGCAACAAATGGAATAATGATCAAGTCACTTTATGCAAAGTAATAGTTATTCCCAAGGCACCGGCATGTCTTGACTAGGAAGAAACAAACCAAAACCTAAATTACCACTCTAACCAAACTTCTAAACACAGACATGTAGATGCATAATCCCCTAAAGGGACCATACAGCCTTGGGCCCACGCTGCCAGTTAAATGCTTTAAGAGTATTATGATGGTTAAGACCATCAAAAGACTGCTACTGTAGTAAAAGAATCCACATATGAGACAGCTCAGTACTTGTGCCTTTCTTATCTGCATCCTAGTTGCGAGCAAATCTCATTCAAATCTTTCACCATTTTTTTTGCCGTCTCCTTACTTCGAGAAAGGCATCTAAGAGCCTTCATAATCTACCTTTAGACCAAGAACTGGGTCTATCCCCACCCATTCCCAAGTTAAGCCCATAAACTAACTACAGGCATTCATTACAGAACTATCAGTGTGAGAATGGTATGTATATGATAAATGACCAATTAGTTTACTAACAAATTCCATTTCTTTTTCATTCTCCAAAAAAAATATCCATCTTTGGTTAAAAAATATATTAGACATGTTCTCTTTTCAGAATGAAAGTCATCTAGGGAGCAAGAGAAAAATGTCACATCGTCACAATCTCCACTGATTGGTTGGGATGTTCTTAAATAAGGCTGGGGAAATAAACACGAGATGTCCAAAAGAAATGGAATTATTCAGAGCAATACCTTTGCATGAATAAACTGCTCCTTCACTGAGATAGGATCATCTTGATTGGGTTTCCTTGTGCGGAACTGCTTGTGTCTATCAGATTTAGAAAATCTATGCCACCAAAACTTCCAAATTATTAGTATTGAAAAAAAAAATCTTGAAAAAAAGAAGAAAAAGAATAGAAAACACAACAGTTTAAAGCATATCAAACTTCTGCATTACTGACCTGAGTGCTTCATCAGAAGTAGAACTTGTTGGATGCAACAACTCTTCCCAAATTGTGTTTGCACAATAATTCCCCAGTGACTGAAACAAGTTTAAGATAGATGGATCCCACACTTTTACATCAAGTGTTAGTGATCTTACCTGCATTGAAGAATTACCACAATGCAACATGAATGTGCAAAAAGAAGGAAGAACAGAGCAAAGTACCATAACTGTAAATATACTCAAACATCAATGAGGCCAAGATCAAATAAAAGAGAAAGCAAATAAAACAAAAATACATCAAACAATTATAAAAGACCTGGATTTTTCTCTCTCAACACACCCAAATTCAGATATTAACAACTGTAACAGTGACAGACTTTAAATGATGTGAAAGTTTATTCACTGTAAACTTATTAGAGAGAGATAGAGAGAAGAGAATTGTATGGAATAGGAGTTGAGTTCACACACAGTAAGAAAATGGAGCAAAGACTCATCCGTTTTAGGTTCAGGTTTGATGTAAGTATTTTGAAGACTGTAAAGGCAACTCCAGGAACACATTATAGTTGCATGTAGACTATTGTTCACACAGAAGAATACAAATATTTCGTCAGTAATGATCTTAATTTTCCTACAAAAATATCACTGGCAGCCTCAATTATAGATCAACTTTCAGGACTAGTAAAAAGTATCAGTTAAATGAATCTGCAGTTTAGTCCCCTCAAAGTTACTAAGAGAGAGAGTGGTATCGAATGGAGTGGTCAAGTGTATGCACAGAGTAAGAAAAGTGAAGCAATGACTGATTTTATTTTTGTTTCACTTTTGATATAAGTAGATAGACTATCTATAAATAGTAAAGGCATATCCAGGAACACAATATAATTGCAAGTGGACTTTTGCACAGGCAGAGGAATAAAGTATTTTCTCGGTACTGATCTAACTTTAAAATGAGAATATCACTGGCAGCCTCAATATAGATCACTTGGACATTCAACACCACAAAAATGTAACAGTTAAACAAATCTACAATCTAGTACCCTCAGAAAAGTTAGTAATACCTCGCTTACATGCCCTAACCACCTTATTCCTATTAGAGAGAGAGAGAGAGAGAGAGAACATAACTGTATGGAAAAGGAGTCAAGTGTATACACAATGTAAGAAGAATAAAGCAAGGATTCATTTGATCTAGGTTCAGTTTTGATCAAAGTGTATTTAACAGTGGTGGCTTGTGCATAAACTCAAGAATTGGTGAGGTCAACTGGTAAACAGAAGCACAGTTTTCTTTTAGTATACTTGCTTGCAGAGACATGTGTACGCAAGCATGTCCCCCTCATTCATGTTTGCCTGCGCTTCTCGTGAAACATTACTTTGAAATACAATGCTTCTAAGGTTCATGTCTTAGGTTCATCAGAGAAAAGCATAAATTTCCTAATTCTTATCTGAAACTTATCAAGCATTGATAAATTACCTTTGATATATGTACCCCAAGATTACGATGAACACCAGAACATTCAATGCATATAAGAATACCAAGGTTTAAGGATGCCCAGTCTGGTTCAGGTGCACCACAATCAGCACATCTGTCATTCCCAGGGACTCTTCTTAACACATCAATTGGCTTTTCAATTTTTATGGTGTAATCTTGTCGTCGCAAACTTCTGGTTGGATGTAAATGACTTCCAGTATCAAATGTGAACTCCTCAAGCTCTGTCTGATCAGGAGAATCTATGAACGAGCCACTCTCACTAATAGAGTGATGGTCACCACTTCCCATCGGACTAGAAGAAGAAAACTGACAGATAAATGGGCCATGTTCATTAATATACAAATTGACATAAAAGTTACAGAGTATTGAAAAACCATAGATAATTACTCTTTCAGTTATCTGGGAACTCAATAATGAAGTGATCACCCCATTTATCTTTTCAATCCAGTCCATTTGGTCTAGTGCATTCTCTGCCTGCATTAAAATCCAATACAATTGAGAACCTTTACAAACTTAACCTATTTCTATAATTTACAAACTCATTCCTGATTGTAATTTACAGCAGGAAGGAGAATAAGTTTTCTTCTTTTCCTAGTTCTTTTTATATTCAACAGTCAATATCCAGTTACATGTTTGAACTGCATTTCGATGACAAACCTGCAAAGTGTAGACTTTCATTGGTGAAATAATTCTGAAGCAGAATCTTAAATCTGATTGATCTGCATCAACCTTTATTGTTGATGTTAGAAGGTTCACAGTGTGATGAGCAACAGATTTTTCATCATGCACACCACCATGGTAGTGAGAAGAAAGCCACCGACTCAACAATCCGTGACCATTTTCAGAAGAACAATTTCTTTGTACTGCGGATTGACTCCCACCTGACTGAAATAAAGCGGTGCATAACATCCAGTGAACAGATATCAAACTCTAAAAGAGGTATATAATTGACAGCTCTCAACATTAAATGCTATATTTTAGTGAATGGCTTACAGATGACCAGTTGAATGGTTTGCGATAGTAGTAAAGCATTCCTCGATTATCAAGAACAAAAAACCTTCTTTTCCAATCACCTCTCAAATTTGAGGAACGCTTTGATAGATATCCTTGTCGAATGGTTTGAACCTGTATAATTGTAGTCTTAGCTAGTCATGCAAGCAAAGATTCTTAGCTAGTGATGCAAGAAGAGATACCATGAGGATGAAGTAATTGTAGGGAAAAGACAAAATTTTCAAATTATAGACAAAATCATGTTAAAGGTGAGCTACACTTGCGAACTACCTTCCCTTTAGCAGCAGATTGCATAACCTCCTCTATCACTTTTTGTGAACTCCTTGCAGCAGGTCGCATGCTATCTTCACGAGCAGAACTGAAAATGTCATTTACAGAATGCCTACTTTCTTGATCAATATGCTTCATGAACTCTTGCATCCTTTCATGAAGGGATACTTGATCATAGTTGGAACATTCTCTACATTGTTGTGCATAAGCCAAGACCTATAACATAACAACCAATGGCTCATATATTGTTTCAACTAAGAGAAATTTAACAGGTGAGGCTACAAATATGAAGCAGCCAACTTCTGCAACAAGGAGAGACAATCAAAGAAGAGGACAAGAAAGAATGTTCTGGCTTAATCAGATTAATGGATACTGGAATTTAGAACCTCATGTAGGAGGCAAGCCACAAAATTAACCTTACGACAAATTCTATTAATTGAAAGTCAGTCCCCTCTATAAGTGGGGCAGAATTGGTCGGTTATTATTGAAGTCAAAAGACATAGTGCTTAATTGGTACACTTCAATTTCAAGCAACCCTTCATAAACCAGACATTAAGGGCTTTACTCTTTCTGTTCATGTTGTTTGACCAGAAACTTTTATACTCCTTTTTTAACCAGTCCTAAAGGTGTCCCAAATGGCATAGACAATCTTTTGTTCACATGGTCAATTAGATCTTCTTAAATAAGAGTTGAATGATGGTAATAATGATTATAAGATATTGTAGTTTCTTTGAAAAATGCCTTTTCAACCCTATAAAAAAGAAAAACGAAGAAAAAAATGAAAGCTGCTTCCAGGTCATTTATGGACAACTCCACGAAACAAGAATTAAGGACTTGAGAAATTGTTTTTGAAAAGAAAAATGTGCTTTTTGGGGAAACTGAACTAATTTTTTAACAGTACAATTTTGTGAGGGAACAATTAAAATTAAAAAGGACCTGGTTAATGAAAGGCTCCATTTGGTGCAATAGCTCATATCCCTGAAACAATCAGGAATTCAAAGTCAACAACATACAGATTCGAGAATGAATTCAACATTAATATCATCACATGATCACCGAGGTACCTGCTTGAAGAATCTAAGATGAGCATCCATTGTTCCACTAACCGCCTCCAGAAACTCAAATCTTCTCTTGGCCTCGACAACAGAAAGAGCACTAATCTAGAGATAGAAAATCATGTATTATATTTAATCCAAGCTGCTTATTGAAAAATTTATAGGATCCATGTTACTCGGTTGAATAAACTTACCAAATTAAAGCGTGCTTGCTCAAAGGAGGATCTTGCATTGTGCAGTTCCTGGAACGGTCTCTCTACCAAATTAGATTTAAACTGATGGTTACCTATGATTAACTACCTGAACAACCTACACACAAAACTAGATGGTGCTTTAGTATTAGAAGTCAGATGCTATGGATTCTACCTCCTGTATAGCAGAAGCTACATCCATCCTAGTACTCTTCCTCAGTGAAAGAAACTTATCACGTGCCTGCAGCACAACATCAAATTGGAACTGAATTTTGTCATGATCAAGTAATACTGGGCAACACAATCCTCGAAAATTGAAGTATATTAATCATAAATAATTACTCATGCAGAAGTACCCTCTTCAGAAAAGAAAAGAAGTCCTAGCAACACTTCTGAATGGAAATGAAAAACCATTCTATAAAACGAGATAGAAACTAATCTGAAAGAAATTAGCGAGTTTAGACCTAGAAGATGATAATGATGTATTGTTATTAGCTTTATTGGTATGATTATTATCGGATAAAGAAGAATATATAATCCAGAGATTGAAAGCCTAAACATAAGGTGGACTTGGATTACAGGTTGCATGTAAATCAATCAACTCTAATGTCCCTTTTCTATGAGTTTTTTCGTTCTTGTTTGGGATATAAGCAGCATCTACCACGAGCACCTTTCTCCTGCAACTGCCAGTATATTTTGCCCCTGTATTAGTCTTTCAAGTCCAAGGGATATGAGTTCACATTCCAGAAAAAAACAGAGCAAATGAATCCATAAGGCAGATGGGAAAGGTACACTATGAGGAAATCTATTATGAAGGGCATTTATTACTTGGACCATATTTGTAATTATTTCCATACTTGTACATAAAACACTTGGAAATTTTGAATTTCACAATTGCTGCTTCTATCGGCTTACTAAGAATCTGGATATGTCATGCAAAACATATGCATTTACTGGGAAACCAATATCACCAAAAATTGAGAGATATTGGTAAATAATTTACTCAAGTTTTCTTTTCTATATGATGATTCTTGGGTTAAGCTTGTTAGTACCTTTGTACCACATAATTTCTCCTCAACATTTAGAAAGGAAACCAGAAAAACATGTTTTGAAATGTTAGTGTGCATTTACAATGCCTTTGTGCAAAAACAACATTGAGATATGACCCAATCAGGAATGAAAATGTAATCACGAGTAATGCAAGCCATCACAATGCCAGCTGAATTACATGGAATTTAGAGAATGAAAACCACAATAAGGTTGCAACAGAGATTATCGGCAGACAAGACACGGAATTTACATGCATACCTTCAAAGTTATATCATAGTATTAGATGAACAACCCACCTGATCATACATCATGGAAGCCTTGTCAAAACGTTTCCGTGCTTCCTGCAACAATAAAAGATTAACTGTAGCTAAGCAACAGTCTTTTTAGAGATAAGTCCAAGATTGTTCTCAGAGCTTAGATGATGGTCAATGAAAAATGGATATATTTCTGATTATATTTTATGAGCACACTATAGTTTCAACAAATAAACAACGAAGTCAGTGTATAAGGAATTCTTCTTAAGCAACAGTATTATGAAGTCCAAACTTGCAGGCATCGACTTTTTTATACAAAGAAAGCATCTATTTGACAGGAAATACAAAGTACCTTGATGTCTTGCAGATCAAAATTAACAAAGTGCTGCAACTTATCATTTAGCATGTGCTCCACCTAAGAAGGCCAATTTCAAATGGCGGTACAGCAAATCACTTAAAACAGTTTTCCATATTCTGTATTTAAATGGACAAAATGAAAACCATATCTAGCAAGTCCAGGAAGCATGCAAACCGTGTTATAAATTGTCTACCTGTGACCGAAGAACTTCCTTGTATGTACCAATTTCTCTCAACGTGATTGTGAATTTGTTCATAACGGGACCTAAGGACGACCAAAAAAATGCAGTACTAGGTTATGAACAGCTAATGCATTGAGTTGTTTATTAGGTCCCTTAGATTTTTTTTTTTTGCTTTTTTGATAGAATAGGTCCCTTGAATTTTACATTAAACAGAAATTATGGTAAATATAACAGCATTTGGAAAGAAAAAAAAAGTGATAATGATAAAAGCATGAATAAGATACATGTAGCGGGCTGCGCAACAGTACATGTTGCTTCATCTTGACTGGCCAAGAGCTAATGTGATTTGAGTATATTTCACACTCTGAGGAAAAAACCCCAAATCTAAACTCAAGACTGGCTTTTCAAAAGCTAATGTGATTTTATTAACATTGATCCTGTCATGAAAGTGATTCAATATTAAGCACGCCCAATTACAGATTACCTTGGCTAAGTATCACTTAATTATGCCCTAAACTAATAATAAAATTATCCATGCCAGTTAAAAATGCATGCACGCAACAAATGAACAGAAAATTTTGACATGCCAAACGAACATTTGCACCATACTATGGAGCAAGTCAGCTAGTTACACTAGTGATTATCTTCACATCACATCAGGATAAAAATAAGGGACGATTTCAGTTGGAGGGAGATGTTGAATTTCAAATGCAAGTCAGTCCACATACTTCACAGCAAGTAACCATGTATGCTTTCTATCCGTCAAAGTTACAAGACAAAGCAGTTCACTCAACTGGGGCAATAGCTAACTCTCTACATAGCGACACGAGCAGAGTTACAGGCAGAGCATTGCTCTTATCCAGCAACATAAAAAGCAACAACAAATTCACTTGATAAGCAAAAACAGAAAACGTGGATATTACCTCCAAAAGCAACACAAATAGGATCATTATGTCCTCCTCCAAAAGCTTCAAGCGCACTCGCAAAAGCAATATCCCCATCATATCCTTCTCCAAGCCCTTCTCTGCAAATTTCAACAATCACAACACTAAGCAACATTTTCGACATCACAGAATAAACTCGGCATTATACGAACGACAACTTAGACTTACGTGTACTTTCGACATCCTTTGTAGAACTTCAAACACCTCCCTCGTAATGCCTCCGCGCTTTCTTCCATGCATTGCATCTATTTTCACACCAATTTGCTACAAATTAACCATAATCCAACACACACATACACTTAAAAAAAAACGTGCATAAATTCATATTGTTCACGTGCAAAATTCACAATAAACACACGTCAAGTAAAATTTAAAAAATAATTACAGCAGAATCCTTAATGCTGAGTAATTACAAACAATTAATTAATAAGGTAGCTTAGCATTTGGAATTATATTTCTTGTCCGCCAGCTAAAATTAATGCAAAAAAGAAAATGTTTAAGAAAAAAACTGCGTTCAAAATGCTATCAATGCAGTGTGGAATTCGTGGAGATTAACGGATCAGAAACAGGAAGTTTCGGTTCAGAATATCGGCGACGAAACAAAAAGAAGAGAGAAACCTGTTGCCGAAACATCGGCGAATCGTCAAGTTTAGAGAACTGCATTTTTATTTTTTTTGAAAATTTTCTGCAATAATAATTAAAAATTCTTCTTCTTCTTCTTCTTTGTTTGTTCTGTCGTTTTAGCTTTCGAATGCGTGCGTAAAGAGAGAGGCGGAGAGGAGACAGCTCCTTTTTCTTTTTTACTAAAAAAGGAGAAAATGCGTGTAGTTGATTAACGGCCGCAATCGATGGAATTTTTGCGTTGATTAGATTAGAAGGATTTATCAAAGCAGCCTTCTTTTTGGGCGAACTTTAATGGCTGTCTCTCATAAACCGCGCCCCCGCCCTTTGTTTTCGCTCTCTCTAAACAAAAAGAAGAACCTCTCATTTTCGTCCCTTTTTTGTATCAATTTAGCAAACGAGTCCCTGTATAAAAAATATTTGGTCCTGTAATATATCACATTTTGTCAGTTTCAACCGATGAGAATCCATTGCATGTTTAGCTGGCTTACTTGGCTGTATCATGACAGGAAGAACTTATGGAGAAAAAATTAGGTTACAAAAGTGTTTCGTTATGCGTGTTATTGAATAGCTGTTCCTAATAATCCCTGTTGAATTTCAATATTCCCTTTTAAACATAAAAATAGACGACAACTAAAATTGCCAGTATTATTTATAAATTTAAAATTCTAAATGAGAGAATAGGATTCTTATACTGAGTGTTTAGCGCTACATTTAGATTATGCTTCTTAAAAAAAATTAATTTTTTTTATTTCAAAATATTTTAAAATTTTAAAAATAAAAAATATATATTATTTTTATACATTAAAAAAAACATTTCAAAAAATTAATTTTTTTATTTCAAAATATTTTTAAATTTTAAAAATAAAAAAAATATATTATTTTTTATATATAAAAAAAGACATTTCAAAAAATTAATTTTTTATTTCAAAAATATTTTAAAATTTTTAAAATAAAATATATATACTATTTTTATATATTAAAAAAAAAACATTTCAAAAAACCCGCATATCCAAACCCCTACAAGAAAGATCACATGAAGCCAATTTAGGCCTAGTACTAAAAGACAAGGCCCTCTTCCATCACCGACGTAAAATTTGGAATCTCATTTCAGACAGCAAAATATTAAAGGCACAACCACCATGTTCACCTAGTTTATGAGAGTTTGGAAATAAATAAGCAAAAAAAAAAAAAATTATCAATCCCAAAATTCAAAAGGAATTGTCAACAGGGAAATAAACTAAATACAACTAAAATCCCTCCAGCTGATCTGACTACGAAATGAATACACCCAGTGCCTCGAAAAGGAATCCCCCGCCTCTCCTTTGGTGGGGGAGGAGGTGTCTAATCAAACGCTTCATCAACAGAGCTCATCGCCAGAGCCTACTCATGAAGCCCTTCTTGTCCTTCTTCATCCTGTTTTCTAGAGACGGGAAATCAATGCAGTTATAGGCAAGGTCTAGAACAATAGGATTTCGAGGTATTGATTGGAAAGCTGGGGGGAAGACTTCGATGCGCGGAACACTCTTGACATTTGGTTCCCCAACTGCTGACTCGTAGACATCAAGTTTCTCAAGGAGGAATTTCTCCACCTGATACAATCAAATCAGCAAGTCAACCAAGATCAGACGTGCACAAGCAGGAGCTGAAGCGACTCCCTTAAATTATTCATAGGATGTAACAAACATTATGTAATGATCGCAGACAAATAGAAGCACTAAAGTAAAAGAGAAGCTGTAAGGCTAATAAGGAGAACCCATATTAGAACAAACTAACTAATTAGAATTTATAATTTATTCATGACATTATATATCAACTTTATAGTTGGTCAGGATAGCTTAAAAGTATCTGCAGAATATTAATGCAAAGCTTATAACAGAGAATCTGTCTATAGAAACCAACAAAGAACTCGGAGCATCCTTGTCCGGTACCTGGCTAATGTAAGGTGAATCAACATAAGACGCAAAAAATGAGAAGTTGACATTTAATGTTATATTACCCATCCTGTATGCCAGCTTACTCTCTTTTAGTAAACAATAAGGAATGGTGGTCCTCGTCTATTCTGTGAGAAGCAAAAGGGAAAAACAAAGCCCAGATGGTTTACCTTCTTGTCCACTCCGCCGAGTGATATTGTGGAAACTTTCTTTGAAAGATTCTCCGAAACCTTCTCATGCTCCATGATCCCAGTAGCATGCTCTATGCAACTGTTAGCTCTGCACTCGTTGTATAGTGTTCTCAACTCTTTGATCGTTACCTGTTATACAAAATCATTAAAAGTCCAGGTCAGATATTTGGCATGTCACACAACTTGCACGTCATGAATCAAAATCACACCAAGAAAGCATCAACAAGAAAATGTTCCCTAGGGTACACAGCAACTAAAAAAACCACAATATATGTAAAGGATTGCCCAAAGTTTTAGTCTCCTTTCTTTAGGCTACATCACCTCATCAGTGCTCGTCACAGTTTGGAATTTCTTTAGAGCATTCTCAGCAAGGGATCGAGCATGGCAGTATAATACATATGCTTCTGCTCGCTTTCCAGCTGAACTATATGATTTTGCCAAGTAGAAGCACCTGCAAATATTTCAGGAGATGAAAGATTAAGAAAGATCCTAAACCTGGCAAGGATAAATTGATTGGCTCTTGGAGAACCAGCTTCAATTGTTTAATTCCGATAAGCAGGAATGTAACTGTTGATGTGCATTGTGAAGGGCATAATCAGGCAAGTACGTAAGAAAAGATCATTGGGAAAGCAAAGGATGATTAAAGTTGATGATATGGGAGGATAAGATATCTAGCCATCAAGTGATTTCTTGAATAGCACTTATAACACCCCCAAACACGAAGGGAATAGTCAAGAGATTCAACCAATCAAGAACTATCAATTGGGGAAAAATGCAAGTGAAGCAGCAAAAAAAATCAATCTAATGAATTGGTAAAAATTTCAAATCCTAACCTTTGTGCTCGGAAAGCCGTGCTTCGAAGATCACAGTCTTCAGTGAATGCTACTTCTTCAGGTTTTCGGTCTCTTCCAGAACTAACTAAATCAGAAAGGTCAGCTGTATTCTGTCAAGCATAACATTAATAGAAATACAAGAGGTTAGTTATTTTGCTGGGATAGTGGCAAGTTTTGTATTCAGTAGTAGTTCAAATCATTCCTTTAAAAAGAAAATACATGTTGGAAACACATGCATAAGGAAAGATTGCTAACCTGTAATAAAAGATCATACAAGCGAACAAGCTCTTCTGGCTTGGTAACTTTCTCATTTTTGTCATCTCGGCGCCAGGTAAGTTTACTCTTGGCAATGCTAACCAACAACTGGTTACGCTCAATGGTACGCTGTCCTAGTACAGCACTAACAGCTTTATCAAGCCCATTTAACTCATCTTTGACACTGTCAGCATTACCAGCACTGACCTAAAAAATAGTGTACAAAAAGTTAATTATGGAAGATTGGAATATAAAATGATTAACAAAACTAAGAAAATAAAAATATTAAAAAAAAAAAACCAAAATTATGATGGTACAAGCAGGAAAAAGGAAGGAAAACAATTAACAAGATTTGGCTGAACTTCCACACACCAAGTCACTGCGAATGAAGCTCCTAGCCTCGTGATATGCCGTGAAAATTTTGTCAAAGACAGCTAATTTTTTCTCAGCTGGGATTGAATCTGCTGTAGGACCATGCAAATCCTTCTCCAATTCTTGTGCTGAAATAATCATCAGACAAGGGACAAAGTTTCAGGCTCTGTTAGAGGCATAAAAATAAGTGAGAGGGAAAATGGCCAGCAAATTATGAACATTCAATCCACTTCTTAATGAAATTGATGAAATCTATGTATTGTAACATAGAGATCAATCTCTCAATAAACCTAAGAAAATTCTAATAATCCAACCTGCTAACAAGTCAGTACATTAATGCATCACTAGCAGAGAAGAAACTATTTGGCATATATTGCCATCACCCACGTTGAATCATGCATTCCCATTCAAAGATACACATGAACAGAATTTATCAATCAACAATCAGTTCATAAAATTTAGAGAGAACCAGTTTATAAAATTTAGAGATGAGAATCATTAAAAACAAGGAGAAATAGCATAATGACCATCCTTGTAATTGTTCAAGAGCTGCTAAAAGAGAAGATTTCATAGCAGATATGGAATTTTTCTAAAAAACAATTACAGGAGGTGATTACACACCCACCACAAATATAGTACTCCATGATAATATTCCCGCCTAAAGTTTTACTCATAGAAAGAAAATGTGAACCTTTTAAAATGGCAACCCGTGTTTTTGCATTTGAAATTGGAAATCTGTGACCAAGCCAATGAAACTCTGTCAGGGATGCAGCCTGTTGAGATCTTGCTTCAGCCATAGCAGCCTACAAAACAGCGCAGAGCATTCTTAAATGCAAGAATGAAAATAACAAATAAATATTCATAATATATTCCTCAAATCAAACTATAGAATAGACAAAAAAAAGAGTTTAGAAATACAATAGCCACCGAGTAACATAATGTTCTAGACAGAATCCAATGCAGTCAGAATCACTCATGCGTATAATAAAGGTTAGATTTAAATTGGTCTAAAATAAACACTCTGGAATGTATTAACTTTTCAAATGAGAAGGCAACAGGAAAAAAAAAAAACAGACAACTGAAGACACTAAAAGTAGGAGAACAAAATACTGGAGACACAAAAAGAAACAATAGGTCATGGACAAATTCTGATAAAAGATCAAATCTCACCTCCAATTTTGCTTTGAAAAGGTCTAGCGCGGGACCTTCCATCTCACCAATTTGTAAGAGCTCAGAAGTTTTCAGATTTGACTCGCCGATTTTGTGCCTGCAGTATCTAATACTAGGTTCCAGCTCCTCAACGCGCTCACGGCACAAAACTTGATTCTCTAAATCTCCATATTTCCCCAGTTCCTCATAAACCGCTCTATACAATACATTAAGCTAGTCAAGCACAATATTCAATATACAAGCCAAATACTTATTGACCAAGCACTGAATACATGTTTTTATACTTGGGAATCATTAGATGAGAGGAATTTGGTCTGAGAAAGTGATACTCGGTATCAAAATGTTAGCCTATGAAAGTGTCAATGTTTTAAGGGAACAGTAATCATTGCATCCACACTTACAAATTTAATAGTGATGTTTCAAATAAACTTTCTGTTAGTTTAATTTTGATATCAAAAAAGCACGACAGGCAATTTATCAAACAGACACAAACTCAATGTTAACTATTTGAAGTGGATAATCACTAATCATTCGCTATGGGAAAGATGAAATCGGGCAGGAGGACAGACATAGCAGAATGGAGGGGGTACTGAACTCGAGTGCATGGAATTGTGTCTTTAGAGCATAGCTACCATATACAAAACTCAAATCCCCTCAAGAACCAGCTTGGGAAGTACCTGGCTGGCCAATGGCCCTTTTTTCAAGAAACATTTATTGACAGAGAGAAACACTGGAAACACTATTAAAATGTGAAAACAGTAGTGATAATGATTTAATATGATAAAGATGAGAATAACCTGGAACTTATAAAATTCTTCAACGCAGTGTCCCAATTCCGATCTTGTTCAAACAACAGAAGCCCATTCATATATGATGCATAGGCCTACAAATCAGGCGTCAAAGCATTGTTAATTGAGAATGAAAGAGCCATCTCAATATGAACTAAATTAGAGGAATGCTCCTCAACAGGCAGTACATAGAGTAGTTATTAGCAAAACACAGGATCCAAAGCAGCTTGGTGCAGTTAAGTTATCAAGAAAATGATCAAAATATCTAAAGGTAAATTATGATAGATGACAGAACATATGCATAGACTCCAGTCTTGTACATATGATCACATCCATGCTTTGGCATCCTCAAACTCCTCAAAACAAGATATTCTTGAGACAAAACAGAAGAGCAAATTCTGTGGTCTTTAGTGCCAATGCATGAGGTTAGAACTATAAGATCTCATTTATACTTAAAAGACCTACAAAGCTACATCCGTTACTTTTTAAATATTTGAATTCACATAAGCAACATGTTAGTAGCTAGATAACATGTTTACAATCCCATAAGCACATTTGGCATACTCTAGTTTAGATAATAGCCCAAACTATGCAAACAGGTACAAAAGAAAGGCGACGAGATCTGCCTTACCTTCATTTCCCATTCCCGGCAAAACCCAATCTTTCAAAGTTGCCAATGAAGCCAGCACTGGTGAATTCAATTCAAATAGCATTGAACTCAATGGATTCTTTCATAAACAATGCTATGCAACAGTGTAATGATTCTGTAGCGATCTAATACAAGCTCTAGTTGAATCTCATCTCACCAATGCAAAACAGCAATGTTTATTATATGTTATGCTTTTAGCTTCAAAAGATGAAAAACAATTTCCCAAATGACTTGTTTGCAAAATAAGAAATAGAATTCCAAATGAATTAAGAAAAAGAGCTAGGCAAAATTGTTTTGACCATGATCTATGGTCATGCTCACCACCACTAAGAACAAACTTGACAGGGAAGTTCATCCAATTCTTTGTGCAAGAATTAGAGCAAAACTTCTTGCTGATGCAATCAATACACAAGTAGACACAATCTGCACTAACCTTTATTTGAATAATTATTAGGAGGTATCAAAGCAATATGATTTGAGATGACTAAAATCATACACACCTCTGCTTCCAAAGATGTTCTGGAATCTCCCTTGGCAGCACATAATCCTGAAAATAAATCAGCCCATTTTACTGCTTTCCTCAGTCTCCCAATCAAATAAATGCGTTGCTTGGCATTTGGGCCATCTAGAAGCTGCCGTTTCTCCATAGCATGGCTCCATGCTCTCTCTGCCGTATAAAGAACCATATGCAGATACCTGTTCTTTTTCAAACAAGATAGATTATAATCTTGACAGACTATGAAACAGAAATATCATTTTCAATCTCTCATATATATAATGTTTGCTAATCCATGAAGATAAAGAAACCTCAAAAACAATGCAACCAGTGGACGCTCGAAATAGTTAATAAAGCAACACAACTACCACTATCCCCAACACAGGATGCTCAAAACCGATTCTTGCAACAAAATTAGGCTGCCAAATGTACTCTGTGACAGAATTTTTATCATTTGTTTCATAAATTCTAATTCTTACTTGATCAAAATGATCCCAGCCCATTTCTCTACATTATCCCCTCACTATCTATACTTACAGAAACAAAGTGCATGTTGCATTAAATTAAGGAAAAAACAACAATACAGGATTAAATGAACAGTGCTGATTTCTATAAGCTATATATATCAACAAACATAGTGCGCAAAACAAATAAGAAAAAAACTATAATCAACAAGACACACCTCACTTCCGTAACAATGGACTCATTTATAGCTCTACGCGTATATTTACCGCGGCCATGAGTAAACTTCAACGATTTATATAACCTCCTTAACCGCGCAGTACAATACCTCCTGTACTTCCAATAAAATTCAACCAGTTACATAACCAAATCAAAATTCCTTAACAAACAACCATCAGAGTCTAAAAGCTAAATTCACATACCGATAACGTGCATAATCCCCATGCCTCAATCCATGCTGCATTTGCGCAGATTTCAGCAATTGCAAAACTAATAACCAGAATACTTAATTAGCAAAATAATAAATTAAATAATTTCAATTTAAACTTAATTCAGTTAATTTTTTTGTTTAATTTAAAATGGCAAATGAGATTGCATATTCATTTGAATGATAAAAAACAAAGACAGTGGAGATTTAAGAAAAAAAATAATAACCGTTGATTGAGTATCTCGGATTGATCTGATCAGGATTATTGGATTTCGGACCGTCGACTTCCATTGCGGTCGCTTCATTCTCTTTCCCCATGATTCCTTCAAACAAACAAAAAGCGAATCACAGCAATCAAAGAAAAAAAAGTGTCATATTTAGATCCGGAAATTGGCGATAGAATTTAAATAAAAGAAGGCGCGGTGGAGGGGGAATTGAAGAGATGCTACCTTGCGGTGGTGGTAGTGGCGCCGCCTGCTGCTTGGCGGTGGTGGGTCAAATGGTTTCAGTTTGGTTTTTAACGAGCACTGTTTTTTGAGTGTTTGGTGTTGTGTGGGTTTTGGGGTTTTCTATTGTCTGTTGAGTAGAACAAAACGGTCCGGATCTTTGTTCGATCGGGTCGGGTTTTTTAAAATTTTCTCAATATCATTAAAAAACAATCTGAATACCAGTTTTAAATGGGATGGTAATTATATTTCCATTTTTCTTTGACTTTGTCTTATTATTCTCTAATTTTTCCTTTTAAACATTTCCATGATAAATTAGAAAATTGTTATTGGTGTAATAAAAAAATAGATGTAAATATAAAAAGAATATTTCAATTAAGAAAAATCTTAATAAGTTAATGCCCAGAGAATTATGGAAGGTCATGCAATTTAGGCTCCGTTTGTTTGCAGGAAAGTGAATTTCTTTTGGAAAGTGAATTCCGGGAAAAGTGAATTCCTGGAAAGTGAATTCCAGAAAAGTATTTTCCGATGTTTGGTAGTGTTATGGAAAATGAACTGGAAAACACTTTCCAGTGTTTGGTTATGTCATGGAAAATGAGCTGGAAAATAACTTATTAATATTTTATTTTTCTCAAGTTTATTAAAATAATGAGGAACAAATCTTACAAATTAAAAAGTTGAATGAGAATGAAATTGAAAAAAAATATATAATTTCATAAATTATCTCAAATAAAACAAATAATAATCAAAATAATAAGGATCAAATCTAAAAAATTAAAAAAAATGAAAAATAAAGAAATTAAAATAATAATAATCAACATTTCATAAATTATTTCAAATAAAATAAGTAACAATTAAAAGAATGAGGATCAAATTTGATAAATAAAAAACTTCAATAAAAAAATAATAAGAAAAAAGCAAATAGCAATTATAAAAATAAGGACCAAAGTTAATATAAAAATAAAATTTTAAGAGATGAAATTGAAAAATAA
The DNA here is from genome assembly GCA_018804465.1 of Populus tomentosa. Lineage (NCBI taxonomy): Eukaryota > Viridiplantae > Streptophyta > Magnoliopsida > Malpighiales > Salicaceae > Populus > Populus tomentosa. The sequence goes on from CM031997.1 coordinate 10,342,183, forward strand.
ATATTCAAAACAAAATATATATAGCAATCAAAAGTTTGAGGATCAAATTTGATATAATCAGCAAATAATGACATTTCTAAATTTTTCACAACTTTCCGGAAAATGTTTTCCCCTCAAATTTTTCAGGAAAACACTTTCCTGAAAACCAAGCCAAATTTTCCTTTTACTGGAAAGTGTTTTCCATTAACCAACTTTTCTACTGGCAAACAAACACAAGAAAGTTTGGAAAGTGTTTTCCCGGAAACCACTTTCCGGAAAACAAACACAGCTAAAAGGAAAACACTTTCCTGAAAACCAAGTCAATTTTTTTTTTACTAAAATTGACTGGAAAGTATTTTCCGTTGACCAGAAAGTGTTTTCCGTTGACTGAAAAGTGTTTTCCGCTTACCGGAAATTGTTTTCCGTTGACCAATTTTCCTAATGACAAACAAACACGGGAAATTTTGAAAAATGGTTTCCTGAAAAGTAGTTTCCGGGAAACAAACAAGGCCTTAAGAAAAAACACGTATCCATGTGCATGAAAGGGGTGATGACAAAGCATGATGATATTTTTGTTAGAGGTATGGCCGTATGGGTGATACGGTCATATAACAACATCATGAATTTATTTATTTTTCTTTAATTTTTAATTTTTAATATAAATTTATAAAGTGGAGTTTTATATTTTTTTTTTAATTTTTTTTTATCTTAAGATTTAGATAACTGGTTTAACAAATTAACATGAATTAACTCAATTTATTTTTTAAAACTTTTTTTAATTAATTTTTTTATCTCATCCTTTAATACATGGTTGGTTGGAAATTTGTTTTTATTTTTTTTTGTTCTTATTCTCTATAAAGTTATCTAGATTTAATGTTTGGATAGCAAGCTGACTTTATTTATTTTATCTGGTTCCTTCTAATTGAATATATTTCTAATTATGCTTTACAAATTTTTTTATTTTTTTATATGGAATTATTTTATTTTCATGATTTAGGTTACGAGTTTGACAAATTATTTCATATTGATTCAGTTTTTTTATATACATTTAACTTGATATTTTTATTTTATTATTTAACATTTAATTAATTAGGAATTAACTTTTTAGTTTATTTTATATTTATTTTCTATAAAATTATTATGATCACATAAAATGAGTCATAGAATTAACAAGTTAATATAAATCAATTTAATATATTATTATTTTAATATTTTAAAAAATATATAATTTAATATATTACTGTATTAATATTTAAAAATAATATCCTTGACATATATTATATTTAGAGCTCATAGTTAATTTTTTATAGGAAAAAATGTTTAAATATATTTTAAAATTTTTAAAAAAATTGAGCTCGGCTCGCAGCACGAGGAATGATATCTTTTAATACGTACCACCATCCTTTTCTCATGTCCCTCGTATTTAAAGGGGAGAAAAGAAAATCACATTAAAGTCAGTATCTCAACCCATCCTTTTTTTATAAAAAACCAAATTAATGTTGGTATTACTAAATAACTAAACCCATTTTTTAACATCTAATTAAAAGACGCTCAACAAATACTTCCACCCAAACTCAAAAGTGGGCCAAAAAAATCAAGCCTAGATAACTTTTCTTACCCGCAAGATATAACAAAATATTAAAAACTATCACAGCCCAAACTCAATCTCCACGTACGTATCAACCCTCTCCTTGCCGGCCGGGAAAATTTGAAAAAGCCCAAAATCCAAAAATAAAAATATTAAAATGGCATTTACATCCTCAATATTCTCTCACATTCCCTTAAACAACCAGTGAATATACTCTCCGAGTTTCCATAAACCAAAACTACTCGGAACCACCGTCACCGCCGCCTCGCTTCCGCCTCAATCGCCGCCGACATAGACGGAGACACCTTGGCCGTAATCGGGTGCGGGTCGGTGGCTGCATTGGCTGCCGCCATATCACTCAAAGACCCCGAACGGCGGCGGCGCCCCCAGGCGGAGGAGGTGGTCCGCTGAGACAAGGAGGTGGTGAGGGAGTACTTCAACAATTTTGGGTTTCAACGGTGGAGGAAGATACATGGAGAGACTGACGATGTTAATAGAGTGCAGATGGATATTAGGCATGATCATTCAAAGACTGTTGAGAATGTGCTGAAGATGTTGAAAGGCGAAGGGTCGTTGGAGGGTGTTAGTGTGTGTGATGCTGGGTGTGGTACTGGGAGTTTGGTTATACCCTTGGCGAAAGAAGGGGCGGTTGTTTAAGCTAGTGATATTTCTGCTGCTATGGTGGCTGAGGCCGAGAAACAGGTGAGCTAGTGGCGGCGGAGGCTCTTTGTTCTGCTGTGTTTTCTTTTTGGTTCGTTGTTTTAGTGTACAAGTGTTAAAGGTTTTTTGAAAAGCTGCTTAAATTGGAAATGAGGGTTTTATGTGTGTTTTTTGTTCAAGGAAATAATGTTTGGTTTTTGTGGATAAAGAAAGTGAATTGCTGGTGATTTTTTGGTGGATGAAGTTTGGTTTCGCTTACCATGGATGGATTTGATTTCATGGGTTTTTTAGGTTGTTTTAGAAATTTAACGGGGATTTCACAGAATTGATTCTGGTGCATTCAATTTGAAGAATGATGAGGACGGTTGAGGGTGTGGCGACTGTGCAATCATGGCTGCCACACCTGCACATGCGCGGTTGTGAATGGACAGTGGGCACAACATGGCGGTCTGAAGTATTTGTGTGACCATTTCGTTAAGAATCATGAGTCGGATTCTTGAATGGCATAAAATTATTTGGTAACGTGCATTGATTAATTCCTGAAGAAGTTATTGAAACCTAACTTGGTTTCCAATTTTGTGCAGCCAAAAGAGCAGCTTCAAGCAGGAAGTGAAAATGTAGTGCCTGTGATGCCAAAATTTGAAGTGAAGGATTTAGAGAGTTTAGATGGGAAGTATGACACAGTGCTCTGTCTAGATGTTCTGATACATTACCCACAAAGTAAAGCAGATGGGATGATTGCTCGTCTCGCATCATTGGCTGAGAATCGACTACTTTTGAGCTTTGCGCCAAAGACATTTTATTATGATCTATTAAAGAGAGTAGGGGAGTTGTTTCCTGGGCCTTCAAGGGCAACAAGAGCTTATCCACATGCAGAGGCAGATGGAGAGTGGGCATTGAAGAAGGTTGGGTGGAAAATAAGGAAGAGAGGCCTGATCACTACCCAGTTCTACTTTGCAAGGCTCGTCGAAGCTGTTCCTGTGCAAATGGAATAGAGGTTAGATTTGAAACTTGGCATTTTTGCGCTTGCTCTGTTGCAAGAAATGGTTAGGGTGTTTGTTATTAATTTGTAGAGCCTTGAATTTTCTCTCTATGTTGTCATTATACTCCTTTACTGTTATGTATTTCAAGTGTGTACTAGATGACCGTGTATCTAATATTTGATACAGCTAGCAAAATTTTGCTGCTCATCTAAAATATCCTTTAATTGTTCATGTGATCATATGATGACACCAATTTGCTACTTTAGGAAAAGCTATTGATCCTTTTTCCATTCAGCTTTTTGTTTGCTTCTCTGTGTGCAATATGTCCATTTTACATGTTTCATTTCAGTAAACTAGATGATAAGAGAGTGACTAGCATTGCAGTTTTTAGGCCTTTGAGGTTCTTAAACAGATATGTACTGCAACCTGTTGATCTTTTTTGCCCTTTCTAAATTTAAAAGCACTTATCAAACAAATTTTCATGCTCGAAGATGAATTGATGTTGAAATTTAAGCAGGGCAGAATTATTCAATAAAAAAAATATGATGTCTGATGCAAGTCACATTGATTATTTTCATAAAGAAGAAACTGGAGCAAAACCCAGGCTAACACATGTCATAATGCTCAACTACAATGTAGGAAGCTTCACAAACATCTCTTTGTTTTGAACCATTAGCTTATAACTTATCAGCAATTTTTACTATAGCATCTGTGAGCTTATTTAGAGCACTGACTAAGCTGTCATTATGGTCCTTCCTTTGCTCTCTATCCAGCTGACAATTAATATTTTGAGCTTGTAGTTGGGAGTTCAGCATGCTCATGTTCCTCCCTAAAACTTTGATCAATCTATCCTCAAGATCAGGGTCCTCGCTTTCATCTGATGATAAGCGCCTCTTCTTCCCCTCCCTAGACATCGATCCTTTCCTTGTTTTAGTTCCTAGATTTTGTTTTTTGGTTGTACCTGCACGCACTGCACAAGAAAATCATTTCGTGAGCAACAAAAAAGCATTAAGATTGAATTCAATTGTACACTTTTAATATTGAATATGGTCTCAGAAACAAGAATGATGTATGACTATGATAATAGTGATAATAGCCTAATAGATAATTTGCACAGAACATAACATAAATCTGCTTCTGCAATCTAACATTAATACATTACACAAACATAGCAGGCTAGTCTTTGTTAAGATAGTTACAGTTTTGAGCATCAAGATATAATTCAGTATGTAGCATAAGCAGAGAAAAGTCTTGAAGAGAAAATTGGACAGAGAATGAGAACTTAGTGGATATCTTTTAATATAACAGTTGACTCAAAATGGTTATATTTTAGGTTGGAACTTGATTGTGAGTGATTTATGGATATTCAATTTGCAAATATGGAAACTTTCAGACTTAAGTAAATTACCAGGGGAGGATTAGAACGAGGCTGTGACACATAATTCATGTGAAAATATTTTTACCTGCTAAGCAGCTCTGTGATTGGAAATACAGATTAGGCAATCAGAAGATAAATTTAATTGAAAGCCCTGCTGATTGACTTTTTTTTTTTATAGTGAAACCGGGTCCTTTATCTTAAACATTGGTAACCACACTAGGCAAAGGCCTAGGAGTCAATCGAGAGGAATTGTTCTGGGAATTGCAAGTGTGAGTTGTTTCCCATATTAAGGTCCAAGAATTAGAGAATTTAAGAAGTGATCATATTTAGCAGATTTTCCCGTTTCCTGAGTTAAGAGTACCCCAAGCCCCTAGCAGAATTCCATGCAAAACATCCATACCAAATTGACATTGATTGAGGTACAAAAAGGAGCAAAACTGTATTCTGTAATTCACCTTGCAACACAATTTCTCTACCTGATGATATGGGCAATGGATTTGCCCGTGTCTTTCTGAGATTCCCAGTTGCTGTAGTTTCCTTCTTGGAGCTCCAGTAAGTTTTATCCTGTCCAGGTTGTTCCCATTCCAGAAATAAACCATCTTCTGCTCTAGCACATTGACTGCTATCAAGATTTGCCTCGGTGTATTCATGTTCCTCCTCTTCCTCTGCTGTTGCTGCCTCGTCTCTATCAATGCAATCCATTTGTTTCTTGAAAGTGATTTGTGACAATGGAATTGCATCAGTAGTGATCACCCTCCCGTCCAAGACATAGTAAACTTCCTTGTCAAAGAAACTGGGCAATTTCCTTTCTCTCCTCAACTCATTCCTCATCATCCAAAATGATTCAGCCTCGTTCATCTGCTGAGACTCCCATGTTTTTATCTTCTTAAAATCGCATAACATGTTTCCCCATCTTTTCCGGCATTGAACAGGTCCTCGGTTCACACCGTGCTGTCTACAATATGATGAAACTGAATCCCACTTGGATTCAATCTGATCTGATCCCAAGGCTGAAGTGGATCTGTGATTCCATTGAAATCGGTTCTCTATAACCTTCTTGCTCTCAATGAGGACAAAAGTTTCTTGCCTAGTCCATCGAGGATGTCTTGTTCTAGTTTTGTCATCCACATCTAGTGCTTGTTCTTTACGAACTCCGTTGGGTCTAGACAATTCCTGTGTTTCTTGTCCATCATTTGACTCTGACACCATGACAAATGGACTGTGTATGACAGTAAGTAAAGCTCAAAATGTCTGAATGGTCTTAAATCAAAGGACCATTCAACTTGCTGCCTGAGGTGGGAGAGGAGAGAAGGATGTACTTCCTGTGTCTGGATAGTATCACGTATGTGGTATGGATTAGTGCCTTATTTCTAAGGGTAAACCCTGAACAGTTTCATATCTTTTTCCATCTAATCAATTTTCTACTCTAAAGGGAACCTCACCCACCCCCAAGTATTTCAGTGTTTAATAGGATACTTTCTTTGGTTTGGATACCCTAAATTAGTATCCTAATCTCTCCTAATTCAAAACATAAAGGCTAATCCCTGGCATTATGGTCAATGGAGGCCCTAATAGTTAGTGTTGTTTTTTAAGATTCTACCAGAAATGGAGATACTCTTGCCTAATAGGGATGTCACCTTCTTGTTTTGTCTCGGAAAGATCGAAGGGCATCCAGTTTCTGTTTAGCAATACCATAGCATTGTGTGTCCATGTATTTACACCTCTCTTTGAGTGGCTTGTATGCATGTCTGTGCGTGCACACGTGTGCCATCTCTCAATGGTTTGTTCATAGTTGAGGGTGAGTTAAAATATGGGAAAACTTTCTTTGCTGTAGGAGGCTAGCCTCAGTACCATATCCTGGCACAGGTTGGCCCCGTCATGGTCTCCGTCTTATGGGGGGCAGATATTGGTAAGGCAATTCCGGAGCCTGAGGTACTTCAGGGAGTGCATTTTTCAAAACCAGTTTTTATGGAAATTTTCTTTTACTGCGAGCTCTTAACTTTGTATACGCAGCATAATCAACTTTGGTGTTTAATATCTGACCGTTTCCTGTAGTTTTTTTTTTATTATTATTGTTTTGAATGCAATATTTTTCATGCGTTACTTCAGATTTGCAGAACTTTTGCTGTATCCATGGGGGAGTCATTTGTGTCTATAGCACCCTATGGTTAATTTTACTACCTTACATGGAAAGGGGGTTGTTTAAAACTCCGTTGATTACCAGATCAAAGAAATCCACCCATTCCATGTTTTTCACTGCATACAGTCTGGACAAAAAAAGCATGATTTATTAACGCATTGATTCACCAGGATTCCGGTGCTCTCAAGTCCAAAATCCTATTTCATTATGGGTGTTGGGGGGAGAAAAAAACCGAAAAATCAATTAAACTAAGAAAACTTGAAAAAGAATAACTGAAAAAACTGAACCGTGAAAAAAAACTGATTAAAATTTTGAAAAAATTGTACGGTTTGATTTAGTTTTGGTTTTATAAGCCTGAAATTGAAAAAACCAAACAGAAAAAAATTAGAAAAAACGAGTCAAACCGAAAAAAAACCAAGTCAAACTGAAAAAACCAAGTCAAATCAGTTTTTGTTTTAAAAAACTAAACTAGAACTGGTTGGTTTAAACCGGTTTTAATTCAGTTTCGGTTTTTTTATATAAAAAAATTAATTTAATTATTTTTTAATATAAAAATTCAATCGAATAGAAAATAATCTAAGAGATGTAAAGCTAAATTTGGTCGTTTCCATTTATAATTTGACTTATGAAGAAATTCCCTATAGGCACAGGGTATAAAGCTTGTATATACGGTTGGCTGATCAATTTCTTGCAATGTACTTACCTTGTGTAGGAAGAAATTCATTACGGAAAACAAAACGCATGCATCTTTTTATCTTTTCCTGCACTGCAAATAATTCTGAGACATCGGAAGCTATCTTTTACGAGAAAATGAACTTTATAATCAAGATGCCACCGCAAATGTCAAAATGAATTTCATAATTTAAACCTTCATCAATTGCGCAATTTTTTTTTGATAATTTATGTGAAAGTAGGGTATCAATAGTGTAGTCTTGAAACGAGCTCAACTTTTAAATGTGTTTGGCTATACCGTTTAACCTGTTATTTGTTAGAACTTGATTTTTTTTATTTAAATTTTTTTTTTATATTTTTAAATCATTTTAATATACTAGTATAAAAAACAATTTTAAAAATTAATTAAAAAATTATTTTAATATATTTTTAAATAAAAAATATTTTAAAAAATAACAACTACTATATTCTTAAAATACTCTCACCCTTTGTAATTGCAATTACTCTTGCCCCTTTAATTGCTTGAGGGTGAGAAGGGTGATTATTGGACGATGGAAAATTGATTTTTCTATCTTGGAATGTTTAGAGAATAATTATGGCTCCATATATCTTTTTAATTTCAAAAGATTTTCTTTAACGACTTTACTGTTTTATCTTAATATTGATTAAACTTTAAATAAGTTATATTTCTTCTTCTTCTTCTTCTTCTTCTTTTCTCATATGCTGTGCATGAAAGAACATGCACTCAACAATTTTTTTTTAAAAAAATTATCTTTTTTCTCTTTTTACCGATCAGGTAACCATCTAAATCTTCAAAATTGAGGAATTGAAGAGCACTGTTACCCAGTGGATACATTCTTATGTACATGAATTCTATTTATTTTTTTCTAAGAAAAAGTTAGGTGCTAAAATATCCCAAATCTCAAGGAATAATTTTAAAAAAAATACTAAAAACTTCAAAATTAAAAATTAAAAAACTTACCTCAAACTTTAAGTGATTAATTAATCATTTTTTTTCCCATTAACAGGTCCTTTAAATCTACTCAATTTTAAAATGTCAAATACTTCTTCATTAAAACTCGGGTACTTAAATGAAAACAATTGTCAATTTTAACTTTGACAAAGTATGCAAATATCGAGGAGGTAAATTGTAATTAACTTTTGCATAACCCGATGATGCTGATGACATGGCTTGTGAAGTAGTCCAGGTCATCAACTGAATTAACTAATACCGAGGGGAAACCGTTAAAAGGAGAAAGGCAGTCCCCATCCCTCTCCCTCCCTCCCTGTCTTCAAGGATCTCTCATCTCCCTCTCTTCTCTCTGCAACTAATTAAGGTTTAAAGTCACTCAAATAATCACAATTATCGTGGTTTTTCTATCAACGTCAAGGTTAGTTTATACTCGTCTTGACGTCTTAAATGCATCATATGTTATTGATAGTGCAGGTAATCTGTTTGTAAGAAGTCCTCAAAGAAGAAATTTATAGGTTATTTGGAGTGAAATTAACCCATTTCATTATCTTTTAAAAAAAAAATTCTTCAAAAAGTGATTAATTGGATTTTGGTGACTTAGTATTTTTTATTGGGTGTTTCCTGAATTCAGAATCTTTTTGGTAACTGTTGTTTCGCGTGGGTCATATCATATATTGTGAGTAATGTAGTCAATCTGTTCGTAAAGGTTCATTGTAGAAGGTCATTTTTTATTGTTTGAAACTAACACATTTGATACATTCCTGTAATCTTGCTATTGAAGGTGGTTTTTCAGAATTTTGCTGCTTTATAGGGTGTCTTGTGTATTTAGAATTCTTTGGTCATTGTTAAAAGTTTCTAACTGTTGCACATTTTGTAGTAATTCCGAAGTTTAACATGGAAGGGGGGAATGGAAGCGAGGTAGAAAGAGAAGAAGAAGATTCCGTGAGCGATATTCTTCAAGACCGATTTAGACTCTCTGCCATATCCATTGCCGAGAATGAAGGTTCAGTTTGTTAACATGACACTCTTTGCACTGCTACTTGGTTGCTTATGTATTAAATGCGTTTTATTTCTTAGTCCAATTTTAACGGTTTTGAACATGCCCTTTGAGCAGCAAAGAAAAATGGCGTGGAGATATCTGAACCAATAACTTCTTGTATTGCTGATTTGGCCCTTAATTATACAGGTAACTGACTAAAGCTGCACCCAGTTTCTATTGCTTTAGTTTTGTAGGGCTTGTTTCTATTGCTATCCATTTGAGAACAGTTCATATTGGTGTGTTTCTGATTTATTAGCATTTCACATGACCTGCAAATCTTTAGCCCATGCAGTTAGCAGAATTTAAGCAATGTTTTGAGTATGGTATGGTATGTCTTTACAGCGATGGATTTTTAAATTTAGCTAGCTGTACAGTACTTGGTTTTGTCAGAGCCATCAAGTTCCCCAATGTTTGTTCAATTCAAGCATTGCACCAAACTTGACTGAAACAAGTTTATGCATATGTGACAAAGCTGATTTTATGGTGATTTATTTACCGCAGTGCATCATCTCCAACGCTGTCATTTAGCACACTGTACTGTAATATGTCTGATGATTACGTTCCTCATTGGGTCATACCTGCACTAGCATGGACTGAGTTAATGCTGATTTTTGTTGGTGCAACTATGAAATGATGGTTGCACACTTATGGGGAACAAGTATATCCTTCCATCTGATTCTTTTGAGCTTAGTTTGACAGAGGCTTGGTCAAGCTGACGAGTAACAGTTCATTCTTGTGATGTTAACAAACTGAGCTGGGAGGTTTAATGCTGCTCATTGCATATTGTCTTCTAATTCCTTGTATAATTCTTCAGTGACAGGTCAAACTCTACTAACTGATCAGTAATGGAACTTGCCATAAGGAATAATCACTAATAAACAATCGTTCCTGAGCAGAATTATGCATTTTATGAATACAATTCCTTATGATGCTTCCTTGGAAAAAATTCTAAGCTGATGGAGAAGTTTTATTTGTTCATTGTTAGATAAATCTTGATTAAATTAATGAAATGGGTGCTCTTTTGAAAATCAGAACAACTTGCAAAGGAACTTGAGGCATTTGCACAGCATGCCGGTCGTAAATCTGTGAACATGGAAGATGTCATACTTTCTGGTGAGTTTTGTGACTCCTCGGGTTTGACTGAGCTGTTAGTCTATGAAAAAGAATGACATTGTTGTTGTTTTCTGTTTTTTTTTTTCTCTTTTGTTGTTTGAGTACTTTTTAATATCGGATTTACATATACTTGCTATGAATCTTCTAGCAATTATTATTATGATGCAAGTGGTATTTTTGCTCTTTTCTCACACTTCTGCCTAAAGATCTCAAACTGAGTGAGAAGGAAAGGCGTCCCTTTTTTCCATTTAAAATGTGAGGAGAAATCATTAGTATCCTCATTCTAATGTTCTGCATTTATTTTGTCTTGGTTTCAGCTCACAGAAATGAACATCTTACTGCGTTATTGAGGTCATTTTGCAATGATCTGAAAGAAAAAGAGCCCCAATCTGAGAGAAAGCGGAGGAAAACATCGAAAAAGGAAGATAAAGCCACTACAAGTGCTGTAAATATTCCTGATATTTAAAATTGCACATCTCGATTTTTGGGAGAATCATGTCTAGTGCATTGTAATTGTATGTACACAGAAAGATGATTTCTATAATTAGGACTGGATGTAATGTTAATTGTTTAAGTTCTTCGCAATATGATGAAATTTCTAATGATCCTCCCCCTACTTGCTGCTGTTACCAAATACTCCTCCACTTCAAGTGCTTTTCACTTCTCGTTTTATACTTTGCTTGCACAGTCTATATGCTTATCATAACTCTCTACATGGATGGACAAGATATGATAACATTTTATTTTACAAGGATGTCATGTCAGATTTACATATATACCGTCTCACATCCTTTTGCTGACTTCCCAGGTGGAAAACCAAACTAAGCAAAACGAAGTCTTCAAAAAGACCACTGATTCTGGTCTTTATCTATAGTCCGCGCGCAGCAATCATAATTCTCAGCTGATTGTATCTGCCTGCTTCTGTGGTGTTGAGATATGGCCACAGCTGACCTCCAATATTGAATCAATTTCCTCCTCTTTAATGTGAAGCTCGACCATGTTCCAAAATATTACATGGGAAATTTTTCAAATTTTCTGATTTTGTTATATGGAGTCGGTCAAACGCTTACAAGAATACTCATATATACATTCTCTCTCACTTTCCTTGCATCCTCATGCATTTTTTTCCTTTTATATTTTTATTAATTTAAACATCAAACAGTCTTGTATTCTGACAAGAGACTTGCGTTATTGCAAGAAACACCAATTACTCAAAAGATATTGGATGGAATTGAACGATCGGCCCTCTCTATTCTTGAGCAAAAAGCCCATATTGTTTCTCGCACTCACAGTGGGCTGTGTCCATCCCGAAATATTCTGGCTTGCCAGACATTACTTGGGTGTCCATGCACTCTCTGTCTTCCATGGGAAAGGAAACTCCAAAATTTCCTCGTGAAGATGCCTAAAAATCTAATCTTTGGTTGCGAGGCTGAGGGGTCATGTCATATATCATCATACAAAGCCAAGAAAACGACCATTACCAGGGAATATTCTAATTTCTACATTGAATTGGTCCTCTAACCACTGACCACTGACCAACCAGCTACTGGCTCATTTCCATTTTATTTTTTATTTTAGCTAGCCTTTGAGAAACGTGTAAAAAAGGCAATGATTGTGCAGTTAAACTTGCAAATTTCTTTCTTTTTTTCTTGAGTCTTGCTTTTCACTAACTCCAACGACAAAGGCGGGAATTCATTTTCAAGCACTCGTTTTCAAAAAATGCACTTAAGTTAGCAGACTTTTACATTACAAAACAAAAACTTTGAAATTAAACCAAAGGTAGATGGATGACGTAATTTGTGAGGGAGGGTCATCGCATACTTTTTGCAGAATCTTTAAGCTAGTCCAGTAGCAATTGCAGAAGAGTCAGAGAGAGAGAGAGAGAGAGAGAGAGGTTTCCCTTTCAGTGTTCAGTTTCAAATACTGTATTCGATCAAAATATCGCTGGGATTTTTTATTTTCTTCGTACAGTTACAAAATTAATGATTCACGGAATATAAGAATCACAATGGAATGAATTTAACGTCACCTCTCACGAACAGTGTTATAAGATCCGGCTAGTCTAACCGGTCATTTTAGCAACTCCCTCGGGCTTGACTGGAGTTAAATCAATAAAAAAAACTTAATTTTTTTTATAATAAATAATGCTATTTTATAATAAAAAAACTAAAATAATATCATTTCAGGTTATATATATATATATATAAATAAAAATAACATTGTGTCATTTTTATGTTTTTTTAAAAAAACAAAACTTAAATTAACTCTCATCCAACATGTCAACTCACCCAACCCGCTACTCTAACCTTAATTTGTGTAATGTTTCTTGTTCCACTTGTGCATACACACACGAATTGTAAAACGAAAGAGTAGATTAATACTTGATACTTGAATTTTAAACTAAGATATAACTCAGCCCTTCATGTTTGAAAATATATATGCTTATCCTGGACTCTTGTTAGCCTTTGTTCTTATAAAATAAATATTGATTTTATATCATTAAATTTTAAATTTTGGATGTGAGGAAAAAAAAACAGCAAATGAAAGAAAGATCAAGTTAAAACTGTGCTCAAAACCTAGTGTTTAGCCAATAATTTACTGGAAATAGGGACAAGCTGAAGAGTGTGTTTTTTTTTTCCACTCAAAATGTATTTTTTTTTTAAAATTGAATTTTTTTCTTTCTTCAAATTAATTTTTATTAATTTTAAATTTTTTTAATATGTTAATATTAAAAATAAATTTTTAAAAAATATATGTATACATTTCTTAAAAAAAAAAAAAACATTACAAAAACCAAATTCCTATCACCATTCCCAACACCACAGAAATTATTTAGCTATTGGCCACTTTGCACGCGCATGAAAATGAAGTGGGGCCGGGTCACTAGTTTCTCTTCTTACCCGACCAATCATGATACAAGAATTTCTCTCCTCTTTTTTTTTTTTTTTTTTCATTGCAGAGCACAAAAGGAACAGTTGAGAAGTTGTCTTTGTTCACTTCGGGCCCCCGACACTGAATCTCCATCATCATTTACAGACTACAGCCACATGGACAAGGTGTGCTTGGACACTGTCAAAGTGCGAGCAGCGAGCTATGGTAATGGAACCTATTGTCCGATCCCTATCAAGTTGGCGCACATGTGAGCTTTCGTTAAATGTTGTTTACAACTTTACACGGAGATCCCAGCAATGCTGGAGCATGAAAAATCCCCAAAAAACCTAATTTTTTTAATTAAAAATACTTATTTAGTTATCACACGCTGTACATCAACATAATTTTAAAATATTAAAAAATTAATAATAAATAGCACACCAAACAAAAAGGGATTTTCTTTAAAACGGAAGTTAAAAAGCTGCTGCTAATCAGACCCTTCGTGTTCAGGCTTCTGTTTCACCTTCTTGTGCTGGACGTTCAAGTACAAGCTTCAGGCCCACTATACTAAAACAAAATTTCCAATAAAGCCTTGTAATTAAGTTGTAGCCAAACCCAATTTATGACCCAAAGTACGCTAAATAAAAGCAACACTGGCTGTGGTCCATACTCTTTTCAGCCTCTCGTTCGCCTCCTCACATGAATCTCCTTTTCTCTTCTTTTATTTTATTTTCCTTTGCCCCTGAAGGTGGATAAGATAGGCTGACAAATCTCATAAATAGGCATTAACTATTGTATATAGAATTCCATTGGGATTGGGATATGGTATGAGAGCATATATATTTTTAAAATTTATTTAGCTGATAATTGAAGGATATTTTATTGGCTGAGTTTAGAGGTTTTTTTTTAATATATCCATTTTCACGTGCATTGCATATTCATAATTTAGTTAAAATACAATTATCGTCAAGAACATAATTTAAATATCTAGGAAAATCAAACATAAGAAATACTAAAAATACATGAGAAATGCTAAAAATGCAACATGTGATCTCAAATCGAATAATTTATTTTTTTTACAGTAGCTTTTTATAATCTCGTATTATTTTTTATTATACGTGAAAATTGTTTATCATTGTCAAAGCAATCTGTTAATCTAAAATGAGTTAGTTTTATGAATACAGAGTGTTCTGAGTAAATTGTTTACATATCAGCAATTTCAAATAATTAAGAAAATTAAAATAATAGGTGAAGGCACATCCGTGTTTGTTTTCTCTGTTGGCCATATGTTTTAAAAAATAAATAATCTTTTTGTTTAATTTTTTAATTATTTTAATTTGTTGATGCTAAAAATAAATTTAATAAATAATAAAAATATTATTTTAATATATTTCTAAATTAAAAATACCTTTAAATATAATTCCAAACAAAAACAAATTGTAGGAAACATTACGTTTCTTCTTGCCTCAATGATTCATTCCACTCCATGATCAATGCCCATTCCTGTGTCACTTTCATGCATGCAAGGCAACAAGACGGAGCGAGCTAGCTAGCTGTAGATCCAAGGGCCAGGAAACCACCATTAACTCGTGAACCTTTTTGCCTTCAACCGTTTCTCCCCCCCTCCCCTCTCTTTCGCTTTCATTGCAACCGTCCGATTTATCGGAAGTTTACTAGAAGCTGCTGCGTCACGGTATGACCCTGCCTGCCTCGTGTAGCCACATAAAGACAATGTGTTCTTCCATAGTGGGTGTATTTTAGCACATTATGTCATGCCCATTGAATTTCTCAGACCTGATATGCTCTTGCTTTTCATCGGATTTATTCATTTTTTTTTACTTTTTTGGGTACCCACACGACAAGATTGATATTTCTAGGCTATTTGGCTAATGTAAATGATTCTTCCTGTGAGCAATGCCGCGATCGGATCGTTTATCCTTACTAGAATTTTAAATACTTCTAAGTAAAAAACACATGCTCGCGTGTATAGATTAAATGATGTAAAATGTGTTACGTTAGATGGGTAAAACAATGTCCTTTGAGAAATCTAGATACGTTAAGCTTGCAATTTGATAAACACAATCACAATTTTTTGTATTATTATTAACATGGATGTCCGAGTCAATTTGCACGTACCTCGATTAATCTTACTGGTTTTGAAGTTAACAACCATGTAAATCTCCAGTGGTTTTAAGATTTGTAAAACTCGAACTAGTAATATCCGTGGAAAAAATTCAACATCTGACCAGTTCAGCTATACCTCTCGAGGTTAAACAATCACAACTTTAGGCTCCACGGTTGTATTGATTTCAAATTTTATAAGATATTTATGGAAGCCTAGTTATATACAATAAGGGTAAATTTGAAAATCTTTAAATTACATAAAAAATGATGTTTTTATTTTTTTAATTATTTTTCTGATTTATTTAAAATTACTTTTTTATTTTTTTCTTTTAATTATTTTTTTATATTTTAATATTATTTTAAATATAATATTATATTTTTAGGGCCACGCTTTATTGCAGTTTTCTTTGTATTTTTGCTCTTTTACATCTTTCATTGTTCCCTTTAAATGTACTGACACGTTTGATTTGTCTCCGGCACACAACGTTCTCCTTAAGCATCAAGCGAATACCGCATGGCTTTCAAGCCTTTCTCCGCTTTTCTTTTTCGGTTTTCTAAGCCTTTTTTCCTCCTTCATTTCTCAGGACAGGGAATCACCATTAGCCATGTATACTTTTAGAAACTGTTTGGTAACATGGTAGTGTTCATGTTTTCTATGATTTTATACAACAAGCTGTTTGATTAGTTAACAAACATTTATTATTATTCATGGGTCCCACAATCTACTACGTTTAAAATGCAAGAAAAGAAAAAATCATCTAAGTGATGGGCCAGTAGTAAGAGCTTGGGATCAAGAGGTTTGCTCCCTCTATGATCTCAAATTCAAGCTCTAAGTTGTTCATATAATGGCCACTGGAGGCTTACATGGTCGTTAATTTCAGGGCCCGTGGGATTAATCGAGGTGCACGCAAGTTGGCCCAGACACTCACGTTAAACTAAAAAAAAAAAAAAAAAAACAGCTACGAGCTACTTCCTGCGCAGCCAAAACTTGATTCATGCTCCATTGTTCAGTGAACAGTGGAGCATGTCTCCATTGTTCACTGAACAATTTTTTTTTTTCAAAAACAGTGGAGGCATGCTCCACTCTTCAGTGAATAGTGGATGCATGCCTTCATTATTCACCGAACAATTTTTTTTTCTGTAAAACAAATGCAGTTAATTGATTTCACCCGCATTGTTCACGTAAACGTGAACAACAATTTTTTTTATTTTTTTAAATTAGTTTGAGGTGAATTAAATTTACTCGTACTGTAATCTTAATTTTATTCTTGATAATATTTTATCTAATTTTGTAGTTCTTGTCGGATGAATTTTGTACGTAATGGAATTTTAGATAGTTTTTTGTTAAAGTAATTTTTTATATATATAAAGTGTGATTTATTTCATGATGTAATAGCAATAGTTAAATTCATAATATTTAAATTAAAAACCATCAATATTAATAGATATTTTTAAAAATTATTTTATAACCTCGATTTTAAAAGCATTATTAACTAAGCACATTAAAACTACTTTTTCTTCGACTTCGATTTCAACCACAGTTTTAACCAAACATCTATTTTTTCAAACCAACCTCAACTAAAAATACTTTTTATAAAACAATTTTTTTCAAACTATGACCACAACAGCTACAGCAATATCAAATATACTCTTGATGTTAAAATCTATTAAAATAATATATTTTTTATTTTTAAAATTTTATTTTTATATCAATATATCAAAATAAATAAAAAAATTAACTCAAGGGTGGAACTTGATTGGATTTATTAAAAAACAAGAGTAATTAAAAATTCAGCCAACCCGGCAAAACCCAATTAAAAACCCGGTGCAACCCATTAATTATTTTTTTTATCAAAATAATATCTTTTTGATTTATAAAAAAAAAGAATTGATCAAAGTAACCAGTCATAACTCATAACCTAAACCTTGGACTGGGTCAACCACCCATCCGGGTTTAAAAATAATAACCCAAGGCTCTGTTTATTTTTGTATTTTAAAAGTGTTTATGAAAAAAATTAAAAAAAATTATTTTTTTATTTTAAATTGATATTTTTTATATATTTTTGAATTTTTTTGATATGTTAATTCAAAAATAATTTTTTAAAAATAAAAATATATTATAATATATTTAAACGTCAAAAAGTTAACCCACGCTATTATTTTGGATAAAGTTTAGAGGTTCAGTACAATCATTAGATTGCACACGTACACAGGGATTTGCCAACCTGTAGAGAAAAATTGTAAATCTTGCCATAGGTAAACTGTCTTGCTACACTGTAGTCTCTTGAATTAGTAGGCAGGTGGGACCAGTCCAGCTCCATCTAATTTAGCAGGCTCTAAATACAGTAACCACGTGGCAACTCAAGACACCTGGCAGATTTCGAAATCCAATTTTCATCCAATAACTTGAATTTATTAATATATCCTCCCTGTAAGTGGGGCTTTATCAAATTATCAAGAATCCCCTTGAAAATCTGGTGGATAGGAGCTCGTTTCTTGAAAATTGATTTGGAAAATGATCTCTTATGCTTCATCGAATACATTAAATTTTTTTTATTTTTATTTTTTTATGTCCCGATCTCTCTACCTACTAGATTGCTTCCACATTTGCGTTTAAGCTCTGGAGATTGAATAGTCAATTAAATAATCATGCTCTGTTGAAATTAAAAATCTTTTTAATTATATAATTTATAAAATATCGAAAACGTGGACCTGAATTATTTCCAAGCTGCGTCAAATTGAGAGCTTGGAATTGCCACCCCATCAAAAATCTTGAAATCAATTTTCTTTTCCGGCAAGAAAAACCTTTCCATTTCATGCAAAAACAAGTTCAAAAAATAAAAATAAGATAATCCCACGGCGAAAGTAATCTTTAGTTGCGTCCCAAGACAATATTTGACAAAAAAAAATGTTTTTTAAATAAAAAAAGCTACAGAGATGAAGAAAAAGTAAAAGTGGCTCCGATCCTTTTCCTTAATAAAAACAAAAGAAGGTACTTCAAGTTCTATTCAGCTTTTGATAACTCGACCAATGAAAAGACAACACATGGGATCCTCGAGAATAGAACTACGAATAAATGCTTTTCTAATTCTTTACGCAGAAACCATCTTTCAAAATTCTTGCCCCCGGAGGTCCATTGCCTCATTGAGGCAATGACAACGACTCGGTCTCTTTCCTTCTCACTTGCTTGGCTTCGATGGCTTGGCTTTGTCTATGTTCTTTCCTTTTCGAGCAAACAACATCTTCACATGATCCATGTTATTGTTTTGCTTACAGTTTGGTGGTGATTAGATGGATGGTTTGACACGTTAAGAAATAGTCATTAGTAGATAATTATGCGAGAAGCCAAATCTAATATCATGCCAAGCACTCTTTCCCTCCCCCCCCCCCCCCCCCCCTCCCTTTAAAGTATGTTAATACGTTTATCGTAAAAAAATATTAAATTAATATTAAAATTATTATATTATATTTGAGCCACCAGTAATGATGGGACATGTCGGCAGTGAGATTAAAATGTTATTATAGGGATTTAAACAGCAATTACTCGAGTTGATTAAAGGTAAGCAAAATGCAAGAAAGTTACTGGTTTGGCTAAATTCAGGACAGGGACAAATAATGAATGGTTTGGGCAGAGCATCAATTGCATGGACGGAAGTAAAGAAAATCTTGGAAGACAGCTCTCCGCGCGGTGAGAGCATGATCGAGTCATTTTACAGGGGAAAATAAAATATTGCGGTGGTTAGTCGACATGAAATGATTAGGGCATCTATTAGGGGAGGATTTTCCTGATAATAAATAAAAGGGGTTGGCCAATAGGGCATCTAGATTGGTACATGTCAGAAAAAGGTGCCGGTAAGTTTGGTTTCGGTGTCTCCTCTCCACACAAAAGCGAAGCGGCAGCATTCCCATTATATTTTTTTTTATTAATATTGCATAAGAAAATTAAATAAATTAATACATGTTGGAATAGACAAGGAGAGGGATAAAAAGACATCGGTGGTGCTTATCAGTTACTTTTAAAATTGTTTTATGTTTGTAAATATATTAAAATATTATTATTATTTAAAAAAAATTATTTTTAATATAAAAATAATCTAAAATCAATAAAAAAAATTTAATTTTGAGCAATTTTTTTAAAAATAATTATACCGCAATAACAAAGAAATTCTTTATCTTTCTTGACTGCACAACATGCACTGGTTAAGGAAGTTATTAATATGCCAAACAAATTTTCTAATGTAAATGGGTATAACTCTTAGTTCTATCATTTTATAAAGCTAACTAGTATATTGATTTGCATTTCGTCACGGCTTAAACTAGTTTTTTATAAAATCTTAAGAGCATGGAATTTTTTTAATTGTGTTGTTAAACTTAATTATATGGGTTAATTTTGAAATCTTTAGACTCAATTATTTGCCTGACTTGAATGGCTTCAAGATGATAGTTTTTTAAAAAATTAAGATAATAACATATTAAATCGACCCGTGACCCGTGCATAGATTCTATTAGGTTTGATAATTTTTTTATAATTTTTTTTCTTTAATTATATTTAAAAATAAATACTCATAAAATTCAGTACCAATCTAAAAATAGGCATGTATTTGAGACAATTGCCCCTGGAAAACAAACAAAAATCAACAAAACAATCAATTTATCAATAAATTTAATATTAAATAATGAAATTAAAAAATAATAAATTAAAAACAATTAAAAGGAAAAATATATATATCTTATCGGCGGGTAAACTTGTTAAACCTGTGAATCGGGTAAGCCTGGCTAGCACGCCAAACCCGTAAATTGGGTTATAGACTCCACTGAGATTATAATTATTTTTTTTCAAAATTATTTTTTATTTAACTATATGATATCAAAAATAGATGATTGTGAAATCAAATACTAACACATTACCGGGATAATTTTTATAATTCGTGATAATCTCATAGTAAACGAAACGAAACCAACAATAAAATTAAATTTTTAATATCCAATCATAAAAAAAACTAATTTAAAAAAGTTAAACTTATTAGATTCATAAATCAAGTTGGTTAGTCAAAATTGTAAATAGGCCCATGAACTATAGAAAGCTCAATAACATGATTTTTTCATAAAACTATATTTTTTTAACTAAATAAGAAAAAAAATAGATAATAAAAAATTCCTCGTTTGTTTAATAAAAAATTAAGTACAAGGTAGTGTGGGCCTGTGTAAGTTTCAAGTCTAAATAGTTTTTACTTGATGAGGTGTACTAAGGAATAATATAAATCATATATTGAAACATCACCTAACAATTTAAACTTCTGTATTTAGAAGGTTCTTTGACAGTCTGTAACTGTATTCCACACAATATTTTATTAAATTTTATATTTTTTATTATTTAAAATTATTATTTTTTATTGTTTTGATGTATTGGTATAAAAAATATTTTTTTAAAAAAATAAAAAAATATTTTAATATATATATTTTTAAAAAAATATCTTAAAAAATAACAACAACCTTAATTATATACACTACCTTAGTCAACCATGAGAAATATCAAAGGGGCACTTTACTGTTCAAAAGTGTTTTGGTATCATTTTCTCGCCTTCAATTTCATAACCACCTAATACCGAACTCCTCAATTTCTTAATTGCATGGTTGTCTTCACACGTGTCCAACCCTTATACTCGAGGAAGATCATGACTCACTGTTCACTGCCTTGCCGTGTCGTCAAGCGTGTGTATTTCTAGCTTGATTGAGGTTCGTCTAGTTTATATTTTATGATTTTTTAAATTATTTTTTTTATATGTTAATATTAAAAATATTTTTTATAAAATAAAAAATACTTTTTTAATATATTTTCAAATAATCACTATCACATTTTTAAATATTGACTCCATACACGAAAAAACAAAGTAAAGGAAATGGTAGCAAGCTGATTTTCAATTTTCTGTCCATCTGGGCAGGTTTGACTGAAATCATTTACCTATTTGCATCTCACTTGATATGGACTGAATTCCTTGTGTAGATGAAAATAATAAAATAATAATAATCTTGTGCAGCAGCGAAGGTAAGAATGTTTATTAAAGGAGACAAATCATATCAATAAATATAAATTTTATTTTTTAATCAGTATATAAAGGGACGGTTCCTTCACACAGGCAAGTAACATGAATTATTTATTACGTGCATATTCAACTCTTTGATCCCAGATCAAGAGTATTTTTTATTTATTTATTTAAGAAACCGTGATTTTCAACTCATATTTGTAATTTAAAATATCTTTCATATATATAAAAATTACTCATGGCATGGACAGTTTAAATAGATAAAAAGTTTTTGAAAAAACTGTCTGTGGATAACTTGTTATTATTTTTGGACCGGGCACCTCTCCAAATTTTAATGGCACGGTCTCCTGAATATTCCCGGGTGTTTGTTTTTGTGTTATAAAGTATTTTTTAAAAAATATTTTTTATTATAAATATAATAAATTAATGTTTTTTATGTGTTTTTAAATAGTTTTGATATATTAATATATATATATATATAATTAATATATTTTTAATTTAAAAACGTTTATGAAAAACTATATTCACATATGCTAAACACGAACTTGAATTTAGGCATTGTTTGAGAACGCGGTGTAAATCATGTTTCCAAAAAAATTATTTATTTATGTTAAAAGTTAATTTTTTGTGTGATTTGAATTGTTTCGATGTGCTGATCTTAAAAATAATTTTTTTAAAATAAAAAATATAATTTTAATGCATTACGGCATAAAAAAAACATTTTAAAAAATAATCGCAACTATATTTTCAAATATGCTCTATATCCCCTTGGATTTTTTAATGTTCATCTTTTATTTCTCTTGCTGTAATTGTTTATGTGAACTTCCCTTCATTACATTGATTAAGTATGCATTCAATACTTAAATATCCCATGTAATTAAAGAATATTCGTAAAATAAAATAACACCAGCAAATAATCCAGAAATCTAAAAAGGAAAGAAATAAAGAAAGATAAAGATGAGATCTGACAGAGAGTTTCTCTAAGATCAAATTCAGACCTCGAGGAAATTAGAATATAGCCAATTCTTTTATTTTTTAAAAATATAGATAACACGAGTTGAAATCAATAAATTATTGCCAACCAAATAATCCCTTTTTTTAGTTAGAAAACAACTGGCTTCAATTTAGAAATTTATTTATTTATTTGAACCAAAACAACTGCCAGCCAGATACACTCACAGCTTTTATTTTAATTAAAAAATCAAAAAACAAATTAAAATCAACTTTAAAAAAAAACAACCCCAAAACACACCATTAATCTTGAGGCAAATCATGTACAGTTGGAATACATGATAGCGGCAAGCCAGCTCATTAAACATTTCCGTGACTTCAAAGCATCAACAAACAGCACCCATTGATCGAGCCACCAAGCCACAGCCACCCGACCCTTTGTCTTAGCTAGTAGTAGCTGTAGCCAAACAAACCGGCTTGAGCAGCTGTCCAGTTGATCATGCTTTCTCTTTAATTACACCAGGAAAAAAAATATTCTTAATATCCGTATGGATAACTCCACTTCCACCAAATTACAGAAACAAACTTACTAATACTATTACTGTAAGAAACTTTTTTTTTTTAAAGCGGCAGTAGCGACTGAAATTATTGTTGTTTTTATATTTTAAATATATATATATATATTTTAAATTAATATTTTATTATATTTTAAAATCATTTTAATATATTTTTAAATATAAAATATTTTAAAAAATAATCAATCCTATATTTACTCCCATAAAAAAAATATTATGAAATTTATCATAAAAAAATTCAAAATTATAATCTTAAATATAAATACAATTCCCATACACGCAAAACGATTTTTCTATAGTCAAACCTCCTATCATGTTTATAAGACCCGATCTGACTTATGATTCACTTCAAAATTCAAATAGTGAGCTGGGTATGTCAAATTCATAAATGGCAAAATAACTCTAATTTATTAAGTTTTTTTAAATAAAATAATATTATTTTAAATAAAATTAAAGAAAAAAAAAGTAATTAATCATACCTAATCAAAGTTTTAATAAGATTTGATCAAATAAAAAAAAAATCTAACTTGAATAGACAAGTCATTGAGTTGTTCTGAACATTTAATAAATATATTTACAACATAATGGTGTTAATGTAGTATTTAGTATTGTAATAATAATTATTTTTTGTAAAAAATATATCAAAATAATATATAAAAAATTTAAACGATAAAAAAACATTAAAAAAATTAATTTTAAATAATAAAAACTTAATTGTTTTTCAAAAGCACAGTTGGATCATAAAAACAAATACTATTTAAAGTTTGTTTGGAAGTATAATAAATATTATTTTTTTAATTTTTAATTTTAAAAAAATTAAAGTAATATATTTTTAAAAAAATTAATTTAACATAGATATATCAAAATAATAATAAAATATAAAAATAATTTTAAATTAATAAGTTTTTTTTTAAGACGATTCAACTGTAATCACAAAGTCACCATAATTACATGGCACAAACCAAAGATGCCCTTTTTATTCCCCGAATCAAAGTCCAATGCCAGTCTTGCATTAATCCGTTCCGTGTTATCCACACACATAAAGGAAAAAAGAAAAAAGAAAAAAGAAAAGAAAAAATCATTGCCATCAGATCAGAGTCTTACATTATACTTACCCACACCCGCCTGTTTCTTTTCTGCCTTGTCTTCATTTCAAACCAAACCTCCCTCAACAAACATCTCTCCCTCTCTCCAACAACTCCTCTGTTTCTCTCTCTAAAACTCACTGAGTCACCGGCGACCACCAATTCTCGCCGGAATTTTCACTCTTTTTACTTCCGGATTCCAAATTATGTCATAAAAAAAGTATATTCTGTTTCTTTCCTTTTTGTTGTTTCTTTCCCTTAATTTGTATCTCTCTCTCCCTCCCTCCCTCCCTCCCTCTCTTCATTCCAAAAAGCTTGTGCTGGCAAATAGAAAAGAAAAATGAGTCTCTTGTAGATCACAAGATTGAAATTTCATTTTCTCTTTCTCGTTCTCTTTCTCTCTTCGATCCTTCTTATTTAATTGTGTATTTCTTCCTCTTCTTCTTCTTTTCTCCTCGTAATATTCACAATTCTCGGGGAGAGAGGGAAATTGGAGATGATGAAGGTGGTTTAGCTTTTTGTTTTTCTGGAAAGGTGGGTTTTTTCTGTTTTATTAGACTAGGTCAAATTCTGGTCATAAGGAATTGGACTTTTTTTTAGTGATTACTGTTTTTTTAAAATTGGGATTTTTTAGCTTAATTTTGAGGTTTAAGTTTATAATCAATTTCAAAGTTTGAATTTTTTTTGTTCTGGTTCCTTCAGGCCGGTCAGACAGGGATTTATTTTTTTGTAAAAAATTGAGCCTTTTTTGTGTTTTAGCTTTTGATAGTTTGTCTTAAAAATGGTTAATTTTAAGTAATTACAATTCCTTCAAAACTGGAGCTTGCTTGCTACCTTTTCTTCTTGCTTGATCTGTTACATTTCCTTTCTGTCTTTGATTTTTCTAAAAATGGGAAAATTCGCTCTTTGTTTTCTACAAAGCCATTAAGGTTTTAATATTTTATTTTTGAGTTAAAAGTAATTAGGAAGTTATTATAATTATAATTCTGTTTTCAGAAATCAAAGCATTTGCATTAATGATTTGGTTGTTGGTGGGTTAGCAACTGTTTTTTTTTTTTTTTTACACACACACACACACACACGACTATACTGAATGTAAGAGTCCTTTTCATCTAGGTGTTTTTTTTTTCTTTGGCATAATCTCGTTTGGGTTTGCTAACTTGACAAGAAAGCACCAACCTTTTCGTTTCATTAACAAGTAGTTGTTTTATGGGTTCATGCATCTTTAATTTTGATAACTGTTTTCCACTGTTTATAATTTAAAATGATGTGGGCTTTAAACCCCCCCCCCCTTCCTTTTTTGTAACAATTTAAAAGATATCAAAGTCTCTTGGCTGTTTGTTTTGTTTGAAGAAACTGACTTTTGACGTTTTTGAGTTCTCTACAGAAGAAGGGCAAGCAATGAGCAGCGGACAGAGCCAACAATTTTGATAGTAAAAGAGATTTTTGTTGAGAGTTTCTGGTGTCTCTAAAGCTGCACCATGCCGTTTGAAGTTATGGATCATAGGGGTAGTACTGCTGCATCCTCCCACTATTTCGATGACGTCCATTTTCCTGCTGAGGTAAGTTCAAATATATATCTGGTGACCCTTGAGATTGCATTG
The DNA here is from genome assembly GCA_018804465.1 of Populus tomentosa. Taxonomy (NCBI): domain Eukaryota; kingdom Viridiplantae; phylum Streptophyta; class Magnoliopsida; order Malpighiales; family Salicaceae; genus Populus; species Populus tomentosa. The sequence goes on from CM031997.1 coordinate 10,367,962, forward strand.
TATTAACGTGAGCTGTATTTGGATTATCTTTCTGTTTATGACTTGGTGGCCCTCATTGTGCCTAAAAGAAGTGGTACAGTGATAATCTTTTTGTTTGTTATTTAAGTAATTTGTTTGCAATTTGTATTGGACAGAGACAAATTGGGTTTTGGAAGCCTAATGTAATGCCTGATCACCAAGGTTGGTGCCATTTATTTATTTGCCTTTTGAGCTACTCCAATCTGCTAATTAGTGTTCTTTAAAAGTCTCCTTCGATGGAGTTGCCTTTTGTAGTGGGCCGTAGCTAACATGTCTTAACTTGGACCTTTTTTTATGTGAAAGTCAAGTCATTGGAGAATTGGAGTGCTCCAAATGGAGTGAATGTTTGAGCACATACATTGAGTGAATGATTTATGTCATTTTAAACTGAATTAACATCATCAGTAGCTTTCCATACCTGTCGCTGGTATTTCTATGGCTGTTTAGATTTCATGTTTGTTGTATATGGAGATTTATATCTTACTCCACTCAGGTTCAGATCTTTTTTTCAATCTTTTTTTTCCCGTTCTTGTTAGTGTTGTGAAACAACAGTGAAAGTTTTCATAATGTAATCACTGGCATCGTGTTCCTGCTTCATTGTCTAACAATTCTTAATTAATATCTTAGTGACGTATATGCTCAAATCTTTTAAATGACTCTGCCTGGTTTTGTTCTGGGACAACATATGAAGTTCCTAGGAACTATTTAATTTCTCACCGGATTTGCCTAGAGGATATCTCTGTTTTAATTATTGTATAATCTTGTCCCTCAGTTGGAATGGATGGAAAGATACCTATTCCCAGCGGCAACTGTGTAGCTTCTTTTCCTTTGGAAAAAATTTCACCAGGTGGACCAATTCTAATGCATCATGCGGAGTTATCACGATCAATTCTAGCCAGAGATCAAAAGGAGAAGTCACTCATTAGTGAAGGAAGTGCTAATACATCCAAGCATGCATGGAGTTCCATGGATCATCATCCAAAATCCTGGTCAAGTTTGTCAATGCAACCTGCATCCTATAGTACAGGGAGAAGTAGGGTTGATATCAGTGGGACCCAGTGGGAAAGCAGTCTCTTCTCGAGCTCATTTTCTGAAATATTCAATAGAAAGCGTAAGCCTCCTCTGTACAACATACATCTAATTGTTTTTTTATCATGTATTCTCTTATGGCATTCCTTACCGTACCATGTGTCGAGGAGAGCTTTTGTAATGGATGTCTTGTTATCATCAAGTGAATGTATATGTAAATTGCACACTCTATTTTTTTTGGGATAAATCTTTGAACATGTTTAAATTTTGTGATCTTATATCTTTTCAGCAATGCATTTTATCGGTTGATTCTTTTTTTCCTTGCTTCCAGCCTTATCTAAAAGATTTAAAGTTACCAATTGCCATAAGATTGACAAAATCCACTCTGCATATTTGCAGTGAGGTCATCAAGAAATGACATTCAATCTCATCAACCTGCTAAGACCATCACTTCTTCCCATGAGGAAGAAGAGCCTTTTGAATCACTTGAAGAACTTGAGGCGAAAACTATAGGAAATCTCCTCCCCACTGAAGATAACCTGTTTTCTGGAGTGACTACTGAATTTGGGCGTGATGCTCAGATCAATAACTTGGATGATCTGGAAGATTTTGACCTATTTGGTAGTGGTGGAGGCATGGAATTAGAAGGGGATGTTTCCCGAGGAAATTCTGGTCTCCTCAGGGGAGTTTCCAATGGTCAAGGGGACTCTAATGGTTCAATTGTTGTTGGGCATCCTTCTAGAACACTTTTTGTCAGAAACATCAATAGCAACGTTGAAGTTTCTGAATTGAAGGCTCTTTTTGAGGTGCATATCATTCTACATTCTGCAGTAATTTATTTGACTTTTGCATCAGCTAGTCCATCCAGTTTATCTTGCATGTCATCTGACATTGTGTTTTGTTCTGTCAGCAATATGGAGATATTCGAACTCTCTATACAGCCTGCAAGCACCGTGGCTTTGTGATGATTTCTTATTATGATATAAGAGCAGCTCGAAATGCAATGAGTGCACTTCAAAATAAGCCATTGAAGCAGAGGAATCTTGACATACATTATTCAATTCCAAAAGTGCGTCAGTATTATATTTTTATCTTGAACTTATGGGCTTGATTATGTTTGTTTGTCTGATTTCTGTGTACATATTTGATTGCTGTACCTGCTCATTTGACCTTTTTTAGCTTGGTGTTTCTTTTTGGCTATTTATTCTATCAGGACAATCCATCAGAGAAAGATATGAACCAGGGCACTCTAGTGGTCTTTAACCTTGATTCTTCTGTTACAATCGACGAGCTTCGTCAAATATTTGGTGTTTATGGGGAGATTAAAGAGGTAGTTGGTTTACGGAGTATTATTTCAGTTTTTACATAAAGATGAAAGATTTCCTGCTTCATACTGTTATTTGTATGTGGTTTGCAGATCCGTGAATCCCCACATAAGCATCATCACAAATTTGTAGAGTACTATGACATTAGGGCTGCAGAAGCAGCCCTTTCTGCACTAAATAGGAGTGACGTTGCTGGCAAGCAGATCAAGATTGAATCAAGTTACCCAGGGGGCACTAGAAGGTATTTCACTTCACATGTAACAGTTTCTACAGCATAGTTTCCTGTTAAGATTGAAATTAACTTCTAATGGGGCTTTGTGGATCAAATATTTATCATGTGGTCTTAAAAAGGCATAATCCAAATTGCTTGCTACCTTCTGTCCTTTTCAACTCTTTGCTTCTATATTTCTTCTGCTTGAACTTGGATTGGTGATTCGCAGTTTCTTTGATATGCTGCTTGCAGATTTCCAACTGTTCTTCTCCCTCTTTATCTGCTGCTGATAATTTATTCAATTTTTTTATTGGCAGCTTGATGCAACAGCCTGAGCATGAGCAAGCTGAACATAATCTTTTACAGAGCCCCTTTAACGACTTATCATCTGGACCATTGGGTAGGATCTTGTCTGACACGATTTGTTTCAATTAAATGAGCTGAACTTGTTTTCCTTAAAGGAGTTTTTTTTCTCATCCTCTGAAAACATGTTTCACAGCCACATTTTCTCCTGGAGTATCAACATCTAGCTACATGGCTAATGGATCTTCTCAGGTTTTACATTCTGCTATCCCATCACAGCTGGGTGCATTCGCTGAACTTCACAGGAGTTCTAGTGTCTCAAACAACTTACCATCTCCAGTGACAGCAAGTGCTGCTAAACAATTCTCCATTGATGAAATGAAGTTTGGCAACAAATGTATTCCAAGTATTCATCCTCATTCCTTGCCAGAGTACCATGATAGTTTTGCCAATACTATTCCATACAACTCTCCAAGCACTATCAGAGACATGCCCAGCAGTTTCACTTCCAAAGTGACAGAAGGAATTAACAGCTTACATATTCGAGGGGTAGGGTCAAACGGGCACATGATGGAGCTTAATGGAGGGGGTAAGTTCAGATGATCATCATGTGCCATGCACCATTTCATTTATACTTTCCTTTTCTTGTTATCTTTTCAATGAGGGATGAAAATCAGTAACTGAATTTTTTTATGATGAGTGAATTTTAGATTCCTGATTTTGAAGATGGCTTGGGGATTTTTAGAAGTTGGATATTGACGGGCTTGTAAATGTGAAAATATGTCCTCGATTCATAGATAAATATAAAAGAACAGCTATAGTAATGCTTCAGACGTATTGAATAATTATGGTGTTCTAACTTTGTTATAAAAGCATTAATGGAGAAAACCCATTTTGCTGCAAGTACTGTTAGTCCATGTGCTAACTGAACCAGTTATTATAATTATTATTATCTTCAAAAGTTCAAATCTAGTTTACCTTTGTTATAAAAGCTTCCTCAATTTTTAATTTACTGATTGTTTTGTTATTTTCATTTTTGTGTGGGATCTTTTTCAAGTTTTTGGATCTCCTGGAACTGGAAGCTGCACTCTTCCTGGGCATCATTATGTATGGAAGAATTCCAAGTCAGGTCAACAACATCCTTCAAATGCCATGATTTGGTCAAATTCACCATCATTTGCCAACGGTGTTCACGCTCATCATGTTCCACACATGCCTGGATTCCCTAGAGGACATACAGTTATGCTGAACTCTGCACCTGCACCCCATCACATTGGATCTGCACCAGCTGTCAATCCTTCTCTATGGGATAGGCGGCACACATTTTCTGGGGAGTCTCCTGAAGCTTCTAGTTTTCACTTGGGTGCTCTTGGGAGTGTGGGTTTTCCTGGTAGCTCTCCACCACATCCAATGGAAATTGCCTCCCACAACATTTTCTCTCATGGTGGAAGTTGTATGGACATGACTAAAGGCACTGGCCTACCCACTTCACCGCAGATGTGCCAAATGTTCCCTGGGAGGAACCCAATGATTTCAATGCCAGCCTCTTTTGGTTCTCCTAATGAGCGCATGCGGAACTTCTCACATCGTAGAATTGAATCGAATTCGAATCATTCAGATAAGAAACAATATGAACTTGACATTGACTGCATACTGCGTGGCGATGACAACCGAACCACATTGATGATAAAGAACATTCCAAACAAGTATGTGAAAATCCTGCCCATCCAACTTTTTTCCTGTTTGCCTTCATGATCTGAATTCCCCCCTCCCCCTCCAAAAAAAATAAAATAAAAAATAAAATAATTATGTCTTAAAGGCTAAGGTTATTGGTTGATGTGGCAAACTTGCTACGTATGGCTTGTTTTTTCATGATTTCCATCCATGCTGGTAATGTTTTGAGTTGGTTTCCAATTTCTCTGATTGGAACCGCCAGCAACCTTACAGCATGTGGGAACACCCCCAGCAGACCAGTAGGATGTTTTTGGTCCAGGCCATCTAATTCAACCATGTTAGTAGACTGGGGCTTATTACATAACAAGGTGGTGTTCACATTCATTGCATGTCAAGTTTGCTGCTTTTGACAATTTTTATTCTTGGTTTTCTATGGAATCTGACAGCATTTGAATGCCTTGGGTGCACTTTCTGTGTTCTTTGCACTTTATATTTTTTTGTCTTCTCATTTTATTTGGTGTCTCTTGTAGATATACTTCAAAGATGCTCCTGGCTGCAATTGATGAGCAGTGTCGAGGAACCTATGATTTTATTTACTTGCCAATTGACTTCAAGGCAAGTGAATTTTCTGTTGGATCAACCTTACTATATAATATTTTGGCGCACAATGCACACGTACATGAGATTACTTATTGCTTTCCTGTTTTTAAGCTCTAATTGAGATTTACAACATGACTTAACAGAACAAATGCAACGTGGGCTATGCATTCATCAATATGATTGATCCTCAACAGATCATTCCATTCCATAAGGTGTGTTATTAGCTTGAGTGGAATGATAGTAATTTATGTTCATTGGTATGAAAGGAATTCTCCTTCATGCATGTGAGATGTAGAAGCTAACAGAGGCTGAACACGTCTTCTGTAGGCATTCAATGGAAAAAAGTGGGAGAAGTTCAACAGTGAGAAAGTGGCATCTCTTGCATATGCTCGTATTCAGGGAAAAACTGCTCTTATTGCGCATTTCCAGAATTCAAGCTTGATGAATGAGGATAAACGCTGTCGTCCTATACTCTTTCATTCTGATGGTCCCAATGCCGGTGATCCGGTAAGATACTTTGAAATTCAGTTGGCCTGTCAAAAGGTCTAATCATTGCCTACCTTGGGCTGTTCTTTGCATGTCTTCTGATCATGGTTATACTTCCTGAATACCGATTCTGGTATATGACTTCCTAAATAATGGTGCTGCCAGATTAGGTGGTAGAGATCTTTTGAATGCTATTATACTGCCTCAGATTCAAGCATCTTTTTGAAGTGATATATCTAATTAGGGCTAATAACCAAATGCTTGCATGTTGTTACTTATTTTCTACTAGTTCATCTGACAGTACCAACGTAGAATTTTTATTTTTCCCAAAAAACAAGCGAAAATAGTGGATCAACTGAAAGCATGTCATAGATGATAAATCCCACATCATTATGAGAATAAAAAATACCAAAGAAATTAGGAATACAAGGAAGGTTGAAGTTGTTGCGAACTCTGGTGTTTGGTGATTAGGATTTTTCTACTGGCTATCTTCTCTCTGGACTACAAGTTTTAAGTATGTAGTTGTGGCTAGTCATACTTAGTACACAAAAATTTATGAAAGAGGATTGATTTTTCAGGACTATTTTCAGTGTTATTCAGCATTTTAGCTTTTCAATAACTGATTGTTTCACCCTTTTTATTTTAATGGTCGTCAAAACAATTATTTTTTTTTCTTTGCAGGAACCATTCCCAATGGGCACTCATATTCGATCAAGGTTGGGTAAACCTCGATCCAGTGGCAATGAGGAGAACCACCATAGTGGGAGCCCTTCCACTTTGGCTAATGGAGAGGACTCTCCAAATGGAATACACTCTCCATCCAGTTCCGATTGAGTAGTTTTCTTTGCCATACTAACTCCAACCCTGTATGGGTGCAAAATGTCGTATCCACCCCAATTCTGTATATTAGGGGTGACCTGACAAGTGACAACTCCCTTTTTGGCTATAGAGACTCCATTTACCAAGTTCTGAATGCCAGATTGTATCTTCAGAATCAAGTGGGTTCAGAATTTTCTTTGTTCCCACACCAATTTACCCATCTAGCCTAATTATGATTTTAGAGGATGGCTTAACAAAGGCTTCAAGTTTCAGATATTTGAATCAAACAATTTCAATGTACAGAAGCTCTCTATCTGTGAAGGAGAGGAGGGATTTTCCCTGTTTTTTTCAGTTTTGTATCTCTGCAATTTCATTTTTCCTTGTATGTTTTGGGATTCCCTGTTGGTTCTGTTTCTTGTTCCAGTCCCTTGTTCTGGCATGATTGCTCAAGGAGAGTTATCGTACGCTAATGCATCCTCCTGATTGTAGAAATTTTTGAAGTCCTCAGAATGCTATTAATAACAATACTATTTATTTGTCATTTCATCTCCTGTGTTTTTTTTTATTTGGTTGTCGCAAAGGGAGCTGGGGAGCTTGGACATCTGCCTGCTTGTTGATTCTAGTTATATATCAATTAATAACTCGAGACCAAATTTGGACGTCATGAAACTACAAAATGTGCAGTAATAACCCGCCTTTGGTCGATGATTGAAGATAAAGTAATTCAAAGTTGTGAAACAGGATTAACTAGAAGAAGGCATGTATATATCCTACGAAAATTGCTGCTTCAGTTGCAGAGGCAGTTCCTTATTCGGTGGCACTCGTGCAAGAGGAAACTAGCAAAGATTATAGAGAGCTGAAGAGCTCCTGGTGATGCCTTGGCGGCAAACTTTGACGTTGTCCATGAGACAACAGAGAACATCAAGGGCCACAGCTGTGGTCCAGAGACCACAATACCTAACGAAGCTGTAGCCATGCTTCCAGAGATCAATTCCAACACAATTAAACCTAGCTTGCTTAACCATCCACAGCTTGTCTAAAAGCTAATAAAACATCACTTTTACAGCACAAAGGAACATCAATCGATATCAACTGCTGAAACATGGCCAGGAGGCAAAGTAGCCTAGAGCATATCACAAGCAAACAAATCAGAGAGTCATATCCTCTGCCAGCATTTTGAGTGGAAGCATGCAGTCTCATCAATGAAGCTGGTTTGCTCCTGTAGAAAAAGGTAATTTTGAGGTTGTCCAAAATAAAATAATTACTAACCTATACAATTGAATCCTGGTACCCTACTCTGATGGAAAAAATTAATCAATTACACAAGGCACATTAAAAAACAAGCTCTTCAATCTCTGTCACCGAACTTCAATGAGTTCATCTTCTCTGCATTCTGCTACCTGAACTTCCAACGTGTCATTTTTTCTCTGTGGGTAAGGTTCTGCAATAGTTCTTCTAGGAGCCTACTCAAAACACAAACGGAAAATCAAAACTATAACTTTGTCACATTAGTTCTTAGGAACTTCAAATAAAACTATAGTTATAGAACTTTCTTACCCCATGTCCCCATCCCATAGGTAAGATAAGGTTTAGGTCTCTTATGAACCTCCACTCGATCTATTTGTAAGGGACGGCCTATTTCCCAATCACAAATGTGAATCATACATGCTCGTAGTAAGGTCGGTTGCTGAATGTGAAACCTTCAGGATTAACTGTTAGGTATCAAATGAAAAAGGTTCTGGCTATCGTTTATATTTCTCGTGGATAAAGTATGCCCCGAAATATTTTAACTGCATAGCCCCAAGATACAGATACACTCCAGTTTCGTGTTTTGGGCATGGCAAATGGGTTTTTGCATGAGTGCAGCAGGGTCTAGTTTGGCCGGAGCCCTGAGCTTTTCTAGGACTCGCAACCTACTTTTCTGAGGGGTTGTATCTTGTTGAAATGGTTGAGGGAGACTAAAGCGGTGATAGCATGAACTGCAAGGAATCCAAATATGTCGCCGTAGAAATCATTCCGGCAAGAAAAATTTTCAAAAATAGATTGTCAAAAGATCAAACATTGCAAGAAAGAAAAGGAGTAAACACATCATTGTTCACGATACATGACGTGGAGACAAAATTATATCAATTATATTTGATAGAGGTATAAATGATTATGAAGAAGACAAAATAAAATAATCTATTTTACTATTATTAACATATATGTAAGTGTTAAACTTGCATAATGTGTGTGTCTATACACACACACTAATTTAATTTATATTAAGTTTTGAAATTATATAATAATATAATAATTTTATTTATAAAACTCAGACCAACTTGATAGATCAGCTCATAATTTAGTTAATTAAGATCTAGACTAGTTCGGATCTAAAAAAAAATAAAAAATAATTAACCTGGTCTAAATTAATCAAAAAATTAAGTTAATCTATAATTAGATTGATCCGATAAAAAACTTGATTTAAAAACTTATTGGTTTTTTTCTTTGAAAAAATATATTTATTTTCTAAAGCAATATCATGTTGATTTTTTTTTAAAAAGAAAACAAATCAAAGTTCACCCACTTAGATTTAGGTTAATCCTTTTTATCCATAACTTAAATCTTACCTCCAGACAGTTTTTAAAACTGTAATGAAAGCATGAATCCTGTCATCAGAGCCATGTAAGCAAGGATATCTCTCAATACATCTGTCTTGCATCCTTGCTAGAGCCTTTGCTAATGGATAATTTATGATAAAAATAATTATAGTTGCACTGCATATCTAAAAAATAAAAAAAAATGAAGATTTTTTTGTGAAAATGAAGATATATGGCCTAGAATTAATAAGTTAAAGAATCTTTAAAAAATTTACTCTGATATGAAAATTAATCTTTTTATTTAATCAAAAATGTTAAAAATAATTTAAATTAATTTACGGAAATCATGCCAAACAAACTCTTAAATAAAAACCAATATTTGTAAATGCTAAACCTTCAAGTTTTTTTAAGACAGAAAATAAAAAACAATCCACTCAAGTCCTAAATATGTCCGAATTTGGTTTGTTATATTAAGATGAATTGAAATCGAGATTTCTAATGAATATAAATAAATACAAACTATTGTATAGATATTATAATTATAACTATATAATTGTATATAAATTTTAATTAATAACATAATTCTTTTATTCCAATACTTTAGATGAACTTCAATTCATATCTTAAAAAAAATCCCTTTCTCAAAAAAAAAATTATTTCTCTCGTGTGATTAAATTACATACACACATAATTTTAATAGTTTATAAAAAATTATTATCTAGAAACTTATTTAAATCACCAAGATTTTGGAGTGAATTTAAATTTATCAATTTTTAATTCATCATAATAATAATAATCAATTCTAAAATTGATGATTAAATTCTGTGCGTTAGAAAACGACGTCGCACCCTCAAGTTTATAAAACAGAAAAAAATTGAAGTAGAAATGGTGGGTGGATCTTTCTGCTACAGTCTAGTCCTCTTCAGTTTTTTGTTGCTCCTGAACTAATCAAGCTCTTGACTTTTTCCAGTCACAAAATCACTAACCTCAAAAACCCTAACAAATCCTTCCTTAAAATGAACATAATACTAAAACCCCAACACCTGCTCTCAAAAAAACCTAACCTAACCCATTTTTTCTCATCAAAAACACCCATTCCCTTACCCTATGGGACAGAAACAAATGACCCATCATACAAAGACATACCAAAACCTGTTAGAGACAAGTCAGAAAGAAAACCATATGTAACACCTATGAAAATGCTCATTAAAAGAGCTAAAGAAGAAAAGGAAGCAAGAAAGTTACAACCTTGTAGAATGTTGGAGAATCCACCTGATAATGGTTTGTTAGTCCCTCAACTTGTGCCTGTTGCTTACCAAGTTTATGAAGCCCGTGAAGTTTTGCTTTCTGGGATTTCTAAGCTTGTTAAAGTTATTCCTGTTCAGAAGTGCAGGTAAGAAATGGTTGAAAGATTGTATTTGGATTTGTGGGTCTGGTTCCTTTTGTGAGTTTAGATTGGATTTTAAATGGGTTTTGTGTTTTAATTTGGTTTGAACTTGAATTTTGTTATTGTTGATTGTAATGTTAGTAAATAAATGGGGTAATTTATCAAGCTCGGATAAAATGAAATGAAAAGGAGACTCAGTTTTTGGCCTGTGGTTGTGGGTCTATTTGTGAATTTCTGTTTAGAAATTCAAAGCGATTGGAATTGGAAGGAGAATAGGATTTCAATTTCAATTTCAATGAATTTGAATTTACTTATTATTGTGATGGATATTTATTAAAGGAATGGAATAATGTATTTAACTGAGAATAATATCTATTATTTATTGTAGAATTATAATCCGTGTTACTGGTTAACCAAACAATACCACTTTAGGAATGGAAAAAGGGGTCTTGTTTCACTCTTGATTTCTGAGTGAGTCAAATGTGGTCATTTTGGTATTTGTTTCGAATCTATTCTTAGTGCAGTTGAATAATGAATAATTAAGAAATTTACAATTTTGATTGAGAGTTTAAAACTTCTGAGAAATGGTTTGGTGTAATTGTATTAATTTTTAGTTTGTTGCTCTACTTATTGTCATTAGGTTCTCTAATCCAGGTTCTGCCATGAGTTACATATTGGCCATGTGGGCCATGAAATTCGAACCTGCACTGGTCCTGGAAGTGGAATGAGGAGTTCCACTCATGTTTGGAGAAAGGGGAGAGTGCATGATGTGGTTTTTTCCCCCAAATCCTATCATCTGTATGATCGTGTTGGCAAGCCAAGAGTTGTGCATGACGAGAGTCGCAGGGTCCCTCGTATCCCTGCCATTGTAGAGCTCTGTATACAGGCTGGTGTCGACCTTGAAAAGCACCCTACAAAGAGGAGGACAAAACCCGTGTACTCTATTGAAGGAAGAATCGTAGACTTTGAGCAAGCGAAGGAAAATGATGAAAATGAGCGTAATTTGCATGATGAGAACCTTGATCCTCTGATCGGTTCTGATCTTGGGACCAAATTTGATGAAGCAAGAAATCTTATAGTGGATAAAGAAACTGATCAATTGGAAGAATCACATGAGGGAGTGACTGATTTAAGGGAAATAAGCATTGGGACCATGGAGTCATGGTTCAAAATGATATCTGGGGCAAAGAAGATCATGGAAAAGTATGGTGTGTTAACCTGCGGATATTGTCCTGAAGTTCAGGTAGGCCCTAAGGGACACAAGGTGAGGATGTGCAAGGCAACAAAGCATCAGCATCGTGATGGTCTGCATGCATGGCAAGAAGCAACTATTGATGATCTTGTGGCTCCCAATTATGTTTGGCATGTTCGAGATACGAATGGGCTTCCTCTGGATAACAAGTTAAAGAGGTACTATGGCAAGGCTCCAGCTGTAGTGGAGCTGTGTGTGCAGGCTGGTGCACCTGTTCCAGGTCAATATCGAAGTATGATGAGGCTAGATGTGGTTCCTCCTGACCGTGATGAGGTTGATCTTGTTGCTTGAAACGATGTCCCTTTTTATTAGCTTTTAGACAAGCTGTGGATGGTGAAGAAAATTAGATTTCATCTTTAGATGCATGGCTAGAGCTTCATTAGGCATCATGGTCTGTGCACCACAGCCCTTTGTTTTCTGTTGCTGTCTCGTGGAAAATGTCAAACTTTGCCAAGGGTTTATCAGTGGGTTGTTGGTTCTCTTTAAAATTAAATCGCTGAAAGGACTGCTCCGTCCTCAGTGTTCCTGTCATCTGGTTCCTTAAGACATCAAAGTTTGTTATTTTGTCAGGTGTGGAGAGATTGACTTTTCAGTTCTCTACCGAAGCAGCGTGATGACGATGGAAGAATCCTGGATTTTATTTGTAAAAAGCTTTTTGTAGGAGTTTTTCTGTGCCAAAGCTTCGGCATGGCGCTTGAAATTATGGAGCAGGTGCAATTTACTGTTTCGAGACGTCTACATTCTTTAAGACATCAAGCTTGTCTATGCAGTAACTTATTCCTTGTCTCTCGTTGGACCTGGTACAATTTTAATATCTAGTCCTTTATTTCGTAGTGATTTGGTGGCAGAATATATCATATTATTAAGATAATAATGTGATGGTGATTTTTATTTTTTTAATTTTGTTTTGGGTTTACCACATCAAAATAATTCAAATTCAAATATATATATAATTTGAAGCTAGAAAAAAATACAAGTATTTTCAAAAGTGTAATTGAATGATAAATATTTATGTGTGTTTGGTATTGTGGTATAAGATATTTTTTAAAATTATTTTTCATTTAAAAATATATTAAAATTAAAAAAAATTAATTTTTTTTTTAATTTTAACATAAATACATTAAAACTATCAATAAATAGTAAAAAATGTTAATATTTAAAATTTATTTAAAAAAAACATTAAGCAAACTCACTGCGAAATACTAAGACATTTAATTGCTGTGGCAGGACCCCGGCCCTTGCAAAAAATATCCCCCCCCCCCTGCTTTCCTCTTGAATAATTATAAATTTGAACTCTAAAATTAGTAAGTGTTAACTTTTGCCCCCTTTAAATTTTTGTTTCTAACTTGGCCCTTTCAAACCTAATGTCCTAGCTCGGCACCTGGCTGCCATTACCCTTTTTCAGGAATTGGGAGGAACATATAATTATTATTATTTTTTGACATTTGAGGCTGTTAGAATGTTGGGTCAGATTTTTTTTTTAGATTTGAAAAATCAATTTTCAAGTTTTTTTTTTCACATGAGAAAATATATATATATATATATATATATATATATATATATATATATATATGAGGTAATCTAGAAACCTTAATAAACTTGTTTTGGTCTTGATACAATATTTAATCAGTCAGGAAATGAAAATTAACTCAAATGTCAAAAAAATTTAAGTATTAATTAGTTTTTTTAGCAAGATAAATGATTCAAAATATTATAAATAAACTCGTTTTATTAAATAAAACTCATTAATATAAATATTTATTTTTTCTATGTTTGTTGAAATGAGGATATTTAACAGCTTTTTGTCATGTTTTTCAACTATTTTTTTTCGTCACATAATCAAGGATTGAAATGCATAAAAATAAAGTTGATAATGAAAATGTCAAAATCTCAATAAAAAAATATTAAAAATAAAAAAATAAAAATTTTAAGGACAGAGTATTAAAAAAAAAGAACAAAAAAATCTTGTGGTTTTTTGCTTGAGTGTCAAATCTAGTCCTTGCAATTTCAGTATTTTATAAGTAATAAAATCAAATTTTATTTTTAAAAATTGACCATTAACTTAATATTTTTTTTTTCAAAACCTTGAGCAAGTTAAAATAAATTATTAATTATTAGGATTAAATTCCAATTAATGCAATGTAAAATAATAAAACTGGAAAAAATAGGTGACTAGAGTGTAAAATATTTCAAGAAAAGAGAGAAGAAAACATTTTCTTAATCCACGATGTTTATTTATCTTTGGTTGTAGAGTGTTTTCATAATTTTACTTAGTATTTTTTTATAATTATAATTGTAATGATAACCATTACAGTATTATTGTTGAAAATATTGAAAGGAACATATATGTCACTGGAAATAATGAAAGAAATTCAACTAAAACTTCTATCTGCAATATTCTAGCAATATTTTTGCACTTCAATAAAAATAAATTCAGAGCATTGTTGAACACACAATTATTTATCAGTCCCAAAAGAAAAAAAATAAATGAAATTGAAATAGATTGAAATAATTAAAGCTAACAGAGACTTAATTTCAACAATAAACAACTTTTAAGCTCTTTTTTTTTTTTTGGCCATCATCTTGAATTGCATGCTCATGGGAGAGATTCAATTCTTTTTTTACCTATACCTTTTTTTTTTCTCCAACTTGATCTTTTTGCGTTGATTTTTTTTAGCTTGGAATTTATAGTTTTTTTTGTTGTCTAGATATGAAGATTTTTATGATATAAAGAGAGAATCCGGAGATATTTTTAATACTTAATTTTACAAAATCTAAAATAATTTTATTAATCTAAAACTCTAAAGATTTTGAAAATCTGGTTTTAAAAAATATATTTTAAAAATTAAAAAAATACTAGTATGTTAAAATTTAGTTGTGAATGCATGTGAGAAAAGACTGCTATACTTCAATTTAAATCATCAGTTAAAGCTTGTTTAGTATTGTGATTTATTGTGGTTTTTAAAAGAATTATTATTATTTTATTTTAAATTAATATTATTTTAATATTTTTTAATATTTTGATATAATAATATAAAGATAATTTTTTAAAATAAAATAAAAATATTATTTTAGTAGACAACGCTACTTCAGCCTTCAGTAACCATTGAGAACTTTTCATTTCTCCTCTCCAATCCCTATAAATTACAAATTCCTTCCCTCC